>ML675624.1:68624024-68988196 GCA_007922155.1 Mesoclemmys tuberculata
AAGAAAGAAAGAAAGAAAGAAAGAAAGAAAGAAAGAAAGAAAGAAAGAAAGAAAGAAAGAAAAAGGTAGGTCAGTATCTACATATTGGTTAGGTTTTGCCATTTTCTTTTTCTTAGCATCCTGGAACTTCCAAAGCTAATCATACTGGGAGCTGCAAGATTCAAAACAATCCTCAGATATTTTTGCACATCCTCTAGGAGCTACCACCAATTCTTAAATAATAGGTAAGAAGATTCAAAATGAAATACACTGTGTGTTTATCTTCCTCTGATTGTCCTAGCTACCAATAAAGCTACCATAAATATTTATGTGGGAAGTGACTGCTAAGAATAATTGATCTAATTAAATTAATAACTATGAAAGTGATTTATTGACCTGGTAATTACTGCGATGGTTTTGTCTAAGCTCTCGATGCAAGGCTATGATGCTATCTGGGCTTGTTAATTTTAGAGGCGAAGTAGTGCACTTGTTTTGAGTAGTCTGAGCGCAGTAGATGTCATCTGATTTCCGTAGAAGGCTTGCAGGAATTGGCCCCACCTTCTCATTCACTTCAGCCTGGTAGGTCCCATGATTATTTGGCAGTCCATTGACCTGTGAAGCGTCTACACCAGGATGCAGTAACTGCAATTAAGAATGCCGTTATCAGGAATTCAGGTTAGAAAAAATGGTTTGTTTCTGGATGAACAGAAGTCACTACATTAAACATTGCAAGGACATGTATGGAAACAATTTTACAGAAGCTACATTTACAGAAATCAAGAAGGATAACACGCTAATTTTACTTTGAACATTTTTAATGCCCTGGAAGCATCCTATTGTCAATCCAAAGTGGAAACCTCTCTTACGATAGTATATACTTGACTCTAGATAGCTCTAGAAATCTGTATCTCTGCCCCACTTTCAATCCAAAAATAAAGATGCTAAGTGAAAATATCCATAGCACTCCTACCAAATAAACAAAATCCCCTGACCTACTTTTGTTCAGAGATCTTGGATCACTTGATGTTATTTCTCATTCTAGGGCCTAATTATGGCCTAATGGTTGATTGAAGCCTCATAATTAGGGCCTAATAGTTAATGGGAGTCTTTTCTCTGATTTCAGTGGGCCTGAGCTCAAACTGTTAATGAGTTAAATTTAGCCACAAGGCTAGTATGGAGATATTGAGGTAGGCCAGAGAAAGCTTCATGAAGTCACATGACTTCAGGTACCCATTACTCACATACAGACATTAGAATGGTGGCGGGCCATAAGGGATGGAGAGATTACAAAGGACAGTATTCAAATATTCTAGGGCATGAAGAGATTGGATCTAAAATTAGTGGATCAGAATGTACTCACTGCAGGAAGCACAGTTTGTGACGTCGCTGACGACAGATGAAAGTCAGAAGCAGCAGTGCAGGTTCTAGAATGCAATGACCCACTCAGATGCAAATCACTGTCCTCCCCAGTAGGCATAAGCGTCTGTGAAGCTACCAGAAAAACACAGCATCAAATGATCAAAAGCTTTGTACATGTGAAACATTGTTTCCTACATGCTACATAAAAATCTACTTGGCTAAAATGACCTGATACATGCAATGTCCTTTTTACAATTTCCTGTTTCTCAGCATCGGCACCGCTTTTGTATCTGAGGATACCGAAGGGCTCCAGGAGCCAAAATACTGAAACTCAGTAGTGAGGTATATAATCATGGGTGTTACTGAATGAGTCTGCTCTAGATGTTTATCTTTACAATAGTGACTAAACTCCTGAAATATACACCAGGGTTACATTTAAAATCTTGGATGAGTTTCTGGGGACAGGCTCTTAATTGTTCTAAAGTCCCTGACAAGAACCGGGGACAGATATTCCTAGGTCATTACAAAGAGCACTGAGAATTTTGTTCCCAAAATGTGTCTGAACCCAACCACATATTATTTCCCTATCTTACTCTCAGAGCACATGTGCTTCTCCTCCAAGTTACATGTTGAATTTTCAGACTATTTCTTCCATTAGTTAACTTTCCCCCTTCTTTTTTCCATAATTAATTCCACCTTCCCTAACTCCCTTGTGAATGAGTTTTGCCTTCCGCTACAGTTTCTACAGAGTATGCCAAATGGAAGGTGTGTAAAAGAAGAATCTGCTGGAGCAGTTCAAAGAAATGGCTATTTCACCAGTGAGGTCACACAGTAAGTCCTCAAAAGCATCCACATTTTTTTAAAGTCTTCACACGTTTGGAAAAGGAAGAGTTAATGCTTCTGGAGAATTTTCATTGCACATTTTGTCTGAAGCTAGGAGGCAACACTTACCAGGAAAATAAAAGACCATCAAGAACTTTAGGGAAATGATTTATTAATTGACTAAGGATGCTACTCGACTAAGATTTTTTGCTCCAGACAACTGTCTTCCTGGCTGCATATTGGAGCAAAACCTGTTGCTAGACATCTACAATGTATTATATGTGAGGTCAGAAAATAGTTTCTAAACTAGCGGAGCTACAAGCAATTTTATTTAAAAATAAAAATAGTACTAACCTCGTCTGTGTGCTGTCTTCTCAGGCGTTGCAAATTGCTGGGATCTTCTCTGTAAGAACAGACATTAAAATAATTATTGATCAGAACTGCTCAACTGAATCAAATAATGTATCTGAAAGGGCACTGTGTTCAGTACTTTTTAAAATACATACGTTATTTTGTATTCTGCTATTGTCAATCACCTTTTGAAGCTCAAAGATAACATGCCTCACCCAACGAATTCACACTCTTGTATTTGAAAAAATACAGGCTCTTCTATTCCTTCCCCATATCCTCCTAGGATTTCTAATTGAACAGAAGTCACCTTTGTCTGCTCCTGTGATGTCGTGACTGGAGGTGTGATCCTGTGACAAATTTTGGGCCTTAAAAAGGGAGTCAAAGTCACTCATTTCCTTCCAGGCATTATCAGCACCTCACAGGAACAGGTGTTAGAGCTGAACTGGAGCTAGACTCTAAGATCCAGACTAACTCCCCTCCCTAAATCTGGGTAATTCAGATTCTGACCCTTTATGCAGAGATTTTATTTTTATTACGGAGTTTTGGAAAGTCATTTCAAGCCTATTTTCTTCACATATGAGCCACATTACAGTAGAAGGAGATAAATCTGTATTTATACAACTCTGGAACAGATTCCATTGTTCCACCCAAGAGGCCTCAGAAAAGGTCATAGTATGGTGGATGAAGCCATTCTACTGCTCGGTTCATCATTTTGGCCCTGTCCTACAAATCAAAGTATTTACTCAATTGGAGAAGTTTTATATCTGGTGCTTCCTTTCTTCAAAGGAACGTATCCCATGAAAGCTGAAAAACTATGGCCTTGCCCTTATTACGCAGGGCTATACTAAAGATTTCATCGGAGCCCTATAAGTAAGGGGTGGGTGACGCATGCCTGCATTGCCTCAGGAGCAGCTCTGGAAAGAAAATGTGACACAGAGAAATCTCTCCTAGTCACAATTCCTCCAGAGCTCCAGGTTTGTAGGAGGGAGGGGGAAGAGAGGGAAGTAAGCTGCATTGGCTCATTGCCTGATTCAGCATCCTGCCAGCTGGTATGGCAATTGGGGAGGTGGAGCCATGGCTATGCCCACTCCCTATGCACTTGTTTGTGGGGAAGTATTGAACCTGCAACCCCTACTCTCCTCTCCATGCCCGGATTCAAGAAAACATCCAAACAGGTATTGCACAGCTGCATTAGTGTGTGTGTAGATGGGCAGAGGTGACAGAGGCCATATTAAGTTCTCTTATTCCCCTGCACGGCCATGCAAGCCACAGTCACACTTTAGCAATGTGAAGCAAAAGTAAGATATAAACAGCCCCCATTCAAGACAGGTGAAACAGGTGTTCTCACCATTTAAACTATTACTATTTACCCAGAAGGCTCTACAGGAAGGTTTTCACTGAAATCCAGCCCAGATTAGAACATTATCTCCATCTCTGGCCACACTATCTCCTTGTCCTCCAAAATTTTCCTCTAACTTGATACACACCTCAGGAAATTTGGAAAATACACAAAGGAGGTGGTGCCACTGGTAGCATGGTTATTGGTCCAGAATGGGATGGAATGGAACAGGGAGGAATGATACATATGATCAGGGCACATTGACATTGGGAAGGGCTTATTTATTATTTATTCTTATTATTGTGCAAAGCACATTACAAGCAGGTAGGAAGAAAAGCTGCTTGACACAGAAATCTTCCAGTCTAAACTGGCAACCCTCAAAGGAAGGACAGACAAATAGGATGCAAAAATTGACCACATATTATTACTATTTATTATTTGTTTTACCATAGAGTCTAGGTGCCCAATCATGGACCAGGACTGCACAGAACAAAACACAGAACAAAAAAGACAGTCCCTGCCTCAAAGAGCTCATGATCTAAATAATCATTAGTTACATATTTTCTATTTTTTAAACCCTCATTATGTTTTGTGTCTGTGATTTTCAGTTGTCTAGTTAATTACTGTCACAGATCCACAGGCCTGGTGCTCTCAAAAAGTTCTGGAACAGTCCCTGGGAAGACCCCTTCAGTGGCTCAACCCCCTTTGGCTTCACCACCTCTTGAGAACAAACTCGGGAGTCTTCAGCACTCTTGCTTCATGCCATGAGCTCCCTTCAGCGAATCTATCTAAGTTGGACACTTGAGGGAGATTTACACACCCAAAGGGAGTAATACACCCCCAACCTGGTGTGACTCTCAGTTAGCACTGTAAAAGCAGGAAGCTTTATTAGGTTTCTGGAACACAGTTAACACAGAAAACAGAAAGTTACAGCAAAGTCCATCTGAGTCAGTCCCAAGACCAGAGCACTGTCTGATCCCTCTGTAGTCCCAGTCCAGAAGCTTCTCCTCTCCAACAGCCCACACTGAGAGGCCCCACCTTAGTCCTTTTTTCTTGTTCCTAGGAAGTATGGTCACCTGGCCATCCTCATTAGCCCTTTGTTCTCCAGCTCCACAATCTTCCTGCAAAGAGTGGGTCATCCATGGTCATTAGCTACTAGGTACCAAGTGTCTCGGCAACTGGATTAGCCATTGTCTTTTTCAGGCTCTCCATGGACATGGGCTTAGGCCCCAGACAGCCAGGCATCAGTCACACCTGGATCTCTGCAAAAAGTAAACATTTCCCTCCTCCTAGTTAACCTTGCAGCTTATATGGGAAATAAGGCACACACAGTATTCATACAAAATATTATGAAAAGTTCCCACTTTGTCACAATTACCATTTCCTTACATAGACAGGTTAGGGAGTTTAGGTCTTCTGGAAGAATTCTCAATGAGACAATGTTTGGAAACAAACAACAGTTATTTCTCTGCCTACCCATCTCTTCCTGTTTGTATTAGACACAAATAAACATTAAAGGTGCCCCAAACAATACAACATACAGAAGTGATGCAAGGTCTCTTGCACAGGCTTTTAGTTTTGAACACATTGAAATATGTTCCATGGATGAACAACAGTTGAAATTAATCTCACAGTTTAGCTGTGGCTTCTAAGCAAGTAAATTAATAATATCAAACAATATTGCACATGGTGAATTGTTTTGAAATGAGGAAAACCTTCCACATGATTTAAACTGAAGCTGCCCATTTTAATGGACTCAGACCATGATCCCAGAAGTGAAAGGTCAGTCTATTTTTCCTTAAGCTTCTTAGTTCAATTTGTATCCTGGCATTAGTGGAAAGCCTGGTATTTAAACAAGGATACTCAAGGTTAACTTAGGAAAACACAACCTCTTTAGTCAACTGAATTTGCGGTGTCACTTCTTCTTTCGTATGGCTGATGTAGAGCAACAACTACAATTTCACCTAAAGTTGATCGAGCCAGACGGCTACATCAGGAGTGGCAGAATTTATTGCAGTAATGCCTCCTTCATATCTATAAATTGGGCAATAGGCGGCGATATATTTGATGGTCTGTCATAGGGAGCCACACTCGCATTCCAGAGAGTCCTTGATTTTCCATTTGTGCATTAAATGGCCACATCTGACGTGGTTGGTTTGGATTTGGTGCAGTGTTGACTAAGATGTCCACGGGAGGTCGAATTCAGGAACTGTTTGCATAGGAGCCAGCACCACGTGCTTATTTTTTAAGTTTTGTTTAGCCCAATCTGCTTTCCAAGCCTTCTCATTATAGCCTATCTGCATGAGACAAATCAAATATTCCCAGAAAGTCTTGTGGGACTTAAGGTGTTGGGGCTCTGGGGGCCTTGTTGAGGTCTTGGTGGATGTTGCAGCAATTTGGCATGTTGACAGGGGAATAGTGTTAGATAGAACAGGTAGCCACGGTGTTGGAGTCGACTTAAGGATTCCAGTGATGTACTGCATCACTGTATTCAGCTGGGTGTCAACAAGTCACATGTGGCTGCATCTGCTCCATAGCGGTGCACAATATTCAACTACCGACTATACCAGTGCCATTGCAGATGTTCGCAACACTGATGCTGATGCACCCCTGGTTGTATCTGCTTGTTTCTGAATTATGTTAGCTTTCATTTTTATCTTTGTAGCTACCTTCTCAAGATAGTCATGGAGGGTAAGGGTGCGGTCAAGTTTTGCTCTGAGATATGATGTGGTGTCATCATGTCATACGTTTTTACCACAGATAGCTATGTTCAGTGTGCTTTTGGCACTCCTATTGTCAAGGTGGAATGTGCTTACTATTGCTTTTTCAGCATTTCATTTGAGCTTCCATTTCCGGAAGTATTGTTCCATAATTTGGGGGTCCTCAGTTAACGTTTCCTCAATGTCATGGAAGTTTGGTGCTTGGAATGTCATAGGAAGATCATCTGCATATCCACATTTTCATGATTTAGTTGGAAGCATGTCGCTTACGTAAATATTAAAAAGGCTTGGCATGAGTACAGAGCCTTGTGGTAGCCCATTGTTTATAGTACAGGGTGAACAGGTCTTATTGCCTTCACACACCCAAAGACATCTATTACTCAGCAGGCAAAGTGTTTGATAGCAAGGTATAATTTTTGCAAGTCTCAGGCTCTTAATCCATACAGTGTCATACACAGGTGACAGGTCGACAAATGCTGCGCCAGTCTTTAGTTTTTTCTGATAGCCAGCTTCAATGTGAGTTGTGAGTGCCAGAATTTGGTTGCAGCAGCTACATTTTGGCTGAGCGCCTGCCTGTTCGACAGGGATAGTTGGCTCAGTAAAAGGACATATTCTCTTGAGGATGATACGTTCAAGAAGTTTATAGGTCATGCATAGTAGAGAAATCGGCCTACAGCTTCCTGCTTCATTGGTAGGCTTCCTAGGCTTTGGAATGGCAATTACCATTGCCTCACACCGTATTTCAGGGATCTGTATTGTTCTTAAGGTAGCAGAGTACAATGATGCTTGCTATTGGAGTACTTTGGAGTGGATATAGTGGAGAAATTCTGGCAAAATGCCATCAGGGCCTGCAGACCTCCCTTATTTTCATCACAGCAAGTCCTTCTTCTAACAGGAGAAGGCTCTCCTTGGGGAACTGATGTAAGTGTCTGATAGAGTTGTTGATACACGTCTCTTCTCGTGTGTTTATTGAGTGGTCCTCTTTGTGTTCTCCACCAGTTTGGAAGTGATTTCAGTGCTGTGTTCTGAAAATCAGTTTAAATATATAATGTCGGGCTGTAAAACTAACCAATCCAGGAAATTCAGAGTGATGGCTGCTACCCTGTGCTTTACTCATGCTAGATCTTCAGTTGGTACGAATCAGCATAATTCCATTGAAGTCAATGGACCATGCTGATTTACAACAGTAGAGAATCTAGCCAGCATTATTAACTCAAAGTCATATTTCCAGGTTGTTTATTTTGTATCACACAGGCTTAATATTTTTAATAATTTTTCATATGTAACTTAGTTGAGAGTTTTTATTGCAAAGAAAACATTTTTGTCAAGCAGTCTTAATAAATTCACACTGTATTATTTACTTTGGGAATGGAATGGTCACCAGCTGATTGGGTCCTGATTCAACACAATACTTAAGCACAAGGTTAACTTTAAGCATGTGAGTAGCCCTATTGATGTGCTTAAGCTGAAATGGGAACTTGCAACATATGGTTAGTACAGATTCATCCTTAATATAACTCAAATGATGTGGAGAAAGAAGTAGAGAAGAAAAACTAGCATCTTTAAAAGGGATCTAAAACAGCTTTTCTATGAACCACAGTGTTATAACTTTAAGTTCTGATATCTCCTGAACCACAAAGACTATGTACACAGGACTCGTAGGCTTTATATAAAGGCCCTTGAAGTCAGTGGAAAGATTTCCATCAATCTCAGTGGGTTTAGGATCAGGCCCTAGACCATTGCAAAACCTTGAGTTCCAACTCCTCAATAGGATAAAAACGGTCTGCTCGGGCCTGATGAAGATATCAGACCTTAAATTTATCACTGGTTGAAATGAATAAAATCAATTCTCTTTCGGGAATCTTAGGAGGGGGAACTCTGTCTATGTTGGGGTTTTCTAGAGCACTCTTTAGAAATGTTAGGTATGATTTATGGAGAAAGAAAGAAACGTTTGTGCTAGACTCATTTTTGAATTTGGCAGTTTGAAAGCTGGTCATAGCTTTGGAATGTTAGTTTTTACTGAGAATAGTAGTGACAAAATGTAGGTGAAATGGTAAAATTGCCAAAAAAAATAATTAAATATCCCATAAGGCTGCATCATTTAATAATTGATTATTAAAATAAAAAAATGTGTTATACAGATATAAATGCATGCTCTCTGCTTCCTCAGTCATTGCAATCATTATTTGTTAAATTATGAATTAATTTAGGCTCCAATCCTGCATTGCAATCCACTAATTTGGACCTTCTGCACCTGTACAGAGTCCCATTGCTACAGACTGGAAGCCCTTTGGGGCAGACATCCTGTCTTTTATTTGTCCATTAAGTAGCATGAACATAGTGCAGATCATCCAATTTAGTGAATCCTATTACAGGATACATGTATCCCGGCTGCTTGGGAGGCCAATTACAAAACTCAACCCATTGTTTTTATTCTCGTACATATATTTTCTGAACCGGTATGAACACTTAACTGGGTAAACATGTCTTTCAGCATTGTATTTTTTTAATATAATTGATAGGCTTTTCCATGGCACTCATCCACAACAATATCTAGAACCTCATAAATATTTAATTAATTTGTCTTCCCAACAGCTAGTGGGAGCAGTGAAATATTATCTTCATTTTAAATGAGGAACTGAGGCACAGAGAGAATAAGTGACTTTCCAAAGTCATTTTCAAAGCATAAGGCAAAACCAGGAACAGAATCCAGATTAACTCTTCAAGTACAACAGCACTCATCCATCTCCCATTAGCTTTGAGAATAAATATTTTACAGGCTAGAATGTAATCACTCCATCTGTCATGTAAATTAGTGATTAATCTTTTTTCTAGTTATATGATTTTTATTACACTAGATTAAAAGAATAAAGTTTACCAATTAAAATTCTGTTTAAGTTTTTGCATACAGATTACACACATACACAAACATATACATACACAGTATCAGAACTATAAACCTGATTGGGTTTGGGGAGGGAGGAAAAGTCAAAACTCCAAAAGATTTTGGAACCAAATGACGATCTTAAATCACTTTCCTAATTGTAGTAGCTAAACTGAACACAGTTGTGAGTCTTATCAAGAACCCAATGTAAACTTAACTTACACAATTAACTCACTCTTTAACAAGATACAGAAACAAGTATTATTTCTGGCAACTCTTAAAATGTAATTGATTAGAAGAACAAACCAACCTCTTCAGTGTCATATGAAATACACGAAAAGATGTAAACACCCTATAGACACACTTTGCCATACGTAAGTCATTGTGTTGCCTTTGTCTGAATGGTCTTACATTCCAAAACCCCATACATCTGCATGTTGTTTATCTATGTCTGAGCATAAAGGGAGCTAAGAAAGTGCTTTAAAAGAATGAAACTGGTCGTTCATACTGCATGTGTCTCACTTCTTCTCTTGAGTTTCTTGGTGCAAATTCTCTCCAACAAATGAAGTACAGTACTGAGAAAAAACCACTCCCTTAATTGACACTCCTAGTAGAAAGGTCACTTAATCATAAATGCTTTACAAATGTAATTTGCATATATCCACTCTGAACCATCTCTGTTTCTGCTAATAAATTAGCAGTTCATGTAACTAAAAAATGAATAAACTGTTTCTAGGAGCCAGTCCTGCAGTGCTGCCCTCAGTATACTGCTGTGAGATTCTGGAGACAAGAAAACAGAGCACCTTATATCTTTCTTCTTTACTTTTCATTAATGTTATGTACAACGTAAGCACCCAAATTTTACAAAATATTCTCTAACCCAACTGTCTTTATTCCTCCAGCCATATAGTAGGTTTCTGTATGCGGCTTCCTAATCTAATGAATCCTTCAAATTATCAAAAGTATCTGAGAGACAAGGCGGGTAAGGTAATATCTTTTATTGGACCAACTTCTGTTGGTGAGAAAGACAAAGCTCTCGAACCACACAGAGCTCTTCTTCAGACCTGACCCATCTTGTCTCACCAACATCCTGGAACTAGCACAGCTATAACAATATTGCATAGAACTGTATTACTCAGTTCTCAGGATAAAGGAAATTGAAATCCAAAATTAAAAATTGCACTGTAAAACAAGTATGCCAGCTCCAAAAGGTCTTGTTTACGCCAGTTCTTCAGGAACAGCTTATCTACAACCTTGCACACAGGCCCTAGATGGTTAAGCAGTAGTGCTTCAGTTCCTCACAATGTAGCTGAAATCCAGCTTCACATAGTATTGTCTCCATTATTCTCTTCACCTTTACTGTCTGCTTCTTCTTTTTCAGATAGAACTTGGAATCAAAATCTCTTTGGCAGCCAGTGTATTACTGGCCAGGGCAATCCCCTTGGGCATGAAACCAGAGTTACAATATCTCCATTTGGGGTTTTCTTCCCTTTCCTCCACAGTCCTGGATCAAATATTTTCTGAGCAAAAGCTGGCTGGATTTGTTAAGATGTGCCACTGTCATAGCAGATGGAGAGGAAACACTCAATGCTGAGCTCAGTCACTTTTCCAGCTCCTTTCTTTACTGTGTTGAAGCCAGCATAAAACTGGAGGATCACAATGGTCAATCAGCCTCAAAATGTGTACATTTAGTAAGGAGTGCCAGAGCACAGGAGAGCAGCCTGCCACAGGTCAGCCAGACAAGACCCAATAAAGAGTAGTTTGGACACCAGGGTCAATGGAGCATTTTAAGAAATGAGAACATAAAAAGCAGAGTAAAATAAATCTACCTTCAGCCCAACCCTATGTGCCATTCTCAGCTATCCATTTAAGAGAATCACTCTTCTAAGGGGGGGCTTCAAGAGGTGCGTTGGGGAGATGAATACAGTAAAGATTGGGAAGCCCTTTGCAGTCTACTGCTTAAAAGCACTATATAAGATCTAGATATTATTACTGTAATTTAACTGAGACCAGCTGCTCCAGCGCCCTGGAGCATGGTGTGCTCCTTGCACTAGGTCACTCCAAAGCAGCAGTAGCATGTAAACGAACAATTTGGCAGTCACACTGTCCGAGGTGACTTTTAGCACTCATGTTGCCACTGTTTCACTAAAGGGAGTAACCTTCACATTTGGACTCAGATCACTCTCCTCACCAAGGATTGGGTGCAATAGCTCCAAAGAGAAGATGAAGGGAGCTACTGGAGGTATAGTATGTTCAGGCTTGAGAGGGCATGGGAAAACAGGAAGAAGTGCAAAGAAGGACAGGAGGAATGGAAACAGGATGGCTAATTCTCCACTCTATTAACAACTGTTTTCAGCATCAGCAGTTATGCACTTGTTTTTGGTAGCATTCACCTAGCCTAACACCAGATACATCACATCACAAGCTGAAGTTACAGTGATGGCTCACCTCCTATCACAATATAGAAAACAAATATCTCTATTTCCTTATTGAAGATGAATGAAGAAGACATTTTTTGGAATCTGGGCATATTATGTCTTCATCTGACTGTCACATGGGTGACAGACACACCACATGACCTCCTCCAGTGACTATGGGCCCAATCTACACCTGGGGTAAATTGGCATAGTTCCACTGGAGCTACACTGATTAACCACAACTGGGAATCTGGGTCCATATATTTTCTGATAAATGGTACTCTGGGCCCCCAACCATTGGTTTAATAAAAATCAGTAAAATTTAAGAATGCATCTCACCTTCTGGCTATATACCTTTAATACAGAGAGCAGATATTGACTAGTATGATTGGGAATTTGTATGTATTTACCTTTCGATTACATACAGATGTGAAGGTGGTAGTGTACTCCGCAAGTGCCACATCATTCACCAAATTCTTTGCCTCTTCACTGAAAATAGAATCCAGAATTCCATGCCTGTGCAATTCTCTGACCAGCCGGGTAATCAAACTGTTTCTTTCATGGCATTTCCGGACAAGGCAAGCCATCTTAGCCTACGTAGCATAACAACATATAAATAGACTTCTGTTCAAGTCTGTATTTTGTGTCTAATCTGATTAAGCACATTTTGATGTCAGGGTTTAAGATGCTGCTCAGATTCCTGTATTTCTGCGCCATCAAAGTCTGCAGCGTCACAAGAGAAACAGACACATGCAGATAACTAGTAATGGATAGTTCAGTTCTCTGTGTACTAGTTCCCTCTGGTGGTAAAATGAGCAGCAACGGTAGCAATGATATCCTCTTCCCCAGCTAATCCTGTGCTTCAGTCCAATTAAAGTCAATGGCTAACTTTTAGGTGGGTCTTTTTGGAAACAAGCATACAACACACTACAGAAAGAGCATGGCTAAGTACACTGTTACTAAGAATAACCAAATTAAGCTTGCTCTGTAACCAGTGGAAAAGGTCAGAGATACTACAACAGTTTCAACAAAACATATTACCTTGAGGGGAGCTACTGTCAGGTCAGCTTCAATCTTCCTCTTCTGAATGTCCTCAGTCTAAAAGAAAGAAAAACATTTTGTATTTAGTTATTCAAGATTCCTTTTGCAATATTTTGGTGGTTTAAGGGGTTCCTTCATGAATGGGCACCTCAGGTTACTTCATCACTGCAGCACCACATTAAAAGCCTTATTTTGATATCCACCTTTATGCATGCGTATCCTCAGCTACCCTATGAGTCTTCCATACAGCTTCTCTGGGAGTAGTTTCCCCATTTCTCATCTATAGTGTGTGGTAACATTCCAGAAATCAGGAGGGATTTTCTTCATGAGCATTTTATGACGAACTTCAAATGTGTGCATAGAAAACACTTCCTACCCTGCACTTACCCGAGGTGATGAAGGTACAACTTTCAGAGTGATATGTACAAGAGTGCATATTTTACAGCCTAGGATAACAACGTGTATTGCTTACGGGAAATCTGCTTTCAGATCTCTCGGACAAAAATACCCACAATTTTCACAATATAAAATTAGCTTCATATTAATAACTTAGAATTTCACAATAACATATGGATTTATCATTTGTATGTATTTTATGTGATTGATAATGGCGACTTGCATATATATAGTGCCTTCCTTTCCAAAGCAATTATGACATACATTACACACACATGAGAATCATTGCATGAGAACAAACATGCTCATGCTGGAAGCGTTCATGATGTCATCTTAGATTATTATTTGTGGGTTTGGGAATGAAGATAGTATATAGCCGAAAAGAGAGAATTTTTTAAATTGTATTATGATGGAGAGAGCAAAGGGGGGGCCAGAAAGAGATACATTCACTGGAGACACTAAGTTTATGTTGACGCATAAAGTGAAATGCTTGGATGGTGAGGTGGAGTAATTAACCTTGGTACAAAGACCTTTATTTCATCCTGTATGCTGATGCTCTCTGTCATGCTGCATTGACAGTAGGGCTGATAAGTCCCGCAGACATGAGTCAGAGGGAGGTGTAGATAAGTAGTAAAGGAAGATAGGCAGGCCCACAGCAATAGCAGCAGCAAGGTGGGCCACAAGTGCATCTTCTGCAAGGTGGTGAAGAGGACCTAGCCACTGCTGGGATATGCAGCTCTAAACACTGCCCTAAATGGATAGTTGGGAAGATGACCTGGAAGTTGTGTTTGTTCCACCTGCTGTTAAACAGGATTCTTTTGACAACTCGGTCTACTCTGACTGTTGAACAGGATCCTCTGCTGACAAAGCCCATTATCGTGGAGTGAGCCAGAACCCAGCTAGAACCTAGCATGACTTCCCACTGATGGCCACTCCCATCTTCATTTGTGTTGTATTTGTTTATATTGATTATTTAACTTTTTTGGGGGGGAGGGGATAATGTGTAAAAAGCTTTTTTTTTAATTACAGTAAAATAAAAATAAATTAAATTAGCACAACTAAAATCCAAACAGAACAAGCAAAACTAGAGCAAAGCAAAAGGAGATACCATGCTAAAGGGCATCTTTGCAGGCTTTGTCGTGCAGCATGGCACCCTTTATTCATTCAGCATCAAATTCTGTTTTCAGAACAGTGAACAGCAAAAGCACCTTTCACTCAAGCTGTTGGCTTTTGGCTTATTTTATTTAAAGTTTTGATATAGTGAATATTATTCAGAAGCCAATGAGCATACATTAGTTACCACACAGTGGTGTCTGCGATGTAGACATAGTCTCCTGTGCTCATGAACTGTGGCATCTCAGATCGCACCGTGTGGTGACTGTGGGCAGATGTAGACTTTCTAATGGCGACCACTGTGTTGTTAATTCACACCTTCTCAGTACAGTGCTGGGTTGTCCAGCAAGGAAATATATTGTCTGCAGCTGCCTGCCTGCCCTCAGGAGAAAGACAGCAAAAGCTGAACTTATATAGGCACTTAGCAATGAGGTAGCTGCAGACTATACTGGTGATAAGGAACTATAAGTGATGATAATTAATAACTTGTCTTTGAACATCCAGGCATCAGACATAGAAAGATCTTCAAAAGAAGAGCTACCTCTGTAATGCCACTATAATAATACAAATCAGAAGTGGACACATCTAACCAGAAGATAACTTTTGTACTGAGTTACAGGGCATAACTTTTGCCTTTGGATTGGCTTTGAGAGTGTGAATGTTCTCACCGGAACAGAGAGCAGAGGCTACAGCTTTTCACCACAGCTGCTGTGAGGAATAGCTGCTAGATGGTTCCCCATTGGGGCCACCTCCTTTCCACAAGAGGCTGGGAGAAGGGAAATTATTGTGGGGTCAGAGGGCTGATGGCTTCAGAGTGGAGAAAAGAATGTGGAACTGAACTGATTTGAGGGGAAGAAGAATATTAGATTGGTTGGTTGGGGTGGGGAGGGCAGATTGAGGGAAAGAGATGGAAAGAGTATTTTCCCCAGTAAATGCCGCATGATTTGCTAACTAAGGAAGAAAATTATTGATGAGCACTCTCTTAAAATTTTGGCAACACATCACTGATTGTGTCCCATTTAGGGCAAACTGTAACACTCATCAACTTGTCACAGGGATTTTTCAGATAAGTGGGACTGAACAGAAATCTAATGGCACAGAAAAGCAATTAAGGCCTGTCTACACTTAAAAGTTTTGCTGCTTTAACTATATTGGGCAAACCCCCCTCCCCTAGTGTAGGCACAGTTATAAAAGTGCTTATATCAGCATGGTTTACTACAGTTTCATGAAGTGAAATAAGCTATACTATTATAAACTGCTTTATACAGGTATAACTGTGTCTACACTAGGCTTTTACCAGCATAAGTATTTTAATTAAAAAAAAAAAAGAAAGAAAATCATACACCTAACCTACATAGTTATGCTGGGAAACTTTTTAAGTGCATACAAGGCCTACTACCTGGAACAAAAGAAATGCTGGTGGATCTTGATGCAATTTTGGATAGACTTTGCTATGGTTTGTAGTCTTGTATAGCATCTATATACTACAGTGATGGGAATTTTAGAAATCCAGACACTGGAGAGAAAAAGAGAGCAAGATTCTCCAGAGAAGACTTTTTATACGATTTTGCCTACAGTTAGGGTACAGGAATTACAATGGAGTTGTACAATGCAGCAAACTTAACCATGGAGAGACTATCATCTTTCCATAAAGTCAGGCACTCAGACATTTTACCGCCATCTTTTGTCTCTATAGCAATGATCAGCTTTATGTGGCTGCACTGCACACATCGTTTAATTGCCCTTATAACCATTCCTTGGAAAGAAGAATATTTTGATCCTTTAATTTCAGAAAAATAAAGCAAAATCAACAAATTAAGCCCATGTTAATCCACTCAATTAAGCACTTAAAAGCCAGTTTTATTATACCTTTTCACGCAGCTGAGCCTGAAGGCGTTCCACTTCGTTTTGCAAGCCTTGAAACTGATTTTGTAATACAGTCTGGTCCCTTAGTTGGAATTTCAAGGTCAGCACTTGCTGTTCTAATCTCTTATTGACTAGCCTACCCTCTTTCAGTTCTTGGGCTTCATTCTGCGTGTAGTTAGTCTAGGAAACAAATATACATATTTAAAGCTCAATGTATAAACTCATAAAACCATTCTTAGTATAGAATGCTAAACGAATACCCGAAATTTGTCAATCAAAGTGTGCACTTACCTCATATTTTGATCAAAATTATTTTGATCCTTTAAAGCCAATATAGATGTATAACTTAAAGTATCATAAATATATTTGCATTAATATATTACCTGTAAAACAAGAATGTTAAAGCACCTTTGGAACAGTGAGTTCACAACACCCCTGTGAGATGGCTATAATAAAAATACCTGTTTTACATATGGGAAAACTGAGCCACAGACAGGTTAAATTATTTACCTCAGGTCACAGAGCAAGTAAGTGGCAAACAAGAACAGAGTTAAGGAGTGCCCCACCACTGCTCTAACCTCTATATAACACACACCTTTTTCACACACATTCATTTCAAACAGCAAACTGCAGTATTCTCTCTCACACATCTATTTTATTCTCTGAAAACCATTAAAATTAACTGAGCATCTAACATGTTATTTAATTTTAAAAGGTAACATGAGAGTCTATGGAATTTGGAGGAAGATAAACTTTTGAATGTAATTGCTGTTCTTTTGATTTGTTCAGTTTTATACATTTAGATTGAAAGGATTTGGGAGGACTTTAAATTCACAGCTTGAACCATTATATCAACTCCAAAATGTACCTCAATAAACTATGTAGAACACACAGATTAAGAATGGTGAATGCATATGAAAAAAGAAATAGTCTTATGACCTTATATACACAAACGACTGGAATTATTAAATAGATACATGTAATGCTGTTCAATTTTGCTGCACTGTGCTGTAAAATTTAAGTTTAAATTGATTAAACTTTAAAATCCTTCATTTAAAAACTCTAGTTAAGTCCACCAAACACCATTTTAAATTACAGTACTTTCGTGACAATACATGCAGGAATGTAGTTTAATTTTAGCAGCTATTTATAACTATACAAATTAGTAGAGGAGCTGTTGTTCATCTATGATATATGGCAAAAAAAACATTAATATAGTGTTTTTCTTAGTTCTGTGACCAACATCCTGGATTTATATCACTGGGGACTTTATGATATCAGACCACAGTCACAGACATAGGAAACAGTAGTAAACTGAAGTGATAGTCAGGCCACCCCAATAATACACTTCCAATACAGATAAAAATTGAGACATTGTCATGAAATTCACCCCTTCTACACTGGAATTCTAATGAGTGAAATGTGTTGTATCTCTAATTTTTGGCTCCCTCTTGTGTTTCGAAAACAGAACACAAGTGTATATTGTATTTATGCACCCTGGCAGATTAGGATTGAGACATCAGGGTATGATGGTATCTATGGGTAACAACAGACAAAGGTACTGAGATAAGATATGGTCCTTCTAGGTTACAGAAATCACCCACTTTTTTATTTCTTAAGTAAATATCCGCTGGTGATTGTGGAGGATGCAATTTCTGATTGAACTGAGGAGATTTAATACAGTGACAAGAGGAAAATATAATAAGATTTTCTTTGCTTTAAATTTAGTTTAAAGACACTGATTCTTTCTGTGCATTTGCTGACCAACTCTGAAACCAGAAGAACTTCAAGAGCAAATATAGTACTGCTCATAGATACATAGATTTTAAGGACAGAAGGCATAATTTACAATCATTTGAATAATGCCATGAATAATAAAAGCCAGGAGGTGTTAGTGCCGTTATATACGGCGCTGGTGAGACCCCACCTGGAATATTGTGTGCAGTTTTGGTGTCCCATGTTTAAGAAGGATGAATTCAAACTGGAACAGGTTCAGAGACGGGCTACTAGGATGATCCGAGGAATGGAAAATCTGCCTTATGAAAGGAGACTCAAAGAGCTTGGCTTGTTTAGCCTGGCCAAAAGAAGGCTCCGGGGGGATATGCTTGCTCTATATAAATATATCAGGGGGATTAACGTTAGGGAGGGAGAGGAATTGTTTAAGTTTAGTACTAATATAGGCACGAGGACGAATGGGTACAAATTGGATATTAGGAAATTTAGACTAGAAATTAGACGAAGGTTTCTAACCATTAGGGGAGTGAAGTTCTGGAATAGCCTTCCGAGGGAAGTAGTGGGGGCAAATGACTTATCTGGCTTTAAGACTAAGCTTGATAAGTTTATGGAGGGGATGTTATGATGGGATAGTTTAATTTGAGCGATTGATTTTGGATTATCGGCAGATAAGTCTGCTCAATGGTCTGTGGGAATGCTGGATGGGATGGGAACTGAGTTACTGCAGAGAAATCTTTTTTGGGTGCTGGCTGGTGAGTCTTGCCCACATGCTCAGGGTTTAGCTGATCGCCATATTTGGGGTCGGGAAGGAATTTTCCTCCGGGGCGGATTGGCAGGGGCCACGGAGGTTTTTCGCCTTCCTCTGCAGCATGGGGCATGGGTCGCTTGCTGGTGGATTCCCTGCAGCTTGAGGATTTCAACAACTCGGTCATGGGTTCGGGGTTGTTATAAATGTGTATGGGTAGGGTTTTGTGGCCTGCCTTGTGCGGGAGGTCAGACTAGATGATCATATTGGTCCCTTCTGACCTATGAGTCTATGAGTCTATGAGTCATTGAAATCAGCTGTTTGGGGTCATATTTCAAAACTGCTCAGCCTTCCATTTAAATTCCTAAATAAGGCCAGATTTTCAGAAGGGCTCAGCATCCAACAGCTCCCAATGTGAAACCTATGGTCGGATTTTAAAAATATCATGGCACGCAACACACTGGTTTTTTAAAAAAGAGGCTGGGCACTTAATTGGGTGTCTAAATGAGCACTACATTCTTTTGAAATATCTGCCCCGATTATATGTCTAGTGGTTAGAGCACAGGACTTAGAGTCAGAAGTTCTGTGTGGACTCTGCCACTGATATGCTATGAGACCTTGAGCTTATCTTCTCTCTGCCTCATTTCCTCACTATACAATGATGTATGGCAGCCCAGCCCCATATCACCCTACTGCATGGTGGTGTTAAAAGTCTTGGATCTGCACTCAGAACCCCAGTGAATTTCACGACATGTGCAGTCTCCAAGGTAAGTGATATATGTTAAGCAATGCTTCCTGTAAGCAACAAACACTCATTTAAGAGCAAACTGACAAGCAATCCTAACTATATTAATGGAATATCTTATCTGTCTTGTCTAGACCACTAAACATCCTCTCTCAGGCTTTGCAGAGATGATACTATTTGGGATAAGGTTGTGTGGTAGAGTAGCTTAGCAGTGAAATTGAGTTATAGTGATTTATTACAAATTGACTATGTTAATATCTTCCAGGGGTGAAGTGCTATCTTTTGTCTGTGGTGACAACTAACTGCAAATACAGCTGCAACCCTCAATCCAACCATTTATGATCAGGAGGAGGCAACATGCCCAGAAAAGCTGCTCATTTTAGATACTGTGCCAAAACGCTTATATTTGTTTGTTTTTTAGATTAAGAGAAATTAATTTTTCTTGGTAAAAAGTCTATCACTTTCTTAGCATTGCACATGAAGCCACTATTATTTACCATGATGGATTATATTACCTTACTGGCTGTAAAAATGTTTCTTCTAAAAGGCAAATTTCAAACTGAAGTAAGTTAAGAAGAGAACATTTATTAAAATAAATTCACTCAGTTCAACTATTCAGCCGTGGCTATTGTTAAGATAGTTTGTGTATAATAATAGCTTTTCTCTCTCTTTCAGCTCAGCATCCCCTTTTGTTTAATCCTGACAGTGCTGTGTTTAAGGCATCACTTACTCTTGCCCTGGAAATAATTGCAGTGTCACATACTCATCATTAGGGGACAAACTCTGCCTTCAGATGCATGTTTGTAGCCCCTTTGATCTCAGTGTGTGCATCCAAGAACAGAATTTGATTTCTTGACTTCATTCAAAGTTTGAATTAGACAAAGAGAGGGACTGGGAAAGGGTGAGGGGAACTGTTGCATAAATGAACATCAGTAATTAGCAAACACTAAGAAAATGTATGAAAACTGGATAAATTCAGCAGTGAGGATATTCATGGTTTGGTTTCATCAACTTTTCAGATATTAACATATTAATCGGGTAGAAGATCAACAAATTACAGAGCGTGTTTACCACAGAATGCTGCTACATGGCTGGCGCTCACATGGTCGCCAAAAGTGTCAGTGGCAAAATAATATTGCCAGTGATGGACAAAGACTGAAAATCCAGCTAGACTGTCTTAAGGACCTAGCTAGAGATCGATCTGGGTGGCACTTGATCTGCAAGGAGGCCAAATCTCTTTGAGATTTGCCTTGATGGTGATATTTATTTGAAGGAGTTCTTCAGTACAAATGTTTATTTATTTGTCATTTTTTCTCCAGTGCTTGTTGCAATACTATCTGAGCACCTCATGAACATCAATTAAGTTGCCTTTGCAACACCCCTGTGAAGTACAGAAGTATTACTTTAAGGGCTGACTGAAAATTTTCCATCAAAAGAGTTTTTCGATGCAAAATTGGATTTTCAACTAAATGCAATTTTTCAGGAAACATCTCTGCTTTTTACAGAAATTTTAGATCTTTCAACCAAAAATCCAAACTCCTGAAAACCAGAATATTTATATTCAGATATGTTGCCACGTGCCTCAGAGGAGATGAAATTCAGTTACTTCATGTCCTCATTCTCCTCTATGGGCCAGGCTCCCCATGACTACATCTCCCTGCAAGTCCCATGACACAAAGAGGAGAGGTTGTGGAACATCTTGGGAGATGTAGATTAACCAGGGAGCCTGGTCCATAGAGGAAAAGGGGAGCAGGCAGTACCAAAGTACAACTTACATAATGAACTGTGATAGCAGTTTCGGCCCACTCTTCTTACAATTCCCTTTAGGATTCTTTCCAGACTCACCTGAGCTGGTATTTATTCACCCCAAAGTTCAATACATAGATGTAAAGGAGTCCATAAAGCCCTGGCAAAACTCTGACTGATTTCAATGGGACCAGGATTTCACCTAATGTGTCCAAATAACAGAACTGATCCTGAGAGAGGCAGAGCATCCATTACTCAGGGGGATTTGTGGGTACTCAGCCCCTCTCATCTTGAAATATCCCAACAGGCTTTACAAGCTATACACACACAGTAGCAGCACTGAAATACCCCATTGAAGTAAGAAGACAGCAGCCAAGCAAATAACCAGTGTACATCACTGCAGAATAGTGAGAAAAGGGGAAACTTTGGCCAAGAACAGCAATCCCTGTTATAAAAAATTATGTAGATTCTTTAGTGTTCCTGAAGAGCAAAAGGACTTTGCTTTTAAAGTTGTTGCCCACAAGACCCACAACTGCTCAATAGTCAATTTATCTATCTGAGAAAGGTTGAATCATCCCTGCCTGGATTTGAACCACTGTTTCCAGGGGATCTAAGTGTTTCAGGCTCGTTTCAAAATCTGTTGTTGTGAACACTAACCCATCTTCTGCAGCCAAATCATCTTCTCCCAAGGAGTGTGTTTTTCCTCCATTTCACTTACACATACCATTAATTGGCAGCACTGCTTTCTAAGTCTTTCCCCCTCATCTGCTTGTTCAAGGTGATGTAATTCAGAGAGTGCCTGTGTCAACTGAGTTCTGACATCTTCATGTCTTGCTTCTACAAAGCCAAGTTCTCGGTACCACTTCTGAGCCTACCAGAGAAAAGGAATGAAAAAGTAAAATTACAGACAGTAGTTACTATCACTTCCCAGTATGTACTTACAACCTTAGGGCTGGATTCTGATCTCGCTGGCACCATCATTACACTGGTGTAATTCCACTGAACTAAACAGAATTAGACATACAAAGCTGGCCTCACAACCAAAACAGAATCAGGCCCTTAGAATAAATCCTAAAAGAAAATTATCCAGCTGGAATTCATGCACTTGAGAACTCTGAGTGAAGCTCAATAACTGATATACACAGTATTTTAAAGTAGCAACTGAAAATCAAACTAAAAGTAGGATTTTATCAGAAAAAAAGGAAAATGTTGCATTTAAAAGGAAAAAAATCATCTGTCTGTTTTTGCATTATTTCCATGATGTATTATCTTATATTACATCATTAATTAACAGTAATTTTGGAAACATAACTGCTCAATGGCATGACCATTCTGCTACATGTAAGACTGCAAGTCTTCTTCCTTCTGACTGTTTGAAAACAAAGGCTATACCTTCTAATTTAACAAAGGAAGTTTTTTGTACTTTTGTACAACAAAAGAATGTTAAAAGAACCAAAGTTGGTCAGGTAAGGAACCAATTACTGGGACTGTCCCTTCGCATGCAATCTAAAAGCTATTGGTCACTATCACTCAAGGCATCACTCATTCAAAGCCATAAAAAAACCACTTCTTCTCTTCCTGCAAGAATGAATTTATCTTTAAAACAATTTAAAAAAAATAAAACTTTAATCAAACTATCCATTCACAAATATACCACTGTGCAATCTTATTACTGTTATCCTTTCCCTTGCTCACCATGTCTACTAGTGCTTGTTACTATGAATTATTGCACCATGTCAAAAATTATTTTTGCCAGTACTTGTTTTGCAGCAGCTTGAAAATCCATACTTGCCATGAAGTGTTGGAGGAATATATTCCTATTTAAATAATGTTTTTGCAACAGCAAAAGATGAGGAACACTCAAGTAGATCTGTTGTGAAAGGCACAACTGAAGAAGATTCCTTTGGTTGGGGTTAGGAGGGTGATCTTTGGCATTGCAACTCATTTAGGTGGACTATATGATAAAACTTAGACTCCCAAAGGCAAGGGTACTCATTCAATGAAGATTTATTCCATAATACAGAACTTTATGGTACAGTGTGGCCTGTAAGTGAGTGGACACTGAGATTTGTTTCTCTTTATCCCTGGGTAAAGGAAAACCCTTTATGTGAGCCTCAGGTTTTGCATGTTTCTGTTTCTTGAGTAAACCTTTCTCATTTGAAAACTGGAAACTTTGCATTAGGCACTGTTTTAATCATCTCTTACTTATCATTCCTAACAGAGGGAAAAGCAAGCTGCCCAAAATCTAAGTGGCAGACTGTGCAATGGTCTCCTTATTAAGCACTGTGAAGATGCCAATAAGGGAATGCAACTGTAATTCAAATTCTGACCACCAATGAATGGCTGTGCAAGTCGTCACTGACCTGGGGGGATCAAAGAGGCACATGATGGTTCTCTAAATCAGAGACCTTTTCCTTTTGTAATTCTGTTGAACATTGGTGGAAACAAGAAATGGACTAGAAGAAAACAAGAAAAGGATTTGCTTCACATAAATGCATCAGATGGGAAATTACCTCTTTTTTGGCCTTTTCTAATTCCCCTTGTTGTATCTTTAGCTCTTCCTTTGACCTTTCCAGTTGTTCTTTCATTGCTGTGTAGCTTTCAAATGTGTTGCCCTGGATAAATGACAGAAAAAGAAGCAATTCCCTTCATGTATTTAAAGTAACACACAACTTCTTAAAGGAGTGTGTGAATTTTCTTCAGCTCTTGAAAGGAGAACTTTAATTTAGGAAATGTGGGGGAAGCTATGCATGGTATTTCCATTTCTGTGTACTATGGGTCAGATCAACAGCACAAAGGAGAAAATTATCTTCAGGCATCACCTGAGGATTCTCCAAGTATAGGGAATCCTCAGCTAGTGTACATCAGCTGCTCTTGGCCCCTTGACACAATGGAAGCCCTGAGCCAGGCTGGGGGGCAGGGGCAGGGGCAGGAGCTGTGGGGGAACAGGGCTCTACTTTTGCAGTTTCTATTGTCCTCTTTTCCCCAGGTATGCTGAGCACTGCTCTGTTGCAAGTACGGATCTAGCCTTATATATTTCATAGAATATCAGCAAAATCCGATGCTTCATGCAAAAATATCTGAGGCTGGGTCTACACTGACGGCGGCAAATTAGCCGCCATCACATCGATTGCTCTGGATCGACTGAGCGGTCTGTATAGACACGCTCAGTCGATCCAGGAAGCGATGCAGGAAAACCACCCCCGTAAGTGAAGTAGCGCTGCGTCAAAGGGAACGCTGTTCCCTGCGACGCAGTGCAGTGTGGATGCCACGCGGAGAAGACACTGCAAAGTCAACGGGAGATACACAAGTCATTTACGTCACTTGCGTATCTCCTGTCGACTGCCGCCAAATCGCTGAGGTAAGTGTAGACCGGGCCTGAGATATTTTGGACCTGATTCACCAATACAATACTCCAATTTTAATGGTGTAAAACTGGGCCAATGTTGTGGTGAATCATGCCCTCAGTTTAGAAATAATTCTGCTGATTTATATTTCCTAAGGAGTTCTTTTTCCTTATTCTTTCATTTAAATCACTAAGAACATGTGCCTGAATATAAGATCTTAGAGAGAAATCAGCTCGTGCAGAATATCCTCAGCTGAAGTAAAATTTTGTGTTTATGACATGGTAATCATCTCCTCAGAAATTAGTTAGGTCAAAATCCTTGTTTTCTATATAATTTTTTATAAATTTTTTAGTTTAAAAAAGTAATTTCAAAATGAAAAATCACCATTTTCTTTTCTGACAATGTCATAACAGGACATTTTGACGTTATTGAAATGTTTCATTTTTCTTAAAATCAACACTTTTAAAATAATGTTTCACCTAAAAGTTTCCAACCAGTTCAAGTGTAAAGTGACTTTCTACTCTAGCAGCTCTGATACTTGTGAAGAGAGTGTATTTTTAGTATACAAATTGACAACTGGCCCATTTGGGTTCATTTTACCTTTGTAAACTCTTGTAGTAATTCCATATCCTCCAGCACTTTAACACGACATTCAGAAAGATTGTTGTCTGATATTTTGTCTTCTGTTTCAAAGGCTAACTTTTCCACCTCAGATCTCTCAAAGGTCTCTTGAAGCACCCGAGGTATCACAATGTTTTGATCACCCAAAAATGCACTTGTCCCCGTGTTACAAAAATGGCATTTAGAAGTCTCAGTGTCTTTAGAACATCCCACTTGACAATATCCTTTAATGCTACCAAATACCTCTTCCAAACAGGGGTCTTTTCTAGTGAGATAGTTGGAGGGTTCTATAACTTGAATTCCTTTTTCTTCAGTATGTATTTTACCAGAAGCTGTCTCTGTTCCCTTTGATTGCATTCTGTGTGGTACACTCTTATTTTCTTGTTTCGATCTTAGCAACTTTCCCTCTAGCCCTGAAATTTTATCTTTTATCAGCTTTCCATAGCTCATTTCCAGAGCAGACATTATTTCCTTCAATTCATTGTTTTCTAGAAGCATGTTCTCAATTACTTTCTGAGATTCTAGATGCTGTTCAGAATTTTCCCTCTGGATTTCATCCATTTCATTTTTCAGCATATGTTTTTCCTTTTGTAGGTCAGAAATTGTTTGGTAACATTTGATTTTGCACTCATTCAGTTCAGAAATAATTGTCCTGCATTTGTCTTGTTCACATTTTAACTCAGTCAAACCTCTCAATAAAGTTTCTTTGTCTGCTTCTAGTTGAGATATTATTTGTAAATTTTTCTCTCTCTCTTCTTCCAGTTCATGAGTTTTTTCTATGTATTTCTCTTTGTCTTGTAATAGTTTACCTATTTCTCTGAAAAAGCTGTTTCTCTCCTCTTTGAGACCAGAAAGCAGCTGGAAATACTTAATTTTCTTTTCATAAACAGCTACAATTTTCTTGGGAAGTTTATTTGATTCCATCATTGGTATTTCCTTTTCAGAATGTCTATCTTCCTCTTTACCCAGGTGAGAGAGGTTCTTGGAAAGGGTTTCAGTCTCACCCAAGAGAACACAAATCGCTCCTGGGCACCTAAAATTCTTTTTTTTTGAAACACTGTTATAACATTTACCATATATTTCCTCCTTGGCTAGTAACTTTTGGGAAGTGTCAACATCAGTTTCATGTATTGTTAATATGTGTTGAGAATATGCATCTATCTCCTGTTCTAGTGCACACATCTTCTGATAATATCTATCATTCTCTTCCTGTAACATGAGGAGTTTCTGTGAGTAACTCCCATTCTCTTTCATCAGTGCAGATATTCTTTGAAAATATATAACCACTAGCTTCTCTAACTTATCCATTTTCAAGGTATATCCATTGCTATCTTCTTCTGCTGCTGATAGATAATGAACGTGTTCAGAATATTCTTCCTCTAGGACTGACCCTCTAGTTAAGCATACATTTTCCTCTTGTTCAGGAGTCAGTATATTCAGTGGATACATATACTTATCTTCCCTCAGTGCAGACAGTTTTTTAGAGCGTTTACTATATTCCTCTATCTGGTCAGTCGTCTGTTTGCACAGTGACTTATCCTCATGTTCTCGTTCACACTGTTTCAAATATTGTTCTCTCTTTTCTTTCAGTCCAACACTTTTTTGTAGACACACTTTTATTTGGTCAGTTAGATTTTCTGGTTGTTTACCCTTCTCTTCTGTCACAATAATATTCCCTCTGTTCTCTTCATCAAAGACTGCTAAATGTTTTCCATGTTCATCCTTAAATTCAGAGTTCTCTTGGGGATATCCTTCTATTTCCTTATGTAGGACAGACATGTTTTGGTCATCTGGAATGCTTGCAGCATGAAATTTTGATTCTGCTTCGTGATTCCCAGTTTCATCACATGCAATTTTAATTAAAACTTTGTTGGCTTCTTCAGAAATGCAAGTTATTGTTTTGATTTGTGGCTTCTCATCTTTTGATTCTTCTCGCTGATATTCCTCTGGTACATTTCTAAGTTGATTTTTTCTATAATTTATTTCTTTATTCAGGTTTTTCTTTTCATCTTTGCTTATCTGTATAACTTCCTTATTTTGCAAACATGTTTCCATATAATGTTTTTCAACCTGCAGTTTGAAAATTTCAGTCTCAGTGTTAGCAACCTTTTCCTTTAGAGCTTCAGAATCTTTGCCAGAAGAAACTTCTTTCCCAATATGCAAAATGCCATTAGAAAGACAAGTGTTATTGTGATATGTCTGGTTGTAATTCAAATTCAACATTTTGTTCATTGGGAAAACAGATTTTGATCTGACACCTGGGACCGTGTGACTTTCAGGGTCTAGCAAGACAAGCTGAGGATGAATCAAAGTGGCAACCATGAAGACAGGTGAAGGTTTAGCTGGTTGATTTATAGATTGTTGCTTTAAGAGAAAGAAATCTTCTTCTTTTTTGGTCCCCTTACTTCTCCCATCATTGCTTAGCCTCTCAGAGCAAGATAAGATTAGCTGTCTGTTTTTAAGCTGGTTTGGAGTACATCCAAACAACAGAGAAGCACCATCTGATCTTTGTGCACCATGTATGACCTGGTAATAATGAAAAGAAAAAGTGTCTCAAATTGAAAAATATAAGGTATAAGGAAAGTTGCTATATTGCTACTTCATATATACTTGCCTTTTGATTTGAAAATATTGAAACATTTTACTACATATATATTGTTAGCCAATATTGTATAGTCCCAGAATACCTTGTACTCATGCTAAGCTTTATTGTGGAAATGTACTAGTAGTTAAAACTGTTGTAACATCTGTTCTTTGTATGTATCGAATTATCAGTTAAATCTGTTAAGATTTGTCAAATAGGAATTGTGTGCTACGTACAGTTAGTGTTGATGGCTTTATGGTCTACTGACATCTGGAATGTTATATATAAAATATAAATGAAAAAAAGCTTTGGAGATCTGTGGAATCTGTGGAATCTTCTTTTGTGAACAAGGGCAATATAAATATGGACAGAATTGAGTTCATAATTTGGAACAGAGTAATTATGTAACTGCTGCAATGCTGTGTTCCAAATGAGTAATGTAATGAGACCAGTTACCAGACATCCTATCAATAAAGGAATTGAATCCTTTGCATTATTATATATTTTGTGTATATATTTTTTAAAGCAAAAAAATCCTTTGCCATGTATCCTTAGCATGAAAGGCTGGAGAACCTAGAGAATTGTAATGAGACAGAGCTTTTCCCTTCTTGATTGCTAGCTTAATCTAGCCCAGGCTGGTAAAGAATGAAGTTTACATCCTCTTGAAGCTGTTTGGTGGCCAATGCAATATAAATTTGTTGTCACTAGTAGAAAAGGGTGAAATCCTGACTCCACTGAAGTCAATGGCAAAACTCCTCAATGAGACCAGAATTTCAACCCAAGCGTCTGGATCACATGTATCACCACAACTGGCAAAAATTGATATCCTTGTCTGCAGACTCAGTAAAGATAAAGAGTCTTGAATGGCCAAGGAGTTGAATCTCTAAAGGGTTCCCTCCAAGTATGAGCTGCAGAAGTCTGTTCATGTTCTCTGAAGAGTGGAATTTAGACAGCCTTTCTCTTTGCATCCAGAGCTCTTAATGTGACACTTTTTGTAAGTACGAAACTCACGAACACAAAACCCACATGAAAACTGCACTAAAATGGTACTGTATAGTCACTGAACCATCAAGGCAAGAGTCTTCTAACGATGGTGCAAATAATTGTAATTACATTTGTATATTGTTTTTCTTTAAAGAAATCCTTGAATAAAACCCATGGAGATATTATTATAGGGAAGGCTAGCAATTTCCATTATAAGACCCTATTATCAGTTGCTTCACTGAAAAATTTTAATTGTTTAGACTGAAATTTTCTATATTGGGCATCTGTCTCAGGCAGAATTATTCTGGAAAATGTCAACCAAACAGTTCCACCATTTCTGAGAATTTGGCAAGGAAAAATACATTGTTTTGCCACTAAAAAAAATTCTGGAAACCTTTTCTTTGAGAAGATTTAGTGTCCCATGCTTTGGAGCAGGGACTTGAAAGTGTTCAGATGGGTGGTCTTTGTGTCAGGGAGATGTCTGTTGCTGTCCTTGTGTAAAACTACCTACATTTGGCTAAGTGACAAGTCTTTGAAAAATCTCAGTTTGCACATGCTCAGGACAACTTCAAAATGTAAGAGTGAGAGTTTAAGGCTAGAAGTGACCACTAGATCATCTAGTCTGACCTTCTGTGTATCACAGGCCACTGATATCACCCAGCACCCCCACACTAAATCCAACAACTGAAATTTGACCAATGTATTACAGCCCTCAGGAGATAAAACTATTATGTGCCACAGGCAAACAGAGGAGGGACCAAGGTTCATCAATGCCTGAGGTTCCTATAATGGCAGTGAACTGATTAAGTGAGATATACCCATGATCCTGGCAAGTGACTCTCGCCCCACATTGCAGAAGAAGGCAAAAAACGTTATATGTGCATCATGATAATGACTGTAAGGGGAAAATACCAACCCAGAAATGATATTTTTCTGGGTAGATCTGTCTTCACCTTAGAGCATAATTTTGACAGCTTGTTCTGGAAGACATACTTTTATACTAATTCCTAAATTCACTAGGTCTATTCTTTATTTATCTTGTGATTCACAGATAATGCTGTGTTTGCAAAGATAGCAAAAATAGCAATAACTTTCTTCTTACCTGTTCAGTGTCAGCTAGCCTGGGTTCGTCAACACTTTCCATCAAGGCACTGGAGTTGTTCTCCAAAAATGGGATGAGAAATTCCTTTGGTAACCCCTCCACATTATTAAGCCAGCCACAGCCACATTCTGATGTTATCTCTGTTACAGTAGAGCAAGGGGTAAGGCTGATGAATGAAGTACACCAAGTAACAAAAAATCTGCCCCGAGGCTTTAGAATGAAAAATATTGGAACCTCTATACATGCAAAACAAATATGATATGTGATTAATCACACACATTTTGATGAGCAGAGGAACAGTTTGTGGATTAATAATAAAGTATACTAATAAATAATAATATTTACAATGTAACCCCTATTTTACAAAACTAGTTGGGAACAGAGGAGTTCATAAAGTCAAAACTTTCACAAAATTGGATATCTCAAAATTGCAGTAGATACGGTGCATATGTTGCAGAATGGTGCACTGCATCACTTTCTATTTGTCCTTCAAATGACTGCAAAGTAATTTGCAATGCACTGGAGGCATCAGATTGAAAAGGAATGTCAACTTGTTTATTATTGATATAACTTTCACTATGTGATTTTTTTCCCATCTGTAAAAATGGTTCATATAATTGGTCATTCTTAAGATTGTTGTTTGTAAAAATCAGGGTTCTACTGTAATATTAATAAGTTCTTATAGAGAGTTTTTCATCCACAGATATAAAAGTGCTTTATAAAAGGAGGTGAAGTGCTAACCACTATGTTATAGATGGTACAGAGAAGTTATAGTTGGGATTTTCAAAAATGGCCTACATTTGCTTCCATTGAAATCAACTCAGCTAGGTGAATGCTAAGCATTTTTGAGATCCAAGTGGTCAGGATATTGGGTTTGTATCTGATCTGAAAGACAACTCCTCCAGTTGCACAGTGCACCCAAATTCTTCATTGCAACATTGGTTCAGTAGTGATTTATTGGAGAAGTGTCTCTTAATGAATCATTTCTACAACTCATTGCAGCTCCTAGGCTTTTTCTAGATCTCATATTCAGCTACTACCAAACCCCAAATCTCCTGACCTTATGAGATATGTTGGGACCAGAATTCACAATAGCACAGTAGACCATACACATCTGATAAATCCAAACATCCCCTGAGAAACATGCACATGCATGACTTTAATAGAAATCTCTCAACTATTATTGCATCTGAAATAAAGCAGAATCCCTACTTGCTGTTGTACAAGACTGTTTGATATGTTGTAGAAAAGATGGAGTTTGACTGGCTTTGTTTCTGGCTGGATCCAAGACTGCCTCCCACTTCAGATTTATCTGCTCATCCTGGAAAAACAGGTCACCATTCTTCATGGAAAAAAAGGGGAAAGGAAGAGAAAAACTAGTGTAATAAAACTACACCATTTAATAACATATCACAAACAGCTGCACAATTTTCTTTATTATGTTCCTTAAAATTCTTACCCAATCCCAGTCCACTTTACAGCCCAGGTGTCCAAATTCTCTATTTGCCCACAAGCATAGCTACAATATTGGCAACAGCACAGCATACATTTCCAAACTGGGCAGCCAACATGCTCTGACTGAATTTGTTTTGGTTCGGGGGGTTTGAACAAAAACCTGACATTTTCTGAAGAAAATATTTCACTGGAAAAAAAAATCATTTCCTGAGCAGCTCTGTTGCTGACTTCAAGATTTATTCCTTTCCTTGGGACCCATCTGTCTCAGATTCTAGCTACCTGCCTCAGGGTTACTTCCAAGTCCTTTATGCCTGGGTGAGATAGCAGGAGTCAACAAAAGTAACTTAACTCTTTTCTGCAGGATCATCACTTGGTAGTATGGTGTGGTTCTCAAGCAAACATTGCCAGCCTGTCACACTATCCATAGCCAAATGATCAGGTTCTAGTACCCAGTTTGCACAGGGAGAGCAGTTTTTATCACAGCTGAGCTGTAACTCCTCAAACTCCCTGACTACCTGCACAACTTCTTGCATTATCCTGGCTCTGCCCTTCTCCAGCCGCACACACTGCCCCACTGTAGCCTAATCAGAAGGATGCCGCGTTGTCTTCATGGCTTGTCAGAGAGATTGCAGATCTTCAAAGAGATGGTGTCTGTTTTCACAGCATCATCGGAGCCAATGTTTATGCCTTTAAATCCACTGAAAAGAATCTCTTTCTGAGTTTGCTTCTGTCACCCGCCCCCAGCCCCAAAAACCATTTGTTCATTGGTATCTGGATACCCTACATACAAAGCCTGATATTTCAGTGAACTGCAAAACAGAATTATGCAAAATACTGTTATGGTAGAGGTTGGATGAAACCTCATTGAAACTGGGGGTGTAACAGCCACCCTTCATTCAGGATTAATGTGAGATGCCGTTAAGCTATTTTTGGAGTAAGCTAGATGACACAGCCTGGAAGACCAGTCAGGAATTGGAGCTATGTGGGCAGAGTGGTTTGACGGGGTCTGGTTTGATGGAGCTTGTTTGTCAGATTCAGAGAAGGCAGCAGAAAGTCTAGGACATCTGGAGAAGTACTTGCAGTGAAACCCTGAGAGAAAGCGAAGAGAAAGCGTGTTCTGGGCTGAGCTCTGACTGGAAAAAGAGGCTTGGAATACTGAGCAAGGATATCAGCAGAATTTAGGAGCCTAAATACCTTTGAGGATCTGGGCCTATCTGCTTACTGCTCCCCACCACTTTAATCAGATGGACTAGGAAGGGCCACATCACCAGTGCACTAGCCAGTGTGATCCATGGGTCAGCATGTGTGTTAGGTGTTCCCCTCTGTGCTCCATCCACAGAGGATATGGATTTTTTATGACTCCCACCTACAGAGCCTGGTTCTTTAGCTCAAGACTCTTGCATTTAACTTGGAGGGCCCCAGTGTCAGCCAAGATGGCGGCCATCATGCCAGTGCAGCCAATAGCAAATTACTATCCCCAGGGAGGAAGGGGAGCAAAGATGGAATTGTGTCTTTGTGTGCGTGCCCCACTCCTTACTCATGGCAAAGGCATAGGAGATCCCTTTACATTATTTACATAAGAGACAGGTATTGAATCACTTGAATTTCGATTTATTTCAGAGTAGACATGCTCACAGATGTATGTGACAATGCAGGAATTCTGGTTATTTGATTAATTCACAAAAATACATCCAGCAACGTTTTTTAAAACTCAAACCTTGGTTTTCTGAATTTCAGGGTGACTTTTCACACCTAAATACCCCCAGGCAGTGGCACATTGCCCATCCTCCATAGGGAAATAATCCAGATGGTAAAATGGCTACACAGCAGTGATATAAGAGAGAATGCTGGGACATCCTAGATTGTTATATGAAAATATATAATGGAATTATGTGGCCTACCAAATCAATTTAGTTGTCCCCTCCCACATACTTTTTACCACTCCCCCATTCCATCCATTCAACAGGGCTCTGACCTTTATTTCTTGTGAATACCTAATTAAAGGAACTGATGTTTTCAATCAGTTGCCTGTCCAGAATTTCTTGTTCATGTGTACTGGGGAAAACACGGCCACTGCTTAGTGCAGTGCCCTGCTCATATCTCTGAGAGAACTCCATAAGAATCCAAATCTTTCAGTGAGCCTTGCGTGACTAGGCCTCGAACCCATGTGGAGCTCACTGCCAGACCAAGCCTAATTTGGTAAGACTGCATGAAGAAGTTTAGCAATTATACTAGCTTTCAAGGACTGTAGACGTGCCTACTGCTTGATGGAATATATACTGATATCTTTACTATCCTTTATACTTACAGAGCTATGATATATGTATCTAAGCACATTTCCTTTCTAAGTGAGGAGCAGTTAAATGTTCTCATTCATTGCTTCACTAAAAAGTATTAAATAATAATTAATTTCATAGACTGTTTTAAAAGTTACCAACATTAAAATCCTCCTTTTTATATTTCATACTGTGCCTCATTTTACAGCAATGATGGAACACTCATGAGTTTAAGATGTAAATCCAGACACTTTGCAAGTGCTTCATCTTGGACACTGCAAGACCAGTACAATGAGAAGATCAGTGAGCTGAATATACAAGGAAAAACTAAAACACAGGGAAAAAACCCTCTCCAGTACTACAATATAGCACTGGAGGTCTCCCTCCTCCTTTACTTTACACAGCTTAAAGCTGTGCCTTAGTATCATAAAACACTGTTTCATGCTAGAATAATGCTAATTAACATTTTACAAAAGGGAAAAAGTATAACCACCAGTCCAGAAAGTTACAAGTGGTGCTGTTGTTGCTATTTGACATAGCATTTAAGGGATTCAACCATCTATCAAACAGAAAGAAATATACTGTGAGGAGATATCATTACTATATTTAGGGAAACTTTGCACACCAATGGATACCAACAGTTCTACTCCTGGGGGCTTAACATCCTCCTACAACACAAGGCTATATAATATTCCCAATAAAAAGAACTGTCAAAAAGGAGTTATTAATGGTCTTGTGGAAAAGGCACTGGAGTGGAACTTGGAAGGTTTGGGTTCAATTCCTGCATGATCTTGGACAAGTCACCTAACCTTTTGGTTTCCCTTCTGTAAAATAGAGATAATAAATACTTCCTTTATCTGGCCTGTTATCTGCCTTGCCTATTTAGAGTGTAAATTCTCCAGGCCAAAAATTGCTTCTTAATGTGTGTACAGCACCTAGCATAATAGGTCCCAATCTCAGTTGGAGCCTTTAGGTGTCTATGTAATATAAATATTAATAAATATGCTATTATTTTCCATTCTGTGCAAAGAAGCAAGTGGCCATTGGGGTAGCTGAGCAGGGAAAGTATAACAGAGCTCAGAGTAGTCCTGGCACACACCAGAACTGCTTCTGGAGCTGCATAGGAAACCAGTGGGAGATAGTTCCACTGGCCTCCTCCCCATAGCAACATGACCCATTCTTACACTTCAGCAGTATGTATAGAAATAGCATACAAGTCTGTATATCTAATCCACACACAGGCTTCTGTCTGAGAAAAGGAAGAGAGAAAGGAGGAAAGAACCATGTAAAACAGATGCAAGCCATGCCACGTAATGAACAGGATTATATAACGGGAAGCAGAGACTGGACTCAAAGGCCCAGGAGGCCCCATCCAGTCCTATATTGCTGATACATTGATACAAGAGATTTTTCAGCAGCTTTATTCTGTGTAAGGAATACAGAACTAAGAACATTGCCCTGTCACCACTAGCTGAAGCAAGGGAAGGAGCAAAATTAAATTTATTTACATTAGTAAAAATTGAAGCAATGACAGTGAATCCTAATGCTAAGGTGCATATAAATGTGTAATCGTCCATAGTTACGAGGGCTTAGTAACTAATAAAGACAGTTTTAAATGGCTACAGCTAGGGATAACAAAATGGCGGTTGCCAGGAATCACAGTCAGAGAAAACTAAAATGGTGGACTTGGAGTAATTCGGCCTATAGCAAACAGGAAGGCTGAGGTGAGATAAAGATCACTCCAAAACCTGAATGAAGGGGTCAGTCAAGCATGACACAGATTCTCAATCAGGCCTGGCTTTCATTGACAGATAAGTTTAACGGCTGTGATTGGCTCATAAGAACAGACCAATCAGGGAAAGATTAAAGATGATTGATGGATAGGCATGCTAATGAGAAAGATTGAGGAAGTAACCAATCAGAATAGGCCAATAATTGTATATAACACAGAGAGCTGACAGACTTGAGTAGTAGTAGGAGAGTGTGTGTGTGGTCAGATGTAGTCAAGATAGGAGCAGGTGGAGAAGAGGTTACTGGAAGAAGAGCTAAAGAAGACAGCTGAAATCACTAAAGAGGGGAAGCAGAGCTAGGTTGTTGTGGCAGATCAAGCAATTACTGTAAGCAGCAGCAGCAGAGAAGTGGTAGCAGCTAAGAAGTAGCCGTGACAGAAAGGAAAGAAGACTGTGGAGAAGTAAGCATGAAGCCCATAGCATAAAGAGAAAATAGGACGTATGGGTGTGTATCCTTGAGATGATAAAATTGGATGTTTGTGTATGCATGCGTGTTTGTTATGTATACATTTTTAAAGTTTAAGTGAAAACTTGCTGTCAGCATCCTACATGTGATTGATCACCTCATGGCGAATGTAACCACTTCGAGCTATTTCCAACCATATGGTATTGCGGTATTGGGTAATTTAATGTGTATAATTGTACTCATAGACTATATCACATTTTAAAAACATGTTTTTAAGATTTACTGTATCAGGAAGTATTGAAGGATTAAATAAAAAATATTTTTGTTTCCAAAGATTACTGCTTGAGTGTCAAAACTTTAAGCATTTGAGCAAAATTGATGAGTCTTCTGTAAATGGAAGTGCACTGGTAATAATCAGAGTGGGGAACATTACTGTGGTAAAAACATTTAAACCATCAAACACCATGTGACCAGACCCCCCACTACCGTCATTTCCCCATCCCGCATTGTGCATAGGCAACTACAACAGCCATCACAAAAAAACTGGGGATATGCATTGAACAATCTTGCTGGCAAGAAGGTTGTGGACTGGGCCTCTGAGGAAGGTGTTAATTGATATACGACCCAAAACAAGAAGGATCATTTCAATCCACAAGATGGGCATCAGACCATACACCTGGTTTGTGCTTCATGACCCAAAATGGCACAGGTGAGCCACTGGCAACCATTAGAACAATTTTAAACCACTCCCCACACAGCCAGCATCGCCCCATCATTATCCAGATTGGACTTCAGGTCCTGCTTCTGTATTCCAAACCAAAACCTCACTGGAATCTCAGGAAAGCAGACTGGACCTCTTTTACAGCAGAAACAGAACACCGAATTCCATGACTTCATCCAACCCCAACGAACTTTGGCCACTTCGCTGTTATCCTGAAATCAGCTGCAAAAAAGCTTACACCCCCTGCTGGTTGGAGAAATCATAAACCTTTCTAAAGGACTATGAAAAAACTGGGCAGCCAGAGAAAGCAACCAAACTCTTGGAATCCCTCAATGCAGATCGTCTTCAGCGATGGGCAGACTGTGGAAAATCTTGACTTCACTCACTCAAGTCAAAAGGTATGCGTCATCTTGTGCCATCTCAGATCAGCTCAACCAACCACAAAGAGACTATCAAAAATCACAGCAAATGCTATTGCTTCGCAGCTCCTTAAAAGTAGCAAGAGACTCACAGATAAAATCCATCACATGGACATAAAAACAAAACTCTGGAAATTATTTTCTCAGTGCCCTGAGGACTCTGAGTTTTCTGCCACATACACCTTGGAAGAAGTTAACCAAGCCTTGGCAGTGACAAAAAAATCATAAGGCTGTGGGGGCAGATGGAATCCCTCCAGAATTCCTTAAAAACCTGGGAGAGCGAGGAAAATTATGGCTTGCAGCACTTTTTACAAAAGTGCACAACACTGGGGAAGAATGGCACAAAGTTATAGCCTTTCTCAAGCCCAGTAAACTTGCTGAAGACCCCACCGATTATAGACTCATCTCCTTACTCTCCTTACCCCATTCAAACTGATGGAAATAATACTGCTCTCCAGAATAGCTAGTAATATTGAGCAATCTCTACCTAAAGAGCAGGCAGGATTTCATCCAAACACATCAAGGCAGGTTTTCAGCAGCGACTAAAGACAGGAGTTGCATATGTTGAATTTTCTTCCAAGTATGACACAGTTTGGAGGAAGGGCCTTCCACTAAAGCTCTGTCACGTAATCCCATGCCAGCGAACTATTTGCCTACTGGCTGCAATGACAGGTGATTGCTGTTTCTGGGTCTACCTTGATGGTCAAGTCAGCAGGCCTAGAACACCGAACTTCGGCCTCCCACAGGGCTCTGTTCTGGCCCCTACACTCTTTAACTTCTGTACCGGAGACATGCCAAACACAACATCTAGGAAATGCATATATGCAGATAACATTGCTCTGGCAGTACAACAGACAGAGCTTCAGACCATCAGCCATACTTTCACCAATGACCTCTCAATAATGGCAGACTACTTCCAAAAGTGGAAACTTCAGCCAAATCCCCAAAAAACCAATGGTCTCTGCCTTGCACTTAGACAACAAGGCCACCAAAACTGAGCTCAAAGTGACATTCTGCAGTGGGCTAAACATGAAGCCACCCCAAAATATCTAGGAGTGACCTCGGATCACAGCCTAACCTTCTGACAATACCTCGAGAACACCCAAGACAAGATTCAGACTAGGCTGAGCCTCATAAAATGGCTGGTGGGAACATCCTGGGGTTCTGGTCCCAGGACATGGCACACCATGGCATTAGGCCTAATCTACTCTGCAGTGGAATGCTGTGCACCAGCATGGGCCCAGAGCTCTCACACTAAGATCATGGATCCACAAATAAAGGGGGCAAATCTTGGGAACATTAATGTCAGCTCCAACAGAATGGATCCCTGTTCTGTCCCATATTCACCCTCCAAAAATATGGAAGGACTCCCAAACCTCCAATTTCCCCTCCCACATAAACCAAAACACTAGAATACCCCTGCATGTTGACCTGAAGAATCCTTTTAGAATAAGATTAAAATCTAGGAACCCCCCTTCGGACTCACAGCAGTACTTCGATGGATTTCAATGGTAATAATCAATGGCGTGCAACCTGGCATATCTCATCAGTCCAAAATAAGCACCTTATTACTGACTCCACTGAAGAGCTGCCAGGCTTTGACCTGCGATGGAAAGAATGGTGCATACTTAACTGCAAAAGAACATTGAATGGAAAATGTGCCCAGAAACTCTTCCAATGAAAATGAGAAGTAGCCCAGATTGTGATTATGGACCAGTGCTTCAAACCATGAAACATACATATGACTCCTGCCCTAAGTGTTTGTTTAAGAGTAGCCTCACTGACTTACCCCTGCTGCAAGGAACTGGCTTTCAGACCTGGACATTGGCCTATAAACTGATCATTGCAAACCAAACCAATGCCATACAAAGAAGAATACGTTGAGCAGAAGGCTGTATACGGGTCCTCCCAAGGGTCAACAGAGTTAGTCTGTTGGGGAGTTTTCCATAGATCAGAAGGAAACACTTGGAAATTCCTTTACGGTGGGCCACCCCCTTTCACCTACCAAAACCAGACAAACTGACAAGTGAGTTGCAGATATAGGAAGGTCATTTGGGGATGGCCTTAAGTCTGATTTCTGGGGATAACTACAACACTGGATGGTGCTCACAATGATCAGTGCAGTATAAAAACCTGAATAGAAGATAACGGTTGATTATGGATATTCATAAAACGCACATTTCTTAACACAATCATCCTCCAGGGCCATAGTTTAGAGCCTCAGGGTTGGACACTATTGTACTAGAGTGATGCATTCTGCAGCTAACCAGAGGCAGACCATGTATATTAACTTATTTTACTTGTTATAAATACTAACCAGAGAGGAAAGGCCTTGCTGATTGTGACTTCTTTCTGCTGTGCCATTTTGTCAGCTTACTTTGACCTGCTCAAATACTATTTGGCACATTGATCAATGTTGACTTTATCGGTGTAATGGAGTTGTCCCTCTTTGACGCTGGTTGTCTATAAACATCATTCTTCTACTCCTCTGATCCAGACAATAAAAAATTCAAATGTATGCTTATGGATTAAAGGATTTTCATTTGCTCATTTTTGATAGAGCAAGATGGGGTCTTAGTCCATACTTCAGATATGCGTTACAAGAGGCAGTTAAACATGATCCACCGTCGTATAAACATTTGCCCAGCCCTTTAAAGCAGTTTCCTTAGTATCAAGTACTAGTAAGTCTTTCTATCAAGGTTTTTATAATGCAATACGTCACTGGACTACCAGAAGACTGCCCAAGAGATAATTGGTGTGCTGGGCTAACATGCAAGGTAATTAAAATCCAGTGTTATAAGTTCAAACACCTTCACACCCAAATATAGTACGGCACTGGAGCACAGTACTTCTTTAGATGTGATGAGATTTTGCATAATGTTCCACATCAGCCTCTAGTAATTGGACATCACTCCCTCCACAAGGTTTCATGGCAAGTGATACCTTGCACTGACACAAAGAAACAAGACTATAGTGCCCCTTGCCAATGTGAGGCACATCTCCACAGTAAATAGACTTCACTCTCTTCTTTAGTAATGTCTCTAGCATTGAAAGACCCATGAAGACTATTCTTATTAGCCTAACAACACCATAATTATGCAAAGTTAAGCTACAATCCTCCAAACTCCTTACTCTGGCAAAACTCCTATTGGTTCAATATTTGAAAAACATTTAACTTCTTTGGGAGTTTCTGCCTCAATGGGGATGGCAGAATCTGGTCCTAAATTAATATGGGGATCTTCAAAGCTTTTGAAAGGTAGAACAAAGCTTTGGCAGGGAGTTAGGCAGAGGGTCAATAAATTCAATTGCCTCAGACAAGTCACTGTTCTACTGCATGCTGACAAATAGGAATTTTCATGTGAAATTTATCAATTGACTACAGAAGGGCAAGGTGGTACTTCAAAGAAAGAAGGTTATTGAAAATTATTATTTCTTGATAATAAATCTGTGAAGGAACCCCTGTGATATTAGTACAGAGATAAGGCAACAGATATGTCCATCAAATCCTCCTTTTGTACACCCTGAAGCATCTTTAAAAAATCTGGCGAAAGAGATGGACTTCCTGTTTCTGTTTCTTAGGCAGCATTGATTTCTATGAGCAATGCTAACAGAAAACCAAAGCTCCTACCTTAACAGCTTTATAAAGATTTTTTCCTGACTCAATTTTCCAACATGCTGTGATAGACTGACAATATCCTGGACAAACCTCATTAAAATAAGTTTGTTGTATTAAAAATGCAAAGGATTATGTAGTATTACAGGCTTGTACGGAACTTCCTTAGTGGGAAGACAGAATTAATGCAATCTCTTCGAGATATGAGGAACCTCAATGGACTTTTTGGGATAATGCATGTAAATGATCCACTTCAGATGCATCCTTTTGAAGCTATCCTTGGGAGAGAGAGAGAAACCAGTTATCTGCTAATTACCTGTTCCTGGCCACTCCAAATCAAAAACCCCTAAACCATATGAAGAGTGGACCAAATATGTCATGAGTATGATGTTCTGAGCTGAAGCTGTGATGAACTTGAAAGTACAAGGAAAATCCTTTGGTGGGATTTCGAAAGTTTGTTCCTTTTAGAACCCATGTTTGAGTTGGGTGATGTCTGGTAAGTTTATTAGTATGTGTGTAAGTTCTTTTATTATTTTCAATATGTTTTCTCTGTAGTGCTTTTAGCTTAAGAATAAAATATGCTTGCACAAAAAGTTCTGTATGGTAACATATAGATGTAGGCAATTACTCTATTAGTTTCTGAAAAGAAGGGAAGGAAAGCTTGCTTAGGTAATCTGTCTTTTGCTGGGAATAACACAATGAAGGCAGGGAACTGTTGAGCCTGGAAATACTCTGGTCAGAAGGGAGACAGAGACATGGATCTCCACCCATGAGAAGTGAAGCCTGAGAATGGGTGCCTTTGCTGTACCATAGAGGGGGAGTGCAGGTGCGGTTGCCCTGAACTGTGACATATGCGTTCTCTGAGTCTCAGCCATACAGATCTCCTTTCTCTATCAACTTTAAATAAGCATTCCTTCCACAGCAACCTTTATTGCCTCTCTGCCCCTCTAAAAATGTACCAAGATAACAACATATTGGCTTTCAAATTTCTCTGCCTTTTACTCCCCCTTATAATGGTAGAAGTCAACCAATGAAGTATATCACATTAAGGTCCAGTGTTGCAGCACTGAGCAGCAGAGTGATGCTTGCCACTCAAGTAGAAATGGTAACCAGTCATCCCACCAGCCCAGCCAGTCAAGGAGACACATGCAGTGAGGTAATTCTTAAACCTTAAAAATGTGAGGCTCCATTTCACACCCACCTCCAATGTGAATGTAGGAGAGTATAAAAGTAAAAGTGAAGCACATTCTGTATTATATTCACTTACCCAGTGAACAGTGACAGCTTTACTTTCTCCATTTTCCATTCCTGCAAGCAATAACTCCTTTTGTGCTTCTTTTTGTAATTTTGCTCCCAGTTTGTCCTTTAAAGTGCTGTTTTCATCCATAACTTCCTCCACTTGTTCCTGAAGGTTGATCTGAGACAATTTCAGCTCATAAACATGACAGCAAGATTCCTCTAATTTCCTTGTCAGAAAGTCTTCGGTGTTCTGGGAGTGCTGAAGTTTAGTTGGGAGATCTGCTTGTTCTCTACTATTACTTTGTTCTTTTTCCTGTAACCCCTTCAGATTTTGCTGCAGTGTCTGTAGGTGGCTTTTCATGTAATGATCCACATCTTTAATGAGAGCTTTTATTTTAGTTGTATACACATCAAAGTGCAAAGGCCCCTGAACTCCATTAAATACTGCTTCCAGTTTGCATCGGAGATATTGTACAGTTCCCTCTTCTAGCTGAGAGAACAGAAAAGCTGTACCGGCAATGAGATCTAGGACTTTCTTTTCCAGCCTACATACATGACCCTGAAGGGACAACTCCCGTTCTTTCAACACTGCTGTCTGCTGCTTTTGCTTTCGTTTGTAGTGCTCGAAGTATGCTGACTGGCTCTTTACTTCATCCTCTTTTGTTTTCAATTGGTCCTGAAGTCGCCATAGCTTTTCTTTTTGTTTTCTTTCTGCCTTTTCTTGTTTTTCAACCTGCAAGTTGCAGTGATTAGCAAGGGGAATGAAAACAACAATAGGCAAATCTATGATTCGGAATCTTTCTTCACAATATTTTTCCTTTTTTTAATTAAGTGATAATTTTGCCCATCTCTTCTGAACCATCCTTTGGCCAAAGTCCAGGAATAATATGAACAAAAACTTTTCAGAAATCTATGGAACTGTATGCATCATTTTTGCATCATTTTTTATGCAATTTTTGGCCCATTACCTGGTCATTTCAGCCACCACCAAAACATCTTAATTAAAAAACATGCTTTGGTATTTAATATTTTGAGTCATTTTGCATATTCTAGGATACTCATCAAATTAAAATCATTTTATGGACTAAAATGCATATTATCAGTTCCTAACTATACAAAATATTATTGTTAAATATTTATACTGTAGTAATGCCCAATGGTCACAATCAGGTTCTTAGACCCATTGGATGAGATGTTGTTCAAACACACATGAAAAAACAATTTTGGTCCCAAAGAGTTTACAACCTAGAACAAGAAACGTATGAAGTATGGAGGAGAGGGGTGCAATGAAATATATAAAAGACTTTGTGTATACATAAGAGTCAGTTAACCCCATTTGCTCTCTAATTTAGCCATCATCAATTAGTTCAATTATTACAGGGCCCTGGGAAAAGTAGGAATGATACGGTGAAGGAAACGTAGTGGGCCTTATGAATCAGATCAGAGAGAGTGCTTCACACGTAAATGAATATGGACAATTTTCATTTTTGGATGAACCACATTACACTTTACATAAATTTGTGGGTCATCATACAAAGTCCAAATGTTTCAGATGAAAGAAAAAGAAACACTTCTTGTGTTATTAACTAACTTGTCCTGAACCAACTAAATAATCAAATAATAGAATGCAAACTTGGGAATTTTTCAGCAGAAACTGAAGCACAGAGAAGGTCTGACTGAGGCATTTGCAGTATCCATATAGACCATATAGACTCATAGGTCAGAAGGGACCAATATGATCATCTAGTCTGACCTCCCGCACAAGGCAGGCCACAAAACCCTACCCATACACATTTATAACAACCCCGAACCCATGACTGAGTTATTGAAATCCTCAAAAGTGAGATTTGAAGACCTCAAGCTGCAGGGAATCCACCAGCAAGCGACTCATGCCCCATGCTGCAGAGGAAGGCGAAAAACCTCCGTGGCCCCTGCCAATCCGCCCCGGAGGAAAATTCCTTCCCGACCCCAAATATGGCGATCAGCTAAACCCTGAGCATGTGGGGAAGACTCACCAGCCAGCACCCAAAACAGATTTCTCTGCAGTAACTCAGTTCCCATCCCATCCAGCATTCCCACAGACCATTGAGCAGACTTATCTGCCGATAATCCAAAATCAATTGCTCAAATTAAACTATCCCATCATAACATCCCCTCCATATACTTATCAAGCTTAGTCTTAAAGCCAGATAAGTCATTTGCCCCCACTACTTCCCTCGGAAGGCTATTCCAGAACTTCACTCCCCTAATGGTTAGAAACCTTCGTCTAATTTCTAGTCTAAATTTCCTAATATCCAATTTGTACCCATTCGTCCTCGTGCCTATAATAGTACTAAACTTAAATAATTCCTCTCCCTCCCTAACGTTAATCCCCCTGATATATTTATATAGAGCAAGCATATCCCCCCGGAGCCTTCTTTTGGCCAGGCTAAACAAGCCAAGCTCTTTGAGTCTCCTTTCATAAGGCAGATTTTCCATTCCTCGGATCATCCTAGTAGCCCGTCTCTGAACCTGTTCCAGGTTGAATTCATCCTTCTTAAACATGGGACACCAGAACTGCACACAATATTCCAGGTGGGGTCTCACCAGCGCCGTATATAACGGCACTAACACCTCCTTCTCCTTGCTGGAAATACCTCGCCTGATGCATCCTAAAACCGCATTTGCTTTTTTAACAGCCATATCACATTGGCGGCTCATAGTCATCCTGTTATCAACCAATACCCCAAGGTCCTTCTCCTCCTCCGTCGTTTCCAACTGATGCATCCCCAACGTATATGTAAAATTCTTATTATTAATCCCTAAGTGCATGACCTTGCACTTTTCACTATTATATTTCATCCGATTACTATTGCTCCAGTGTACAAGGTAGTCCAGATCTTCCTGAATAGCATCCCGGTCCTTCTCCGTGTTAGCAATACCCCCCAGCTTCGTATCATCCGCAAATTTTATTAACACATTCTCGCTCTTTGTGTCAAGATCAGTTATAAAAAGGTTAAATAAGGTCGGTCCAAGAACCGATCCTTGAGGGACTCCGCTAGTAACCTCCTTCCAGCCTGACAGTTCACCCTTCAGCACGACACGCTGTAGTCTCCCTTTTAACCAGTTCCTTATCCACCTTACAACTTTCACATTCATCCCCATCTTTTCCAATTTAACTAACAGTTCCCCATGCGGAACCGTGTCAAACGCCTTACTGAAGTCGAGGTAAATTAGATCTACCGCATTGCCCTTGTCTAAGTAATCCGTCACCTTCTCAAAGAAGGAGATCAGGTTGGTTTGGCACGATCTACCTTTAGTAAATCCATGTTGCAATTTGTCCCAATTACCATTGACCTCCATGTCCTTAACTACTTTCTCCCTTAAAATTTTTTCCAACACCTTACACACGACAGACGTCAAGCTAACAGGCCTATAATTACCTGGATCACTTTTATTCCCTTTCTTAAAAATAGGAACTACGTTAGCAATTCTCCAGTCATACGGCACAACCCCCGAGTTTACCGATTGCTTAAAAATTCTCGCTAACGGGCTCGCAATTTCACGCGCCAGCTCCTTTAATATCCTCGGGTGGAGATTGTCCGGTCCCTCTGATTTTGTCCCATCAAGCTGTTCAAGTTTGGCCTCTACCTCAGATACGGTAATATCCACCACCACATCCAGATTCCCGTTCGTCATCCCTCCATCATCCCTAAACTCCTCACTAGTCTTATTAAAGACCGAGGCAAAGTACTTATTTAGATATTGGGCCATGCCTAGGTTATCCTTAACCTCTGTTCCATCCTCAGCGTATAGCGGCCCCACTTCTTCTTTCTTTGTTTTCTTCTTATTTATGTGACTGTAGAACCTTTTACTATTGATTTTGATTCCCTTCGCAAGGTCCAGTTCTACGCGGCTTTTAGCCTTCCTCACTTTATCCCTACACGTTCTGACCTCACTAAGGTAGCTTCCCTTACTAATCCCGCCTTTCTTCCACTCCCTGTAAGCTTTCTGCTTTTTCCTAATCCTCTCTCTGAGTTGCTTGCTCATCCAGCTTGGCCTGCTACTCCCGCCCATGGTTTTTTTCCCCTTTCTTGGGATGCAGGCTTCCGACAATTTCCGCAGCCGCGACTTAAAGTAATTCCAGGCCTCCTCCGCATTTAAATCCCCAAGTTCCTTCGTCCAATCCACTTCCCTAACTAATTTCTGTAACTCTTTGAAATTAGCCCTTGAGAAGTCGAAAACCCTAATCCCAGATCTACGTTTGTTTATCCTTCCATCTAATTTGAATTGAATCAACTCATGATCACTCGAACCAAGATTGTCCCCTACCACCATTTCTTCTACGAGGTCCTCACTACTCACCAAAACCAAATCTAAGATGGCATCCCCTCTCGTAGGTACTTCAACTACTTGATGAAGAAATCCATCCGCTATCACATCCAGAAACATCTGACCCCTATTATTCTTGCAAGCACTCGTCCTCCAGTCTATATCCGGGAAGTTGAAATCTCCCATAATCACACATTGCCCCTTAGTGTTTACTTCGTTAAAAACATTAAAGAGGTCTCTATCCATATCCAAGTCAGACCCCGGCGGTCTGTAGCACACCCCAAGCACTATCTCAGGGGAAGCTCTAGTAGCTTTTTTACCCAGTGTGATTTTTACCAAGACAGACTCCGTCTTATCCATTCCATCACTTCTCATTTCATTACAATTCACCTCATCATTGACGTACAAAGCTACTCCACCACCTCTACCTTTCTTCCTGTCTTTTCTAAACAGCACATAACCTTCAATACCCGTACTCCAGTCATGAGTACTATTCCACCAGGTTTCTGTTATCCCTATAATATCCGGTTTCACTTCCTGCACCAGTAGCTCCAGTTCCTCCATCTTGTTTCCTGGGCTCCTCGCATTAGTGTACAGACATTTTAATTTTTGACGTTTGGCGTCAATGACATTCTTTCCCCCGTCACGCACAGACCTTCTACCACCATCATCACCCGTCTGGCTAGTTTCAACCCCGCTTTTCCCCCTTTGGTCAATTCTTCGGTCCACTAGGATATCCCCTCTCACTTTGCTTGCTTCCCTCTCCAGGTTAAGTTCCGGCGTGGAGATCTCCTGAACATCTCCCAACCATCTCCCCCAACTTCCTAGTTTAAAGCTCTCCTAATGAGGTCGGCAAACCTCCATCCTAGAAGTCCAGTTCCCTCCCTGCTTAGATGAAGTCCATCCCAAGCGAACAGTCGTCTGTCCGTAAACGCTTCCCAATGACCGTACATCCCAAAGCCCTCCTTATAGCACCACTGCCTGAGCCATCTGTTAACCATCATAATCTTGTCGCTCCTTTGCTGCCCCGCTCTAGGAACCGGCAAAATTCCACTAAAGATCACCTGAGCTTGGATTTCCTTGAGCGTCTTCCCCAGTCTGACATAGTCCTCCTTGATACAGTCCAGGGAGCGACTAGCCGTATCATTCGTTCCCACATGAAGGACAATCAACGGATTCTTTCCCGCTCCCGCTAGGATCCTTTTCAGCCTCAGGTCCACATCCCGTACCTTAGCCCCCGGCAGACAGCACACCCTTCTGTTCTCCCGATCAGCTCTAGTTACGGGCCTATCTATTCTTCTCAGTAAAGAGTCTCCAATCACGTAGACTTGCCTTTTCCCGGCGACAGTGTGACTCTCCGGTCTATCCCCGGCACCAGCTGGCTGCAAGCCCTCTCGATTCGTCTTTGCCCTCGCAATCCTCCTAGGGCTCATACTGGTTGTCGCCTCCATCGACTCCTCCCCTCCTCCCGCAGGACTAGCCGCTCGCCTCTTTTTCCTTGCCCTCTCTCCTACAGCGAGCACCAGTTGTGCTCCATCTTCATTTTCCAATGCACCAAACCTGTTCCTGAGTTCTATTTCTCCTTCGCTGGCCCGTCTTTTCCTCTGCCTGGTTCTCCTAGTCACATGCTTCCACCGTCCAGGTTCCTCACCCAGCAGCTCCTCAGAATTCTTTGGTCCTACTTCCATCTGCTCGTCTGAGCTTATCTCCTGTGGCTCATCATGTCTGTCTTCCATTATCTGCTCAAACTTGCTTCTAAACTCAATCATGGTTTCCACCTGCATCTGCAGTCCTCTTACCTTTTCTTCCAGCAGTTCTATCAGGCGGCACTTCATGCAGACAAAACTCCTTTCAGGTGCCCCCTCCAGGACCATGTACATGCCACAGCTTCCACATCCGGTCATCCTCAGTGTGTCTCTCACTGCTTTCTCTGTCTCACTCATGGCCTTCCAACTCTGTGCCTGGTGGTTCAGGCCTCACACTGCCCTGTGGGACACCAACAGGGCCTGGGCTGCTGGCAGGCCTCTGCCCCTTCCCTCTTCTGGAAACTCCCCCTGGAAACTCCCACTGAAACTCCCCTGTTAGCAGCCCTGTTTGCTGGCTCCTGTGCTCCTGTGCTGCTGCAGCTGTCTGTGCTGCTGCCTGATTGGCTGGCTCCTTATATAGGACCCCTAATCAGGTAAGCTCCGCCCCCAACTCAGAGCCCAGCCCTGCTCTCAGCACACGGCCCCTAACAACCTGCACACACCCACAAACCCCAAGTATCCCTTTAAGTAATTTTTCAAATCAGTGTTTTTACCCTCCAATCTTGATTTCTAGGGGGCTTACTGATGAAGCAAAAGCAATGAGATTCAGGCCTGGTCTACACTGGCCGCGGCATAGCTTGTGTATCTCCCATCAACTTCCTAACATCTACCTACGGCAGTGTCTCCAGTGCACTGCACCGACGGGAAATGCCCTCCCGTCGATGCAGCGCTATGCCTCTTGCCAGGGCGGATTAACAGAGTCAACTTTCGAGTTCAATTGAACAAGTCTTCACTGTTGCTCAATCGAACCTGCAAAATCGATCCTGCACTGCTGGCGGTGCCCCCGGCAGTGTAGACATACCCTCACACCAGGCATGAAAGTCACACAATGTCAGGCAGGCTCAGGCTATCAGATTTAAATGAAATTACCTGCTGTTGGAGAACAGGAACTTTTTAGACAAAATCTGAAAAATCTATTTTCGTTTTAAACTGGCTTATTGAGAAATTACTGAATATAATAGTATCTGTTAAACTGAGGGTATGTCTTTGCAGATCAGCTTTGGGAGATCAAACCATGCATAGAAAGCCACATGAAAGTAGGCAGAAAGGTGACTAAGTGAGATGCTGAATAAAAGTCTGACAGGGCTGGGAGAGCACTGGCAGAGGATAAGTAGAGAGGGGCAGAGTTAAGCAGAGCTTTGAAGGCGGAGACAGGCAGTTTAAATTGGATGCATTAGGGCAGCCAATGAAAGGATAAAAAGTGGGGGGTTCTATGAGCAAATCAATGGCCAAGGACAATGAATGTAGCAGCTGCATTTTGTTTCAGACTGAAGAAGGACAATGTATATGATAAGCAAGCTGAAAAAGAGTCTGTTGCAGTAGTTGAGACATCCATCCATGTCTCTTTATGACCTTCAGACCAATGACTAGAGCACTAGACCCAGTTTAGAACTACACTCTGGAGCATGGACTTGAACTCAGCTGTACCCCGCTCCCAAGTGACCACCCTAACCACAAGGCTCTTCTGGGATGGGCTGTCTCAATCTCTCCTGTTAAAGCTGTTCCACTTTGTATAACTACTTAAATATTTTTTTGGCCAAATAGAAGAAATAACTCTATTACTTACCCAGCTGAGGCTACTATACTGCAGTCTTTGATATAATGAAGAGCTGATATAATGAGGGGATTTAGCTATGGGGATGGAAAGAACAGGACTGTTCTGTGGAGAATGAAGATGTTGGCCTGGACATCTGGAGCAAGGGAGAAAGAGGAATCGAAAGTACTTCAGAGACTGTAGACGTAAGTGATGGGAGAATGGTGCTGTCAATAGTGACAGTAAAGTGGGGAAGTAGAGAAGCTTTGGGAGAGAAGATAATAAGCTCTGATCCAGTTATGTCCAGTTTAAGAGGACAAGTCGTTCGAGACATGTCGGATAGATCGGCTGAGATGCAGGAACAGATGGAATAGAATCATAGAATATTCGAGTTGGAAGGGAAGGGTCCAACCCTCTGCTCAAAGCAGGACCAACCCCAACTAAATCATCCCAGCCAGGGCTTTGTCAAGCCGGGCCTTAAAAACCACTAAGGATGAAAATTCCACCTCATCCCTAGGTAACCCATTCCAGTGCTTCACCACCCTCCTAGTGAAAAACGTTTTCTAATATTCATCCTAGACCTCCCCCACTGCAACTTGAGACCATTGCTCCTTCTTCTGTCATCTGCCACCACTGAGAACAGCCTACCTCCATAATCCATGGAACCCCCCTTCAGATAGTTGAAGGTCACTATCAAATCCCCCCTCCCTCTTCTCTTCTGCAGGCTAAACAAGCCTAGTTCCTTCAGTCTCTCCTCAAAAGTCATGAGCTCCAGCCCCACCAATCTTTTGCCCTCTGCTGGACTCTCTCCAATTTGTCCACATCTTTCCTGTAGTGGGGGGCCCAAAACTGAACACAATACTCCAAATGTGGCCTCACCAGTTTTGAATAGAAGGGAATAATCACTTCCTGTGATTTGCAGGCAATTCTCCTATTAATGCAGATTAATCTGTCATTAGCCTTCTTGGCAATACATGCACATTGTCGGAAGCAGATAGTTCAGTGGTGGAGAGATTGATTAGTGAGTTATTCACATGGAGATAAGCAAAGCATTTCATTTTAAATAATATCCAATTTACCAAATCTGTCAGTTCTTCCTGAAGGTGTTGGAGCTTCCCTTTAACACGTAGATTTGCGTTTTCTACTTGGTGTAGCTTTGCATTCAGTTGATCAACTGTTTCGAAAAGTTTTTTCTGTGACTGCTCCCGCTGCTTTGCTCTACAGTATTGAAAAATAGGATTGCTTCAGAATCAATACTTCACAATATTGTTTCAAGAGAAATGATCTATCATCAGGTCTCTGTTTCCACTTCTTTCTCTCTCAGCAATAATAGTAATTAACACTACATCACTGATATTTGATACTTAATAATGGATCATTGTTAACTAATTAACAATTAATTATAAGTAGTGCTTTCAAGTCTCTAGCACATTTCACTGGAGACTCTCAAAGACTTTTATGGGCACTATTTAATTGTAAACATTTATGATTTAATCTTTCTCTGGGATGCAGAAGTGCACAAGGAAAGGAAAAGATACTTGCAGTTTGAAATCCATAAGCAAACAGAAGCATTTGATTATTGGTTTATGGCAGCCTATTGTGGTATACAAAGTAGGCACATAACGCAATGGGACATATGTTTTTGCCAAGAGACACATGGTTATCTGACAACAAGGTTCTGCTAGACTGGTGAATGTAAATGTTACCATCAACAATAGTAACATCATATATTTCTCCTGTTTAGAGAACCAGTAAATTATGCTGGCTTAAAGCATGTTATGCTGCCCTGCGACATCTCTTGTAGGGCATCTTAATTTATTAGCTCATTCACCCAGGTCAACTGATGCTTAATGGAATCATTAGTGTGAGCAATACTGTTACTTAGGACCAGCAGACAAATTATATCTAGCATTCTGAAACACTGATTTTGTTTGACAATACAAAACATAACTACATATTTACACATAATTGACATCAGCCATTTTTTCTTTCCAAAATTAACTTTTCACTTTAAAAAAGGAAGTAATATAAACTATATTACTAGGATATTCAAATAAGCCCAGTGGGCTTAAATGTGTGAATTATGTAATAAAACGATAGCATTTGATCATTATAATTATAATCTGATAATTATGTGAAATACTTACAGAGGAATCTTGCAGTGTGTACCAGGCACTCTGGAATCCATGTTTTTTATTTGTTCCAGAACTGTTAAGCTTTGACACACAGTAGAAAAAGCACACATTTTACATACTTTAAAAGCCTAAAATGTAAAAAGAAAAATGCATTTACCTATTTCTTAGTGCAGAATTTAACTTTGCGTAGTCATCTAAAGTTTCTTTCAGTTTTTGCTCTGACTTTTCCAGCTGTTTTATTCTGAGGTTCAAGATTTCCACATTAGCACTGTTTACTTTCTCTTCATTCTCCCTTGCACTTCCATGCTCTACATCTTCTAAATCCTGGACAATCAAGGAAGTATCAATTTTAACATTAAGATTCAAAACATCAAATCCCTCATTACTGGGTGCTCTAATACAATAACAAAATTCTTCTCCTCGCTCAGATGAAGGCTCCATGATTAAAAAATATATTGCTTAAGTTTCACCGAATGTGATGCAATCTGAATGTTTCCTTTTTTCGGAGATGTTTAAGTGCTCGCTTTAGCTTCTGTGGTGATCAGATGAACATCCTTTGTTGATACTGAACACATTTATTATTCATGAGAGAACCACATACGTTTCATTAGCCCAAAAGTCATTCAAAATGTATGAAGGGAGTCTCAGTTGACAGCATAAGAGAACTCCATAGAAAACATTGTGAGCCAAATTCATGGAGGAACTACGTATCATACCTGAGATTGAAATGGGCATAAATTACTAGTAAACGCAGGGAAGGCAACAATATGGAGTACTTTTATGGTTTTACAATAGCTCTTCCACTCGTAGCACAACTGTGTCATTCTTTGGAGTGTCTGAATGCAGAAAAACAGAGAGTTAGCAGAAGTGACATTTACTGGTTCAAAAGACAAATTAGGAATATTTATGAGAAACATTAAGAATCGTTAACTGATAGTTAAAAGTGTGCAAGGTGAAAATGTGTTTATATTGTAGTCTTATGGAATTATGTCCAACGTATTTTCTGAACACAAAATATGTTACAACAGAGATAAAGTGACTCTCACACAACCAGAGAAATACTGGCCAAAGTCTTCTAACATACAGATATCTAGTAACTTTAAAAAGTCCCCTCCACAATGAATGAAAACAAGAAAGTCTTGTTTGCAGCTAAAGCCTACAGGATAATATTTTCAAGATGGTATAAGAAGATACACATAAAAATGTCATTACTTATTAACAGGATTTTATCTCTGTATTTCAAGTATATAGTTTGGAAAAATATTTATTACTGTTGCTATTATTATTTGTATTGTCATATCACCTAGAAGGCAGGGTCCCATTGTGTTAGACACTGTACAAACATATAACACAGAAATGGCCCCTGCCCTGAAAAGTTTATGGTCTAAACAGAACTTGCATTCTAAATCAAGGCCCCAGATCTGCAAATAGAATATGTGCATTCCTGCACCCTCACGAAGCCCCGGTGATTTTAGTGGAGGGTTCCCTCACACATTGTAACAAGCAGGATCAGGACTTTAATGTACAAAGATAAAAAGCTTATATATTGCTCAAACTGTGGTTCCACTCTGAAAAATGACTGTTAAAAATTTTTCTTCAGAAGTTTCCATGTTTACCGTCTCATAACGATTTTCTCCTGAAATTTGCCCTGTTTACTTGTAAAACAACTTTTTTTTCTAACTGCAAGCCCTGCAAAGCCACCTTGGGTTTTGAAAGTCAAGCTGCATTTTTTATTTCATCATCATCAACAGTACTAAAAGTTCTTCAGGCCATAGTACGTCCTCATTTACACATTTTATCTTCAGCATAGGCATGTAAGTGGCATCTGTTCAATGCCATTGCATTCAGTAAGTTTGCATAGGTGTAGCTGATCATGGGTGTGTAATATGAATATATAATACATTCTGATAATGGACCTATGCACACTAGTGATTTTAGATGCATAAATGAAAGCCAAATTAAGGCCCTCTTTAAATTTGTTCCTTGGTGTCCTGCCATGAAATGTAACCCAAATAGCAAGAAGAAAACAATGAGTAAAAAGTTACTAGTAGAGAGTAGCCTACAGATATAAGTGAAGAGGATGGATTGGGCATGATATGCACATCGATTTAAAAATCTGTCCATTTGTTTCCATCCACATAATTCCATTAGATGTTCTTGCTGATAACTGAATTCCTATTCATCAGTATAAATATAATGAAATCTGATGTGACATATTTAAATAGAAATAGCACCAAGAAGTATCTGACTTGACCTAAGCACCATTAAGCTTCTTGTACATTCTTGGCTGGATCCTGTAAGGTGCTGAATGCTCTGGACCCAATCCAGCAAAGTACTTAAGCAACTGCTTGAAGTTTAAACATCTGAGTGGTACTTATTAGCTTCAATGGGACTACTTTTGTGATTAAAGTTAAGCAAGTGCTTAAATGCTTTTTTGGATGGGGCCAGAGTGTAATATACTACAGCCATTAATATACCTTGGTATTTTTAGATCACATTAACTCTGTGAATTATGAACATACAATCAGGTGTGCAAATTACATGATATGTTGATCATAACAAGACAGTGCCATTGCAAGGAACAAACTTCAGTTCAAGGCTTGTATTTCAAAAGTATTACTAACTCTATATAAGTATCTGACAGAGAAATGACTTCCCTTAGTTAATTACACTTAGAATGAGGAGGATTAACATAAACTGGAATTCTGTGGCTTTTAACATCAATTTAGTGTACGTGTGGCGCATGTCCTCACTGTAGATCAATCCTGCAAACAGAGCATTCAGCACCTTGCAAGAGTACTAAACTTGGATTCAAGCTTTTATCTGCAGGCAAGTGACGTACTACAGGTAACAGTAGAATTATCAGCTTCCCATCCACGTGCTTCACACACCTGAACCTGGAGAATGTAATGCATTCTTGTCTTAGCATACTTGAATGGGAAGGGAAAGAATCAGTTGATGCACTCTGGTATAAAACCTGTGTCAACAAGGCCCAATATATTTTGCAGAGTTTAAGTGATAATTGCTCTCCTTCCATTTAAGATATGAATTGTGAAAGGTTAGTAAGGTGGGAGTAAAAAACCTGAAGTAAAAAACCCAGACTTCAAAAACCAGGATTCCCATCAATCTAGCAGTAAAATGCCACAAAATCTATGAGGAAAGTTACATCTGTATCAGCAGATTCCATTGCTGAGAATATCACTGGTCAATTAACACACAAGAATTCAAAGGTATGAAAACAAACCTGTTCCATATTTTAACTGCTTTGCAATGAGACCATCTTCTGTCCTTGAAGAGCACTTACCGCTGAACGAAATGCTGAGTGACAGTTTTGTTCTTGTGCTTTTATTTTTATTTCCAAAGCAGTGATAAACAAAACTATGAGAACGCAGAGTTTCTGTTTCTTTGCTATGTGAAAAGCACTTTTCATTTGTACTCTCATTGTTTCTTTCCCATCACCTGCTTTAGGTATTGGCTTTCTTCAACAGTCTCAAGTTATGTCCTTCCTTTTTAATGCCCACACTTCTTTTTGCAGTGAAGACATCTTTCCATGTTCCATCACGACATTGCTGAAGTTTTTAATTAGATATGAAATTTCTCTGTTGGAAAGACAAGTCCTCTAAACACTCCATTTTCTACTTGGTTCATGCACTCTTTAGAGGTCAGAATATTCCAACCTATTGAATCATGCCTTTGACTTGCTTGATTCTATATAAATTTGATTGTGCTTTGTGTCATTAGGACAAATCATCTTCCTTCTGTTCAGCTCCTCACATAAACCAGTTTTTCTTGCACAATAGTAAGTTACCCTGTTGACGTCTCCAGATTTCTTCAGTAGATAATCCTGACTGCTATCTTTATTTGAAGTCTATGTTCTCCATCTTATTTCATAGCCTAACAAATATCTAGGTGGATCCTCCTACTCTGAGACTTCTATTCTTCTTTCACATCCAGTATTCAGCTGCCATCATATACCTTTCAATCAGTTTTCTTTGTCATTATCATTTTCATCTTGCCTCTAAAGTGCTAGAAACTGTGAGAACAACCTCTATTTCTTGGTATTGTCTTTCCAGATCTGAAATAATGCACTATAATTTATTTTCCTTTGACAATAAAATCTCTGTTACTGTTCTCACCACTGTCCACCTTTAACAACTATCCCCAACTCTGATTATGTTTAACCTGTGTTTCACCACACATTTTGTCTGCTAGATTAAATGATCAATGTCAGCATTTGTATTTATCTAACTCTATTGCTCAGCGTAGCATTGTGTTTAAGTTTTTGTGGTTATTATAATCATTATTTTCCTTTATTTCACTCAGGAGCCTATTGTGTTTCCCTTTGTATTCCCTTTCAGATATTTCTTTCACTATCATGTTCCTCTACTTGTCTTTTCCTATGTTGAAATCTTAACTCAATCGCCTCCTTCTGTTTTAAGACGTAATGGACTGTGGTGTAGTGTATGTTCTGCAGAGTCATATGTTGTGTTCTCCTGAGCTTCCATTTCATCTCAAGATCATCCATTCCTCCAATGAAATCTTTTTAAGTGATTGCTTTAATTTTCAAGTAACATACAAAGATTTGATTCTCTGATGTAACTTCTACCTTCCTCACAGTTTTACTTAATCCAACTAAACTAGCTCCTACTCTTGCTGCTTGTTTACCTCTCTGTGTCTCAGTGCCAACATCTAACCTCTGAGAGCTCCTCTTCACCTATTCAGTTACTTTCTATAAACAATGATTTCCTCTCTCTTCCTATCTGTGTGGTTTCAGACTCTAACAATTTAGCAGGAATTTTATCATTGTGCATTTCTAAATCTCTTTTTCCAATTTTTATACAGTTTTTCCCCTTTCAGATATTTACTATGGCATTTATAGTTAGCATTTTTAACTCTTTTATATATATTAAAAAGGAGGTTCTGCATTTCCTTTGCAAAATGCAAACCAGGTATGTTGAAAGCATGCAATATGGAGACACAAAGGACATGGTATTATAATAAAACCATTTGGTAGATAATAGTTCATATAGCAGCCAGTAATTGCACTTGATATTTTTTTCCAGTATTTGATTTTTTTTTGTAAATTCTGTATAGATTTTCTTAGTGTTCATGGTGTGCTGGTCCTTGTCTGATTATCAAATCATTCCAGTATGAAGCTGTATCCTTATAAAATCCCTAATTTTAATTTAAATATCTTGCAGCTTGAAGTATTATGCAAACTGTTTCATGATAAAATGCACCAATTTAAAGCTGCTCAAATAAATATTTTCTCGTTTTTGCAGGTGGATTCAGTTGTTCACTCCATAGGCTCTTTTAATATCCTACAGGACAAAGAGAACATTATAAGATAAATCTGTTTTATGTAGAAATTTATGTTGGCACCCATCCCCAAGCACCCAAACATCACAACAGCTTCTTAAAGGGTGGAGAGGCTCCTGTCTTCATAACAGAAAGCATCAAAGATTGGCATTACTAATAGACTCCAAGCTTCCCTGCTTGGCTTCACCACCTATGAGGAGCAAATTGTCAATTGTCAGCATTTTGTCACTAGTTCTAAAGAAGACTGGACTAAACAAAATCGGAGGAAACTTTGTTAGAGAAAAAGACTTGAGGGTTGCTTTTATTCTAATACTAACCCATTTATACCCCACACCAGCCAAATTAGCACTGTTTTCTTTTGATCTTAGCAAAACAGATACAAATCTCCTCAAAGTGAGAAAACTCAACTCAAACAGTGCTCAGGCAAGTCACATCCCAACAGACTCTCCACTTATCCAAAAAGTTCCTCTCCACAAGACTTTGCTGGGGCCATGGCAGAGTAAAAAAAAAAAACAACTTCTTTGTCTCAACCACAGTCACAGCATTGAAATATACTGATATCCACATGAGATGGATTGCACACAGATGCTATAGCCTCCTTGCTTTATTATTTGCAGGCCACCAATAATCTGTGGAAACCTGATTATTCATTGCTGATTAATCATCTCAGCAAGACTATTTCACTTGCATCAAACCAACAAGGTGTTGGAATCTACTGTGCCCATCATTACCCACCATTATTTTAGCACAAGAAAAATGTAAAATACAAAATGTTCAACATATTGAAGGGCCTGACCCAACTCCCCTTAGCATCAATGGAAAGTCAACCACTGATCTTATTAGAAGTCAGATAAAACCCAAATAGAGGACAAGCTAATGTTAGATTGAAATTTCATATTCTGTAAAAGTCTATATACAAAAGTCCCCGTGACCTTAACATGCAGAAGAACTTGCCTTAGATCTCAACATAAACCAAATACGATAGTAATATTTCAGGGGTGACCATTATACTATCATCCCTTCCTCTACATAATGATGTGAAGATCCTTGAGAGGTGCTGATTATACGCATCTCCCATTGCCCTCAATTTCCATCAATAGAGTTTTTGACGCTGGCTGGATTAGAGGGACCATTTATGACATCATTTAACATCAATATGTCAAAATTACAATAATTCATATGAGCTAGGCCATGTTAGGTACCAGTAGAAATATTATAATTTGCTAAGTAGAATGATATTGTTTAGGTGTGTGCGTCATATTTGTATTGTAAGTTATGGATATGTTTGATATATCTGTATTTCAACTTGTGCTGTGTTTCTGGGCTCCACCCCATACAGTATGGCAGTAACAATATGCTGCTTAATGGCCCATTAAGGAAATTCACAGGTACAATGGGCCCAGGGAAAGAACCCAGGGGCTACACCTTATACATCACCAGGACTTATTCTTGTGACCCTGGACTCCATCTTATTTCTGTAAATTTCCACAAGCAGCATGGCAAAGGCCAAGGGACATAAAAGGCAGCTGCACCATATCCATTTTGTCTTCAGTCATCAGTCTTCAGTCAGTCTTTTAGTCTTCAGCCTGACACACCTACCTCTGGATCAACTCATCTACAACTGAAGCTGTGAAATAAAGCACTGAGACTCATCCAGGTACTGGATGTACACCAGAGGGACTATACAAGCCTACAAACTCCACAATTCTACTGGAAACCTGATGTATAAGAACTTTCAAAACATTTGTATGTGTCTGATTGCTTTAATCCTTTAACATTTCTCTTATAGTTTTTTCTTTCCTTTTATAATAAATCTTTAGTTTTAGATACTAAAGGATTGGCTGGCAGCGTGGTATTTTGGGTAAGATCCAAACGTATATTGATCTGGCAACGTGGCTGATCCTTTGGGGTCAGAAGAAGCCTTTTGGAAAAGAGCATAGAGTTTTAAATAACTTATCTCTTTACAGTATGCAGTAAAGGGGGCTGTGTATACTTTGTTTTAGCTTTTTGATAACCAGTGTGGAGAATCAGAAGCATTGTTTGTGGCTGGTTGGGAAGTCTGACTTCAGTGTCACCCATCAGTGCTGGGGGAATCTTCAGCCTGCCCTGACCTTGGCATTTTCAGATGGTCTACCCTAGGCACGGACCCTAGGCACGATCCAAATATCGTAAAATCACCTGCCCTTCTGTCATTTGATTGTGAGCAGTGCTGAGCACTCATAGTTTCCATTAGCTTCAATGGGATTATTGAGTTCTCAGCACCAATCAGAATAAGCAAGAGGGCAGAAGATGTGATTCCTGCCTCTGGATCTTTGGAGTTCATCAGCGAGAATGGATGAGGCTTCCAGAATGCCATCAATAGATGCACTTTTACCTATCTGATATTGAAGCCTTCCAAAAAATCCATCAGACTCCTTCAGAGTCACAATTCAGCCCTGTTCCCACTTGCTAAAGTGGAAGTGGAAGCCATCTATTGCTACGTATGGAGCAAACTACACTCCCGTTTGTACTGGCTCAATTCTGCTGACTGGCATACTTTGGAGCTACTGGGATAAGAGCCAATGCTCAGATTACCACTGGCCCCATTCCAGCCATCTGCTTGGGAAGGGATCTAGTGGCTGTGTGGCAGCTCTTCTCCTCTCACATACAAACTGGTAATGAAGATAACCCACAGAGAGAAGTAAAGAGCGGCCTTGCATTTCTTTCCCCATGAAAGTGTCTAAGGAGGCCCTGTGTGAGTTTGCATTACAGCTTTTATACCACATCATGGTGCTGGAGCTAGCTTGTTGAAGGTGCTGCCACACTCCCTGGATTGAAGTGGTTTCCATTATATACAGGATATTATTACATTATATACATTATTTACAGTTTGGTTCAATGGCTGTCAGCACCCCAGTATAAAAATTGTTCCAGCACCCCTGTATTACATGGTGAAATTTCACATTACTTTGCTGAGTTGAATTTAGTGATTCTTGTGTAAGCAAAAATGTAAATGTTGAAATATTTAGGGCATATGTATCATTATTTTCAGGCTGCAAGAAGGTTGAATTAGGCACCTAAACCAGAGTTAGGCACTTCAATAAAAGTGAGCTGGTTTTTAGAAGTGCTAAGCCCCAGCAACCAGTGGAATCAATAGGATTCAGCATCTTTGAAGGCTGGTTTTATTTAGGTACCCATGTCAGAATTTAGGAGCCACTTTTTAGACATCTTGGTTTGAATTTGTTGGTCGTCATCATTTCTCTTCATCTAGGCACTAACAAGGCACTCTTCGCCGTGGTCTTCAGCCTCTTGCAAAGAAGAGTCTCAAAATGCAGCAAAAACTAACAGTCAAATATCAAATATGTAAAATATAAAGAATACCAACCACATTTCTTGGCTCAGGAGTGTCATCAAGGCCACACAATGAATGCTAGTGAAAAAAACAAAAAAAGGAACAAAAACTATAAAATAAGATCAAAAGAAAATGAGAAAAAAAGAAAAGAAAAAAGATGTAAGATATGTAATATGGAATTCAGTGACATTATTTTACCGTAGTTAGCCCTAGCTTTTGATAACTGAATTGACTTGAGAAGGATATACAGTATTTTGGGGGGTTTCTTCTGATCTTACACTGAAAATAGAGGGCAATATGTAACATTCAATACTTGATGACACCGAAAGATTATGGACTCTGTAAATTTAAAGAATATAAGCCTTGGCAATGGGACTTGAGCACATACTTAAGGTTAATTATGTTCTTAATTGCTTTCCTGATTCAGGGCCTAAATAGTCACAAGTACAAACAAAATGGAAGTTAAGATGTAGAAAATTAATTATAATAGGTTGCTGCAAACTTAAACAGGAAATACCCCTCAGATAGAATCTGGTGGAATACAAAATAAGTTTTGATAAAAATTTTATCTACTTTTAAAAATGTTTCTGGAATCCCTTCATTGTTGAATAGGCAGGCTGCCATTCCACAACATTGTTGTGTATAACCTTTACGAAGGAGACAGATTGGCTGAAGAACCCAAAGCGCAAAAATGCTAAATTCTAAAGCAGAAAGTGGAGTAGCAAGGAAACCTATGTGCAACAACAGACTTCAGAAATAAATTACTACTCTATCAAAAATTTACCATGTCACTAAACAGAAAATTCATTATGCTCAGTGTTATCTGCATGCACAAATCATTCTGTATTCACTCACATGATACATCTCCAGTAGAATAATGAACTAGAATTGATGCCATTCATTAATTCACTGTCTATTTGACCTTCTCTGGGTCAAATATTTTAAGTGCCTTAACATAGATTCCTTGAGGACCTGCTCCATGATTTTTCTAGGAATTGAGGTGAGGCTGACTGGCCTATAGTTCCCTGGATGCTCTTTCTTCCCCTTCTTGAAGATGGGCACTATATTTGCCTTTTTCCAGTCATCTGGGACCTCCCCCTGTTGCCACGAGCTTTCAAAGATAATAGCCAATGGCTCTGAAATCACATCAGCTAACTCCCTCAGCACCCTTGGGTGCATTGCATCTGGCCCCATGGACTTGTGTATGCCCAATCTTTCTAAATAGTCCTGGATCTGTTCCTTCAGCACTGCGGGATATTCACCTCCTCCCCATTCTGTGCCACCCAGTGCAGTAGTCTGGGAGCTGACCTTGTCTGTGAAGACAGAGGCAAAAAAGGCATTGAGTACCTCAGCTTTCTCCACATCCTCTGTCACTAGGTTGCCTCCCCCATTCTGTAAGGGGCCCACACTTTCCTTAATCTTCCTCTTGTTGCTAACATACCTGTAGAAACCCTTCTTGTTCCCCTTCACATCCCTTGCTAGCTGCAATTCCAATTGCGCTTTGGCCTTCCTGATTTCATTCCTGCATGTTCGAGCAGTATTTTTATAATCCTCCCTAGACATCTGACCAAGCTTCCACTTCTTGTAAGCTTCTTTTTTGTGTTTAAGCTCACCAATGACTTCTTTGTTAAGCCAAGCTGGTCGCCTACCCCACTTGCTATTCTTTCTGCACATCAGGATGATTTGTTCCTGTGCCCTCAATAAAGTTTCTTTAAACTACAGTCAGCCCTCTTGGATTCCTTTCCCCCTCATATTAGCCTCCCAGGGGATCCTGCCCATCAGCTCCTTGAGGGAGTCAAAGTCTGCTTTTCTGAAGTCCCTGGTCCGTATCCTGCTGTTCTCCTTTTTTCCTTTTGTCAGGATCCTGAACTTGACCATCTCATGGTCACTGCTGCCTAGGTTGTCACCCACTTCTACTTCGCCTACCAAATCTTCCCTGTTTGTGAGCAGCAGGTCAAGAGCAGCACAGCCCCTGGTTGGTTGCTCCAGCACTTGCACCAGGAAGTTATCCGCAACACAGTCCAAAAACTTCCTGGATTGTTTGTGCCTGCTGTATTGCTCTTCCAGCAGATGTCAGGGTGATTGAAGTCCCCCATGAGAATCAGGTCCTGTGAACTGGAAACTTTCCCTAGTTGACTGAAGAAAGCCTCATCTATTTCATCCTTCTAATGTGGTACAATATGGGAACATAAATAAATGTAACCTGCTATCACCATTCCTCCAAGTGAATGTGATTAAGCTTTTTCTCTGTAACCTCTTTTGATGCTTTCCTTCATTCATTGTCACGATGAGTCAGCTTAGGAAATATTGACACCATCCATCTAAAACTTAGTATTCTCCCTCTTACATCTGTTTTATGAACTATAATTCTTTTGTGCTCATGGATTAATAAAATATATTGTTGTCGGAATTCATGCCTTCACATTAAATATTAACATCAAGTTCATTCTAATATTGTGAAACGACCTTGGAGTGGACACTATAGAAAAGCCAACATTGGCTAATACTGTAGTTACTATACAGTGATAGCTCAGATACCACAGTGTTACCTATGTACATAGGTTATCTGTCAACTATGTTGTCTCAGACATCACTGATTCGTAACTATTGGCAAATATTTTCTTTTCAATGGAGATCAATACCCCCTGAGAAAAGTATCCACTGCCCACCTAGAGAAGATCAAAGTCATGCATAGAGAGAAGGAGCACCACTCTAGGGATGGAGAGGAGGGTAATGTCCCATCTTTTTTCTTAACATAGCATGTTAAAACTAACCCATGGTTGATTCCTGGTAATTCAAGTCCCAGTATCACTCCCGATGAATGACTAAACAAAAATGAGACCTCACTCTTCTAAGTTTGACTGCTCAGTTTAATCACTGCAAAAGAGGTATGGCTTGCTAAGGGTTTGCTATTCTAAAGGGGCTTTATATATAGCACAAATGCATTTTTACAAACCTTACTTATCTGAAAGCCCCTGCTATTATAGGTGGTGCTGGGATCTTTGCTTGTTATTAAGGTTGCCCAACACTTACCATTATAAGACCCTGTTCTCAGTTTCTTGCAATTTTGTGAAACTTTAACCATTTGAGTTGAAGTTTCCCATGCCAATTGTCAATCTCAGGGTAAATGTTATTTGGAAAATGTCATTCAAAATAGATCACTCATTTTCAAGAATAAGGCTAAAGAAAAATACATAATTTTGCCCATGTCAAAAACATGGAGACCTTTTTTTATATACATTCTAGCACCCCTATCCCTTGGAACAAAGACTTGGCATTTGGCAAATCAGACTATAGGATTTCAAGTTGGGCCTCCAGAAAATGAGGAACAGACAATTAATATCCACCTCTGAAAAGTTTGGTTTAAATGACTTGCCTAGCATCACAAAGGAATGCTGAGGCAGAGGCAGGGATAGAATCCAATTCTCCAAGAAAGCAATCAACTGCCTTCACCATGAAACCATCCTTTCTCTGCCTCATTCACTACACCTTTTCCATTTTCTAAAACAATAAGACAGGAGTTCGCAGGGACAACTGCCTCCTCTATTACACACCCCTGATTCATTCTCAGGCCTGGTCTACCCTTACCTTCCAGATTCGGCAGCAGTCGACGGGAGATACGCAAGTGATGTACATCGCTTACATATCTCCCATTGACTTCACTGCATCTGTTCCGCACGCCGTCCACACTGCACTGTGCCGACGGGAACCATGTTCCCGTTGACGCAATGCTATGCCACTTCCCGGGGTGGTTTTCCTATGTCCATTTCTGGATCGACTGAGCGGGTCTACACAGACCACTCAGTCAATCCAGAGACATCGATCTGACGGCAGTGAATTTGCCACCGTCAGTATAGACCCAGCCTTAGTGCAGGTCCATTCTGTGGTAAAAATAATTCTGATCATGTAATTAAAGACTGTACTGTAATGAATAGCCACAAGCGAGCCAAATTCAGATGGCAAATGTTATCTTAATTCTGGTGTTTCCTACATTTGCTTGTCTTTGCAATTTTAATAATTTGCGTAATGTAATTTTGTGTGTGTGTGAGAGAGAGAGAGAGAGAGAGAGAGATCCAAATATCGTCATGCCCAGTGAGCTGGGAATCTGACCACGTTTCAGCCAGTAGGGTGTGTCAGATAAGGGAGGTTTGGAAAAGGGACTCTCAGTAAGTTTCTCCAAGACCAGCTGGCACAGTAGGGCTCAGCAGGGTTAAGGCACTTTAGCTCAAATGATTTAGCCCTGGGTCTCTACGAAGGTGATTTAACTAAAGTGTTTTAGCTAAGGTGATTTAGCCGGGAGCCAGTACTAAAGCACCTTAGCTAAAGCACTAGAAAGCTCCGTCTCCCTGCTGAGTCCTGCAGAACTAGTTGTCTATAATCAGTGGATCTAGGAGGCATTGAAGTCTGCAGTCCTTATGTGTCTAGAGACCCCACTGATCCAAAGCTTTTGGATGTCACCTGAGACAATATGAATATCCTTCTTCTAAGGATGGCAGTGTTTGGACTCAGGGCATTGATTTGGAACATCATTACTCCTAAGCAAGGAACATACCCTACCTCCAACATCATCCCATCCAATATGAAGTCTGCTCCTTTCCCATTCTCCACTAACTATCTGCCTTTAAAAACAACTTGAGCAATTGTTCATACCCAGGTTACTCTGATGTTAAGATTATTCCAACATTGTCAAAGGTAAACCTGTTTTTTATAAGTTTTCTGCCTGTAAATTTGTGAATCTATATTATCTAGGCTACCCCCACATTCTATATCTTTTTTCAGGCCCATCTACTTCCTTTCTGCATCTGATGTACAGCCAAAAATAAGATGGCAAAATAACAATTGTGTGCAGATTAGAAATGAAGTTAATATTCACGTGCTCTTTTGGTTTATATTGGGTATGGAAAGAATAGGCCTCTTTACCACGGAGGGCCAAATTCTGCTTTCCATACAATAAGTGGAAAGAACAGTTTTGTGCTACAGGACTATGAGTAAAGATAACCGGGTTGTAGTCTCAGCTTTGCTACAGACTTCTGTTGTAACTTTCAGGAAATTAATTAGGGATGTGAATATATAAGACTGTATGAATTTAGTGGAAGTCCTGGGCATATAGTAACCTGGCTTTAGAATTGGGACCTCAATCTCTCTAGGCCCAGTTTTTGAATTTGGGAGCCTAAAGTTAGGCACTTAAATATCCACTGTACAATATGGGTGTTTAGCGCTTAAATGTAGATTTGGATTCCTAATTTTGGGCCAAAATATTTGAAAACAGTGCCTCCAATGCCATAAGATGGGGATAAGAAGATTTCCCAAACTAACAGGTGCAGTCGGAGTCATTCAAGTTTATGAATCACTGAGTCTCTCAGACTGAAGGTGCCCTGAAGCCAACGAGTGGTGCCTAGGTGTCCAGAGTTTCTCCAGAATATATTTATGATAACCTAGTATTTCTTAAATTATCTAAATTAAAGGATACTTATATACTAGTCTGTGTTAGTCACGTAATTTTTTTTTCAAAACCCAGTTAGTGAAAATATAATCAAGGCTATTCTGATCTGGGTTATTCTCAATAGGTAAGAATGCAAAAGATTTGTAGTCATTCCCCCAAGTGCATGGCAAGTCTTTCTTAATTTGAAACTTTCTTTGAAATCTGAATAAGACAAGTTTACATATTAATATAGGTTATCCAAATCTAATGATATCATATGACATAGCACTTCCACTGGTGCTTCCCTGAAAACAGCTGCAGAAAATCGTTCATTGAAAGGAAAGTGGGGTTAAAAAAAAGTGATGGACCATTTTCAAACTTACTAATCAGAATTTAAGTTGGATCTTTCATGCATAGAAATTATACTTTTGGAATTTAAGGACAAATGCTGTGAGATTAGAAGGCAGTGTTATAGGATAAAATGCATACATCACTATTACTCAGTACATTTACCTTTTCCTCTATTTCTTTGAGTTGCCGCTTTTGAAGTTCTATTTTATCTTCTAGCTCTCGAATCCGCTAGAACAAACATGTAAAATAAAATGTAAAATATTTTTAAAACACAATATTTATCCAGGAAAATGCAAATTATATTTTTAAACATTGGATAAAAAGATAGTCATTAATGTGTTCAGGAGTTTAATATACACATACTGTGCACAGTTTAGGCCTGATATATATCTGAAGTAAATCAGCGTAGTGCTATTGAAAGCTTTGTCTCATTGACTCCAATGGAATGAAAATGATTTACAACAGAAGTAGATTTGGCCCATTATGTTTATTAGCAGAAACATCCAAGCTTTAGAATATGGGCTTTACCCAGTACTATATTCCCAGTTACAAACACACAAAGGGCAAGACTAATACCAAAACTTGTGGCCAAGAGCAAAATGATCTTTCCAGGATTATTAGGTTTTTACTTACCCAGCTAATTTCTAGTGGATACTATTTTACTTCAGTTGAATCATAGACTCATAGACTCATAGGTCAGAAGGGACCAATATGATCATCTAGTCTGACCTCCCGCACAAGGCAGGCCACAAAACCCTACCCATACACATTTATAACAACCCCGAACCCATGACTGAGTTATTGAAATCCTCAAAAATGAGATTTGAAGACCTCAAGCTGCAGGGAATCCACCAGCAAGCGACCCATGCCCCATGCTGCAGAGGAAGGCGAAAAACCTCCGTGGCCCCTGCCAATCCGCCCCGGAGGAAAATTCCTTCCCGACCCCAAATATGGCGATCAGCTAAACCCTGAGCATGTGGGCAAGCCTCACCAGCCAGCACCCAAAAAAGATTTCTCTGCAGTAACTCAGTTCCCATCCCATCCAGCATTCCCACAGACCATTGAGCAGACTTATCTGCCGATAATCCAAAATCAATTGCTCAAATTAAACTATCCCATCATAACATCCCCTCCATATACTTATCAAGCTTAGTCTTAAAGCCAGATAAGTCATTTGCCCCCACTACTTCCCTCGGAAGGCTATTCCAGAACTTCACTCCCCTAATGGTTAGAAACCTTCGTCTAATTTCTAGTCTAAATTTCCTAATATCCAATTTGTACCCATTCATCCTCGTGCCTATATTAGTACTAAACTTAAACAATTCCTCTCCCTCCCTAACGTTAATCCCCCTGATATATTTATATAGAGCAAGCATATCCCCCCGGAGCCTTCTTTTGGCCCTTTCTCTCTTTCATGGACAACATATCTATTCTTCTGGGGGTACTCATGTGATATCAGTAGAAGGTGCTAGCAGACCTGGACCTATAGTCATTCCTCATAGAGCCTGAAAGGATCATCTTGACAGTGCTCTGAGGAACTTATCTGAGCAGGAACCCTGAGAAAAGTTTATCCTATTTAAGGACCAGTTTCCACTGATGTTAGCGGAAAGATTCAATGGGAGGTGAACTGGGCCATAAATGATGATGCAGTTCTTCCTACTTTTAAGTAGGTTTCAAAGGATTAGATTTTCTCTAATCTATCTATTAGATCTAATTTATCTATCTTTAAATGTTGGTGAATGTCAATACACACAAACCAACATCAATGATAATTGTAATTTATAGACAAGCAAAGTAAGAAAAATGCTGCTTGAGAACTTAATACAGTTTGATTTAAGGATATTTAACTTTGTATATTTTGACATTTGATGGTGTTCATTTGTGTTTTTATTTGTTATAAACCTTTAATTTTTTTAATCTCACCATATACTGTCATTAAATAATAGTCTTCTGCCCATAAGTTGTCACGATTGTGAAAATTTAAATAAAAGACAATAATATTAAAAAGCTTACAACCCATAATTTTGCACAACTGTGAAAAACTAAATAGATAAATATTTTTAAAGTATTTACAAATAGACATTGATGTGATCCTTCAAAATTATTTAAAAAAAAACTGAATTATGCGAACCCTGCCATTAAAAATAATCTTATGCTTTGATTCCAGAAAGAGGTTCCTAAAATGACAACTATTGTATCTCATTTCCTGCCTTCCCTCAGTCCTTTCTTTTCCAGTACATACATCATGCACTTCAACTGCTTTCACATATTTTTAGGCCTACAAAAGTGGGTATTTTATTATGTTTTTAATATGCTGTGTTTGGCTTAATTACAGGTACAACTCTCTGGAGTGCTTTGCTTGTGGGGGTGCTATATAAATAACATTACATTTCATCTGTCAGGTTGCCCAACCACCTCGCATGGTTCAATCCTTCTGAAATTGATCATAATCCTCACTAACCTTTATTAACCTCAATTATTATATGTCATATGTATTTTTTTCCATTTCACTATCCATTATATCTTCTAGATCAATGGTAAATATATTAAACAACCACTGGTCTGAGTATGGATTCTTGGAGCAGGTTTGAAAATGTTGTCCTTTAGCTGAGAAAGAGTTGAAAGACAAACACAGCTTTCTATACACTTAGCCTTGACTTATTTGTCAGAATAGGGACTTGAACTGAACTATAGTCTGAAACTTTATTAACACAAGGAAGATTCAAAAACAAGAGCAAAGCAACTCAGAACATTAGTTTCAACCACCAGAGGTATTTCTAGCTTTCAGCAAGCTGAGCAGGAAGAGCAAATGCCCTTCCTTTTCCTTTCATAGCCCACCTCAGATCACCTATGTGACAGGCAGAGAACCTGGACTCTCCTAAAAACCACTGTCAGAAGAGACAATTACGATAATTTAGTCTGAACTCCAGCAAAATACAGATCAAAGAACCTCACCCTATAACTGCTGCATCAAGCTCATAACTTCAGTTTGCACTAGAGCAGAACTTTCAGAAAGATATCCATCCTTTGTTTAAACACTTGAATGATGTAGAATCCACCATCCTTCTAGGTACAGCAATAGTCCCAGGAAAGAAACAGGGATAATGATAATGCAGAATTGGCTTGAAACTCAGAGAGATGGAGTTATACATTTCAAATCCAGAGACAAACTGCTCCAAAGTTTAGCTGTTTTCACACCTTGGCCCATCTCTATTGAGTTGTTCTTTAACATGCCACTTTGCACACAGAGATATGTCATGGAGTCCTGGTCAGTTACAGCTTCTACAGAAGCGAATCGTTGTAAGTCTCTGTATCAATACTGGTTTTGAATGTTGTGCGATTGAAATATAATTAACCAAAACTTCTCTTGTATCATGCTGAACCACAGCGACACAGACGGATGTTCAGCGTTATTCCCAACATAATTAATACAAATATACAAACCAGATTACCATCATGTGAAAGTTGCATGTGTATCTTTGACAACGGTAATAATTGCCCTGAGCAGAGCTGAATTAATTTCACTCACCCCCTGTTATATCTGGATTGATAAACAATCTATTCCTCACTTGAGACATATCTAGCTATCAAATCATCATTTTTCTATATATTGCAGGGATTCTGCTGTCACCAGAAGCAGCCCATGTAATAAGAAACAGTTAGCAAATGTAATCTCCTTTGAGATTATGACTGCGTGATAATGTTTCCCTCCGTATGTTATTTTAAATTAAGCTTTGCTGATTCCCACTTACAATCATATCGCAAGTTTGAGTGACAGACTGTTTCATTCCCTGCACTGTCTGTCTGTGGTCTTTGTGGTAGAATGTGACCATGTTGAGCTAAGCAGAGGAAAAAAAAATTAAAATACCCTTTTAAAATATATCCTTTCAGAAGTTTGCACAAGTGGGAGCGAGCAAGGGCATGCCTTCACCTCCCCCTCCTCCCCATGGTCATCTCTACCACTGCCTCCAGCTTCTGCCTCCCTCCATCCCCCGTCCTGGGATTCCCTCCCCTGAGCCCGTCCACTCTCTTTCTGCCTGGGTGTGTCAGGCTGAGCGTGGCTGAAGGAACCTGCCTGGGTAAGGCACTGCAGCTAGCACTCCTGCTGAGCCCCACCAGATGCGAGAGGGGTCGCGGGGAAGCCTGCTGAATCCCCCCCTTCCTCAATCGCAGCCTCCAATGAATGATTGGAGCCTACCTGGGGTGTGCAGAAGAGAGCTTGGGACAATGAAGCAGGAGGCAGACTGGCCTGGGGGCATTGTATGGATGGCTGGGGAGTTCGGGGAGGCAACAGAGGCCTGGTGGGTGGAGGAAACAGAGGGAATCAGGGGCTGGGGGAGGCAGCAGGACTCAGGGGCAGTGGATAGAAGGCTGGTGTTTAAAGTGCCCTTCCAAAAGGAGTCACATTTAAATCTCTGCGCATACCCCTGTATCCTTCAAACCTGTTTCATATAGCTATGTCAGAACTTTAAAAAATACTTAGCGACCAATGTTTTTCTAATCTTAAGAGGGAAACCCCAAGCGCTGTAGAAAATGTTTTATATAAAAGAACATTTTTATTGGGACTGGTCGGTATTTTTCAAATTTTGACAAAATTACAATATGCAGAGGTAAATCAGGATAATTTTTTACTAAATATTTATAAAACTTTCACCCTGTTTTTAACCAGCTATAGTCTTGATCAAATTTATTTCTAATTAAATTACCCTTTTGTACACTAAATCATTTTTAAGTTGCATAAGACAGTAATAAGATGGAGCAAAACATCAACCAGCTCTTCTTCTGCTGTTCAATTTAATCAGTTCCAAGGAACATACTGGATTTCTCATTTGGACTTTTTACTTTGTGCTATGTGTCTTTACTTGCACTTAGTGTCTTTGCTAAGCATGTTAACGTTAAAAGTGAGTCAGCATAATATACAAAGCACTACAAAAGAAAAGATGATGGTTTCAATGTAACAGGAACTAAGTGAAGCTTCAACATAAAATAAATAATTATCCATGCTGGCTATGTGCCCTACACTTTTAAGGTACATTGAGAAGTAACGTGTGCCTCTTTGGGACTGATGCATTTGTATTCAATTTTTTTAAATACAAGCAAAGGCCATAGAGAAAAAAGAGTTTCTTCCCAAGACATTGACTTTGTTCCAATAAGGTCTCATGAGGACTGTTCAAGTGTATGTTGTGCACATGGATAGATATGATTCTCTTTTCTGATTGGGCAAAGAGTTCATCTACTTGAACTGGCCATATGACAAATCTGCCAACCCAGGGCTCCCAACGAACTGATCCAGAATATTAATAACAACATATCACTTTTCTATATTGTAACAGTTCACACCATCAGGCTGCATAGCTGCAGTTTGTACTGAAGAAGCTTTGTAGGCTAGTGATTAAATCACTAGATTAAAGCACTGCTGTTTGAAAATCCGGTCCTGTGTTTTAATTCTGCCACTTGATCACTCTGAGAATTTGGACAAGCTGCTTTACCCTCTCTGTATCTTTGTATTTCCCATTGTAAAGAAAGGATAATAATACTGTCCTACCTGAAACTGGCATTGTGAAGATTAGTCAATCTACATTTGTACAGCAGCTTCAGAGTGTGAACTGTTCAGTGATCTGGTCTGTTCTCTACCAGTCCAAGGACGTTCTCTGAAGAACACTGAAGTTCTACTGTGATAATTACTCTTTCAAAAATACACTTTATATAAGGAAGGAATATATCCACAAATCAGCCTGAATGCTTTTGGAATATTCAAATAGAATAGAATAGAAACAGTAGATCTTCAGTGTTCTGAATTCACTTCCAGTTTCACTGTACTTGATTAAAAGCCTGCAAATTTATTCTCATTGGTTTCTGTTTTCAAAACTATGAAATCTGGCATCAAACCATATAAGATTATTCTATTGCTAATTCATGCCTTAGGGCACAAGATGATAGCCATCTGAGACAGGAAGATTTTCCTATCATTCTATAATATTATAAAAATATATAACAATTGTATTAAGAAAGAGCCCTCTCAACTCTGTATTCTAGCACAGGTTCTTGGGACACTATGAAAACAGTTAAATTGTAATGGATTTTCATACAAACAGAAGACTAAAATACTGAAGAACCAAACTGGAGAAGCAGCAACAGTTACAAAACATGGGACAACAGCAATTGAGAAGAAAAATATGTCTAATAAATTTAAGATTATTAGGTGTATTTTTATGAAAAGCTAGAAGAGATAGATGGACAATCAGGCAGAGGACTTAATACCTAATGTCACTATTGGTAAAATTAGGTCCCTCTAGTTGTTCTACCACATGATCATTCCAGCCAACACATATCCCACACACTCCCACAGGTCATCTAAGTGATGCAAAGGGCCTTGGACTGGCCCTCTACATTAGAAGGAACATCACTCAAGTTGAGAAGCTCTCTGGATTGGGAAAAAATAGCTCATGCCACTTCTGGCTGTACACGAAACATTACAGAATTTGTCTAAAGTTAAAGTATTTTACACATGGCTCCACCTAGTGGCATATCAGTATAATACAGATTAGCATCCATTACAAAGCATCTGTGCTAAGAACCTATTGCTCCTCTAGTCCAAGAATCACCCAGCAGATGTCTCTGCAAGTCAAGCTATGACCAGAATTGCAAAGTATAGTTAAATAAATCATTAGAAATAAGAATTAAGAATGAAATTTGTTTAACTAGTTTGACAGCTATAAAGTCAGATGCTTCAAAATTTAAAATATTTACAAAATACCACTTTGTTACATATTACCTAGTTACATTTTAGCTAAGAGCTTTATATATATTTCTTATACAACAGTTAGATTATATACACATAAGCAAAACTAGGTGGCAATCAGATACTACAGTGATATCCTGTTTATATGCACATATCTTTTCTGAAGTTATGAATATTGGCTATGTAGCTGTAGTTCAAAGATGTGTTGTACTCCCCCAGATAGACTTACATTAGGGCTAGACAGCTATGTATTGATGGCCCATTAAGGACACTCAGATCTCACAATGGGCCATTGAAGAAACTCATCCTACTCAGTAGGTCTTCCTGCAGATCCCTCAGACAGTAAGGAGCCAATGGCCATCCCCTGTGAGTCAGCAGTACATGTAGGGGCATGTGATATGCTCATGTGATTCTGAACTCCATCGTGGGCCATCAACTTTCCATACACTGGGTCTGTAGGATTTGTTTGGGACAGTAAATTTCTGTGTTCATGGGAAAGGATATAAATTGCAGTTGGAACATCTCCATTTACCTCTTTCCTGCTCCAGCTTCTCTGGATTCTGGCCTTATACCTAAAAGGAATATTTTGAACTATGGACTGAGGACCTTCCAAACTTTTGGGAAGTTACCAGCGAGACTTTAGCAAGGCAGAAGTCTAGTCCATCACTGCTACAAACCTGATAGAAGGACTTTGCAATCATTTGTATGTAAATGATTTATTAACCATTTATAACTCTCTTCTCTTTTTTTATTAATAAAATCTTTAATTAATTTACTAAGGATTGGCTGACAACGTGATATTTGGGTAAGATCTGAGATACTTACTGACCTGGGAGTAAGTGTCTGATCCTTTGGGATTAGTAGAACCTCACATATGGTGAAATGGGTTTTCAGTAACCATTCACTATATTAGGCCTGTTTATCTGCATGGGAGCCAAGAGCTGGAATACTTAAAGGGGACTGTGTTTGGCTTTTTGTTAACCAGTGTGGTACTATAGAAGTTCTTTGTTACTGGTCTGGTGAATCTAATGATAGAATAAACCACCAGTTTTGCTGTAAAGCTGTAAAACAGGGCAGCTGGGAAATCTTCCAGCATGGAGGAATCCTCAGATAGGATAGAGCCAGCATAGGTGTGTGTATGCCCACCTCCATCATTTTCCTTATCCCCAGGAAAGGGAGCATGTATGGTTGGTAATGCCCCTTTGTGGGCAATTACTAACAGAAGTAGGTTAGAGCAGTCCTGAGACTGGCTCCGGCAGCTCTGAAGGGAGTATAAAATATCTGAAACCAAGTACTAGAAATTGTTGGATATTTATTACCAAATGATCCTTTGGTAATCCTCCAGGGGCTTCCCAATGAAAATGGTAACACAAACAGAAATGAAGAATTGACCTCTTAACTGCTAGTCGCTGCTAAGCTATTAATAGCCTCTCATTTGGAAGAAGAAAAATAGTGCAAAACCAGAGGAACATCTTGAAAAAATATGAGAGGTTGTAGTTTTTGAAAAATCAATGTACCAATTACGTACCTAGTAAAATAGATTGAGGACAAATAGATACTTAGAAAATGGTTACCATTTATTCAGCACTCAGATAAAAATCCAACACACCTGTCCAATATTAACTAAATATTAATTAAATTTGCATATTAACATTTGATAGATCTGCCTGCTGTGATAAATGTGCACAATCAGAAGTTTAACTCGGTTTAATAAAATGACCAGAAACAACATCATGGGTAGCGTAAAGAGGCTCACTCTGCAATCAACCTGTTAAATAGGATTATATTATTATATACTTTTCTCTAAACTCCCGTTTGTGAGTATCATAATTTTGTCTCTGATGTTTGCATGGCGAGGAGTTGTAAATTTGTTAAAACTTCCTAAATAAATAAACAGATTTTTAAAATGCTACCTTAAGTTCAGTCCTATAGGGCATATATCCTACACCCCAATTAACTGATCTGAGACTTAGAAGGCAGAGGACTGTAAGTGAAAAATATCACTACCAAATACTGGGATATAATATTTCAGGCCCTCCCAAATTCAGGGAGAAAGGCATTGGCTATGGTTTAAAATATTGCATAAAGGGTAATGGATTCCAAGCAGATTGTTCAAATACAGGGTCAGATCCAATGGAGCTATATCGATTGATATATCAAGCACACTGCTCTGATTTTCTGCATGGTTTGTGGACACACAGTTTACAGTTCTGCCTCAATTAGACAAATGTCATGAGGACCACTAAATAAGTTCTGAAAATCAAGGTTTTATATAAACAGAGAACAACCACGTAATGAATAGATGTCAGGGGACATTACCCATTTCCAATAACAGGGAGTTTCTGATAACACAGGTTTAGGTAATTGAGTTTTTATTATGGAACCAAGGACCATAAATAATGGAGCTAGTAGTCAAAAGAGTAATACTGTGCTCCAGTTATTTAATGCCCTTGCATGGCTTAACTGAAATAGAAAATCTATCCCATTCAAAAGATAAGTGGATTGCATTCCCAGTGCTATGCACAATGACATTATTGCAGGGGAGGTTGCAGAATAGACATCCATCCATGTTAACAGTTTGATTCCATGCAATAGGGCCTGTTCCAATAGACACTGGAATCCTTCCATTGACTTCAATGGGCACTGGATTGGGCTCACCTAGGAGATAATAAATCAATCTATGATTTGATGTACTTTTAAGACATTTTTGATACAGGATGGATTTCTGGATATTAAAAAAATTATATGAAGTAGGGATTTAAATTCATGCCCATATTGTATAAAGTAGGATCAGCTATTTTAATTATATTTTGGCCTTATTCATCTTACTCTTTTCTATATATTTGTAAACATCTATTGAATACAGTCTATGTCTTTTTTCTGCATGTTCACAGCTCCAGAAACAGCTGAATTCTGTTTTTCTTTCTTCTTGATCCCTTTTTTGACTCATGCATATAATGCACATATTATATTGAAATAAATTTTGAGACACGGCTTCCAAGGAATTACTTTGATCTGGGTATTTTATCACTGTGTGTTTATGTTTCTTAGCATGTGTGTATTGAGAAAGAGAGATTGCCCAGTTTGGCAGAGCTGAACATGGTTCAAAAGTCAGGAAGTAAGGATTGGGGCAAAGGTATTTCAAGCAACCTTTATGCTTTCATGTTCCTGAAATCAGTCCTGGGACCAGCCAGACACTCATGCCTCCCTACAGCAGCCAGGATGACTGCCTGATTTAGTGAAAATACTTCCTGGGGGAAGGTAAGCCAAGTTTACAGCTGCTTTGAGCCACCAGAGCAATGCAAAGCAGCTGGATTGCATTGGTGAGTTGTGTGTATATATTACGTATATAAGTGTGTGTGCATGCATGCAAAAGCATGTAGCAGTATCGAGGGATATGCTAAATTGCAACCTGTCTGTGAGTTCTGGTCTGAATTCTATCCCCTCTACCAATCTCAATTCTTAGGCTTTGTGCAGAAAGGGGTGGTTTTTCACCCTTAATACAGCATAACTTGTGCTGGTGAGTTCATTTTAGCACTGCATGTGAACATTCACTCCAAATTACCATATTACTCCCATATTTCACACAAGCTACAGTGTTTATTTATTAACTTGATTGCTACATTTGTGCTTTTTTATTTTAAAGTCAATATTTATGTGATCAATGAAAGTAGCTATATTGTATATTAAACAGTATAATAAAGTTGTTTGCACCCTGGTTATATGTTTGACCAGTTAGTCTGCTTTCCTGCATGTCCTAACAAATGTATTATATTATTGAAAACAATGTGGTCAAGAAGATTAGTTGGTCTGGCTAAGAAATGTTCTCTTAGCAATGCCACTGGAGCTGTGAAAGCATAAGAAGAATGTACTAAGTAGGAGTTTAGAAATCACCTTACTAGTTCCTGGGACACATTCTTATTGGATTTACATTCGTCAGCAAATCCAAGAAAACAATTTGGTAATTTTAGCACAAAGCAGACAAAGAAGGATTTGCTAATCTGCTTAAAGACTCAGCTCTGAAATGTTTGAAAGGTTCAGTCTGATACACATTTACAGGATATGCACTGTGGATGGGCTATTTCAAACCCGACTATTATTTTGCAACCAACCTATGCTCTAGAGTATATCTAATGCTGAAGCAGAGATTAGCAAGGGAAAAGTTTTTACCACGTATAACGGTAAGAGGCAAAACCATCTTGTTATGTTCACACTTTTTGTCAGCTTGTCAACAATATTAATAAACAGATGTGTCAGATCTTTAATAAAAATAATGCATCAAAATAATTTTCAGTAGAAATGTAGGGATTTGTACTTTAATGTATAAATTAACGCAGAGGTTACTTTAGACTGATTTGTCTCTGGCAATTACTCAGATCACTTAACTGATGGGTAACATTCATGCATGGTAATAAATACCATATTTTATGATTAAATATATTCTTACTTTACCCTCTTCTTAACTTTTTTTTTTATTAAACCATTGAATTTTCTAAAGCTCTAGTAACTACACATTCTATCTATTTACCAACCTGCAAATTAAAACAAACCTTTAACTTGATATTCTGGCTGATTACATCAAAATGTTATATGAGTGTTAGAGAACATGTACTGGACAAGAGAGCTGTTGTTTAAGAAGACAGTCAGAAAATCTTCACTATATTTCGTATTTCATGCTGCAAATCAGAAAGTCTTAAAATATTTCTCAATGCACTTCCCTTGTGCCTCACTCATAAAATCAGATGCATTTACTGAGACTGCTAAGGCCCGAGTCTGTAAAATTAACTTCTCTATTAAATGAAGATGCACAGCACCTCTCAAAATGGGCTCTGCATATTGCAGAACTGGGCACTCAACTATTAATTTATTCAGATCTCTCTCTCTCTCGGGGTAACAAGAAAGCCAATGACAACAGCATTACCTGATAGTAGACATGGCGTCATCTTATTTTACTTAAAGATCCAAAACTTGGGATAAATTCAATTACAAAGACACGAAAATAATACGTCATTTGAGATGTACTGTAGCATCCTAAACCACAGCACAGTTCTTTATTTACATAGCAGGTAACTCAATGCCATTCCCTCCTCTACACCTCAACCCTCCAGAGGATAATCCTTTTAATTGTTACTAAAGTAGAAGAATTGTTCTTGTTAATCTTTACTAAGCACTTGTACCTCCTATTTGTCTTCCTAAATAGAAAGAATCTTCCAGCAGCTCGTGATGCATTTCATTGTGCAAAAAATTTATATTATTAATGTATTAAATCACATTTGTCTTGGTATTAAATTAGTGACGTTTATTAATACAACTCATCTTAAAATGATTGTCACATGCTGATACTGGGCTACTTGCTGAACTTGAATGTACAGCTCTTGGTATTTACTTGTAAGGTAGCACTAATTTATTCGCACTAATGCTCTTAATTTATGCTTTAAGCAGATTCCATCAATAAATGAATATTAAGGACCGTCAACAAAACTATTGTTTCTCATCATGGGTGTGTTAAATTTGCGATTTTTTTTAAAATGATTGTATGGCCATAATAAGCTTGCCAATAGTCCTATGTTAATATGCCTTTATTTTTTTAAAGCATGAATCAGAGCATCAATACTAAGAAAAATCAAATGCGTGTCTATGCTGTTTAATGATTTTAAGAAGCTCAACTTCTTTATTTTCTAAATTCCAAAGTTAAATTGAGCCTCTTAAAATCATTAAACAGCATTGACACTCATTTTTCAGCATAGCAAGCATAACATTTGAAAAAAGATCACTGTATTTAATTTATAAATAGACATATTCAGGAAATTGGATAATAGTTTGTCATCAGAACAATTTTTATCTTTCTTGACCGATATGAATGTGTACACATTTTAAAAAAATAACTAACCTTTGCATCGCTGTAGCTGTAAAAAATATAAGCCCCAGATTTTTAGAACTTCTGAGCACTTGCCACTTCTACTGAGTTTATATGGAGCCATGAGCACTCAGTTCTTATGAAAAATCAGGCTGGAGGTCTTCTTCAACGTACATTTGCTTTTAATGTAATTTCTGGGCATGTATGTGATCTTCACTGAACTATAAGATTATAAAGCATAACCCAAATCCATTAGAAGGTTGTTTCTGCTTTTGTAATGATGGAAGAGACTGGCTTTTTTTGCACATGCTATGCAAATACTCGGCCAGATCCTCTTGGTTTTATACAGTTGAGTATTCTCACTAAAGTCAATGGAACTCTTCGCAAAATAAGGCAAGCATGAGTTGGTCCAAAGTTTAAATCTTCAAATCATGTATCTTATCTGGCAATTGTAGGATGTGGGAATACAGAAGCAATTAACTTAAAGTTAGCTCTTCTGTGCCTGACATCTCATCTGTACTAGGAAAATCTTATTGGGGTACTGCTCGGGGTTAGAATGGTTCTAACATTCAAGTCTGACAGTACAAATTCTCTCTGAAGAGTACACAACATCAGTGATTAAACCAGCAACTATATGTTTGAGCCATGTAAATTGAATGTACCATATATGACATTAGACAGCCTTAAGAACAACCCCTAATTAACATTGGAAAAAATAAAGGTTTTTAAAACAACAAGCTGTCTTCATCACAAAAGCAGAATGTAGAAAAATTCTGAGCTCCAGGCACCAGTAAGTGGAAGCACTAGAAGGCCTCTCAATAAGGTTCACTTAGTAGTATTCTACATGGTTAGCAACACACTAATAATTTGCACTGAAGCTTCTCACCGGTTGTATTGCCTTACCTCAGATGATAAAAGCATCATTTTGGCTGGGATTTGATTTATTTAGCTTGGATTCTTTTCCCAAACTGTAACTGGAGATTATGCTGCTCCACAAGTGTGTGTAAGTAAATTGCTTAAACAGTCTACTTTATCATATTATTGTTTAACCAGAAGATAAAGTTGTCCCACACATTTAGAATGGTTGCTTTTATTGTTTTCCTCAGTTTGGATCTCATGGATAATGTCACTGAGGCCTTTGTATTCAATAATGCTAGAGTCTGTCTATGAGATTTTATCCTAAAGCGAATTGTTAGTCTAGTCAGAAAGGTAATGAGTGAAAAACCTGAAAACAGGTAAATTCTAGTGTTCTACATAGATGTTCAATCAACACTGATTAGAATTTATCATGGACCTATGTAATTCATGAATATGCTCAGATGCCATGGTGATGATTGCATTATATACGCCTAGATCACTACGGGAGATAAGTTGTTATGTTTTGTATTGTTCTCTATTACTCTTTGAATGTATGCATTTGGGAAGTGTGGTGTAACTGTCTTCAGTTTGTACATTTCACAAAAATAGTTTTAAATGAGAAACTGTCCAAGAAAAGATGGATCCTGGTTTTGTAGGACAGTAGCTGTACATCACTTTGAGCTCACTTGACGCAGACAGCAAACTTAGTAGTCATACTTTTATTTATTCTCTTGATCATATGATGTATCTATGAGTTTCTGAACAGGCCAGGATCTTTATGGCTCAGGACAACTCGGATCTCATCATGCCTCCTGCTTCACAGTCAGTGACATATACTTCTTCTAGTTCAGCACTGGAATCTCTCCCTACCAAAACAGAGTGCTTTAATGTTTCTGGTGGGGGAAACAATTTCCGTATTGATTATATGGATACCTGGAGAAACAGACCACCACCTGGACTCACCCAAGATCTGCTTGAACTTGTTCAATATATCAGTTATTAAATCCAATGCCTCAGCACCAGATTGAGAATTAAGAAAGCTTTAATTATGAAGAGAAAAAAGGAAACTTTGAAAGTCCAAATGTGCATTCTGAACATATGGGATGTTGGGATCCTGAATATTCAGGGAGGTACTGAAACCCACGGATGTTATAAATAAACCAGGCCCATGACTACTAGATCTTTATATGAAAGAAGTTAAATCTTTCTTCATGGAAATATTCTACCAAAACATCTCTAAGGAATGTCCTGAAAAAGCTAATTCAATACATACATTGTACCTTTTTCTGATTTTCATTTTGAATAATACAAGTAAGCTTGGGTTTCTCTTCAACTTAAGTCTGTTTATCCTATTATAATGGAAAGACCAATGAAGATTAAGCAGTCATGTTACATTCTGCCAAACTAGGAGACATCTTTGGGTATGGTGCATACCCTCTGGAATAAGGACCTTGGCTCTTGGACTATTGCTGAAAGAAAAGAAAATATCTCAGGACTACATTTGAAATAGGTCATTCCCTAGGCAATCTATTGTGATAAAGTCAGACGAGAGGGTCCTACAGGATTAAAAAACCCCTGCCCTGCTGCTGCTGACTACGCCCAGCTGAAGACAGAGGTTCTTGCCAGGTTGGGGGTACTGACAGCCACAAGGGCTCAGAGGTTCCCTGAATGGAGGTACCAGGAAGGCCAGGCACTGAGGTCCCAGCTTTTTGACCTGGTTCACCTTGTGCAGAAATGGCTGTACCCGGAGATCCACAGGGCAGACCGAATTGTGGAGACCCTCGTTCTGGACCTGTTCATGAGGGGGCTTGATGCCTGACCTGCAGGGAGGGGTTAGCCGGACTGACTTGGTTGCCCTCGTTGAAAGACAGTTGGCAGCCAAGGAACTTTCACAGACTGCTGGGGAATAAGGGCACTGGAACAAAGAGTTGTTCCCCAGCCCAAGGGCCCAGACTCCTGAGACAATGGGCAACCCCATGCTGGGGAGAAGAAGGGCTGGAGAGTGGCCTGAGCCTGTGAAGGGGATTAGGGATCCCAGGGGAGGGCGTCCCGACCTGAAGTCAGGCAACCGAAAGGAGGGGGGGATGTCCTGACCATGGTACAGGTGCTATGCCTGTGGGGAGCTAGGGCACATAGCCATCCAATTCCCCAACAGGGACGAGCCCACGCAATACGGGCTGGGGGGGGTGTCGGTCCCTGTAGCCTGGTCTACCCAGTGGGGGTGGTGGAGACCCCCCAAAGATATACAAGGCCAGTAGAGGTAAATGGTATCAGGACCATGGCCTTAGTAGACTCTAGCAGTGCTATCACACTGGTGTCAGGGAAACCAGTGGGCCAGGACCAGCTGTTCTGCGTGAAATGCACTCAAATAACCTGTGTACATGGAACGGTAAATTGGTATCTGACCACTCCAGTCCAGGTTAGGATTCAGGGGAAACGGGGAAGGTAACAGTGGGCATCGTCCCGAGACTTCCCTACCCCGTGCTGATAGGTAGGGACTTCCCACGGTTTGGCTCCCTTCTCCCCGGGAAAGACTCCCCGATGGGTAGCGGCCTGGAGATTAATAGAGAGGCCTCCATGGGGTGTCCTCCCCCTGTGTTTGCTGAGTCTGCCCAGGCCCTGTTTCCTGGCATGGGGAAACAGTGGAAGACATGGCGGGGTAGACAAATGGATGCCCTGGTGCAGGTATGCCGTTATGCATCCCAAGTAGCCCAAACCCCTAGGGTTGAGCAGGCGGGGGATGTGTCCAGAGGGCCCTAAAGGGTTAAAAACCCTCTGCCTTGCAGGCAAAAGAGAAAACACAGCAAGGCGATTAGAGGCATTTGGCCACAATGAAGTGCTAGGCCAGATATATTTAAAACCTCCCTTCCCTAAAGGAGTGGGAGGAACAAACGCAGGAAAAGCTGCCAGAAGACTTGTGGCAGCTGGAGGAGAAGGGTCCCTCTCAGGCCAGGAGACAAAGCTCCTCTACAGCCAGGGTAGATGGGGTAGCTGGGGGCATCCTGGCCCAAGAAGAAAAGGTAAAGCATGAGACCCACCAAGGGAAAGCGGGCAGTTTGCCACACTATAGATAGTTTAGTTTTGGTTTGTAGCCATTTATCTTTCAGGTGGAGTGTAATTCTTCATTTTCTATTCATATCTATTCAATTAGCTTCACTTTTCTCTTATTTGTAATGCAGTGCTTAATGGTCTAATGTTGTCATATGACTAAAGGATATACTTTAAAGCTATGGTTTAAAGTTGTGGAGAATGTGCGGGTTTGTATTATGATTATATTATTTTAGGTATGAGATATGTGGGAGGTAAAATATATGGGTGGAAGTGAGATAATGGTTGAAACCCAGGGACTCTGTGAGGGCCCACTGGTTTGCTAGGAGCCACCACAGAATGTTGGTTTAAAAGTCAGAAGTGGGACAAGGACCATTGAAGTGGTGAGTGTGGAGACTTCCCAGCTGGAGGTGCCCATACTAGCTAAAGTTGCCAGGAAAGGCCTCTCCAGACTCCACACACTTGTACCTCAGGAATGACAGAGGTCCAGGTTGCCGAGAGGGTGGTGGTGAGATGAAAGTAGGAAAACATCAGACACCGGGATTTATGAAAAGGAAGCCTGAAAACTGACGTATAAATAAGACTTTACAGAGCTTGAAAAGGACAGTAGACACTGCCAGGTGGCCAGAACTGGAGTTTATTCATAGGTGTTAATTGTAAATTACAAGTTTGTTAATTCAGTCTGGTGTGGAGCTGCAATGAATAGGGTTTTGCTACAGCAGCCATCAAAAAACAGCTACTATTACTATAAGGAAACCATCCTCCTGCCACCATTCCACAGAACCAGATCCTTGTAACAAGGGAGAAGAGGGAAGGATGCCCCTTCTGAATGAGAAGCTTGATAGTGGCAGCAGGTATCTGAGACTGAACTATAGGAAACTCGAGGTCAAAGCAAAAGTAAATATTGTTAAGCTGTTTATGTGCAGGAATGTTTATGGTCTTAATCTTCCATTTAAGTATATGTATCATGCGCCGATCTGGGATAGTAAAGATATTTTTCTTTTTTATGGTTCCTTTCTTTCTGCAAAGCTGGACCCAACACTAAAGAACATATCTTTTAGGGATTTATAAAGCCCCCTTTACTATAATATTGAAATTCTAATGTGGCATAGGGAAAAATCTGATTTGTAGAGGTGACAAGATAAACTAAAAGGTCTTTTCACATTATTTCATCTTGATATGTGGGGATTTAGATTCAACTCACCCATCAGCACATAATGGGAATCATTCATGTATCCCAGCTGTGCATTACAGAAACGAGGCCTATCTGTGCAGCCAAATCTCACTTACTGTGTGTTTATATCAGCTCAGACAAAGGCTACTCTTATTAAACTCTAACTGCAACATGCAGACTTTGGGGCACATCCTCAGCTAATGCAAACTGGCAATGCACCATTGAATTCAATGGTGATACATTGATTTACACCACTTTCTATAGCAGTGGGAGGCAAAATATGTTAATTAAAATCTGTTGTAAGCAGCTTGTGATATTTGCTTCTAGCAATAAGGTAAGTGCACTCTATTTGCTTCGATTACAGATGTTGCCACAAACATAAGAACATCCATACTGGGTCAGACCAATAGTCCACCTAGCCCAGTATCATGTCTTCTGACAGTGACCAATGCCTGTTGTTTCAGAGGAAATGAAGAGAACAGATAATCACCAAATGATTCATCTTCTGTTACCCGTTCTCACCTTCTGGCAAACAGAGGGTAGGGATACTTTAAAGCATAATTTGCATCCCTGTCCATCCTGCTAATAGCCATTGATGGACCTATCCTCCATGAACTTATCTAGTTCTATTTTGAACTCTGTTATAGTCTTGGCCTTCACAACATCCTCTAGCAAAGGGATCCAGAAGCGTTGTGTGAATACTTCTTTTTGTTTGTTTTAAATCTGCCTGCCTATTAATTTCATTTGGTGACCCCTAGTTTTTGTGTTATGAGAAGGAGTAAATAACACTTCCTTATTTACTTTCTTCACATCACTCATGATTTTTAGACTTGTATTGTCTCCCCCCTTAGTCATCTCTTTTCCAAGTGGAAAAGTCACAGTCTTATTAATCTCTCCTCATGTGGAAGCTGTTCCATACCCCTAAAAATTTTTGTTGCCCTTTTCAGTACCTTTTCCAATTCCAATATATCTTTTTTGAAAAGGGACGACCAGATCTGCATTCAGTATTTAATATGTGGATGGATTTATAAAGAAGCAATATTATCTATCCCTTTCCTAATAATTCCCACCATTCTGTCCACTTTTTAAACTGCTGTTGTACATTGAGTGGATGTTTTCAGAGAACTATCCACAATAACTCCAAAATCTCTTTCTTGAGTGGTAACAGCTAATTTAGACCCCATCATCTTATACATATAGTTGGGATTATGTTTTCCAACTTTACATTTATCAATATTGAATTTCATCTGCCATTTTATTGCCAGTCACCCAATTTTGTCAGATTGCTTTGTAACTCTTCACAATCCACTTTAGACTTCACTATCCTGAGTAGTTGTATATCATCTGCAAATTTGCCATCTCACTGTTTACCCCTTTTTCCAGATTTATGAATATGTTGAACAGTACTATTGGTTCTAGTGGACACCTCTATTTACCTCTCTCCATTCTGAAAATTGACCATTTATTCCTACACTGATCATTTATTCCCTAAGAAGTGTTATTGTGTTGCACAACTTTTTGAAAGCCAGTGGTGTGTATATTATTAGACTTTTTAACTTCATTTAAAAGAATTAATTTGCACTTAGCCAGCACAGCAACATGATTTTTGCATAGTTGACAGTATTTCCAACTCACTACAAACATATTTTATTCAGAATGATAATTTTAGATATAGTAAGCTTCAGAGTAAAAAAATGCTAGCTAGAGAGAGACTGCCATACTGTGTGCTGTGGTTCCAAAGAACACTGGACAGAGACAGCTGGGTCATAGAATGCAGTGTAATGTGTTACTACAGCAAAAGCTGCAGTGATGTTAAGTAGCGCTGAAGAAATCAGGCTTAATCAGAATGATCAGCATGTATAAATGCACTGAAGTAATCGTGCGAGTTTATATTCTCTGCTGAAATGAGTAGATTTTTGAGGTTGGGTTCTGCCACTCTCACTGACATTGAGTAGGATCTTACTTTGTATGAACTCTAAGGGCTGCTTGTGGCCTAATGACCTACCTACTGTGAGCAGAATCTGGCCTTAGTTTAGGATGGATTAATTCATTTAGCAGTATTCAAAACACAATAGAAAAGCATAATAAAACCAGAACTACTTCTAACTCTATTTTTGTTTTTACTGTAATATACAATGCAAAGAAAGGGCTGGAAAGGAAAGAAAGGACAGTAGATTGACATACACTAGCTCCAGAAATGGTTGCTAATGACAATGTCTTTGTCAATCAAAGACAGACAGAGAGAGACATTTATTTATGCAAAAAAGTAATTTCCCTCTTGCAGTCTCCTTTGTCCCATCTTCCTCTTATGAAATCATAGGAGAAAGAAATGGAAAAGACCTATTAGTTCTTCTTGTTCCTTCTATAAATCAGAATTATGAGCACTCTACAAAGACTTCAGATAACTATAGATGGATGGATGGATATAAATATAGCTGTGGCTGAAAGAACAATGCCTATTCACAGCAAAACCAATAAGAACTAAAAAGCTGTCATCTATTAATGGATAAATTTAGCAAAGTTGCTCCAGATCTAATTCTTCAAACAGATGCAAGGTCCTGCCGCAGGAAGACCTGATGGATTTTTTTGAGGAGTGTGGGGAGTGAGACTAGAGAGAGGGGGTGAGTTATGCAAGAAAAAAAAAATCATAGAACATATGGCTTGATATTCAGAAGTGCTCATCATTCACAGCTCCCATTGTTTGAGGCCAATAACTTTTCTTTTGGTACTTTCAGAGCTCAAATCTGGCCAGAAAAGATTTGCATTCAAATTTTAAGCATTGGTTTCCCTTGAGTTTATATTCTCTATATTCAGTTTTAACACAGAAGGAATGATCAATGCCTGAAAACAGGAATCTATCAGGGAAATGCTGACCTAATCCAACTGTAGCAGTGTGACTGTAGCTCTAGTAATATTGTTCTTTCCGGACAGAAAGGGCCCCAAGATGTTTACATTTAATTTCATCATGTTTCAACAAAAACAAACCCATCTGGCAACAGTGTAGTTGAGGGACTGTCATTTGAAACTTTGCTCCTTTGAAAGATGCGCCAGAGTTTCTGCCAGCTTGCATGCTTCAGGGCTAGTCTTCTTAACTACTATTTCTACAGTTTCTTGTCAGCAGGCCATATCACGCCACTGATGTTTAAGTAAAACTCCCCAGTGAACCAATGAGGAGCTCTGCTTAAAAACTGATAGCATTATATAGCCCAGTGTAATTTCTGAAATGTATTACTGCCCCAATCTTCACTGTAATGAGCCTCTGAGCTGCAGACATATATCACAGTCACCAATTTAACTGCATATAGGCAGCAGAGGGGCACAAACTCAGAATATGCTGCTCTAAAACAAAGAGGTATCTTCTCTGAGCTAGAAAAAAATCTCTGTAAGCAGCATCAGAGCTTATGTTCTCTGCAGCTACAGACATAATCATATACCTTAGTGGGTCTGACATTCCATTAAACGGAGGGCAGTGGTAGACATACGCATCAGTCAATACATAAGGAACTCCGTAACTATATTGGGTTATTCCAACACCTGAAAGTGGTAGATAACTTTTGGAGAGGACTACTTTTAATTCCACTGAAACGCATTGCACTAGAAACACTTTTTGAGGCTCTGAATGGAAACACAAAATATTTTGCTAAGAAATGGGGCCTGTCCCTGCTGAACAGAGATGACTGGCAGGTATACTCGCCCCTAATAATAAATTCAGAGAATTATATTCTATACGGATGAGCTGTAAATGTGAAACTCAACTGCTTTTTCACACACACAGGTCTGACATTCCAGCCAGTTGAAGGCAGTGTGCACTAGAGGAGCTGGTCAAAAAGTTCAGTCATTTTCATTCTGTAGTATTTTAAAGGGAATTATTTTTGTTATTCAATTTTTTTCATAATAATTTTAATCAAAACATTTTTGTCTTTGAAATATTTCATTTTCAACACTTTTTGTTTTCTCCCTTTGTTTTCTCCCTCTCTGCTTTTCTCCCTTTGTTTTCTCCCTCTCTGCTTTTTCTATGTTATCACTGAAAAAGATTTGGAGGAGAAAAACTGACTACAGCTTTTGTTTTCCAGTTTCATTGAATGCGTAGAATATTTTGAAAAAAACATTTATTCGTAAAAATTTCCAAATTCAATAAAAAGCAGTTTTTTCAACTTAAAGGGTGAAATCCTGGCTCCATTGAAGTCAATATGAGTTCTGGCCCAAGAAATTTTTGTTTGAAAATTTCAACCAGCTCTAGTTACTAGTCACTATTTTATGCTGCCTGCCATAGGTGTTATTTCCTCCAGTTTTCCCTACCATAGCACTAGTCTGACACCCATCATGACATTCAAAATTTGTATCTACTCTCCTGATCACATTGTTATATCTTGTTACTCTAAGCTATAGCATTAAAGGGCAAAATATTGAACTGTAGAGAGCTATGGAAAGGCAGAGTGAGATGTACACCAATGTCATTAATGGGAAAAACACTCCATTTTTTAAGGATTCTTCCAAGACGTTTACAAACATTCCCACTGAGAATCATGAGCACCCTATTTCCACAAATATTCACACCGCAAAGGAAATCCAGCAATTACACCAGAGGACACTCCCACAGAAATGATTACTAGACCATATTTTCCTAGGACAGGGTAACACGTGCCTCGTAAATTCCCCAAATCAGCCCTAGAAAGGCATGTCAAAAACCTTTTGATTCTAAGTCTGGTGATTTTCTGGATCAAATCAGGAGGTAAGACAGTGGGATAGGCAGCTGCCTGTTAGTGATTCATTATTATCTCTTCATCAATTAGTTTTTTTAAAAAGCCTCTATACTACACTTAACTAACGTGACACAGAGGCACATTGGTGGTTCATTACTCTATGTCAGCAACTTTTGTCATGCCTGACATTCTCACTACACCTAACACACTCTTCATGATCTATACCCACAAGGTGGCATATAATATATCATTAGAAAACAAATAACTCCCTGATCATTAATATTCTTGTGTGATATATATGTACGGGGAACGTACACAGAGTTATGGATATGTGCTAGAATTATGTTCTTAAAATGTGTTTGGCAAGCAGTATGTAAGTATAGTCTCCCCTAGACAAGGGAATGTGCATTTGTCTTTTTAACCAGCCCGGTCATCTGGCAGAGACAATTACGTAAAAGGGAAACAAAACCATCAAGCTAACAAGGAGCGGATGTAATAACTCAACTATCAGCAGCTGGAAAGAAACCAGCATGAAACCTTCAGCCTGGCGTTTCTTCCAGAAGGAGAAAAAGAACTTTAGCTGCGAATACATTGCAATGGTTTATTGGACTATAAAGACAGGGGTCTGAACCCCAAATGATAATTGAATCATCTGACTGTAGATATTATTACAGTATTATAGAAGTGTATCAAGTAAACTCTTTCTGAAAGCTAATGATACACTAGTGAGAATATAATTGTAATATGTATGTATTAACATACGAGAAATTATAAATACAGATATTATGCTTTAACATCTGTGAGCAAACAAAAGGAGAAACAGATTTTTTCCCAGACAGACAGGAAGACTGCTTAATTTCACTGGAGATTGGTAGATAGCTAAGTCTGACCAAAAACAATCGAAGTCCCATTTACATACAAATCAGCAGGGGGCTAGAAAGTCCACAGGAAGGGAAGAACAGCATGAGGTTATCCTGAGTCTAGGGACAAACCAGTGAGTTTGGGAAATACAAGAGAGAAGACATCTTGGCATCCATCACTGGACAGACATAAGGGGCCAGAGCGCTTGCAAGCTGAGAGAAATGGGTCCTTAATCTAAGGGGACTGAATTTTCTGGGGACTGAATACAGGAGATAACTCAGCCTAGGCAAAAATCTTTCACCTAGGAAGACAGGGAAACAAGGACCCCCTACCTCTGTGGAAGATCCTGACTGAAAGAAAGTCAGCCACAGCTGGAAAGAAAAGGGTTGTCCATTTGCTGGATACTTTGGAGTGGAGAGAACCTGTGACAGGCTTAAACAGAATTTCTGTTTGAGATTGTAAAAAATTCTGGTAAGAGTTATGTCTTATGTCAAAAGTTTAGAAGTTCAAGGGATCCTGCGAGGCACCTTTGCAGCTGTTCCCCATTATTAAAAAAGGTGTTTGCCAGTGTTTATGGGTATTGTAGAGCCTCTCTCCAAACCTTCCAGGAATGGAAAGAAATATATTGTTGATGTAGTCGGTTCTGCCACCAGGTACCATGAAGCCACAGCTCCAGCTAATATAGAAGCTGGAATCAGGACTGCTGCCCTATTCACCATTGTTAGCAGAGTAGTTTTTCCCAGAAAAATGTTGTCAGACCATGGAGCACATTTCATGTCTGTAGTTTTCAAAAAGTTATGGGAGTTGTGTGGGGTAAGGCACAGAAAGGCTGCCCTCTATCACCCAGAAACTAAAGGGCTTGTGGAAATATTTAATGAGCCATTGGAAGCTATGTTGAAGATACATGTTGCAAGGTGAAAGAATGATTGGGATGTATTGCTCCCTATTTGTTATTCATGTACAGGAGTTTGTACTTCAACAATCTGCTGGGTTTGACCCCTTTGATCTTTGCAGGACACAATTGAGGGGATCCCCTAGATTTGATTTGAGGCTCTTGGGAGGGTGGCACAGAGACAGGACAGCCCGTAGGGGAGTATGTGACTTGTTTTAAAGATAATTTAAAGGCTGTGATAATTTAGTGCCTCTGAACCTTGAAACAAGTCAAGGGTCTCGGAAATCTTGGTATGGCAGGCATGCTGAGGAAAGGCCTTTTGATATAGGTGATTTGGCGTTAGGGTTGATTCCAGTGAGGAGCAACAAAATGCAAGATTGTTGGGAAGGACCTTTTATGGTGATAAAGTAAATGAAGTCACTTCTGATTTAAAGTAACTCCATGGCAGGGTTGCAAACAGTATATGTCAATAGACTGAACACTTACCATGAAAAGTTGATGGTAGTGAATATGATTCATTGTGCTGATGGGGAAATGTTTAATGCCCCTTTAATGGATTTGGTCACAGAGAGTAAGGAATAGACTCCTCTGGAGAGCACTGAAATTGGGAAAGTTTTAAATCACACCCCAAAGCAAGAGATGTTGGACCTTTTGGAACACTACAGGCAGGTATTTTCCAATCCACCAGGTTTCACTGACAAAATTGTGCATTCTATTAAAACTACAGGGCCCTGCCCTCCTCCCCCTAGCAGAGCATACTGGGCTAAAGGAGAAATGCAGAAGCAGATTCAGGAGGAAGTGGAAAGCTTACTGGATATGGGGGTGATTACTAAATCAAAAGGCTCCTGAATGTCTGCTATTGTGATGGTATCTAAAAGGGATAAAACCAGGAGATTTTGTGTGTATTTTAGGAGGCTAAATGCTATTACATAATTTCATCTTTATCCCACACTCTGGACAGAGGACAGACTGGATCTACTGGGTGGGGCAAAATTCATAAACACACTGAATTTGACTAAAGGATATTGGCAAATTCCCTTATATTCTGAGGCCCAGGAAAATTCAGCTTTTAATTGTGGAAACTGGCCCATATGAGTTTAAGGTTATGCCTGTCAGGGGCCAGTCAATGAAGGGCTGAAGGAATTATAGATCTTTGCCAGGGCCTATGTGGATGAGTTGGCTATTTTTAGTGACTCCTGGCAAGACCACATGAGCCATGTTGGAATTGTATTGCAGAGGCTTAAAGACACCAACTTCACTGTCAATAAGCAACATGGGGGCTGCAGAAGCATCTTATTTAAGACACAGGGTAGGCACTGCGTTTGTTCACCCAAATCCCTGAAAAGGAGAAACTATTCAGAGTTGGCCTACCCCCCAAAACAAGAAGCAGGCTCAATCCTTTATTGGTCTGGCCAAATATTACCAAAGGTTTGTAAAAGGGTTTAGCGATATTGTGGCCTCCAGAACAGACCTTACAAAAAAGAGAAAGCAGGAGGCATGGATCAGGCATGTGAGTAGGGTGACCAGATAGCAAGTGTGAAAAACCAGGACACTTTCTTTTTTCAGGGGAGGCACGTAGGATGTATAGGTGCATATATAAGACAAAACCCCTAATATGGGGATGGTCGGTCACCCTACCTGTGAGAAAAGCTTTAAGGATATCAAAGAGGCTTTGTCTGAAGAGCCAGCTTTAAGCTATTCCTGATTTCAGAAAACCCTTAGCACTGTGCACAGATACTTCTAACATTGAGATGGGGGACAAGAGGCATCCTATTACCTTCTTGAGTAAAACACTGATTCCCCTCCCCCCCGAACAGAACTATGCTGTCATCAGGCAGGAATGCTATGCCATCATTTGGGCTGTTAAACAACTTAAGCTTTATTTGTATAATAAAAAAAAATAAGGTTTTAACAGACCACTCTGCATTAATATGGTAGCACTGAGCTAGAGACCAATTCCAGGCAGTTACACCGGAGCCTACCTTTGCAAGGGTACGACATGGAAACAATCCACACCAAGGGGAAAGGAAATGTAGTGGCAGATGCCTTCTCACGAATAGAGGGGCCTTACGGCATATTCCGGCATGTCAGTGACACTCCTTCCTACACCAGTTTTGCGTCGGGGGTGTGATGCTGGCAGATCAGGTCCTAACTCATGCCAAGGCCCCTGGGTCTCACTGAACACTGACAAACGCTTAGCTGGAAACCAATTTGGCTCACTTGTGTGTTAGCATTATTAAAATAGATGGCAAGGTTATAAGAATGTGTTTAGATCTCACAAAATGCTTTTAAGATGCTACAAGTATTGATCTTACATATAATATCTGTATCTCATGTTATAAGCTAATATTGAAGTCTTCGCTCTGTAACTATATCAATGTTTGCTAAGACTGTAAACCCCCATGGTCAGGAGAGAAGCATTGCCAAGTGTGAAATACTAGTTTACCACAAAAGGTATCATCTCCTCCCCAGCAAAAGGATGCCTATAGGCAGCAGACAAACCATTGCGGAACATCGATGGACAAAAGACTTTGTTGATTGCTTCCCCCACACCTATGAAGAGAGTACATGCACAAGCCCTTGTCCCATCATAGCGTGAACACAGGGGGAAGAGAATAAAAATTCCTGTTAAAGAGAAATTATCATCACTGTGCTGCCTGGAATTCAGAGTGGGCAATATTTCAAAGCATAAGCAAGGGATCCCCAAGCTGCTTAGTTTGGGTTAGCCCTAAAAGACATATAGAGTTTGCATATATAGCAGCTGCTATGAACTTTTGGAAACTAACACTGTAACTCATTTGTGTTTAACCTTGTAAATACCTCTTTAATTTCTTTTTCTTAGTTAATAAATCTTTAATTAGTTTATTACAGGACTGGCTACAAGTATTTTCTTTGGTGTGTGATCTGAGGTGCCAATGATCTGGGGAAAGTGACTGGTCCTTTGGGACTGGGAGTAAACTGAATGTTGTTTAAATTTTTGGTATAAATCTATCCATCTTTTGCAAAAGCAGGTTTTCCAGAGTGGTAAAATAGACTAGAGTGCCGAAGGGACTGTCTGTGACTCCGTCTTGAGGCTGTTATAGTGCTTGAGAAGTTCTCACTTGATACCGGGTTGGTGAAATCAAAGTATAGAACACACCACTGGTTTGTAGCCTGTGCCCTGTTTCTTCACAGTCTGCTCTGTGGTTGGCACTTACAGTCATAAGCCACTCTAGACAGCTTGACACACCTTCAGGGCTATGCAGGATTTGCTTCCTTGAGAGTTTCCCAGAGTCCCCAGGTTGGAGCATGTTCTATTCTCACCTTCCTCAGTGGGGTAATCATGGTCTGTCTTGCTGCTCAGCTCCCTCGGCCTCTGCTCTCTCCACTACCTCACCACAGAGCATGGCCAAAAAGGCCCTCCCCAGCTTTGGGCTCCCACAGATAGGATCTGTAAGAATTGTTCCAGAACCATCAGGTCCAGGATTGTCTCCACAATCAATGGGTGGTGACATCCTGCTACTACGGGACCACTACACATGGGCATATACCCCCTGGAAATGGCTCAGTCTGGAACCGGTGAAGATATGCCTCTGGAGTCAATCCCAGTCTGTCCAAAATGGTAGCTTTTACCTCAGGATCATCGTTCAAGTTTGGTACGCAGGCTGGGTCTCTCCTGGCAGAAATGGTGCTACCCTGGCTACCCAAGTTGACGCCCTCCAGCTGGCAGCACTGATCATTCACTCAAAGGTGCAGAGGGAGACCAGTTCATGGCCAGGCCTACCTAAGCTACCTTCTCCAGGACCAGCAAGACTCCCTGGAGCCCATTTCTCCAGGTGCTTCAGGAACTGGTTTTGTTGACCCTGAAGGAGTTGCAGGAAGAGTGGCTGGGTTTGTACCCATTGTGCTGCCAGCAGGTGAACCTCTCCTCCACCTACTAAAAAAGCAAGGAGGGGGGGTCCCACAGACAAACTGTGCCAGCTATCACTTCTGCCTCGGTCTTTTCTGTACCTGCTTTCCTGTTCTCCTCCACTTTTTCTTATGCTGCCTCAGTTTCCCCTCAGTTTGAGAAGCCATCTGCCTGCCCACATTCTCCACCAATGGAAGTCTTCTGGCTTATCTCCTCCAGCCCAGGAAGGAATAATACGACCTCCAAATCTGTTTCAGGCCCTTCCCTCAATGAATAGCTTATTCACTCAATCGAATAAAATGCCAAAGCAACACGAAACCAAGTTATTCCCCTGACCCACCCAGGCTGCAGGGGGTCCAAAAGCCTTTCAATCTGTGCCTCTCTCTGTTCCAGGGCCAGTCACAGGAGCCAACCTCAGCTCTCAACTGACTCCATTCTCTGACCCCTTCTCAGCTTCATTAGATAATCAAACAGGACTAGCTGGCCACAGGGTCATTGGCCCTTAAAGGTGCAGGCCACCCTGTTACAATGTTCTGTGCAGACAGACCCCACCTGTCCATAGAGTTCCCTTGAAGTCAACATAGCTCTGCCCACATGGAACAACTTACAGGATGGGGGCCTTAGGCAGTAAGCTCTCTGGGGCAGCCCATGTTATTTTGTGTGCGCACAGTGCCCAGACCCTTGGCATGACAGCAATACAAGTAATAAATAATCAAACTAGGAGTAACTTGGCAAGGTGGCAGTGAAGTGGTACTCTTGTGCTGGCGGTGACAATGGTGGTAACATTGATGTGCGGGGAAGAGGGGGAGTGGAGTGGTGAGTTACCTGCTGGGCCCGCTGCAGCAGCTCCATGCGCTCATGCAAGATTTGGCTATCAAACTCGCGGCTCTGCCTCAGGATCTGCCTCCGCACCTTCTCCACCGCAGCTTGCAAATCCTCCCTCTGCACTTCATTCAGTGACTCACTCGCCCGCCTGCCAGGTTCCTGCTGCAGAGCATTATACAGCGTGGCTTCCAGCTCCTGGATTTTCTAATGGCAACCCAAATCACACACAAACAGGCTCACGTTGGAATACAGCAGGCAAACAAACCAACAACAACACCTGCAAGCGAAAGCTTAAAGAGAGGAAGGACACAGCTAGACAGCGGAAAAGCAGCACCCACGTGAGCAGTGAAGAGCATTCCATACACGGTGCACATGTTCTTATGAGACTGTTTACAGCATGGGCTTTGTATTCTTTTCAATTGAATGATTGGTTTGTTTAATGTAACCAGAGTTCACAGTATGTGTTGGGAAAGACAAAAGATTCAGCATATCCCCAGAGGCCAAGATTTTGTTCAATTCACGACACGGACCCCACTGCCAATTCTGAGTTCCAAGGTTAATGACAAACAATAGGTTTCCCTCATTGCAGCTGGATCGTTAAATCAGTCCATGGAATAAAACTCTTTAAAAGGCATAAAAAAAGAACTGCAAATGATATAGTAATGTATTGCATGTCAAGAAAAAGCATGTCACTCGTTTCTCTCTCTCTGACCCTACATTCTAGTCTGCAGTTACTCTAGGGTTCCGTCACTCTTTGTTCTGAATTGCCATAAGCAACTCCAAAGACTTCTCTCAAGGGGATTGAAGGTTAAAGCACAGAATCAGAGATTTCATCAAGTAAAGAGAGAAACGCCTGTGTTTTCTGGACTGTCAGGGTAGCTGAGGGATGGGACACACCAATAGTTCTTTTGTTTCTTAGTAGTTTCTAGTCAATTTTACTTTCAGGCTTCGTACACACTGACAGCAGCAAATTCACAGCCATCAGATCGATTTTTCCAGTTCTATTCAGTCAGTGAATACATGCTCAGTCGATCTGGAAGTCGATCTAATAAAACCACCTCCTCAAAAAGTGTAGTGCTGCGTCAACGGGAACGCATTTCCTGTTGGCACGGCACAGTGGAAACGGTGCACTAAAGGGAAGTTACGAAGTCAACAGGAGTTACCCAAGCTACGCAGAGTAGCTTGTGTAACTCCCATCAACTGCTGCCAAATTTCACCGGCAGTGTAGACCAGGCCTCAGTTTCTCATGCATTAAGCAAATGCAGCAATGTTTGGGAGGTGAACAGCAAAGAGAATGTTAAAATCCAAACAGAAATCCATATTCACTGGCTAAAATAAGAAATCATGGCAATATTTCTTCTACCATTAAGTTGTGTATGACTGTGAAAGAACAAAATCCAGAACAACATTATTTGGATCTAAACTATCTGACAGCAACCCACTAAACCTCACAACTCCTTTGTGAGATAGGTAATTCATTCCATTTTACAGCTGCATAGACTATGGCACAGAGAATTTAAATGGGTTGCCCAAGATCACCTAGTACTAGGAAAGGAACGCAGGTACCCAATCTCCCAGTTATCTCCTTTAAACACTAAACTACACTTCTTCCCTAACTATCATTTTCCAATTTGAAATGCCTACAACATGTAAACAATTCTTCATGTCATAATACTGCTGTTTCTTGAGGTTTTACTCCACCTAATAAAGCTGAGTACACTAGTGTACTAATTCCTAGGTAATTCAAAAGACTTTCCTTGTTTCGCTGCTCACCCTGAGAAGACCAAAGACTGTAGCTTTACTTAACAAATCTATTAGAGGTTAGTATAGTAGGATGGAAAGGATACTGATCTCTGGGTTTGGAGAAGTTAATGGCAAAATATTTACAAATAGTTAGAAAAAATAACATTTGAAATGTTTTATAGTCATTTCCGCATATTTTACTCATCATCGCGGTGTACACGGTTAGCCTAACCAATTCTATTACCAAAATGTTGCACTTTTGAATGTTTTAGAATAAAATGCAATGCAAAAACATAATTCCAATCATTTTAACCCATATTCTGTGTCATCTGTCCTCCATTTAAGTAGTTTTTGGTTTCCTAAGCTAGCAGAACAATAAATCATTTAAAAAAGAATCCTATTTATATATCTTTTTTTAAAATCTGTATTTTATCAAATCTGATCAAGCATGAAAATTTAATGATTGTTCTTTTCCTACCATGTAAGCCTGGTCCAGAGCTTGTTTCCTGTAGTCGAGTTCTTCCTCTAAATAACCCTTCTGTTTACTGAACAGGTCCTGAGCAATAATAAAAACAATGGAGGGTTTGTTCTTTATCCTAACTCATGAGGAATCATAAAGTTCACCATCTTTGTATGTGATCTCTCAGTCACTTTCACTTGAAAGCAACTGAGAATCTAAAGCCATGGGTCATATTTATTGTTAGGATATTTGGAGAATTAGATCAATTAATATCTTTTTTAAAAAAACATCATAGTGACAATGTACCTAGAAAGCACCTTTCCTTTGATGATTCCTAAAACACGGTACAAACCTGAAGGGCAAGATCCTGCCTTTATCTGATGGGGCACACACAAAGGAGAGAGAGAGAAGGGTGAAACATGTCCACCATGCACGTGGTATAAGAGCCATTATTTACACAAAGCAGGCCAAAAGAGAAAATCGTGTTAAGTGCACTTCTCTGCTTCTTTGAAAATGAGTAATATGTGTCTCTGAAGGGTTCATGCTGTGGACTTCTGTCTATGTTCTAGCTGACTGAGTGTGCAGCTATGTACTCTAGTCAGCAATGTGTGTCTTGAATTAGGAAGTGCACTAGCTGATGTGGCATCCAGGACCTCTCTCTACTGCAAGGCAGAGATCCTGCCCCACTGCTAGCATAGAATAGAAAGAGGTTCTCTATGCTCTCTGGTCCCATAAGACCTGAATGGCAGAGGACAAGATTTGGGTGTAAACCTCACGCTCCCCCTGTAAAGGTAAGTAACTCTAATCTAAGATGGGTAAATTGAGGGCCAGAGAGGTTAAGGGATTTTGCCTATGAAATTGCAGAAGCTCCTATTAGAACTCAGGATTTCTGAGTACTTTTCAGTCATTAAACTCACTCACTCACAGTAACAATACCTTACCTGTATATTGCCATAGGACATTTTTTCCTGGCCCCACAGTGTTTTACAAACCACCTATATATCATCTCCGCTGTCACTGAAATGCTGAACAGATTGGGATTCCATGGAACTTAATACCCAAAACTGAAACTATAGGAAGATTATAGGCTTTAGAATGAGATTTTAAATAGCCAAGTTAAAATTTAGCCAGTACACAGAGGCCAGCAACCTTGCTCTTGAAAAAAATGGTTTGGAACTTTTAATGAGCACAAATAAACACCACAATCAGGCGGGAAAATACTAGCTTCATTCTTTTTGTTGAGGTGGAGGTGCTCAGAAACCAGTAGTCCAGAAAGCAGGAAGGTAATTTGGTCAGACTTAACCATTTATAATAATTTTTCTTTAAAGATAAACTTTTGTGTTTCCTCAACATATGGAACAAAAAGCAATTTAAATATAATCCATGTACCTTATAATCAAGGCTTTTAGCTGTTATTAAAAATACAAAAAAAGACTAGTGTGTGTATTATATAACAAAAAGGCTTTTAAAAACAGAAATCTTTGCCTATCTGGTTACTCTATTTTAGTAGCAAAACCACTCCATAACATAGAATGGTATCACTCACAGAAATGATTGGCCTATGCCAATAGGAAGAAAAGGTGTTCAAATTGACTCCAGGTCTTATTTGCATTTACTGAGCCAAATTTTGCTTTCAAACGCGATTCCCAACAACCTCAGTGGGAATTGTGCACCTAAGTATCAGGACAGAATTTGGCCAAACATCAGTAATTGGCAATAAATAAAAATGTTATTTGGCTTAAAAGAAAACTGCTCAGCCCAGCAATTTGGCAGTCTGAAGAGGCAGTAAGCAGAAGAATGAACCTTAATATATATTGTCCCTTATTATCGGAGGCATCCCAGCTGTTGAAACAAGCCATCGTTTCTTACAAAGTCAGTATGGAAGCCTAATATGGGAGACTGGAACAAGTTTCCATGCTGTTTTCATACTGATCTTATCCATAAAAAAACTGTAATATTTAATGTTTTAAAAACTTATTAAACACTGACATTTTTTCAATGACCCATGAGCCAGTATAAAAGCAGAATGGGAGTTCATTTCAATCTTGGACACTAAATGCTCATATTTCTATTACAGTAGCACTTAGAAGGACCCACACAAGATCCAGATGCCACTGTGTCCTGTACAACCACACAATAAGAGACCGTCTCTTCCCTAAAGAGCTTGCAACCTAAACAGACAGGAGAAAGGGTGAGAAGGAAAATAGGCACAGGGAAGGGCAGTGACTTGCTCAAAGGTACACAGCAAGTTAGCGACAGACCCAGGAATGAATCCCAGTCTAGTGTTGTAGCCACGGAACCACACGTAATAGTGGTATCACTATTATTTAAGCAAGGTGGCCACTACCAGCAATAATGTCTGAAATTGTAGTAAGGATGGGATTTTCATTGGCCTATCTCTGCTCCCAAAGGGAGCGGCTAGGCCAGTGCTGAGCACTTCTGAAAATCCCACCCTAAAATACATGTTTATATTCATAATGCAGTTACTGCTGGCAAGATGTGACTATTTCTTTCAAGACGGACAGATTGCTGAGTTGAGCAAATATATGCAATTACTTTATGCGTAAATACTCAGAAGCTTGAAGTGAACATGAGTTACAGATATCACAGATTGCAAATGAAAACGTGTATACATCAAATTAGAGAGAGACAACATAGTTGTTCCAATTTCTTTTTAAAATAATCTTTTTAAAAATCATTTGAACACCTTGCATTACACGATTGTTGGTATCATGCCCCATTCTGAAAAGTGAGCAGCCTAAGCACCTGACAATGAGCCAGGAAAGCTTAATGCTAATCTTGGCACTGACAGCCAAGGGCTAGAAAGTCACTTCATCCATCTGCCTCAGTCTCCTTTTCTGTAAAACGGGGATAATGTTGTTTACTTATCTACCTGAAAAAATGCATGGTGAGGATTAATCAATTTTGTAAAGCAATTGAACGATGAAAAGCGCTACGTGCATGGTAAATCAACAAAGCTAAACATTCATTCAGAAAATCTTCATACAAGATATAGCAAAAGGACAGCTCAGTATCATAACAAATGTGTAGTGAAAGCTTTAACTGCACTTAAGAATGCATCCATCCCTGAGAGAGAAGAGAGGTTACGGCAAAAAAGCTGAAGCAGGAAGAGGACTTCATTAGTTGAAATTACACAGCATGGGTCAAATTAATCCCTTGTGCAATTCTACTGAAATTTGACTCCACAACTCCAGAGATCCTTCTGTTGCCAAACAAAATAATATACACAGCAAGCACACAGACAACTTTCATACCATTTGCATATTATACCCTGAAAAAGTGTGCCTCGTGTCTGGTATTTTCCAGGTCATAACAAACAGCACAGTTACTGTTTCAGTCTCAGTTTAATTAGTTTTTTCTATACACTTTAAAGACATTAGCTATTAAACAGCGTTCAATAAATCTATTCCTGACAGCACCATGTGGTCATCCCCACTACACAGAAAAAGGCAATAGCTTAACATGTCTTTGTGTTTACAGACTTCACTCTGAAATGAAGTTCCAGCTGACTGAGTGACTTTTTAAAAATGATCGTGTCTTACCTTTTCATTCTCCAGGTCCATCATCTTCTGTGTCAGTGCAGCTTCTGTTCCCTCTATTTGTTTTAGCCACTATATAAAAATGGCAGGAACAAGAGGAATAGAAAAAGGTGAAATCACACCCTTTGGAAGAACATCATTGAAAGTTGAGTAAGTTCATTTGTTGATGACAGTTCCAATTACATGCTTCATTCCCATTAACTGTTTGGCTTTGTCCAAACTGCAGATGAACAAACGAGGAGGGAGGAACTGAGAAATAATAAAGACTAATTATGAGTAGAGACTGCCGCGGTGTAGTGGGTTAATCCTTCTCCCTCTAAAGACCTAGGTTCAAATTTGACTGAAGTCAAGAATGCAAAATTAGTTGATGGTTTCATCCTTGCCAATCCCCAGGCCCATTTGTCCACATCACAAACCCACCATATGGTGTCAGAGTCCAACCTTGTAATCCTTCCTTATGGTAATTTAAACCGGTGAGAGTGTTGGCATGAGGAAGGATTGCAGAATCAATCCTTTATTTGGCACAATTCACAGCATTTGCTGGGGGAAAACTCGTTACTAGAATGACAGGGTATTGAATAATAAAAGATTGATAGGATCCACTTCATGAATTTCCTCACAGTTCTGCCTATCCATCCTACATGCAGTGGATCCTATCAATCTTTTATTATTATGGCTTAAAAAAATGTAACCAAAATGAGAAGAATGGTCATTCCATCCTAATTGTAAAATCATTCATATTGGCAACAAAAATTATGGAACAGAAGGACCTTGCTTATTAAATATTAATGATGGTGAAGAGTAGATTAACATTTGGCTTTACAAGCTGTCAGGATGGATGGGAATTCTCATTCTTGTTCATGGTTTCATTTTATTTCATTTCTTTATTGGGTTACAGCACAACACAGCAGAGTCTAGATAAATGGTTATTTCTGTAGAGCCTGCTCCCACTGAAGTCAATAGAAGCTTTGCCATTTAATAGAAGCAAAGTTGGCCACTTAGACTATTAAGTAGAAGTACTTTCAAGAGAGTGTTGAATCTTTAGCTTCAGTGAAATAGATAGATTTAAGCTTGATATGTGATGTAATTTTTAGGGTTTTACTGATATTTACGGACTTGATAACCGCTAATAAACATTTTTTGTTTCTAATCCAGACTTTTTGTGGGTTCAACTATGCTCTCTGATTACCAAATTTTTTATTGGCCACCTATCAGAATTCATAAACTACAGCTAGTGATCCAGAGGTTAGATCTTTTGGGTTGAAGAATGCAACTTTCTTAAAATCAGTTGCAAAATGCACTTTTTTAGCTAATGGAGGGCAAAATTCAGATTCACTCCTCTCTATTCGACTTCAACTTTCCTTGTTTAAGGAAATGAAAGATGAAATTGTAAGTTTACTCAGCCTTCTCAGTAGGTTTAACTTCTAGAAAAGATATAAAGCAAATGAAAAAGATATTCTGTTCTAGTTATTATCTTTGTGCCTCCCTCTAAACTAACGTAGATAACTCCCATATTCAGGTCTTGGCAAATGGAGACCCTTTTCAGTTCACTTTAAAGCAGCTCACAGGGAGGCCCAGAGCTCTTAATTCTTCATTTGCTGTGTTTGCCTAATTAATGTGGTGATGAAGGACTCAGTGGACTGAGTGTTTGGATTTGGTCATTAGAGCAACCTAAACGATCTACACTTGTGACAGGATCAGAAGGAAGCTGTCTCTACAGTAAAGTGGATGGGGGACATCTGAGGCTATGTTAGCCAATACATGGCTCTGTGACTGAAATTCAAGGTATCTGTGATTGTAATCTGCTTCTCACTTTATTACAGATATATTTTAACATGAAGAAACTTCAGTGAATTTCTGCTGCCTCCATGGATTGGGAGGATTGTCTTGTGGCTAGGATACTGAAAAACCTGGGTTCAATTTAATCTGCCTTGTGCCTCAGTTCCCCATCAGTAAAATGAGGCTATTACTTCCATGTCTCATAGGTGGTCTATGTGGAATAATTCATTACTGAGCTTTAGTCATTAATTGATTGTGAAGCACTCAGACTACCGTGGTATAAAGTTACACAGACTGTTTTCATTTTACTCTCGTACTAAAATCAGACAACATGTATAATGACTTGTAATTAGGAGGACAGAACTAAATGCTGCACCCTTTTGAACAAGCTCATTAAATAGTAAGACTACTATACAAGTCCTCTTCTGATCAGCCAAGGACTGACCGAAGCACTGTCAATAGAAAAAGTTCCTGTGAGATAACCAAAAATTGATTTATTTTTTTTGCAGGGGAGGTCTAAAAGATACCTGCTATTTTAACAATTGAAATTCCTTTTCCAATTTCTTTTTCTGTTGTCATAAAGGATTTCCCATATTAACAACAAATTCAGTTTATTCTTGAGGCAAGATTGCTGTGACTGGACACTAAGGCAAATAACCAGCACGAGGTCACTAAGCTAGTATATAAAATTGCCATTATAGGGCTAGCTTGTGTGACCCTTACTCACTTGCACAGTCCCGTTGATTTCAGTGGTATTACTCTTGTAAATATGAACCAGCCTGAGTCAAGGCTCGGCAGTCCAGCCCTTAATGTTTGTGTAATTGTGCTCTTCCTTTTGTCTACTGATTTATCCATTTACTGTAGAGTTTTCTATTTTTCTCATTAGATTTTAAGATCTGTGATTGTCTATTGTAACACAGTGACAGATACATGTGTAGTGGTTTATTTTATTTTGTTTATGCTAATTATTTAGTTGAATCATTAACCAGTTATTCTAAATGGTGACGTTTTCTTGCTAGAGTTCCATTTTGACGTTAAGAAATGGACCTGTGGAAGTCTAGATATAAACTGATAAATGGCAGACTTACTGGGAGGGGGCACTATAGTAGCCTCTTCAGCAGAAAGGGAAAGTCTTGCTTCCTAGCCAACTTAAATGGAATTGGCTTCATTACTGCATTCTTTCTACTAATGATGAAAGTGGAGGGCAAGTACTACAGTCACATGGAAGTGGGTGGCTTGTCTAATTTATCTGTCCTATGGGAAATATTTTTGGGCAAATTTTATGACAATGTTGAACCACTGAAAATCATATTTACTCAAAGGAAGTTATTCTCTCTTGGGCCTCTTCCTTCTTCTTTGACTTGTAAGTATCAGGAGATCATAATAATCTGTTCTGTTTGATGACAGATCTGTTGCTGAATGACGTGGATAATTATTACACAAGAAGGAAAAGGCAGCAGGATAAATCAGTGGTGCATGTGCACATGTGAGAGAGAGAGAGAGAGAGATCATACCAGAAATTCTTAGCTTGGGAACTAAAAATATTATTTGAATGATAAATGGTTTGCTATATCATATTTCAGTTTGATAGCTACAATTTGGTTTTTAAGACTATGGGGAAATAGAATTGCTATTCTCCAAGACCAGTTGACTGTTTATATTTTTATTTTTATGCTCATGAAGGCTGCCAGGCATAACAGTCAGGAGATTTAAACACTCTACAATAAGGAGTTTAGAAAGCTTTCCACTTAATACACAGGAGCACACGCCAGCTGCACTGCACTAGCTCAGTGAAGTCCCAAGAGAGGATCGTGCCCTAACAACAGAAATACTGAATCATTTTCATCATTATATCTTCCCTGCATGACACCAGAAGGGAGAGATTACAAGAGAGGAATGCAATTTTTGAAAGTGCTTGAATTGTGTGATCCAAGAGGTGAAACATCATGCTTGCTAAGACTATAATGAATTTCTCACTAACACACTATGCTGAGGAAAGAAAAGCATGGGAATATAAAGGGCAGCATGTTGAGGCTTTTTGTATTATTTTGAGAGACATACATTTGTGGCTGTGTAATGGAAAGATATTGAGAGCCAATTTTTCAAAAAAACGATGTTGTTTTTACAGCCTATGTTGTTCTTACAAAATAATGCACAGGTGCCACACAAAAGGAGCGATCCTGTAAGGTAGTGAGAGCCTCTTGTGGGGTGTTGAGCACCTTCCTTTTCTACTGACTTCCATAGTAGAGGACAGTATTAAGTTCATCCCAGGAGGGTTTCAGCACCTTGGGGAAATGGGCCCAAACACATCTTCATGGTATGAACCCTGCTAATCACTGAGAACCTCAATGATGTGCTGAGTACCGTCAATTCCCAAAAGGTCAGTGGGAGTTGAGGTTGATGGCATTTCCCAAATTAGGCCTTTTTTATCCAAAAGCTTTGTCTTAATGGCAATGTCTCCAGAGGAAGTTTTCATTTTTAAAGTTATATTTTAAATATTTGACTGTATGTCTGGGCCCTCTACAACCACAGTCCCAATACAGCCATGGGTTATGATGCCTTCATGCTCACAGGCCATGCTTCACAGACAAATCACCTTTCCAGTTCTTGGATGGTATGCTCAGTATTTATGCAAACAAAAATCTTTTACTGACATCTACCTTTTCACAGAGCGAAAGTACAGTCCCAGCTTGGATTATTGCAACCTGTTCTTCATTTCTCAAATTCTAGAATACAAAAAGGTGCAACTGTATTTCACATTGGATTGCAAATCCATTCTTCAAAACAAGTGAGAGAGATTTTGGTTTTCTTGTATGTATCACAGAACATTAGCTCTCTTTGTTTTTTTTAAAAACAAGCACAGCAAATAGCCAGTGATTACAAATAATAAAGCTAAAGTAAGTGGATACAGTCTGTACACTTGCTAGATCACTGCATCATTCTCATCAGGTCTTGCAAAAAGAGGTGGTCTAGGGTGGTCTCAGTCTAATGATTTTTTTAAAATGGAAATGTCCATTCATTGGACCGGAGTCCTAATGCAAAAAATATTATTATTATTATTAATGTCTTCCACTGAAGCCCAGGGAGCACTGAAGTATTAGACCTGTTATTGAACAGAGCAAAATCAAGGGCTTTGAAAGGCTTTTGGATCTCAATATGTAGAATATAATCTTGAACTTGGCTTGAACCAACATTCAATCTTTCTGAATCATTCAAGCTACTGTAAAATCTTTCTTGTCTAAGGTATTTCTAGGCCAATCTTTGTTGTAGACTCTAAACTTCTCTGTGAGAAGTTGCTATGTGAAAGAAGCAATTTAGGAAAATGTGCTTTAACTCATTTCCTTCTCTTAATTTTGTTCTAACCTTTATTACACCATGTCCTGTACACTCCCTGTACCACATCTTTTAGTGCCACTCACCAAAGACCCACATCTATCCTGAAAAACACAGATGTGACTCCCATTGAAGTCAATTCCTACTAAAGGAATTGCATTTATGCTGGCAAAAATGGGCCCTCACATTTGTTACTGTATATGCAAATATAGCCATGAAAAAGTCCCTTAATGCATATTTGCTGACATGCCATTCCATGGAAGTAACTTGCAGAAAAAGTGTCCAGTTACAAATAAACACGAAAACAGAAAGATTTTTGAAATAAAGAAATTGTTACCCCATTATCTCCAAGGATATCTAGTTTCTTCATAAGCTCAGAAATATTCACATCCTGGAAAAGATTTTTAACATTCATTGTTCATAAAAGAAAAAAAAAACATCCTCAGATATAAATTTTTTACCTGGTCTTTATTCACTTTGCATGCAAGAAGACTCCAAAATCGGAATGTTAGTTTTGCATCACAATGACACAAATACTATCTTTATGTTTACAGTGGTTCAAATGGTACTTTCAGTTATTCCCAGCAACCTGAGTATAAATGAAGGCCAAATATGTCTTAGCACATCTACATTTATCAACTCATAGAAATGTTGAAATTAGATAACAGGCTTAGAAAAACACCCACTTTGGGGAGAAAAAAGTGCAGCAGATTGGGCTATTGATATTGACGGGACTATTGCGTGGCTAAGGAGAGCATGAATTGGCACATAAAGTCATTGATAACTAATTATCTTTACATTTAATTTGTTTTAAACACAATGGTAGGGTCACATATTAGTCTTCTAGTGGCTGGAGTAGTCTGTGACTGTCCACCTACCCTCACCATGATTATAGAAGGCACCAAAGCAGTTTAACTTTGACTCCTATTTATGCCCTTTGAAACCCCACATTAGGCTAATGTTCTCTGTACAAAAAAACCAAAACCAGCTTCCTCTCTTCCTTCCTATCACCTCCTTTACACTCCCATAGATACACAAAAGAAACCCTCCTTGTTAGATGCCAAATCTTATTAGTTGAATTCAGTAGGAAAACGTCCACTGATACAACTGGAGCAGAAATGAACCCTTAATGGCCAAACCTGTACAGAGTTGAGAACCCTCAACTCCCACTCATGTCAGGGGGAGCTGAAAGTGCTCTGCATCTCATGAGAAATGTCAAGCACTTTGCAGGATTGTGTCTTATACACGCGTCTCAACACATGTACCCCTGGGTATATGCAGAGGTCTTCCAGTGGGGACATCAGTTCATCTAGATATTTGCCTGGTTTTACAACAGGCTACACAAAAAAATGCTAGCAAAGTCAGCACAGGCTAAAATTGCATAAAGACAGTGACTTGTTTATATAGCTCCATATACTATTCACTGAAATGTAAGTACAATATTTATATTCCGATTGATTTATTTTATGATTATATGGTAAAAATGAAAAAGTAAGAAATTTTTCAGTACTAGTGTGCTGTGATACTTTTAATTTTATGTCTGATTTTGTAAGCAAGCAGTTTTTAAGTGAGATGAAACTTGGAGGTACACAAGACAAATCAGACGCCTGAAAAGGGTTCAGTAGTTTGGAAAGGTTGACAGCCACAGTCTTATATAACTATTTTCATTACTTTCAGTATATGAAAATGTTGCTTTGTATCTGTATGTTGTGCAATCATATTGAGAGGACAATATTTAACTCTAAATGATGTGCCACATTAGCTACTCTTGCATCAACCTTACAAAATGCATAGATTAAACATGAAAAGATTTTGACGACAATCTCTAACCAACCGTTTCTGGTGTATGAATCTGTTAAAACAACATGGTAAGTTTTCATGAAGACATTTTTTACAGAGTCAAAGAAGCAACAGCTATTCCTAAGAAATGAGTCTAACTTGCTTCCATGATAGTAACACCATTGCAAGATCAACACACTGAAGATGGTTCTGTCTAATGTGGCTTTGTTTTTCACACTCTGACCAGTATATCAAAGTGCTGCATTATCTATTAGACAATCCAGTCTAGCGTTAGAAATTTTCTAATCTATCAAAATATAATATTTAGAAATCAGCTCGTTGCAAACCTGGATCTGGAGCTTAAACATATCAAGGTTTGTGTTTGGACTAGTCTTCAGATCAAGATTTTTAGTTTGAAGTCATCTCTAATAATATTAAATGAATAATGCACGTGAGCAGTCAGTCATGGGAGTGGAAATATATGATATGATACTATGAAATACAATACAGATTAATAGAATAGACCCTATTAAGAAATTGCAACAGTTTTACTTTAATAATCCTATCAGGCCATAAATACATATTCTTTTTCATTTAATTCAGCATACGGAAACATTTAAAAATCAAATCACATTTTAAATTTATGCAATATGCAAAATTCTATGCTAAAATTTCATTTCCCAAGACTCACACACTTTAAAACAACTAAAATACTGAACTCTTTTTTCACTGGAAATCTGCATAATACAGAACGTATTTCTAGACAACGTAACTGCTACAACCATTGAAGAGACTATAACAGACTACTCAGAGGAAGGCTAAAAACCAAACTCAGAAACCCATGAAGATAGTATTGCAAAGGGAATGTGTTAATTGGTCATTTTCAATGGTGTATCAGGTGAAAGTCTGATTCTAATGTTTGCAAACTGCTCAGTTCCCCAAAGATATATAACTTAAAATTGTACCTTATTATATTATCAACAAGCTTGTGATTACTAAGGCATTTCATTCTGGCATGTAGTAAAATGTTCACAGAACATTTACTGTTACAGAACATATAGAAGAGGACATCATAATGACCATATAAATTACCATTCTAGTCACTGTGTGCTAATGCATTGCATGGACTACAGACCACTGTAGTTAGACTCAGAGAAGTTACTCTAACAATAGCATGTTCATTGTGTCTCAGTTCTATTTTTATAACTGTCGCCACTGCCCATTGAACACGTGGCCTGAAAGTCCATCTGTGTTCTTTCCGACCTGTTATGCGCCAACAATACCATTCATGATACCGAACTGAATAGTGGATGAACCAGCATGGAAACCAGTTCACACGAACTGCGTTGGCTGTGCAGGACTAACATAACTAACAAGTCATTAAAAGTTATTTGTCTCCCTGAAGGAAGCAGGTGAGTTGTTGGATATTTATTTTGTTTGTCATAAGCTTATCTTGGGCCTGACCTGAAGCCAACTAAAGCGAACAGAAAATCAAATCAAACATGCAAAGTCTATGGACTGCTGGATCACAGTTGATGGTGTCTCACCAGGCATCATATAGTGCAGTTCCCAGATCAATCCTGCAAATGCACATATCTCAGGGGCGGCACCACAGGTAATGCCGGGATGGAAGGCCAGAGTGTGGTGAGATTGTGACATTTTGCACAAAGTCAAATTACGTTTTGCTCAGAATTTGGTACTGCCAGCACATATGGAATGTCTCTAGCTGCTCCTGTAAGAGGGGCCAGGTTTCTGACCCAAATAGTGGTACAGGTAGTACACAGCTTTGATAGATCCTGAACTTTGCCTCAGTGCAAAGATGCTTGTGTGTCCATAAGCAAGATGTGTAGTTTATGCAGGAGGCAGCGAGATTAATGGGGAAGAGACCCATTGAGTTGAATGGACTTTGGAATATGTTTCCTATGCTCTCAGGCCCTGATTCAGCAAAAAACATAAGCACGTTACTTCAACAGGATTTATGCAAGTGCTTTAAGTGCTTTGCTGAATTGGGTCTTTAATACATTATAGAGATCATAACCAATGATGGAAAAGGTGTCACTTGTCTCACTGCACCTGTACATACAGTTTTGAATAAATGTGGAACTGTGAGACAAATCAACTAATCATATTGCACAATTATGTTCTTCCTTACAGTATATTTTCTACTGTTAACTTAAGCTACTTCTAAATGTCTCAAGTTATTTTGTTCTTCATATCCTCTGGAAGAAGAATACTTGACTGTGTAAGAGATCTCACTTTCAGGAGACCTCTTTCCCTAGCTATTCCTCCTAAAGCCTCCTTTTCTCAGAACTTGATCATATCTTTTTCTTTGCAGAAGAAAAATATTTCTTACATCTGAATCACTGCTGTACTTTCTAAAGTAACCATGATTTAAAATGTTCACATGGGTTATGCGGGAATTTCTGATAAAGCTCCTGGTTATCCAACCATCACAAGAGCTAATGAAGCCACATCTACCTTTATTCCTTCCTGCTGACAGAACAGTTGAAGTGCACTTCCATTGTTTTCAGGGAAGGTGGTTATATGAAGGTTAAATGCCGGTGACCTTCGTTCTCTCTCCTGAGGAAAGATTTCATTTAAAAAACAACATATATGTGATTATACAATAATGTCAATTTCTCTCCCATTACCCCAAGTTATTCAAAACAAACTACATTTACTGATATTAAGAAATCCATAGATCCCTATCCACAGACAACGCACATGGTGGTTTTCATGCTCTTCAGTGTACTTTAAGGGTTTTGGTGTAATTTGAGCACTAAAGTCCTGATTCAACAATTGAATCCATGCAAGCAGGGCCTCTGCAACATTGAAAGTAACAAGGTTCCACATGTATACATGGGTCCACAAATCATATCATGACTTTGAGGAGACTGCATCTATTTTGGAATAATATGCATTTTTGTTCTGAAAACCTTCAGTAATAGAGCCAAGTGTTAACCACAGTAAACCAGCAATGCAGTTAATTAAACCATACATTTCAAGCATTTTAATTCCTCAAGCCCAGGAATTTGCTACTCATCCCAGTTTTGTATAATACATTCTACGTTACATTTAACATTTTCTGTGCCAAGAAGAAATACTTCAACATTCTATCCCTAAAATCATAACATTTACAAATATATTCAGCACATTTCATACACGTCTTCAAAATACTGATCCATTATTTCAGTGGAATAGCTGTATCCCTACTTTCAGTAAATGAGGGTTTTTCGTTAAATTAAATTTTGATCCGCATGTGAAAGGGGCTGGATTGAAAGAACTGGAAGTTGAAGCTTTGGGACTTATTCTCAACAGGAATAACCTGACTGAAACCAGTGAAGTTACACCAATATAAATGAGATAAAAATCAGTCACCATCTATCCACAAAACAGAGTTAGCATGGGCAGACAGTGGTTCTAACTTCTCCACTACTCTCTGCAGAAGAGTTTTTGCTCTGTTTCCATGCCCATTCCATCCATAACTTGACATTCAAAACTACAAATGAGGGAAATTTTGTTGGTTGATTTGTGATGTGGACATTTGCCCTTTGGGAAATGGGCTGCAACCAGTGTCATATTTCACAGGTCAGCAAAGGACAATGACTTGGTCACTACCAACCTAGCTGAATTTGAATCTGCGATCTAGAGGTGAAAGCCTCTATATCACATTGTCATTCTCCCCACGTACTGTGTCATTTTTTTTTTCTATTTAGTAGTTTGATTTTAAAATACAGCCAGGCCAGTAAATGAGCTTGATGATATAACCCACAAATAGAAGCAGGGATTTTATCCTGAATTAACCTCCTTTAAAAAGAAATCAAATTTTAATATTTTGGCACAAAATTAAACTTGTCAGTATTTGCTTGTGCTAAATAATATAACTTGTTTTCTAATCTATCCTAATTTTCATCTGAAAGAGTTTAGTTTATCACGATGCATGGAAATCCTTTCATATTATTACCGTCAGCTACATAACTTTATTAAAGCACTCACTCTGTCACTTTTGTACCTATGCATTTGTGCATCAGTGAGAAATTTCTTTTGCATGCTTTATTTGCAATCACATGAAAATCCTTCAATTGTTATTCTGTAAATAGATTCTCCAGAAGGAGAACAGATACTTTGTACTATGTTATATTTCAGTTTTCATGTGATTCATTTGTCAAATTTAGGAAATTCTTGCAAAACATGCTTTGAAGAATTTATTTTTAAACATGCAATATGCATCAGGTCACTTTTACCAAAAATACTTAAATTTTGGAAAACTGATTGTTAAATTAGCTGCCAATTTTAATTAACTTGTTCTGTATTTTAATGTAAAGTTTTTTAATAAAGTATAGAGTATAAGTTAGTTTCCATTTTTAATTTTCAAGAATGACTATTGAGACACTAATATCTCAAAATGCATAATCTGCATTACATCAAATGACATCAAAATATACAGATGATAAAATAAAATGGTAAAACAAAAGATTTTAAGAAGAGTCAAAGATTAAAAGCAGAATGACCACATAGCATGATGAAAATAAGATTTTCATCTTTACCATGGAGGTTATACATGCCAAGATTTTTGGTGAAATGAACCAGATGAAGAAAATTATGGAACAATAACATTGAAAGTCATTTGTAGACTTCATTTTAAAATAGAAATGGTGTTAAAAAGTTGATGGCCTTTTCAAACTGGTTATGCTGTTATCAAGTAATGTGACAGTGTGACAATACATCACACCCATATTGTGGCAATAGTTAGCATCATAACTTTTCCTACGGGCCTGTTTGTGAAGTGATGAGCACCATCAGTTCCCCTGGAAATCAGAGGCCCTATGTTGGAATTACTTTAATAAAGAAATAACCTATCTGTTATTCCATTTACTCGAAGGAAAGTATTTGTGAAAGAAGCTTGCTATGGAGAACACTATTACTTTCAATTGCACAGGTTATATTTGTACCTCATAACTAATTTGCAGGTTTGGTTTTTGTACCATTTGGCTTTTGACATTTATGAATGTCCCATCCATTGACATTCTGTATCAGCAGAGAAGAGACCTCAGGTAAGTGAAATTCTTTCAAAAAGGTGCTATGAAATTGTGCCTGATTAAGTTTATTTTATTTTTATTAGTATTGTCAATTTGAAAATCAGCTTAATTAAAAACAATTACAGGTTGATGTGATGAATGTGTCAGAGCCTTAGACTTCCTTGCATGCAAGATGTGAGATGATGTGTTAATCGAGACAATGCCAGCCACGTCTGTAGTATGCACACCAAGTGATTTCACATGCAGGAAAGGTGTAGTAATGGAAATGAAATAAATAAAAAAGGCAAAAATATTGCAAAACAAAATATTTTATTAGGTGCAAAACAAACTATATGCAGTATATATTAGCTATATTACATCTTCATAAAAATTAGCGAGCATTCTCTCCAAAACATATTAAGGCAGTGGTAGTCATTTTCATAATCCAAATGTACAGTATTTAAAAAAAAATCTGAAATATTTCCCCTTACACATGCACCAGACATCAGTGAACATTACATGAATTTCAGCTTGGGTTCAAACACAATTTCTGTTCCATTTGAGAGTTTACAACTGAGAGAATCTCTTACTTCAAGTTCGAGCACTCTGAATTCTAACAGCTCATTCTGGTCTTTTGCATCCTGCATCTCATTCTTCAGCTGATTCTCTTCCAGCTCCATTTTGTAAACCTAAGAGATAATAAAATATCATAATACTAATCTATGGAAAAAGCTGTGTTTTCAGTTAAGTGCACTGATCCTTAACACTTATAAGAAGAAATTGAATCCTCAGAAAAGAATCACTTATTAAAATAGTAGCAAGAGTTAAACTGTAAGTAAAAAATGTAGTGCCCAACATTCCTTACAAAATTCCAAATCCTGGAAACACTCATGCATGTTCTTTATATATCTTAATACCACTATTGGAGTGGATGTGACTGCTCATGTGCACAAAGTTAAGCACACATGTGAACGTTTGCAAGATCAGGACATAAGGCAAAACTTTCACTGTCTTCAAGTAAGGCCCACATGATTGGATGGTTGGGCCCATCTTGGGAATGCATGAGCACCACATTAGGAAGGACTTTACTGGCTCATGAGTAGACACAAAACTACTCACTGAGAGTGGGCAATGATTACAGTTGACTGGGGCTTTCCTGAGAGAAGTCCATAGAAAGCCATTTTGGAAGCAGATAGAAGTTATATATAGAAAGGAAGTACAGGGACAAAATGAATGATGAACTTACTTTTAACAATTAACTCCATAACACTGGGCTAGAAGTGAAGCTTATTTAAGCTCAAAGTGGTCTGTTCATATTTACTTTGCCCCACTTTTTAATGTCATAGTACTTGCACTTAGTTCTTTAAATCTTCAAAAAAACCTATTTTTTACAATATTAACTAAACCTTCACACCACCCCCATGAGGTTGACAGGCAAGTGTTTACAACCTCCATTTTACAAATGAAGCAACCGTGCACAGGAAAGATACGTAATTTGCTGAAATCCATGCTGCAAATTGAAAGCAATTGATACAATTTAGGACTCCCTTGCTCAGGGCAAAAGGTATAATGTTGCTTTCTTATGGTCTCATCTTGGGAAGTGCTGAGTGCCCTCAGCACCTTACAGCATCTAGTACTTATTTTTTTCAATCAAATGAGATCTCCTTTCAGGCTTAATTATAATGCTCAAGTTTTATGCCTGTGGCTGCAGTCTATTTAAACAGCAGCAAAATGGAATAGCACAAGTTCATTACAGTACTTTTTCCTGAGTCTAACCAAGAGCATTCTTATTACCGGCTGATACAAGGGCTGATCTTCTTATTTATATAAAAACAAAGGGGGGAGGGTATGACAGTTTGTGTACCATTAATAAAAGTGTTAGAATAAACTATAATTCAGGCTGTAGCTCTTTAGTCATGGATTTTTCTTTGGCTTTCTTTTATTTCTATTTAGTTAATAATTTTAACTTACTAAGTAAGAAGCTTCATTCTCTGATGTACTGAGTGCCCTCACCTCTCACCAAAGTCCATAAAAGATGTGAGGATGTTCAGTGCCTTGAAGAAGTCACTCAGGATCTCAGGCGGTAGATGGTAATTTTCTATTCTACTAAATCATCCAATAATACAATCTTAAAGTGATCAGTATTGCTTGAAATACTTGTTTCTATGTTTTAAAAAACAATTAAAAACTGGATGATACTATTAAACAGAGAAAAAATTAAGTGGTACTGACCATAATCCAAGATTTTCCTCCAATTCTGCTATACTTTTTTTTTTTTTTTTTGCGGGGGGGGGGGGGGGGGAAGAGGGAGAGGGCAAAGCCCAGCTACTCTTCATTTATTATTATTGTTTTACATTAATATTGTGGTGGTATATAAAGGCCTCAACCTAGTTGAGACCACACCGAGCTAAAGATTTTACAAACGTATAAGTACATAATAGTCTTTGCCCCCCAAAAGAGCTCTCAGTTCTATAGTACTTCAATCTCAGACTCTCAGTCTAACATTTTTGGACAGAAAATAATAGTTAATTTTATCTCAAATCTTCAACACTTAGCACATCAGTTTCCTTTCTAATTCCCTTTTGAAGAGTAGTGATTAGATGGTTCCTAGACTCTGAACACACCTTTTCTAACAACTCCTGGTTTGTTCTGATAAGCAGCTGTTTTTCTTCTATCCATTTGGAATCCTGCAGGAGAAAACAAAAAACACCAATTTCTTTCAACAAAGAACTCAGTACAGTAATAATATAGATATGATTTCAGTCATCTCTTCACAGTTAGGTACAAAACAGGTTCCACATCAAAGAACAAGCCCATTGTAAATATTTTAAGGAATGAATAGCTTCCAAAACTGAGGAAAAAGTAATAAACCCTGCTTCTCTTTTGTCTGGCTTTTCTTTTTTCCTACTTTTTTCAACCTAATCATTCACATGTTAAAACTTTAAATGTTAGCCTCTAACAATTTTGGAGAAAAGTTATCAACGTTAATTTGACATATGTGCTGTCACATATTTATCCAATTAGTTTAATATTTCTGTTATTCAAAATTGTTCCTTTTCCTTCACTAAAAGGGTTTCAGCTTGCTCAGTAGCTGAAATGTAAAAGGGAGATATTTTTGCTACATAATACACTCTCTTATGGGGAAGTGGAAGGAAAGCATTTAATGACCCGTAAGTAGTGCAACTAGAGTCCAGTGACCTGCAGTCAGCAGGCCTCAGCTGGAAGTGAAAATGAGTTGGATGGTCAGCCTTTCAGGTATACAATAAAAGGAGAGGTGATGGAAGTAGGAGAAATCATACACGACTCCCTTCTGCCATTAAAAGGTGTATATTTCCATTTGATAACATGGGGCCTCAGCCAAAGTTCACGAACCTCAGTGAGTCTTTTCCCATAGACTTCAATGAGCTCCAGATCAGGCCCATAAGGCCCAAGCCTGCAAAAATTTACTACCACTCTGCTCAATAGTGTTTGCAATGTCAGCCCATATTTGCTCTAACAATAATAAATGCAAATACTTACATGAGTGACACACACAGTCCAAATCTCCCAATTAATTTTCTACCTAACAGGAAAATTTATTTGAAATCTAAAATATGTTAAGTATTATGGCTGAAATTTCCTAAAATGGCAATGGATTTGGACACCCAATTCCCATGAGAAATTGAGAGAGCTGGGCATCCAAGTCCAAAGCTTCTTTGAAATCTCACCCCAGTTCATGTTGATGCAGTAATTATTTACACCAATGAGCTGTTGCTGACATATTTCAAACAGATTTTTAACTATTGCCACAAAATAAAATGACCAGTTATTTTAGGGTATTTACTAATTTTGCATTGCCCACACCGACATAAACTGGAACAGCTCATTTATTTTCACACAGAGGTTAGTTCTTTGAGAGATGGAGGATTTGTTTTAAAAGATGTATGGGACTGAATGCTTAAAAGATCAGGAAATAGTAAAGATACATTGGCTAGAATTAAAGGACAAAGTAAAATGCTGAGAAATAGAATCTAATCTCCAGTTTAGCATTTCAATCTCATTTAGTGATGCCTAGAGGAAGGGTAGAATACAGTGGTAAGTGTTATTCTCCAGTTTTGGCTTGCAAAGCACACAGGAAAGAACTCCATGTATCCAAAGATTTAGATGAACACCCCAATCCATAGACAAGTGTAGGGGCCAGTTTTCTTTCCAGTGTTCTCTGCATATATTTTCCATCTGCAGGTTCAACTACTTTGGTCAACAACAAAATACATGCCAGATATGTATTTCCTTTCTTAAAAGTTAAATTTTGTGTGATAAGTCAGATATTGGCTCCTCTCAAAACTTGGCTATTTGGGATCTGATCTTGAGTTCAGTGGAAATTGAGGACACTTAGCACTTAACAGGATTAGGTCGCTATGTACTTCCTTCCAGGGCCTAATGTTGGCTAATATTTTTGAAAGACTTGGTATTTCTTCTTCTTATTAAATGATAAATAACCTTTTTTCACTTACTATAGTGCCTTTCATACAGGACCCTCGAAGTACAGTACAGAGATAAATTATTATTATTCCTATTTTACATCTAAACATAAGCAAAAAAAGCTCAAATGAGGTTAATGGGAACCTCTGACCGTTTGAAAATTGGATCACTTATTTAGGCTTCTAAATATAGATTTGAGAGCCCAACTTTAGGCACCCATTTTTGAAAATCTTGGATCAGATTTTTGATCTTGTCTCTTTTACTGTCTGCATCTTTGACTTTAGTACTTGCACGTGAATGCTCTCCACCTCAGTTTCCCTAGCTGCACAATAAGGATGATGATCTTTAGACACCCATTTTTGAAAATCTGTTGCCTGATTCATAGTGTCCTGCTGTAAGCAGTAGAGAGGACTACCTCACTTTTCAATGAACAGTTCATAGTTACTACTAAATCAAAATTAACCCAAGCTAAATAACAATTAAAAAAAATCACATTGTGCACAAAAAGTAAGTTTATTTCAAACAGAAATTTATTTTGTGAAAAATAGGTATTGACAGTTTAGTATGACCATATACCCAAGCAGTAAGCAGCTGTGGAAACGTCAGAGAACCCAGAAGGTAAAAGTAACGATTTCTGCTGATATTTTAAGGCTTAGTTTACATACAAACCCACAGAAGACAATTTTTTGAACAACACCTCCACCACTTGCACATTTACTTTCTCTGGATTACTGAGTGATAAAATGGTGGATCATAATTAATACTCTTAAAAGGTAATAAATTATCAAACTTAGTTTCCAAGCAAACCTGTTATAATGCATCAATTTGGAAACACGAATCACAAAAGTTTATTTTTACATATGTGTACATGTTCACTCATATCTAATTTACATACATAGTGTCTAGACTTTATATCTTCATACTCAAATATTTTATTAATGCTTTAGTTATGCAGAAATTTGCCTACAGTATTTGCAGCTTTATTTCTCAATATACTAAAGTCACAACAATAGATCCTCAGGAGGAGGTAGTCCTGAAAAGTTTATTTACTCTTGGGAGACCTCAGGGACTTGGAAGATTTTAGATTTTATACCCTTCTGCCTAAATCTGTTGTTGTTACTTTGTGGGCAATAAAATAATAATAATAAAATTTATTCTCCTTAATTTGATAGACACTTCTTCGTACTCATGCCAGTGTTCTTAAGGAATACATATTGCATAGAATAAACCATTGTAAGATGGAGTGAAGTTTAAATAAAAAAGGTTTCTGAAATGTTAATGTTATGTTTTTATTCATCTTTTAAAAATATACTTTTAGATATATCACTTTATTTTTCATGTTATTACTACAAATCACCTCAGTTTTTAAAATTAATTTTTCAGCAATAAATATGGTATAAAAATAACACATTTGAAAAATTCTGAAGAGGGTAACTTGTGGTTATGCAACTGAACACTTTTCAAGTGCACATCATTCATAATTCTGAGCAACTTTCCTGAAGATCTTGGACATTATGTCTGCCAAGAGCCAGAATTTATCCTTACTAAACACTACCAAAAACCCACATTGAGGTCTAGGTCCCAATTTCAATCTAAGTGATGTTGATGGGAGTTGAGAGCATTCAGGTCCTCATGGGATTTGACCTCATGGGTATAATATTGAAAGTAGCTCACAGTAATCATGCACACATTCACTGATCCATTTTTCCAGCTGAATTGTGTGTGTCAGTAACAAATTTATAATTCTACCAGCCAGAACACCAAAAATGTTCTCCCTGGGATATGCATAACATTTATTTTGTTGAAATTATGGCCAAAATTGTCCAATGAAAGCAGAAAACCAGAAGAAAGAGAAGGACCTGGGATGGGCAAGAAATGGGAACTGATATTAACAACCATGTACATGCAGGCATTAGCATTTTCTGTTTTGGAAGATGAACCTTTAATAGGAATTTTTCCAGTCTATATAAAATGTTCCTTTAATTAAGTGGTCCAAGAGTAGTAACTAAGCGGCATCAAACACATTAATACACCAGCAAGCAATGAAGACAACAAGAGCACTGCTGCATGCAAAGGAGAGGATGATTTGATAGAGGGCATTAAGAGAGCCTTTTACCTGTCCTTTTTCAATCAGAGATTTCTCCAAATCTTCAATTTTTGCCTGGTACCTGAGGAGATCAGCTTGCAGTTGTTCACGGGTCTGAAAAAGTATAAAAGTGTGCATCCACTATCACAACAGCCAACTGATTAGGATGTTTTCGTACACATCACACGTAGCTCCACTTTCTCAAATATTCAATTATTGTAGAATCAAATATTGATAAATATTGATATTTCCTCTCCTTTATCAGCCAGTGAAGTGAACATATGTAGGATGTGAAAAATGCATTCATGAGCATAGAGATATTGCACTACTGTGCATTTTACTCCAGTCAGCTCTCTTCCTCTCTAGATTGGAAAAAGTTGAGAATGCTTGAGATGCACTATCCTGTAGGGGAAGAAGTTTACATTAGTTCATTTCAGTCAGAAAAATGGTGATTTTGGTCTACAGAGTGAGGACGGGTGATGTAAAGCAGGAAAAGAATGGAATGAACCAGAAAAATTCGCACACACAGAAGACTCCAAGAAATGATTTCCAAATGCATTTTGAAACTGGAAAGATTTTTTGGACTGATCAATAAGACAATACTTCGCAGTAGAGGATGCGAAAAGATCACTGTGTCTGTAAATATAAAAACCCTCGGTTTGTAAGATTGAAGTCAGTGATGTAGCACACACTTTCATCAACTCTTCATGCGGCCCTGCATCCAAAGTCATTTTAACAGAGGATACCAGTTCAAGTTTTAGGTCCATCCCGACCTGTGCGTGGTGTGCAGGACTGGTGTGATGAGGCAAACGGGTCACCTTTGCAGCTCACTGGTCCTCCGGCCACTGGGGGCCAACTTGCTCTGTAGCACAACTTAGAATTTGCCCAGGAATCCAAACAGCCATTTGAGCAGTCAGTAGCCAGTGGACACAACAGTGTTCTGGCCTTTCCCCATTTGCTGGAGATGAGGGGATGGCACAGAACAGGTGGAAAACACAGAACGCCAGTTCAGCTGCCTTTAGGACCCTATTGTGCTGCTAGAAAAGCACAAAGAGGTAGTAGGGGGGCTCAGAATCTAATTCTTAAAGCTTAGTGACTCATTTTGAAGTGTCAGAGTTTAAGGCCACAATGGACCACCAGGTCACCTAGTCTGGCCACCTATAGAACACAGGTCATTAAACACCACTCAACCACCTCCACACTAAATCCAACAACCAGAATTAGACCAAAGCATTACAGCCCTCAGGAGACTAAATTGTTGTGTGGCAAGGCAGAGAACAGGAGGGACAGAGGTGCACCAATGCCTAGGCCCCTGCAATTACAGGCACTTGATTGAGGGAAATGTACTGGTCTCCTTTCTGGAGGGGCATTGGAGAAAAAGGAGAGAAGATGGAGAAGGCTGATTTCTGTTGAGATAATCCCACTGCTCAACAAGGAGCTATTAACAGCATAGCAGCAGCAGTGGGGATGGACAGAGAGGCAGAAAAAGAGAGCGGTACCTCCCGATTCTCTAGGATGCATCGAATATCTATAGTACCTCCTTACCTCACAGGGATGTTGTGAAGATGAAATCCATTAAAGACTGTGAGCACAATATAAATATCCAGCACAATATAAATATAAATACTGTTATCGCAATATAAGTAACGCAATATAAACATGCTTGTTCTAACAAGGCAAACTGTTAGTTAAGTACTATTAGATCAGAAACATTAAATCCAAATTATGCTTTTCATTCATCCCACTAAATGTCTGAAGTGACAGATTTTCCAGCTCAGATTTGTTTCAGACTCTTTGCTTACTCATATGACACAAATATTTATTGTAATCTGGTCATTGATGCTCCTTACATCCATCATTTTAGCAGCCACATGCAATTTCTGTTGGATTGCCTTTTTGAATTGGAAGTCATTACTTAAAATGGGGGCTATTTTAATCCATTGGGTGTAAGATTTAAAAAGTCAGGATAAAATGCATTTTGAAACTTCTTTTCCCCTCATGTCTGAAAAATCCAGAACAAATGTTTCACTATAATGTTCTCTAATTCTCAGAAGCACTTAATACATTTACTGCATTGCAATCCTCTGATCTGCAAATGCCCATGTCACACTAGGGCTATCAGGTTTCTGAAAAGTTTCAATAAAAATTATTTACCCTTGCCTCTCTCTCTGCATCCAGTGTCCCACCAACTTGCTCTTGAAGTAATGCATATGCTCTTTGTAAAGCTTGATATTCTCTTGTTAGCTGACAGAACCTTAAATCAGCTTCTTCTTTAGGTGTACTCTTAAAAGAATAGAAAACAAAAACTGTATATTATCTTCTGCTGCTTCAAACAATAAACTCTCTGTGCAGGTAAAACAAGGTTAGCAGTAGTTTCACAGATTACAGTAGCTGCTTGAAAGTACAGAAACAGAGTTGTTTTACAATCCATTGATATGCAGAATCGCTTTGAGGGAGCAAAAAGGACAGGCAAGAACTTTATCCAGGACCTGGGCTTACAACAACCCAAGGACTCCAAGATCCAGAGTAGGAAAGTTTGTTAAACTGCTGCTTCCAATTTCACGCATCTAGAAACAGAAAGGGCTGCACAAATCTTCCTCCTACAGCACTGATGACCCTTTCCCTCATTGGCTACACCCCAGGCAGACCCTAATCTCTAGTAGCTGCCCTTTCCAGTAAATATGTGGATGGGGCAGAGCCTGACACCCTATGCTGCTAGCTCAATATGCAGGACACTACTCCTACTTTAGACCTGAGAAAGAATACCAGGAACCACAGAAGGAATAAGGAGAAAAAAGTCCCTCAATCCAATCAGCTCCCATTCTTGCATCCCCTTGTGTTCTGAATGACAAATTTTGAGTTGGAGCAGTAAGGGATGGGGGAAGAGAATAGCAAGAAAGAATACAATCAAAAGAAACAGAACTGCAGGAAGAGACAACCTTGCAGATTCCCAAAGTGTGATGTGGTCTTAAAGCACAAGCAGAGATTAGAGGAAAGCTGTTGTTGGGGTGGAGAGAAAAAGGCAGAGTTCCCTACGTTTATGTTTAGAATTTGAGTGCAGCATCCATTAGCTTGGCAGAAAAAGTGAGTAAGAGTATGTCTAAGAATAGAGGGAGAGCAGGACAATAAGGGTGGGAGGAAGAGAAATAAAATAGGGAGCTAGATAGCGAAAGGACTGTTGAATGGAAAGCATTTGTGTGAAAGGTGGGGAGAAAATGAATGGCTAACGAGAGAGATGAGGCAAGAAATGTGGGTGAGGAAGGGAGAAGGGTGTGAGAGAGAAGGAGCAGAGACTGATGGGGAAAGATGAGAGAGAATATTATTGTGCACAATTTTCTTCACTGACCAATTTGCCATAATTTTGAAGGGACTCCCCACTGCACCTTGCTGCTCGCCACCATCTACCTGCTGTGTGTGAGCGCATGGGCACACACGCACCTACCTCTCTGAGTCACCTAACCTGAGGATTTCTCGGCATTGTAATTTTAAATACAGGATGATAAGCAGAAGTTGTATATTGGTTACACAACTCTAAGTAAAACAACAATATTACCAATCCCAGGCATGCAAAAACCATACATCACTCCCACAAAATAATGAAATTGGCTTTAAAAACATTAGATTTCTTTTAAAATATTAAAATTTGGGTCGTTTCATTTGCCTTCTGGGTTTCAGGTTTTTTAACTTTTCTCCACAATCATGAGGGCTCAAAAATTTTTTTTTTTTAAATGTAAGCTGAGATTCTCCTGACTCCAGAAACTAGGGCTCCAAGGGGGGGAAAAACCCCAACAAATATCATAAGACTCAATAAAATCACAAGTTAGCAACCCTGAATAATAGTAAAATATGAGACCCTTGTACATAAGCTGGGTAGAATAGGGGAATTGGGGACAGGAATAGAAGATAGAGAGGGTATAACTCAAGGGTAGAAGATGGGAGTTAAGAAATAAGATAGGGAGTGGCCCTGATTTTACATCTTGTCCTAGGCCTTGCAATCCCACACTGCAGTCTAGTTGCAGTGCATAACATACAGGTCAGAAAAAACATGTCCACATATCTTTATTATTTAAGTCTTAAGGAATTGACAAAACTTCTCTTGATATCAGCAGTATAGTGAGACGGACCTGACCATACCAAAATAGTCAAATAAATCATAATATTCTAGGAACAGCTATTGTGTAGCAGGCTGTGGATTTTGTCAGTGCAAGTGCCCATTGATTTTCTTATTTTGACAAGCAAGAGATATTGTGACAAAAAGAATTCTAATTCTCAAGCACTGTTGATATTTACCATGTCTGATTTAATTAATTCTGAACCCATCAGGAAGACAGACCCTAATGCTGTTCTTTATTAGCTGGATAGCAATGGCAGAGCAAAATTAGTATGTTTTTCAAAGATTCATAGATGCCAAGGCCAGAAGGGACCAATATGATCATCTAGTAAGATCTCCTCTATAACACAGGCTATAGAAATTCCCAAAATAAGTCCAGAATGTATTTTTTAGAAAAACTTCAGTGACAGAGAATCCATCATGATCCTTGGTAAGTTGGTCCAATGGTTAATTATTCATACTATTAAAAAATTTACAACTTTATTTCCAGTCTGTTACTAGACTTAAAACAACCATTCAAGTTGCAAATGCAGAAATACTGAGAAATAAGAAATATATTTCTATTCAATTTGTATGGTGTTTTATTATGAAGACACTCTGTTACTTACATCATCCAAGTCTTCTTCTGGCGTGGCTGGTGTCCTGTCCGTGTTATACGAAGTTACAGATGAGGTTTCTGAGTCAACAGATTCTTCATCAAATCCAAAAAATGTCTCCACAACATGCCTCTGGAAAGTCAGTTTTTCTGGGTTACTAACAGGGCATTAAGTAACAACCTATAACCTAGTTAAATAGAGAAGTAGACCATAAACAAGGTCTTCAGCAGTCTCTGTTCTAGCTGTTGCCCCAAGATGCTTACCCACAAGGACAAGAGGCTCAAGTTGGGACACCTTAGCAGTCCGATTGATTTCAGTTGATCTACTAAGGGCTGTAGGATTGAATCCCTGGTCACAAATTGAGGGGGACTGGGCAAACAATAATTAGAAAAAGAGAGGAAAGAAGAGTGTTGCTCTCTCTGTATGTATGCACCATTTGAATCCTGGTAAAGAAATGATTCCTTTCTGTATTTTTTACTCAAGTGCTTCAAAGAATCAGGCTGCACATTGCACTGGATAGCTGCCAAATACATTCATGCTCTACCACAAGTATAAAAATACACAAACACACAGAATATCATCCACGTTTTGAGATATTAGATAGCCAACCTATTGAGATGCAACATGTAAAAGGGTGTTAGAGGAGGGGTATATTGTATTAAAAAGGCATTCAAATGTGTAACCTATATTTGTAATTCACATTATTAATAATTCAAATTAGTAAACAACAAAAACAAAAGAAAATCAGAAGAGAAGCTTTAAAATGTCTGTTGTTCAAAATTCCTTCTCTCAACTTGAAGATATCTTCATCTGTCTCAAATACTATCTTTCTAAAAATGAGAAAAATGGGTTTTCTGGAAAGAAAAAATAAATACCAGCATGTCTAAGGAAAATTAATCTTAGTTAGTGAAATTAAAATTTCAATGAAGATTTTTTTAAATCACAGATGATATAGAATTGCATTAATGTGTACAGAATATAACAAAACCAAATTAAAAGGTACAGGCAATTAACATATACCTAATACTTATCATGAAAGATATTAGATCAGCTACCAACGTCAGTAGGCAAATAAAAGTAACTGCAATTAACCTTGATCGGATTGATTAAAAAATAAATATATTGGTCTTAAAATTATCAACCTTTCTGTCCTTCCTTTCCTTCAATTTCTTTATACATATCCAGAATATAGTAACTCTGCAGAAAATTCTGTTGCTTGAAAAATAAAAGCATCTTTTAGACATTCAACTGCAAAAGTTAAGCTCTCTTATATCTTCCTCTTTCAAAATTATTTGAAAGTTGACATCAGTTAAAATACAACATTTCCATAATTTTTCACAAGCAAATACTACAGCATTTCCACAATCACTTAGCTTAGAATAGTTTAAAAAAAAATAAGTAGTCTGCCAAAATGATCTGATTTGATAAAATTTACCAAACAGCCACCTCGTGAATTCAACATGGAGGAGTGTAAAACAAGATAAAATCAGCCATCTTCACATAGAGATATGAGCTGTCCTCCTTACCCGACAGAAGATTCTAGAGTGTAGCAAAACAAAGACTCCAAACAGTTCACAATTTACCCATTAACCCCTCTTCAATATCCAATTACAGTTAATTCCACCAACTAACTATGCCCTATCTCTAATCACCATAAATGACAGTAGATATTCCCCTTCTACTGTAGCCCTCTAGACTATTCTGTAACTTTATTATTGCTTTCAAAGACCTGAGAATATAGCCTCAATGTTCTCATCACTTCCCTTTTAATATTTTAGGGTTGTCTTTATTGCAGTATTAGCTTGAGCCATAACTTGAGTGTTGCCCCTAACTCAGCTCCCGTCCACACACAAAAATTTCTAGTTTACTGGTGCTTTCAACTTGTATGAAAGCTTGTATGTCGGGGATTTGGGTTGCGGTTCTACAGCTGCTGAAGCTTGAGCTAGTAATGCAATGTGGATAGAGGCCACAGCTTGAGTTAGCACAACTCATCAATTGCTAATCCAATCACTGTGCTGCTAATCAAACCATTCTTTATAGGGTGAGTGTTGAGAGAGACAGCAAGGCCTACTGGATAGAAAAAAGGAGACCCGGGTTCAATTCCTGGCTCTAACATTGGCCTGCTGGGTGACCTTGGAAAAGCCATTTCACCTCTCTGTGCCTCAGTTTCCCCATCTGTAAAATGGAGACCATGACACCAATCTCTTTGTAAAGTGCTTTGAGATCTACTGAGATCCCAATACTACAAGAACTGGGTGGTGTTGTTATTGTTTTGCAAAACTGTCATTTTGACTCAAGCTAGGCTGCCTTAAGGAGAGTAACTCGAGCAGAGTAACTTGAGCTAATTGTGGCTGTGAAGACACTCTCTTAGAATAGTTAAAAATTTCATTCACACACTGAATTCAGAGCCTGATGTTTCTAATATAAACATTTCTCTTTCAAATATGCTATGTTCATGTTGAAAAAATGTTCAAAAACTGAAAACTAAAAACCGGAATAAACTCTAGGCTCTTCACAACAGCAGAGGCCACAAATATAGATCCATGCATGTGTAAGATCTGTAGAGATCAGCCTTCCCTTTCCAGTACATTGGGTAATTAGGAATTGCTACCCAGTCTATGCAAGCAAAAAGGAAGGGGATTTAAAACCTGTCCAGGTACCATCTCTATTTTTAGTTATTCAGCAAGCAGCATGACTTTTCTAACAGAGCTAGGTTTAAGACAAGACATTTTTGACAAAAATGACTCCAAGAATTTTAATTCTTTTCTCTAACATTCATATTCTTCAGAATGCTTAGCATTAGAGAAAGTTTGTTTCCTTCCTTATGAGTCCTGGAGAAAGGAACAAATAAATAATGGTGCACAATCAGCATATGAACAACCCAGCAGATACACGCAACAATACCTACAGGGAGCCTTAGCAGCTTTATTAAACTGAGGACAAAAGAGTGTTCATCAACACTGAGATGTTCTTTGAAGAGATTCAGACAAACCTATAAATAACTCAGCTTGAATACCTGTTGCTTTAAGAAGAGGTGTTCTCAGGGAATAAAAACAAGCACACAAAAGATTGGTCCTTTGGGTTTATATAATAGGGCCTTGTTGATTACAGAGATTATTTAAAAATAATAGTTCCTGAACTATCAACATAGAGATATACTCCTTACTCAGCATATTTAAACCCATCATCAGCACCAAGCCTCCAGGAAACATCTACACATTTTAATAAATTATGTTCTAATAAATAATAGATAGGGAAAACCAATGTTTCCCATAGCACGGAGGGACTCGAAATCTTCAAGGGTAGACATGGATTGCTAAATACTACACATACTTGTGTATAATATTTTGGCTTTAGAGTGAATTTGCTTCATTTACTTTTTATAAACACTGCTAATTAGTATGCCTCAGTGGAAAATTTGCCTGTTTGTTTTTGCATTGATTACATACTCGCTGGGTCACAATGCACTATTTAGCCATTGCACATTAATGGCATACTTATGAATTACATCACAATATAACCATACAACTGTCATTCACATTATTAATAATTACTGGTTATTGTTGCCAATCTGTCTAATATTTGTAGCAATTGACTGTAATTGCTACAAACAATATAATTATAATTGCTATAATTGACCAGATTCTTATCCAACACACAACAAATTAACTGATGGGGAACAGCCAGAGGGGAAAAAAATCAGAAAGACGGCTGACCTAAAGTTGATAAAGTGCTAAGAAAATTTTACTACCTGATAATAAATACTATGATAACAATGAGACTACAGATAATATATGTACTGATTATGAGAGATTGTACACATTAATTTAAAAAAATGAATTAAAATATATTTCTAAAATACATGTATTCTAATATGGCCTTTATTATTCTGCTTGCTCTGTTTAATTATACTGTTTATGTCAGAATTTTTCTTAAAATGTGAAAACTCTTGAAATTATCTTTGTACATGCTATTTGTAATTCCAGAAGGTTGTTAATTAAAGGTCTTATTTTTATATAAAGGTATTTAATGCTAAAGTTTACATAACTATCAGAGTAAAATGTCCATTTCGATAACTGAAAATATGCGGAAGTAAAAACCGAAAGATTTGGCAATAATCAGTGCAAATTAGGACATAAGTTTGGATTCATATACCAATATTTATTCATATACTTTTACAGTATACTTGTGCATTAAATCTTTGCAATTAAGGTGTAGAATTTCTATAGGATTTATGACTGAGTAAATATATTTTCAGACCATGAAGATATATAAAATATTCTGTATATTCCTGAGGAGTCAAAACTAGTCAATCTGATTAATGTTGACATACAATTTGTGATGTAGAATCTGTGCTCTTATATAAATACATATAATATATGTATGCATATTATATATATATATATAAAGTATAGTATTTAATTGAATTAAATATATTATATGTATATAATATACATATTACTGTATTTAATTGAATTAGATATGTCTATATGTATCTGAACAATCTAATTTTTGCATAGCTACAGTAGCTTCATTTTCCCACATGATTTAAGTATCACATATTATTTTCAAGTGATTGATCAGAACAGGAAAAGTGGCTAACTCACAAGGAACTGAATTACACTGTAATTCAAACAAATCAGCTATTAATTTACAGCTTCTTACCTTCATGTTTATAAGTCATTTCTTGGCAGCCAGAAAAATATAGGCACACCAGAGCACACAGACAGATAAAAAAAGAGAAATATAAGACAAGAAAGATGTATTCCATTGTGCTGATCCAAAGACTGACCACTTTCAGTTATAATGACAAATATAGCCCATTTAATAAAGCTTGCAAAACAGGAATTAGTCTTCAGAGTCCCACAATTTCAATTATGAGGCAATATTGTTGATTTCAAAACAATGATTCCAATTTCCATTCGATCACTGTAATTCCATTCTACAGAAAAAAGTCTTTTCAGTATTTCATGGTTATTTCTTGGTCATGTAGTTCAAAAAACTGAAAAAAGCTCTGAAATAAAGTCAATCCTACGCAGAAAAAAGAGACACCTTTAAAATGGTCTTATTACTTCAAGAAATCTGATGTCGCATGCAATTATTCATCAGTTTCTATCAGCTCTGGCTGCTTTGTCTCACCAAAGAAAATCTAGGCGGTTGAGTATGTGGTGATTATATTTCTTCTCTGGGTACCCTACACTCAGGGGTTATAAAGCTCCACCCCACCGTGCTGCTCTTTACCTCTTAAGAGACCTGAGCTGGTTGCCAGCTATGTTCTACAGACTCATACATCCCCTGACAATTAGAAGACTACTCAGCAAAAGCTACAGTAGCGATAGTAACCTGGTGCAATTTGAGGTTAGAAACCAGCAGAAGAAATATAGTTGGGAAAAACAGATCAGTCTTTGGCATTTTCAAAAGTGTGCCAACTGACCAAAAACTACTCATACATGAGGAGTTCCAAAGTCTACTGAACCAGGCAAGCAGAGTGCTCTTTTTATCAGCTGTCTTAAGTACCACAATATGAATTTAATGTACTTTGTTCTAGCTAACAAGCAAATCTGACTGCAGGATAGCAACATTAAAAAACAAACATGGAGGAATTATTGCTTCATCTGAGAGCTATGGAAGATAGATTGATATTAAAAGGTACCATCTCAGGGAAAAATAATAATTGCTTGGCGGCAGTACCTTCCCCCTCATGAGCACATCCATCACCTATTTATTAATTAATAGGTTAAAAAATTAAATCTTCACTCCACAGCAATCCTTCCAACCAATGTAGAAGAGTTGTATGTTTTCAGAACTCTGGAGTCATTGGTTTCAATGGTTTTGAATGTTCTTAACTAAATCTCCCTGGTCCCAAATCTCTCCTTTCACACAGGGTCAGGGTCCCTACTACTTGTTCCCTGATAGATGCACAGCTAAAGGTGCATAGGAGTGTAGTGATTCACTCCATTTCAGGCTCCACCACCAAGGTCCTAACCAGTAAAATGACTATCTGCTTCAGGCTCATGCATCGATGTCACTATTCCCTTAAAGCTACTTACAGAGCTCAGTTGGCCTCTCTCTTAGACCTTTACCAAGGGCCTTCTTTTGGCTTCTCCAGTCACTTATTCCTATATATTCCCCAGGTCCCTTTCATTTAAGACCCATACATGTAAGCCCCTCAAAGGCTTTGTTCTCAGGCCCCTGGCCTGAGCACTATAAAGAGCCTCTTCTAACGCCTTTCTTTGCCCTGGTCTTTCTCAGACGAAGACAAAGCCAGCCCCTTCTATAGCAGACACCATTTTCCAGCTTACATGCATCTGAACCTATTCACATGACCCTTCTCAGTCAGGTACTCCCTCTAGCCAGATGCTTCACTTGAGGACTTCCCATTTCCCTTGTTCAGAGAAAGCCAGACATAGAGGGAAGAAGGTCCACACACCCCTCTACATAATCCTCTACATAAGTGATCATAATTTTATATTTAATGATTCTCAGAAGAACAAGGCATAAGACTTTATTTTTCCCAAGGTAAATCTTAGTAAATTTCCACCTATGTCAGCCTCCTAATCAACACAGCCTTTCTCATAATTACTTCCTGCTGTACATCAAAGCCACAGACTAATTTTTACCAGTACTGAACAGTTTCTGGGTTTCCACTTTCACACTGCTCTAGACAACACCTTTGCTTTTATTCTGAGTGCACTGTGCTTGAAATTTGACTAAACTATGAGCAGATGAGGTGTCAGATGCTGTTCTGTTCTGTGGATATTGACTTATCTTTTAGCCACCATCCTGAGACAAAACTGATGTTATGAGAGTGTTTGTCTCTGACTTGCTGAGATTCAGTCTGGAAGGCAATTTCAAATCAATCCAGTCTGCCTAAGTTTATTTTAGCTTCATTTATTTTTCTAAACTGTTTAAATAAAAGTTGTGTGGAAAGTCCATCTTGCTTGCTTTGCTGTTGAACTGATTTCTATTAATCTTGTTGGACTTAACTAGTTACCTACTGATCCTAAAACATTCTAGTTTTCTTGTTTATGCAACCTGGGAGTTGAGACAAAAGCACAGGATCATGTCCTCAAATGTATGCATAAAACACTCATTAAAATAATTTACTTCAGTGGGAGCTATGCACACCCAGGACAAAATTTTGGCTCTTAGCGAATTTCACAGGCAGCTTGTGTTAGATCTACTGCAGATTTTTGAGACACAGCTGCTGTAGGTGGTAGATGAGCTACTATGCTTCCCATTTACAGTAAGAGCTCTAATCAAGATACAACAACACAAGGAAAAATTATGACAAATCTAATGTGTCTTTAAAAATCAGTTTAATTTAATCTGGAACTACACACACTAAAATACATTAACCATAATCATATGGTTGTTCTACTGTGTCACTATGGGGCAGAAAAATAAATTTGTTCAGGTACCTTAACTGCATTTCCAGAATTTGAGATGTTTGGATTACTTTTAGGGTTAATCCTAACTCTGAATTTCCTGAAATCATAACACTTCTTTTGGTGATAATCACAATGCTTCTGTATTTTATACACCTCAAGACACAACATCTTCAGTGCCCCACCTCCCTCCTAAAGCTGACCTTTGTGTTTTGCACGGGGGGGGGAGGTGATGGAGGAAAGAGTGGCTGGCCATGCCAGCTCCGTGCAGGGAGGGGAGGGGAGCTGGGGCGACCAGCTCCGCCAGCTCCAGGAGGGGAGAATATGCTCACCCCTGGGCTCTGGCTTCTGGCCTGGCCAGGGGGCGGAGTCTCAGGGGGAAGAGGAGGAGAAGAGCAGCGGGCCTCGGGAGAGAGGAGGAGGAGCAAGGGGTGAGGCCAGAGTTCTGGCACTTATGCCGGGCACGCAAATTAGCCAGCACCCCTGGGCAGAGGCCCTGTTGGTCCATGGGGTATTCTGACATGGTTTAGGCACCCCTAGGCACAGGCCTACTGTGCCTAACTGGAAATTCAGTCCCATCTGTATTACATTTTCCCTATGTATTTTCCACCTTAACACTATCAATGTAGGATTTTTTCTTGGAATTAGAGAGAGTGGAACAAAAATTATGTACAAATGTAGGGCTTGACCCTGTTCCTTCACTCAGATAATTTTATACAGAACATGGAAGATCCAGTCTTCTGATATTACACAACGTCATACTTCATCACTTGAAGTCTGTCACGACAGCATGGGCAGTTATTATAACATTTGTAAACCTGTTCTTGAGGACTTGAAGATATCAAACCCTTTTGGGGCTCATACTTTTATCTATGGGGTTTAAGTCAAGCTGGTCAAAATATTTTCTTAAATTTTTTTTGTTAAAATAAAAAAATGGACAATTTTTCAAAACCAAAAATTTTCATCCAAATATTTGTTTATTTTGAAATTTTCCACTTTTTCAAATGAGGAAACAAAAAAATTAGTTTTCAGTTATTACTTTCCTCCCATTTTCCTCTTTTGCTCTCAATTTTTCAGTGGCAAAATGGAAAACGGAACAAAGGGAGGGAAGGGGCAAGGGAAAGAGACAAAGCAGAAAAAACAAAAAATGAAAATAAAAAAAAAATCAGAAAATTTAACAATTTAGCATAAAGCACATTTACCCCTTTTTGACCAGCTCTGTAGTGATTTGAGCAAGTGTCCTTTCTCTCTGCCTTGGTTTATCCCTTCTCATGAGATCTGCCTGTTTACGCATTTCTGCTCCCTCAAACCCCACAACTCCTTCCCCACAAGAAGCACCAAAAAAGCCACCACCACCACCTTCTCTGAAATCAGGTAGAGAATTTTCTGTTCCCCCAACTGAGGTTCCATGAGCAGGGTTCACTTCACCCTTTCATTTAGCTGACTTTTCTTTGCATCTCTTTCTGGTGCAGCATGCCACACCTCTCCCTGGCCTGAGAAAAGTAGGGAATGTTCCTAAGATGCAACCAGGCAGAACCAATCAGTATTTTATCATGGAAGACCAGATTTGACCATTCCTTCACCAAATACAAACCCTCCTTTCCCCTCCTCCCTGCCACAGCATCCCATATGGACCCCCTTGCTACCATAGATACTGGCCACTCATCCAGGTGTTTAACACTTTAGGGGCAGTTAGTGTCCTAAGGGTTAAAATATATTAAGTATGGGCAATGAAGCTGAATTCTATTACTTTCCCTTTCACAACTTTCCTGCTCTTTTCACTCCTTTGATACTTACAATTCAACCTTTGCTGTGGGTAGACAGCATGAAATACTATTCTGTGTTGCATGTCTGTTAGTAGTTTTACCAGTCTCCCTCGTGAAGAGGGGATGGAGTTTGTAATTATAGCTATTGCTTGATATTTTATGTTTCCTCATGATATAGTTGTTATATTCTTTACTGAAACAATAAAGAAACCCCACTTTTATGCTCACGTAAGGCTCAGTATGGTGGGGCACAGACAATGAGAAAGCAGAATGCTGAATAATTCCATCTTTTTGATAATACCATAGACGCAGAATTGGAAGACATGTTAGTCAGATGATATTTCCAAATGTTAATCAGCAAGACAATGGGAATGTTCCTAAATAGCTATTTAACATCCATAGTTTAGACTAGAGGCTCTTTGCTTCAGCATGCACTGACTTGAGAGCAATTATAAAAACACCGGAGGGCAAGGCGGTAGATTGGAATACTTTAAGGTCAAGACATTTGTCTTCACTAGGTTTTTTAGGAATATTATCCCTTCCCAAATCAGACTGTTTATTTTCTCTCTCTTCTTCAACTGTAAAACATCAGCAAGGATGAGGCATGGTGGTTTTATCTTATTTTAGCAAAAATATATTTTCAGGGACTATGTTAATAAACTACATAAAGTTGATTCTTAATAACTCAATAGCTGGAAGTGAAACTGTCCAAAATCAAAAAATCTCACAGTAATCGCTGCAGAAGTCAATCAGCATTAGTGCTATGGTCACAACAATAGAGCAACAGAGTTTCTGTTGGAATAATGAGGGCTAAAACAACTCCAAAGTTCATTTGATTTCTGAGTCAAATTGTTCCAAATCTGATTTTGATGCATATTCCAGACAGAGAAATAGGCATTAGAGAAGGAGCTCACAGCTAGAGAGGGCAGAGAAAAGGGTGCCCCATATAAGATGAGTGAATCAAGGTGGTTTTATTATATTTTGGTAACACACATGTTGTGGTACGCCACAGATGAACTTCCAAGTATGTTTTACTGAGCTTGAATGATAAAGATCTGCTGTAACCTCATCCTATATTAGCCATTTGCTAGGCTTATGGATTCCTTCGAAACTATTTTCCTCCTATAATACAAATGCAATATTATGAACAGTTTAAAAATATTTCTAGTGAGGCGCAGAACCAAAAACATATCTGAAATAGTTCTTTCAGAACCTATATACAGTACTGTAAAACAGAAAGTAATAAAAAAGCGCCACCATGAGGACATAATGAGTATGCCATCAATAATTCATTAATTTATAGTAGACTTCATTATTTAATAAAAATCACTACAATAAAACTACCAGTAGGCTTGGAATGTATACATTAAAAAAATCTACCATTGTCTAAAGAAATGAACAATACATATTTTGTTGTTTTATGTTTGCATTCCATATTACATTCCAGTTCAAATTAGTTATGCTCCATTTTATTACTTATACATCAAATACTGTTCAAGCTAAATTTCTAAAGATGTATAGGCCTAAATATTTAAATATGACTAGTAATTTGGGGCATCCAACTTCAGACACCTTAAAAGGGCCTGATTTTTAGGAAGTGCTAAACACTAGCCCTGGGAAAATCAGATTTCTTTTAAAGTTGCCTCAAGTAACGTTTGAAAATTCAGGCTACGATGGCTACAAATGATTAAGATTTTCTTTAAAGGAGTATCATCTTTGTGTGTGTCACAGAAAACTTTGGCTAGGAACATTCATGTAGAGTGTTAATTGTCACTAGTTAGAAATAATAGGTAAAAACCTGGCCCCATTTAAGTCAATGGGAGTTTTGCCATTGACTTCAATGAAGCCCATATTTCACCCAACAAGTTTATATGACATTCCCATGATCCAGAATTGCTGGTACATCAGATGCTCACCTTTGGAGGTTTCAGGCTTTTCCTTTTTGTTTTTTTAGGGCGAAAGAACCGTTCTCTTTCCTAGAATATAAAAGATTTACTTTTTTAACATAGATTATATGTGACGAAAGGAAACAACATTAAATGTTTTCTTAAAGCATGAGGCAAAGTTACAAACAGGATAAAGTCTCCTTGTAATATTTCAACAGGAACAGAGTGATGGTTTTTTCCTTGAAGCCCAGGAACATTCAGCCACACACTTCACACATTTATATGAAAATTGGCAGGCAAAGATTTGTGAAACATTGGGCACAAGTTTCTGACAGTTCTTCTTTCTCTAAAGATCATTATGGAAATATCAAAACACACACCGAGGGGCAAGAATGTATCCTGCCTTTCTCAGTCTGAAGGTCAATAGCAAAAGCTACCTCAGCCTTATTAATCCTAAATCAGTCTGTCACATGGGTTCTGACACATATGACCTATATGAAAGTCTTTCTGTTTGCTGCTGATGCTGCTTTTTTTTTTTTAAATAAAAAAGGAACACACAATGTAGGTTATTCAGCCTCCCAAAGGCAGAAGTGTTAAGGAGGTGAGGCACTGACTATTCATGTTTATGGGACTCTGTTCTGAATTCAAATCAGGAAGCTCAAGCACAAGTTTGCTGGCTTCTGATCAAACACATACCAATCACCTTGTGGCTTTCTTTTAGCATCAGCTTCGAAGAAGATTGTAACAAATTTACATTGTAATATAAGGAGATCACAGCTACACCTGAGACCTTTAGGTCTTGTGGCATTCAGCCTAAGAATTCTGACTTGACCTTCAGAGAGAGTAGTAGTAGAAGATAATAGTAGGCAGAAAGGGACAAGAAGAGGGAGTAAAGGAAAAGACAACAGGTAGTTCCCACTACTATCTTCTTCTTTTTTTTTAATCTTCTTTTACTTTGCTAGCTCCCTTTCTCCCTTTACCCTACTTCTATGATCCTTTCCAGATTTACTGTCCTCTACCAATTTGTGTGTCATTCCCTGAAATTCCTCCAGTTTTAAAAGGTTTACAGTGATTTTAGATTTCTAACTCTAATTGCTGCTAATATTGAACTACATCCTGCTGGAATACTTAAGCCAGCCATTTTTAGTAATTCAGTGCAGAAAGTGGAAGAATAGTAAGCTACCAGTGGTAAAATGCTTGTTTTGAAATGGTGAAGTAATCCATCTCTGCCAGCACACTGCTCCTGAAGAGAAAATGTACAAAACAATTCAGAATAATGATGGTATCTTAAATGACCCCTTTAATTCGGATGGTTCTTAAAGTATTTTATAAACTTTTCTGGGAACCGCTTCACCTTCACCTAAATGTGACAATTTCTGGGGTGAAAAGTGCCAGGTGTTTCATGTTGCATAGCAACACAACAGTTTTAGAGTAGGAAATGAAAAGTACAACTGGGGGAGTTTTAGGTGCAGTCACCCATAACAGAATCTGGCCAAGACACAGATGTTACCTGCCCCTTGTTCTGAAAACAGTACTGTAAGCATTTTGACCACAAGTGGTCAAAACCTCACTTTCATTTCTCACTTCCCCTAGTATCATATTGAGCCACTGGATCAATAATGATGCAATCAAAAGTGCCACTTGCTGAATCTCCAACATCATTTTCTGCAGTACCTTGGAAATCAACTTTTCAGATATTCGTCAGGAGGGTCTGAGTTATGAGATCACCACTTGGTGTGGCTGCAATGAGACCATAGTTGCTCTATGGAAACTCATAAATTTACTACAAAAGGAATAACCAAAGCACTGAAGAACTCTTTTTCATGTCACCACACTGCCAGTTTTAACTGTACTCAATCAAAAATATTGAATAAATGTTGTTCTCAAATGATAGGTTGGAATGTAGGCTTATGCACATATGTGTACTGAATATGAATATTACCACTATGAGATCATCTATAACATGCTGCTGCTCTCTGACTTGCAATCTCAGGAATTCAATTTCTTGTTCCTCTCGTGTGCTACTGAGATCATTCAAGGAAGTGTGCCTCTTCAAAGTTGGCTGTGTGGATAACTTTTCTTTCTGCAAAAATCAGGTTTATTATTAACACAACCAACTCTTAAATGTCTTCCTGCAGCATTAGATAAAACCCTCACATCTGATACACTAACATGATTCTTCAGAAATCTTCTGCAGCACAACAGAAGGTCCTTTTTCCACCAAGCAAATACTTACGCTTTCACACATACAAAGTATATTCTACATCTCACTTAGACATCTAAATCTAGGATGGAGAAAGCACTAAAGAATACACTCAAGGAAACAATCCTGAAGAGAGCCTTTTCCATCTCTAATCTATATGAGTCAAATTCAGGTCTGACATATACATCCATACAAAATCCCATGTTATATCAAGGCCCATGTTAGTCCTATATTTTATAACTTCCAAATGTTCTTTATGCATTAAAACCAAATGATCCTTATTCTTAATCAATTTGGTTTAATAAAAGACAAAACAAATAAAACTAAACACTCTAATTTTAGACTATTACTCAGCACTAGCATATTGTATTTGACATGCACACCTTCACATTGCTCAGTTGCTGACATATTTATCTGAGTAAGAGCCACACATTAGTTTCCAACTCTAAGCTCTAAGAGCAGTTGCTCTTAAAAAGTAGCCTCTGATACATAGGAGATAGTTACTTACCATTTCTACATTTTCCCTTGAAAGATTTTTAATTTTTTCTTCCATCCTCTGGATACACTGCAACATGTCCTCATTCTTTTTGGTCATTCTCTTGTTTTTCTCTACAAGGGGTTTCAGCTGACCTTCTGTCTCCCGAGAACGTTTCAGCTGCAAAGTGGGGTAGAACCCCAAAACATCAGTTAATCACAATCTGGGCTATAATGACCTTAAAGAACATTTGCATTTTCACACTCCATTCATTCATTCATTCATTCATTCATTCATTCAGAAAGAAAGAAATCACTTTTGCTTACACACCAGTGCTGCACTATACAGTATGCATCTCAAAACTTACAGCTTTAGTGTATTACCACAAGGGAAACTACCAGGGAAGTCAATGCAGGTTTGAATAAAAATCAGTGGCAAGAACACAGCACATACTACTAACAGAACTGAAGCACCTTTTGCACAGGCTGCAAAATGTCTTTGTCATTATACATTATACATCACATTATATATATTGTATCATTATACATCATATTATTGGGAAATATGCGGATTTCACATGGTCTATAGAAGTGCTCTCTTGATAAACTGTAAATCTTTTTATGCATGTGCTTCCAGTGAGTTATTAGCCCTTTTCTTAGAGAACAAAATATGATAGTTATCCTTCACTTATTTAAATATCCTTTATTAGAAATAAACCACTCCCTTATTTTAAGAAAATTACACCAAATGTGTTTTAGAGCAATCAGGGAGTCAGCCAGAGGGCACAGATTCAATCTCAGGGTTCTGCTGACATTTTCAGCTGCTCAATTTTGTTCCTATGGTTTTATGATGTCAGACAATCATCTGAAGTAAATTACTGACCTTTCCCCAATTTGTGAGTAGCCAGCAGTTTACTAGTTTTATCATTGTAATCCTTGGACTGTTCCATTTCCCTATTTTTAACACCAAAAAGACTTTAAATGCACTGAGTTTTAATCGAAACTTCAAGAAGATAACCTTTTTTTTAAAAGATTTGTTTCTTTGTTTCGTCTTGGGAAGGATATATCTTTTTTGTCAAAAGAACTCAAGTATAACAGTTTACAAAGTGCCTCCTCATACGGGAAAACCTTCTTTAGCCTTTCTAAGACATATTGGTGATGTCTTCACTCCAAGCATCCAGAAAAGTGTTTGACTGACTCATGCATGCCCCACATCCTACTTTAATTTAATAGATCCCTAACATTTCAGTCTGCAGTATTTTAGCTTCCTTAAGGATGTGAAGGAAGGTAAATAACAAGTCAAAGGAAATGATCCGGATACCGAATAACTTTTCCTCCTAACTGTACACCAGATAAAAGAAGAAAGGAATTACACAAAGAAAAAAAGTAATGAATAAAACAAATGAATAAAGCAAAACAAGAAGATGATCAAGAGCACAAAGGATATTCAGTATCCAAGAATAATATTAGGAAAATTACTTACAGGGAAACATCACCTTACGCAGGACAACTACACCTGCTCTTATTATGCTAACAGACGTGAACCATTAAGGATCATGCAACAGGATGCTAAAAAATGCAGCTTAGAACATAAGAAATTATTTGAAGAGAAAAGTTATAGGAAAAGGGCATGATACTTCTCTCACTTATCCAGTTTTTATACTAGGGTACTGCCATTAATAGCATTAGTCCTGATTTATACCAAGGCCAAAGTGTCTAGTTTCTTTAATCAGTCCTAACTGAAGATGCAGAAGACAAGCAATGCATCAGTGTTCTGTTCCAATACATATTCTTTTAGAATCCGTGTGATAAGAAGAGGTTACTTACTGTAACTGTGGTTCTTCGAGATATCATGCAGATATGTATTTCAAGTAGGTGTGCGTGCATTTAACATGCCTGAGCCGGAGACTTTTTCCTAGCAGTACTCATAGGGAGGAAGTGCTCGCACATTGTGGCCCCTGCTCAGCTATATGAGACGGCGCCACCTCAACCACCCTTGGTTCCATTGCATCAAAGGCCAGGAGAGGAGACTCCAATGTAGACTGGACTGTGCGTGGGTCATGGAGTACACATCTGCATCACATATCAAAGAACCACAGTTACAGTAAGTAACCATTCCTTCTTAAAATAGATGCTGTAGCCTGATTTATAGTAGATCAAGCTATAGATGCAGATGTGTATTCCACTTAGGTGACTCACGAGCAATACACCAATCTGGAAGCGGGGCTCTGAGTCTTCTGAAATAATGATTACAGGACTACCTTTCCGAGGCCTGTGTCCACTTTGGAAGATGTGTTAATATCTTAATGGTTCGTAAATGTATGGATGGTTGACCATGTGGCCACCCTGCAAATGTCCAGTATGGAAATGTCACTGAGGAATGCTATTGATGTCATTTGTGCTCTTGTGGAGTGAACTCTTATCTGCTGAGGGGATGTAGCCAAAACTATCTCATACACAGTCTTGATACAGGATGTTCTCCATCTAGAGATGTTCTGTGCAGAGACTGATTGTCCTTTCATGTGGTCTGCATGTGACATGAACAGGCAAAGCAAACCCAAAACAGTTTAGTCCCATCTAGATAAAAGGCTATACATCAGCTGATTCTTTTGGGGAAGAAAGCAGCTTAGAGAAAAACACAGGTAAATATACCGCCTGATTCAGATGAAACTGAGAGACCACCTTGGAGAAAACCTTTGGGTGTGGTCACAGCATTTCCTTGCCCTGGGAGAACTGAGTGTAAAACAGCTCAGCCATCAGAGCCTGAAACATACACAACTTCATTGACAAAATTATGGCTACCAGGACCGCGATTTTCTGAGACAGAAGGGGCAGCAAACAGGATGCAAGGGTCTTGAATGGAGAGCCCATGAGGGCTGCAAGAACTGTGTTTAGGTCCCAAAAAGGAACAGGCTCTCAGAACAGAAGATGCAAGCAGAGAAGCCACTTCAAAAACACCATTCCTATCCCCAAAAACTGACTTCCCCTGAACTGGGGAATGAAACGCAGATATAGCTGCCAAATGCACTCTCAGAGAACTGAACGCAAGACCCCATTTCTGAAAATGTAGCAGGTGTTCCAAGATGTCCTGGATGGGAGCCCCTATCGGTTGGGTCCCACGGGCCAAGGACCACAGCAAGAACCTCTTCCACTTTGCTAAATAGGCCAATTTAGTGGAGGACTTCCTACTGCTGAATAAGACTTGTTGGACAGCGGCCAAGTATTGCCTTTCCTCTCCATTCAGCCATGCAGTAACCACAACGTAAGGTGCAAGGAGCTGATCACAAGACGGAGGGCATGGTCATGATCCTGAGTGAGTATCAGGATTGAGTGGAAGTGTATGGGAGGCTGAATCAACAGAGCAAGGAGGTCTGAGAACCAGCTCTGTCTCAGCCACACTGGAGTAATGAAGATGAGCTTGGTCCAATCTGCCTTGAGCTTGAGGATGACCTGAGGAATAATCAGAAGGGTGGAAAGGCCTACAGAAAAGCCAACTGCCAGCTATAGTGGAAGTTGTTGGAGAGGGAGCCTGGACTGAGGCCAACCTGAGAACAGAAGTGGCGACACTTTCTGTTTTCCCTTGTCGCAAACAGGTTGATCGTGGGAATGCCCCATGTTGCAAAGGTGACCTGGAGGATATTCAGTTTCAGAGACCACTTGTAGATCAGTGAGACAACCCTGCTGAGATGGTCCGCAAGATGATTTTGCACTCCCGGCAAAGTGGATTGCTATTGGTGTGATGTCTTCTTCAATGCAGAATTGTCACAGTTTGATCATCTCTAGGCAGAATAACCTGAATGCGCTCCACCTTGTTTGTTCACATAGTACACTGTGGTGGTATTGTTTGTGAATATGTGATTCACTGAGTGTCTGATATGGTCCCAGAAGGCACGACATGCACTGTGGATGGCTAGAAGTTCCAACATGTTGATATGGAGTGAGGCTCCGTGTTCTGACCACAGGCATTGCACCGGGTGAGTCCAGAAGTGCCCCCCCAACCCAGAAAGGAAGCATCAGTAACTGCTGACTTATTTGGAAAGGGCTGAGCAGTGTGGACTCCTTGGCACACATTGTGTGAGGATTCCCACCAGTGCAAGGAAGTTATGACCGGTGTAGGAAGATGAACAAACCTGTCCAGAGAATGCAGGGTAGGGCAGTAGACCATCCTGAGCCACCTCTGAATAGGGCGAAGGTGCAACCTGGAGAACTGGACCATGTACATGCAAGCAGACAGGTGACTCAACAAGCTCAGACACACATGAGCTGTTGTGGAGGGTTGAAATTGTAGTCTGAAGCATAGCTTTTGAATTGCCTGGAAGTGATTTCTCAGAACACTCTCATGGAATCTAAGTAGGTCCCAGTGAACTCAATTTTTGAGAGGGAGTCAAGGTTGACTTTGGGGTATTTAAAATGAGCCCCAAACAGTCAAGCAAATGCAACATGGTTTCGATGTGGGTGAGACCCTCCTCTTGGAGCCACCCTTCAGTAACCAATCGTCAAGGCATGGGAAGATGTAGGTTCCTTTCTTCCTGAAATATGCTATGACCACCACCCTGCATTGGTGAAGACTTGCGGACAGAAGAAAGATCAACTGGGAGAACTGTGTACTGAAAGTGGTGTTCTCCTACCACAAAGTGAAGAAACTTTCTGTGGCTCGGCAGAATCGCCACATGAAAACAGGCATCCTGAAGGTCCAGACCAGTGAACCAGTCATTCTGAAACAGCACTGGAAGGATAGCCAAAAGAGTGACTATGTGGAATCTCAGGTCCTTGATTAATTTGTTGAGGCCGCAAAGGTTGACAATGAGTCTCATCTTGCCCTTGGATTTTGTATCAGAAAATACTGGGAGGAAAATCTGTGGCGCCAGTGTTCCTGCGGAACTTCCTCTAGGACTCCCAACAAAAGCAAAGCAATGACCTGCTCAATGAGCGGTATCTCATAAGAGGGGACCCTCAAGAGGGATGGCGGGTGGGTGGAGGTTGGAAGGGGTTGTGGAGAGGAACTGGACTGCATAGCTTTATCTGACAGTGTCTAGGACCCAGCTGTCAGGGGTAATCAAATCTCAAGCATTGTAAAAATGGGCCAACCTGTCCAGAAAGGGAGGGAGAGTGAAAAGGGCAGAGTACCAACTGGACCAGAGCTCTGGACTAAGGAGTCAAAATGGGGGCGTGCTTAGCAGGCACCGAGGGAGGGTGTTGTGTACTGGCCAAAGCCAGAGGCCTACTGCTTTCTCTTGTGGGATTTATCCCTCTTTCAAGGGTGGTCCCACTGTTCTAGGGGAAAGGTTGAGCACAATGAATGCTGCAGGCAATATTGTTGCTGCTACTGAACCCCACATTGGCATCTTTACACAGAAGGCATGTACACTCCCAAGGACCTCAAGGTAGCCCTGGAATCCTTGAAGGAGTACAAAATGTCATCTGTCTTGACCAAGAATAAGACCTGGCTGTCAAAGGACAAGTCCTCAACAGCTTTCTGGACGTCCAAAGCGATCCTTGAGTTTCGTAAGTAGGAAACTCTCCTCATAGTTACTGCTAAGGCCATCACCCTGGCCAAAGTGTCTGCAACATTGACAGCAGACTGCAAGGATGTTTTGGCCACCAAGCAGATTTCTGCAATGAACACCTGAAAATCCTCACATGGCCTCAGGCAACTAGTCCTCAAATTCAGATATGGCTGATCAGTTGAGGAAATTAAATTTGGACAACAAAGCTTGTTGATTCACAATCATCGTCTGAAGGGACAATGAGGTATAGCTCTTTCTGCCCAGAAGGTCCAGCTGCTTTGAGTCTCTGTCCTTGAGGGTAGACTTGAACCTACCTGTTGTTCCAACCATTTACTGAAATTACAAACAGGGAATTCAGGACCAGATAGGAACAGAACCCTTCAAATTCCTGCATAGGAACAAAATAGCGCTTTTTCACATGCTTAGCCACTGATGGTAATGAGGTTGGTGTACTCCAGAGGGCTCTCACCAGGTCAAAGAGCGAATCATTAATCAGAAGGACAACTCTTCCAGGGACAGTGGGCTGTAAATGTCTACCTCTTTGCATGTGTTCTCTTGGAGACTCTTCCTGGATGCTAAGGGTCAGGGATGTGGCTACAAGGCATGAAGGACACTGGCATGCCTTAAAATCCTCTGGAATAGAAGGAGAGGACAAACCAGGCAGCACGGCATCATGCTGCAATGAGAATGAGGGTCTCATATGGGCCACAACCTGGTGACAACCAGGAAGAGAGGACTCCATCAGCTTTGCAGGGAGGAAGAATGCCAGTGCCTGGGCTTGTGGTAGATCCACAGTCACCTCTGTCAATCTGACGGGTGACTTTGGCTTAGAAGGGGACAAGGAGTAGGATCTCTGCAAGCAAGGAGCATCCCAAAGAATCCAAGGAAGCCACAGATATGAGTAGGACATTGGTGGCCAATAGGGGTATGACCAGGGACCTCTGTCCCAGCCACGGGGAGCACATGCCAACCCTGGGAGCCATATTGGTCCATTGACATCCCTCAGAGCTCATCAGGTGATGTGAAGTGAGAAGATGACGACCCCAACTCAGAATCAGAAGAGCCCCATGATATTGGGGACACAGGCGGAGCAACGCCTGAGGGAGCCAATAGGCAGTCCAATTCATCCGTTGCCCAGAATGAGGCTGAAATTGGTGCCCCCAACAAAGATATCATCATTAATACTGAGCATGCTGGTGCCACGTGCAATGTCAGTCACAGAGCAAACAGCAGTTCCAAAGTGCCTGAGTGCATCGACATTGAGGGTGGCAAAAGGCACAATGAGAGTATTTGCAGCGTTAAATGCAATGGGGCCAAAGTGGGTCCTGGTGCTGAAAACCCCTGTACTGATTCCAGCACTGGCTACATTCCCACCATGGGGCAGGGAGTGTCCGGACATGGTGCCAACACACAGGAGAGTACAGTGGCTTGCTCTAAAGGAGGGGCTATAGATGGTGCAGCCCTGGGAAATTCCTGGACCAACTGTAAGGTTGGGACTAAAAGACAGAGGAGGTCTGCAGCTTCCTGGTACATTGATAACAGGGACAGAGTCAACACTGGCTTCTGCCTCAACAGTACCATACTCAGATGCCAGGAGGCTGGAACCGGAGTCAACCGTACAGTGTTTCTTCCCTTCCTACTGGGTACCAGGGAAGGGTCAGAGGTACCTGCTAAATCTGATGCACTGGAATAAGCCTGTAGTGAAGCAGTGTGGCCTCTCTTCAAGACTGACACCCAGGGACTGACGCACGCCACCTGGTGGGCAGGTCCAGGAACACCACCACTTCCAAACCGGAAGTTCAGGGACAGGACAGGACGTATAAAAGCCAGGCCCTGTAGCTCATTCAGTGGAAAACTGCCGGAGGAGAAGTGGTCTCTCCCCCAGGGCTGGGACCTGAGCCTGACCCCATTAAAGGGTCACCCGACCTACTCGCCAGCGGAAGCCTACAGGGCTTGTCCGAGCTACAGGGCCCCAGTGACTGGGAAGAGCTGCCTGCAACCTGTGAATGGGGAAAGTGGCCTGCTGCCTATGGTTTGGAGCTACTTGCCACCTGCGACCTGCCCAAGCTGCCTGCCCCAAACACTTTGAAGGAGCAGCCTGCCCGAAGTGATTTGGAGGAACTTCCAGATTCTAGTGACCCTGAGGGCCTGCTGTGGCTGCCTCTCGTCATCTACCCCGGGGAGCTGGACTATGACATGGGCTACAGGTATCTAGGTACAGGCGTGGAGAAAGTGGCTCAGGGACAGCTCTGACCACGCCAGGCCACTAGTCAGCGCGTTTTGGTGGGATCCCTGATGACCCAGTGTAGGGGTGTCCCACAACTGTTAAGGCCCTGGGCTGGGACACAGTGGAGTCGGGTGGGCCTGCATCTCCTCCCCCCTGGCCACCCGAAACCGGGTTGACTGCCCACTGGGCCAGCTGAGCCTCAATAGGCTGTAGCCAGTTGCTCTGTCTGCCTTGCCTGCCCCACCTGATCGGAGGACCTGGCCATAGATACTGTTTGTTTTGCCAGCCTCACCCTGGTCTCAGGACCTGGGTGTATAGATTGTAGTTTTTTTTGCCTGCCCACTCTGACTGAGGGCCAAGGCTACTGACTGTTTGTCTGCCCATAGCGAGGTGGTGCAGCCTCCCTCCAAGACCGACACCCTGGACCAACTCCTAACTATTACAGTTCCAATCCATGCTTACCGGTACAGTCCACGCTTCTCCTGGAGGAGGCAGAAGAGTTGCTGCACAACCTGAAGCAGTCTTATTTGGTCTTGTGATACCTCTTCGATGTATCATTCTACACCAACGATGTAGAATGGCTCCTCTACATCTTCGGAGAGATGACTGCCCCAGAACAAGAAGTGGCAGCACTCTCTGACACCAAGGGCGATCTTCAGCCCAAGGATGGCCTCCGTACCGGATCAGGCCGATACTCCTTGAGGTGAAGGTCTAATGCCACCTGAGTCTGCTTTTTGAATGATCTACAGGTACAACAATGCTCTTTAAGGTGGGCCTCCCCAAGCAAAGCAAGCACTGCGTGTGGAGGTCACTGTTGGGGATTGCCTCTCCGCACGAAGGACAATGTTTAAACCCTGGTGAGGGTATTACTGGGGACACTAATTTGCAACTAACACTATCTACTGACTACTAATGAACACAACTAACTATATACAATAAACTAGGTTAAGACTAAATGCGAGGTTGTGAGACCACAACCACACGGAGCACTGACTCCAGCCATGGGCAGTGAGAAGAAACTGAAGGGAGTTGGGGTGGCATTACCTCAATATAGCTAGGGGAGAGGCCACAGCCACAAGGTGTGAGCACCATCCCTCTATGGGTACTGCTAGCCAAAAGTCTGTCTCCGACATGCACACACCTAAGTGGAATACACATCTGAATCTACTCGAAGAAGTAGAGTCAACAGTCCAATTCAGAGGCTGATTTGAAAGTGGAAATTATTTAGTTTGTGAAATTCCTACTGCTAAGGAAGCTCTACATAGGTCTTGAGGCAAATATTATTATGATGACTATGCAATTACAAATTAAGAAAAGAGGGGAAATGTACTCCCTGACCAGAGGAGCACAGATACCACAGCACTGAGGGCTGCCTAAGTTCCAGGATAGATAGGTAAATAGAAAGCTATGCACCCAAGGAAACAGAGAATAGGAGGGAAGCAGGTTTTCTGTACCTTTGGCACTTCAAAGATATCTACTATGACAGATCTGACACACAACTGGCACAGTAAGTTTTACTGTTACTGCCAACTGTTACTGCCACCAGAGTTGCTTGCAAACAAAATGGCCAATCATTAAGGAGAAGAGTACTGGATTTTACTAGGATAACGTATTAGTTATGGCAGGTAAGTTAGAACAGATATTTCTTTAGAAAATATCTAAATAGATATTTAGATCTTTATATAAGATCTAATATCTAAATAGATATTTAGATCTTTATATAAGATCTAATATCTAAATAGTCTTTTAGAACAGATATTTCATTACTCAAGAATAAATAAATAAAGGAGACAAAACCTTCATATAGTTTCACAAATGAGCTCTTCTGAAGGGTTTTCATGTAAATTAAGTCAAGGCATCAAAGCACAATTAAGTCCATTCACACAAAGCAAAGCCTTTCAATCCCAAAACAATAGCCTAAAACTGATAAACCAGTAAGGTAATTTGAAAATCTCCTATCTACAATAGTCAAATACGGTACAAGTCACATCAAGAGCATATTACATTTACCATGCCAGATACCTGGTGTCACTTTAGAAACAGACACACAGCTCACTTTATGGAACATTCTAAATGTAGACAGAGTGAATGAATGATTCCTTGCTACTGCCAAGACATGCAGGTGGGATTTTCAAAAGTTTTCAGTGTTGGCAAGCCCTGCTTCCATTGCAGTCAATGGGAGTTTTACCATTGACTTTAAAGAGAGCAGAATTATACCAACACTGAATGCTTTTGAAAATCACACCCTAACTATCTCGGATAACAAACTCTTAAATTCTCTTCGTTTCCTTCCATTTCTAAGTTGCTTTCTCTCGCTCACAGTACCTCCACTTATTTCAAGAGTTTCCCTGGAGACAGGCAATGGTAGATTTTTCCATTAGGAAAAAAAAAAGCTTTGTAGCTCCTAGCCAGTATAAGAAATTCACGAAACAATGGTGGCACTGTCAAGTTTCATTACTTCAAAGAGTAATGCAGTAAATTAGGTACGGAGATTACACACATCATGGTGCAGTGTATTACCATATGTTGCATGCAAGCTACCACTCACAATTTGTTGCCCTTTTTGTGTGAGAACTAACTGTAGACAGGTCTGAAGAAGATGAAAAGGAGGAAGGATCATTTCTGAACCTTTTGCAAAGTTGAGTTTCTTATGTTACATTTTCCCCCACTTTGAAAAATGAAGTGACTTTTACATGGTATGACAGTCTGCGGGACAACAGATTTAGCGCTGAGCCCTGCAAATGCTCCATCCTTATGCACAAATTAGGATGACCAGATGTCCTGATTTTATAGGGGCAGTCCTGATATTTAGGGCTTTTTCTTATAGAGGTGCCTATTACCTCCCCACACCTGTCCTGATTTTTCACACTTGCTAGCTGGTCAACCTAGTCCAAATAAACCATTCAGTGAAAAGGAAAAGCACCAGAAAATAGCATAACACTGTTTTTTCTCTACACCAGTAGTTTCAAAGTCTTGGCTGATCAGCTACCATGGTGTTAGATGCCTTAGAAATAGGAGACAGAAAAAAATACTCCTGGGAAAGATGTGTAGAAAGGTGAAGAAAGAAATGGTGAATTCACATGAAAATTATTTAAACATCTTAACTTCAGATGATGACCTCTGTTGAGGTCATGTTTGGGTGTACTATAGAAGGATGCAGTTTCCTCCTAGAATACATGTAGTATTAAGTAAAACTGAAAAGCAATAAAGACAAAGGCTACTTTTAAAAAAATCTGTTCTTAAAGGACCTTGTAAGAATCATAGAAAGGAAAATAGTGAATATCTGAGTCAAGCTACTTGCAAAGAATGCATACGATGAAAGGACATACCACTATGGGACAAGAGGTAAGGGAAAGAAAATCAAACAAATAGGAACATTTAAAAAAATCTTTAATTCTACATTATTTCAGTGTGTTAGCAATAGAGACAAATAAATTAAACTCTGTCTGCAAATACAACTACTGAGTACAATTAAGGTATTGTCCTGCAAGTCACCATCTGTGTTATTACTAATGAATTTACCAGTTCATTTCTTTCATCTGCTAAAAGGGTATTTCTGTCTTCCAGCTTCCGTATCACAGCATTCAGTTCAGCAATTTTTAGTTGAAATCTCCGTATGTCTCGTTCATCCATATGCTGTTCCTTTAAAATCACACAAAGCAAAAAGGGATATTTTTTTCCTTCAGCTATTCATTTACAACACAGCAACATGTACATAGATTATATGAGGCAGAGTTTGCATTCAGTGTATGAAACAGCATGGATAATTAGAGAATATCTATAGGCGTTTGTGTCATTGATGGAAAATATTTTTTAATTGACATGAACCATTGCAAATATTTCTTTTGACAGTCGCATGGCTGCACAAGCTGAAAAACAAAAGGCTAATTTCAAATTACATCATGTAAAATATTAAAGTTAAACCTTAAATTATGAAAGTAAGACCTGTGTTCTTTTCACTGAAATATCTCAAACTCATGCCGGAATTAATAGCACGTTACAGAACATATTTGTAAAATAGCACAATACAGATTTAGAAAAGAATAAATACAAATTCCCTTGTAACGTCCACTGCTGTTGTACAGAATAGTTCTATTCATAAAATAAATAAATATCTGAAGGAGATAAATGGCTCATCATTGCAAATGAAGAAGCATACTTACTTAATCAGTCATGAATTATAACTTCACATTGTGGCCAAATTCTACTCATTTAAATGCTCTCAATTCAAATGTTTTAAATGTTCTTCAAAATTAAAGAGATATGTGGAGTTTTTAATATTCAAAGAAGTAGAGCTGCTTTTACTGCAACAATGCAATGTACAGTCCTGTTAGCAGTGCTATGCTCCTTTGGCAAAGATGAAACGTAACTCACAATTCCGTGTTCTCAGAGTATCCAGAAACACCGTGAAAGCAGACATAGTAACTGACCTATGAAAACTATCTGGTTCTCTTACCGGGCTTCCCATCATTTCAGCGGCATCCCCTATTCCAGCAGGAAGCTCTTTCTTGGGGCTACTATGGTACCGTTCTGCCTCCTTTACTTGGACAAGCTGTTCATCCAAAGCTTCTTTCTGAAGCAGCAACTTTTGTGCATGGCCTGCCTGGACACCAAGATCTTTTTCCAAAGCCAAAATCACTCTGTCTTTGCCTTTTATCTCATCCATCTACAAGGAAACAGAGCAAGAGGGAAGTTTCGGTAACATCTCCAAATATTTACAACAGGCACCAACTAAACAAAGTTCTGTTCTACAGTGGCCATCTCATTATGACTCTTTAAAAACAAAGTACATCTACCTGAAATAAACAAACATTGTTTTTCCTGCAGAAAACATCAATCTTCCATTTGCTAAAGTCCCAATCCAGTGCCCACTGAAATCAACAGGGGCTGGAGTAGACCCTATGTGACAGAGGACTGGAAGCTAACAGGTGAGCCAGCACGCTGATCTTGTAGGGAACCAATCCGCTCTCCTGGAAAAGGCTGATTGAGGCTATGCATCTAATTAGCTGATCAAGCTAATGAGCCATCAGCAGAGGGGTATAAAAGAAGACATAGGAAGGCAGTGAGGGGGGAGGACCTGGGCTAGCTGATTTTAGGATGTACTGAGATCTCGAGGAAGGGAGATGCTTGGCCAGGTGGGAAAGGGCCAGAATTCTTGCCAATATTTTGCTGCACCAGACTATACTGATAATGGGAATACAAATAAATTCACATAAAGTTGCCACCTACTGATGGAGTCTGAGAGGTTTCTGGGTTTTGCCCTGTTACGCCCTATATATAAAACAAAGAAAAACTTCTCTCAATTTGAGGATGCATAATTTATGTGGGCTAAAAAGAAACTTTCTTCACTGTATTCTGGGAAAGACATTCACCTTGGTGCAGAGGGCCAGGGGGAAGCTGGTGAACCATTTAAATCCCCCCTGAGCCTTACTTTGATGCTTAAGGGATACATCAGCCTCCTGCTGGCCCTCAAAATAAGAGTGAATTTCAGACATTATGACTCATGTGTCCATTCAAAATGCATCCATTTAATCTGAAATTCTTAAACCTACCCAAGTACCTTTCTTTTTGCTCCTTCCAATAAGACTAAAATGTAGATTAGTCTTTGCACAGAGTGAAAAAGGAAGTGTTTTATATCACAATACTCTGACAGGGTGAAATACTATTTCAGCATGGTAGGAAGGAACGTTTCTCTTAATCCTATCTATGTTTACCCAAGTGTGCTGCTCACACATCTCAAAACTACACCACACATACTAGCAGCAGTAAACTATGGCATCTTATACTGGATGTGCCCCTCACCACATCAGAAAAATCAACTTTGGGAATATTCCAAACACTAGAGGAAGTGACAATCTACACCAGTTACTATAGAAACAGATTTCTTAACAAGCATGCTAACAATGTACCATATATTTATTGGGAATGTGCTACGTGCTTTCTTTTTCAGTTTACTGCCTCATTTCCCCCCCAAACTTAAATCCATGGGCACATTAGAAAACCATAATAAACCAAATTAGAAAACCATAATAAAAACCAAAAATAAATCCATTAAGTCATATCATATGTAACATATTCTTTATTCCAATCCAACATTAAGAGAATATTTAAAATCAAGTGTTCAAAAGCTAGGAAAATGCCAGAATTAAGGTCTTAGCAATTATAAGTCTGGTGCCTTGCGTGTTTGCATTACAATACAACTCTTTTTTACATAATCACAGACTATATGTTTTCCTAGGGATTCTTGCCTTACTCAGTTCCAGTGAATGAGACAAAGCTATGCACTAATCCAAGCTGGTACCCTGCTTCAGGCGCTGCAGAAGTTAGATCCTGTGAAGCAAATGAAGATATGATTCACAGAAAGAGGAAGGGCAAGCTTATTGTTAAAGAAACTGGACTCGGGTGCAGAAGATTTGGGTTCTACCACCAGTTCTGCCACAGCCTTCCTGAGGGACTCGGTAAGTCACTTAATCACTCTGTGTCTCAGTTCACTTCACTGAATGCACGAGGACAAATTAATTGAATATTTGTGAGGTTCTCAGCTATTGTGGTGACGGGTGCAAAAAGAAAGGGTTATCAAAAAAGAATAAATTCTTTTTCATGGAACAATTTGTATGAGGACTACTGTCCGAAGCATGAGGCCACACAATGAACAACAATAAAAATAAATATTGAACAGCTGCCTCATTCATGGAGCACCATCCATCACATGCACTGAACATGGCAGGGGTCCTTTGAGAAAATAATATCTGATTGTGGAACTAAACACTGTGATCAAAATTCTGCTGTCGTTTGCATTGAACCCGATGAGTGCTAGTCCCATGCAACTGAAAACGAGTTGGGCCCTGTAATGTAATGCATAAGTATAAGGAGGAAGAATTAAAGTTGAATGGGAAGCCTTAATTTTAGCAACTGTTATCTTCTGGTCACTTCACTGTACAACCCTAATGTTCTTTATATTTAAAATTTAAATGGAATTTCGTAGCTGTTAAAAGAAAAGTGAAGAAACATTTCAACATGTATTGCTATTTGCTAAACAGCAGCAGAATGCTCTATGTTATGCAATACATACAATCATTGAGGAAGAAACTCAAGTTCAGGTTTTTTTCCCATGTACACCTTTACAAATCATATTCCACAAGCCCACACATATTAAAACCGAAGTTTCATGAAGCAACAGAAGTTTTGGTTGGGGGGGAGCGGGTTAAGCAGAAAAATTGCAGCCCTCCACCCCCTCTTTCTTTATGTTTAAATCTGGTAATCTAGTTTGGTGCTACTTTCAGGCAAAAATAATCACATTTCAGTCAAAAAGGTTAAACTTCGAGAAAGTTATAAGAAACTGAAAATGACGCTTTTGAGTGGAAATGTTTGGGCAACCTTTCTATCGGCTTTGCTCCACCTGTTTTTTCACACACACACACACACACACACACACACACACACACACACACACACACACACTAAACTCTTATATATACATATGTATTCATGCTGTAATACTTGTTTCATTACAGTCACAGACAGGCAGCAGAGGAAGTTTTTAACCAATTTGCACAGTTAATTCAATACAGACTGAAAGATAAATAGAACAGTGGCACAGTTGCAGATAGACATCCATCTGTTTTATGTTGCTATGAGCAACTGTATCTCCTTGTTGAAAAAGAAACATTCCTGAGGATGGAATACTGGAAGAGGAACTATTGTTATCTAGGAAGGCTTTAGACAATCCAGTTGGATCTTTTGATGGTGAAGGAATATTATGTCTATTTATTGGATAAATCTATATTAAGAAAAACATTTAAATATGCATTTTGTAACTAACTGTCCTCTCTTGGATCCTTTCATTTCTGTCTTTTCTAAGAGAGAGTCATGAAGCTGCTGATGCAGTATATTCTTTAATGACAGAGGTTAAGCCTATTTCAGCAGTTTAGGTCAAAATTCAATTTCCCCCTTTCCTCATCTGAAGAGTTTCACCTTTGATCTGTTCAACATAACCAATGCAATCCAGCTGCTTCCTCACTTTCATAGCTTCAACCTACCCAACTACTGTTTCAAGGATTTTGGTCTTCCTTCCACCCTGATCAAAAAGCAGCACACGTCTCCATTTTTACTTGTCTCCCCCATTATATATAAAGACTAATGCATTGCCATGGGGACTATTGTACATTCGGTCTAATATAGTCTATATCCTAGTGGAGAAAATGTCAATAATTGCCCTCTGACACTACATACAAGTCATACAGATCTTGGCTACATGAGCATACATACAAATCATGTACAACTGTGCATGGCTGATTCTTGGCATAAATTAGACCAAGTCTCTAGCTAGTCTGATTTATGTCAGCTGATAAAGCCTCAGGGAGCCCAAACGGTATCAATGAATCAGTTTGGCGTGGGTATGGTCTTGACACCCCCATGTCCTCTGGCAGCAGATGGCTGGGCTTACCAACTCCATGCCACTAGAGGATCCCCTTTTGCACAGGAGTGGTCTTGCCAGAGCCGGTCACACTGAATTTATAGGCAGAATGTACAGGCAGTATGGTGCATGTTTCATTTTACAGAAAAAAGAACATATTCCAATATTAAAATGACTTAACCAGAATGAATGAATGAAGTCTGGATACTCTGTTAGGTATTCTGTTAATTAAATACAGTACACAACCATTTTGACCAAGGGCCTGAGTCTAATCTCACTTATACCTACCTTACATGAGTATAATGCTAATGGCTTCAATAGATTTACTCCTAATTTATGCTGGTGCAAATGAGTAAACATCTTCTCTCCTCTCCCACCCCTGAAAATGCAATGCTTAATCATTTAAGCCATAATCTGTGGTTCCATTACAGTAACAGTCATTCACCATACAGGATTCTGAATTTGGCTCCACTAGATGACCCATGAGATTCTTTGCAAACTGGGTAGTTAGGTTTTGAGCTCAAAAGACACTTTTTCAGTTTGGCAGATCACGGATGATGCCTGCAGCTAAGCAACACAACAGGATGGTATACGGACTCACCACTGTTCACCTTCTAATGGCATTTGATGGCTTTCGAATCTATTTTTGTTTACACAACAGTATACAGTGCACTTGTACATAACGAGTGTCAGCAGGGAGGGGGTGGGGCATCATCCGATTCAAACTCATTTTGAGTATAACTATGATCTATTACACACCCTGGCCGCTAAAGTAGTGTTATGGGGAAAAGAGGGCTCATTCACTGGTGGCTGCAGAAGTACATCACAATGCAAAACCACAATATAGGGTACTCCAATGTATCCTGTGCAGTTGGTTAAAATTACAGTTTTCTAAAGTATCATTCCTTAAATTAATTCAGAGATTTCGCATTGTCAAGCGGTTAGTAGCTCAATATAGCAATTATCATTTGGGTGAGGAGATGGCATTTGCAGCCAGTGTCGATTTCAAAACTGTCTAAGAACAGGTATTTACGGTCCCCCAACAAGTGGGAGACACAATCAGAAATGAGTGTTTCAGCAAGACTCATCTTTCAAACATGAAAGAGACTCAGTACAACCATTTTGAACTTCGGTTGGCAAATATCTCATACTTGCACGGCTAACAATAAGAGTAAGAAAGAGACCTTTAGAGAAACTTTGGCCTCTCATAAAGTTGAAAGACAAATTACCAAGGAATTGAAAGCTAGATTTATCAACACTCTGACATGCTCAGTTTTCAAAGTGAAAAAGGTCAGCTGCTGCACTGCCAAGTATAGGATCTTCCTCTCTACTCATCCAACTCAAAGCAATCTCCAAGCCAACTGTAGAACAGAAATACACAGTGCTTTTCCCTGAAGAAGCCAAATGATTCTCTACATTACATCCTTGAGATAGAGAATAAGGATATCCTAGCAGTGAGACAAATTAGTTATTAGACAAGACTGCCAAAGGAGGGATGCGATTTCAGAATAGGTTACTTAGATAAACATTTAAAGGAGGAATTAATGCAATGTCCTTCATATTGCAAGGGAACAGATTAGAGGACCTAAATGGTCTCTCTCAGTTCTGCCATCTATGATTCTTCGAAGACTAGTTGTGAATACAAAATTTGCCATTTTGGGGGTCAAACTGGAGTGGGGAAGCAAACTGTGCAATGATTATGGAAACAGGCATTATTTACATTAGATGTATTTACTAATTTATTTTAAAGCATGTTTGTTGCTAATTCAAATAAGAACATCTAATGCCAAGATCTAGGACCAGTAAAAAATGGACAAAGAGTTATGTTTTTAAAAGTGCTTGAAAGTCTCTTTGTGACTTGAACTCCACATCACTTGGGTGCCTTAAAAATTTTATCCCAAATTTTACTAAAATCCCCACTGCCCTCCTGCCCCCCTTTTTAAAAGGCAGGATATAAATTCTTATGCTTTAAGAAACTTCCCTATGAGCAGGTTATTCCACACATGTTCATTACAAGATTTCTTGAATATTTCTCTGAAGCAACTGGAACTGGCAACTGTCGGAAATCAGATACCACCTAAAAGATGGCCCACTGCTCCAATATATGATGACAATTCTTATGTTCACTGAGAAAGATATAGTCAAAAAAACTAAATAACTGTTGTTCATGGCAGGGAAAAATGAATTGGGGTAGGAAGAACGACTAAAACTTTAAAAACTCAATTTTCTATCTAGATTCCCCAGCTTAAAAGATCTCATTCTAGGGACATTTTTGTTAAGAAAAAGAGTATAAAGAATTACATACTTTGTAAAGAGATATGAAAGATGAGTCATATTTCAGGCCTACCAGCCTGGATGCTGTTATGCATTAATGCTAAAAATAAACAAGGAATGCTGAAGCCATAATGTAGGAGCTTGCAACTAGATCTGCTGGGTTCATGGTAAAGAATGTCAGGGGTGGAATGCTTTATCCTGCAGCATCAGGGCTGAAGGATAAAAGTGTTCAGAATGTTTAGACAAATAGTAATTGCAACAATGAAATGCTGAATTGAAACGTAGGGTCTTTGCACGAGGTTAGTTTATCCTTGGAATGTAACTGTTAGAAGGTCTCTGGAACAGATGGCAAGATCCACAGCAAAAGGCTACCCCTTGACATTAGCAGCTGTGCATGACAGAGAGACATACATGTTTAAGGGAAAGACTAAGAAATACACCAGGGCTCCACCCTGCCCAGCGCTGACTGACAGCATAAGTTAGGGAGTGGATTCCAGGGCCTTTCCTCTCAAACTTCCTTGTACTCCTGTGCAGGGACGAGGCAGAACTGTAGCCCTTGCACTGAGAGACAGCAAGAATCGTGAGTGTAGCACTGTTGCTTCAAGGAGAGGAGAATGCCAAGAGGAACCCCTTCCTTGCTCTTCAGAGGCAGTGGTGCAGGCTGTATGCAGAATATGCGCACATAGTGCACCTTGTCAAAAGGTCATGCAATGGCTGATGATCCCCTTATGCTCCTGGATCTCCTATAGGGACAAGATGCCTCTATACCACCCTCAGTGTGGGTGATACCGTAAAGGCGCAATTTAACTCAAGTAACATTGGGCTCCCTGAAACTCAGAAAGTGGAGGGCAAATATTTTCTTAGAAGGTGATTGGAACAGAACACAATATTTGTTTCTGGTGGAGAATTAAACTTTTGTTAGTGGTGTTTTTGTGTTTTGTTTTTCTTTGAACACACTGTATGAATCTACAAGAGTTTTATCCCTTTAAGAAGCTGGATAGAACATGAAAGTTTCTAAATTGATTCTGATTACTTGTGCAACAGATATGTATGTTGTTATTCTGAGTTGTTACAGACAAGCACAATAGTCTCTGTTAGAGCTGTGTGGAAGACGGCAGGTCCATTTCATGAAGGATTTTGAGATTTTGAAATTTAGCTACATCACAAAATGAAATGAAAAACAATAATATTGAAATTGTCCGCAAAGGAAAATTCCTAATTTTTGTTTCAAGTAATTGAAAATGTTCATTTTGACAAAAATTAAAAAGTTTCATATGAATTATACTTTTTAAAATATGTACAAGTTTGTATACGTTTTTATTCTAATATATAATAGAATACAAACTAAAAAAATAAAAACAAAATGTCATTTCAAAACACAAATTTGAAAATTTTTGTTCTGACAATGTCAAAAGGGTGTTGCAACATTGCTGGAACATTTTTCCTCCTCTTTTCTCTAAATGAAATTCCAGCAAAATCTACCCAATTTTGCAAAGCATTTAGATTTCGATAAAACGACATATTCTGATGCAGTAAAGTTGTGTTAAAATTTCTCTGACTAGCTCTACTGTCTCTGAAGGTGCTGAAGATTTAATTTATATTATAAACCTTCTTGTTGCAAAACATACAATTGAGAAATATTAAAAAAAATGATTAAAGGATCTGAAGTGGAAGTTCTTTCTAATTCATGTAATTACATTTTTTGGACACAAAGGAAATAAGGAAATTTAATAATCGTCCAACAAGCTTCACAGTCACAGAGCTGATCAATGCTGTCTTGAAAAGAAGCTATTTCTGCTCTGATTCGGTTAACAGCGTCAAGGATTTTTTTTTCCTTACCAGGATGAAATCGAAGTAATATTACATTACAGTTCAACCAATTTTGTGAGGTTATCACAATGTTTGGTTATGCAGTAGCAACAAACAATCCTAATTCATTTCATATTAAATATTCCAATCTTTGTTAATATGGGCTTGATCCTGTATTCAATGAAGTTAATGAGAGCTTTGACATTGATTCAATGTATGGAAAATCAAGCACCGTGGGCCCAATCTTACTCTCATCAAAATCAATGCAAGTCTTTCCATTTCCTTTAATCAGAGATGTTTTGGGAACTTGATAATTAGCAGCACTACATGCATGTAATACTCACCAAGTTTGATTGGAGTTATGCATGTGAAAGGGTTGTAAGCTCTGACTTTAGAAGGGCTTTTCTACTGAAGTTTTCTATTATGTCCAGGGATCATATGTAGATTGTTTTCCAATCTTTAGTTCATGTACAGCGGTCTGGGAAACCTTAACTGGGGTTCAATTGTTGACACCAGGCATGTGCATGAATACCTTTCCCAATATTTCTAGTGTACCAGTGTGCTTAAATTCATGATTACACATACTAAAATCCCACCAAATTCTATTCCTTCGTCTTTCTGAAATGTACTTGTTTATCAAAAGCTACATATTACAAAAGCTCCTACAAACCTTATGACACTAGGTCAAACATTTGTGCTAATTTATGTTAACTGCCAGTCCTTGCTAGGCCTCACGTTAACGATTATAACCCTACTGGGCATTAAATAAGCTTATTGTAAAGCCTATCTTGTTTTATTATGTTCACCTGCTTGCATTAGAGCATTCCTTAAGCATCTTAACTTAGTCTAACATATAGATTACCATTTATTCTCAGGTAGGGATCTCCCAAGATCAGGTCAATATCCAAAGGTCGACACTGGCGAAGGCATCTTTTGATTTTTAGAAGCATGGATTGAAATTTTCAATCAGACATGTACAAAAGGACATGAACACTTGTTACACATGTAGGTACACGCATGCCTGTGCAGCCCTGATTTGTATCTGCACTTCAGAGGATTTCCACTTTGAAGTTGTACACACACAAAAAGTGCAAACATAGAATCACAGTATTGGAAGCGACCTTGACAGATCTTCTAGTGCAATTCCCTACACTCAAGGCAGGACCGAGTATTATCTAGACCATCCCTGACAAGTGTCTGTCCAACCTGGTTTTAAAAACCTCCAATGATGCAGATTCCACAACCTCCCCAAGTATTTTATTCCACTGCTTAACTACCCTGACAGTTAGGAACTTTTTCCTAATGTCCAACTTAAACTGCGCCTGCTGTAATTTAAACCCATAGCCTCTTGTTCTATCCCCAGAGATTAACAAGAACATTTTTTCTCCCTTCTCCTTATAACAACTTTTATGTACTTGAAAATTGTTATCATGTCACCCCTCAGTCTTCTCTTCTTTAGACTAAATAAAACCAGTTTTTCAATCTTCCCTCACAGGTCATGTTTTCTAGACCTTTAATCAGTTTTGTTGCTCTTCTCTGCACTTTCCCCAATTTCTCCACATCTTTCCTGAAATGTGGCACCCAGAACTGGACACAATACTCCAGCTGAGTCCTAATCAGCATTGAGTAGGGTAGAAGAATTACTTGTCTCTTGCTTACAACACTCCTGGTAATAAATCACAGAATTATGTTTGCTTTTTTTTCCAAACAATGTTACACTATTGAATCATATTTAGCTTGTGATCCACTATCACGCCCCAGATCCATTTCTGCAGTATTCCTTCCTAAGCAGTCATTTCCCATTTTGTATGTGTGCCACTGACTGGTCATTCCTAAGTGGAGTACTTTGCATTTCTCTTTATTGAATTTCATCCTTCTTACTTCAGATCATTTCTCCAGTTTGTCCAGAACATTCTGAATGTTAATCCTATCCTCCAAAGCATTTTCAACCCCTCAAGATTGGCTTGATATCATCTGCAAACTTTATAAGTGTACTCTTAAGTGTACTCTTATAAGTGTGCTTATCTAAACCATTGATGAACATGTTGAACAAAACTGGACCCACAACAGCATAATCTCATTTTGTGCCTTGGCCTTTCTAATTTTGTCCCTACATACTTGTGTTATTTATTTATTTTCATCCTTTGTACTTTGACCTAGCTTCCATTCTTTGTAGGACTCTTTTCTGAGTTTCAGATAATTGAAGATCTCCTAGTTAAGCCAGGGTAGTCTCTTACCATACTTCTCATCTTTCCTACACAGTGGGATAGTTTGCTCTTGTGCCCTTAATAATGTCTCTCTGAAAAACTGCCAAGTCTCTTGAAGAGTTTTTCCCCTTGGTCCTTCTTTCCATGGGAACTTACCTATCAAATCCCTGAGTTTGCTGAAGTCTGCCTGCTTGAAATCCATTATCTTAATTGTGCTGTTTCCCCTACCATTCCTTAGAATCATGAACTCTACCTTTCATGATGAGTTTCACCCGTGCTGCCTTCCACTTTCAAGTTCTCAGACAACTCCTCTCTATTTGTCAAAATCAAATCTAGAACAGTCTCTCCATTAGTAGCTTTCTCCACCTTTCAAAATAAAAAATTGTCTGCTGTACTTTCCAGGAACTTTTGGAAAATTTCTGCTCTGCCATGTTATTTTCCCAACAGATGTTTGGGTAGTTGAAGTCCCCATCCCCACCAAGTCCTGTGCTTTGGATGATTTTGTTAGTTGATTTAAAAAGCCTCATTCATCTCTTCTTCCTGGTTAGGTGGTCTGTAGTAGATCCCCCTCCCATGACATCACCTTTTTTTATCCTTTTATCCTTACCCAGAGACTTTCAACAAGTCTGTCTCCTATTTCCATCTCCACCTTAGTCCAAGGGTATACATTTTTGATATATCAGGCAACACCTCCTCCCTGAGCAAGTGCTTCATGAATTCTTTCTTTCAATATTTTCCCAAATCTAGCTGTAATCAAATTTTACTTGCATAAATACTTCTCCTTTTCTTAATGAAAATGGTCACTGGAAATCATTCCAATGTCAGTAATAGGAATTCAGCATGAAAAAAAAGTTAACATTACAAGGTAGATAAAAAATGGTGATATTTAAAAAAAATCTGATGTTTTATTTATATTGGATTATTTGATTTTCTTATTTAAAATTATAATAAGTTTTTAAAAACTTGTTTTAAATGAAATCTGAATTTACTACAAAATATGTTAAGGTCTAAACTTACTTTAATCTCTTAAGCCATTTAAATAAAAAATAAATATGCTGAATCCATGACTTTCTATTAAAATCTTTGAGTTAAAGGAGCTGCTTTTCTATATAAAGGATCAGGGAAAAACATCTAACTTTTGAGAGCCAGCTTTATAAATATGGCACAATAGGCCATGTATTGTATGAAGGGCTTGATCATTCATAGGACTCAGGGAGTGTGCTACAAGGTGCAAGAGACTGGAAAAGTCATTATGGGCGTTGAGACTTGGCCTCTGACTTCAGGAAACACCATCCATGTATTTCATTAAGGTCATCTACTAAACTGAAATAATCAGCTTAATTCACTGAAAGCAGTTAATCTCTGTTTTAATAAATCATTTAGTTATAAATGTGAAACATGTTTTGATAAGAGACATTTATGTATCCAAAACATCCATCTCTTCCTCCTGGTTAGATGGTCTGTAGTAGACATGGCTTTGCACACATCTGATTGAAAATCTGAGCCACAGTCTACAGTTCCAGAGATGACGGCTTGTATTTTTCGCTTTACTAAAGATGTTTGACAGCTGAGCTCTGTGTAAATACTGTTATGTCTAATTTTAAATATTTGAATGTTGTCCACATACCATGATGATAGGGGAAATATAAGTACTTAAATATATTAGATAATGTAGACTAAAGAGATATTGGGTACAATTTTTAAAATACCATTTTAAATTGTTACAAATACAAACATTGTAGCTAATTTTCTTATTACTATTCATGCTGTCCCCTCATTATAATTCTCTCTGCTAGGACAATGAAAAACCTTTCCAGTTTCATCTCTCCAGTTTGTTTCTGGTAAATTTCATTTTCAGGTGCTCATACACTAACATGTGCCCCAGTGTTTGGATTCCAAATACTGCAAGAAAATGTTTGCTTTTTAAAAAGTTTCTATAGGAATTTTTTTTTAAAAAAGAAAGAAAACATTGATATTGCTCTTGTCTGAGATCAATTATATGAACAACACTGACATGAGGAAAACTTTTATACAGAATTAATTTTTTAAATGTTATTTTACAACTTTTTACTTTTTTGAATAGGTCAGCAGGAGTCTACAGAAGCATTGCTTATGTGAAGAATTTAGGTTTCAGAATATCTGTACATATATGAAATCTCATTATCCCAGTTTTCAGAGCTCATTTTCAACCTTTGCAACGTTCACAGCTTCAATTAGAAAAAAATGAATACAACTTTATTTTTTTTATTTTTTTATTTTTTATTTTTTTTAATTTATTTTATTTATTTTGCTTGGTTTAAGATAATAGTCAATATGATCTACAGACAGCTGATATTGTCTTATCTTCTCTCATATTAGTTTTCCTGGTTGCAAGTAAGGAAGGTCAAACGCTTGGACTGATATTTTTTGAGGGTGTGAAAAATCTTAAAACTGGAAATGAGCTTCAGCAATAACTATGGAGAGACTACTACATATGAGAAAAATCCTCATCAAGATAAAGAATGTATTTGTCCAGTACCTTGTGACTATTATGTTTAAATTACTATAATCCAGATTTTGAATCCAGTTTGATACCTTTGCCTCACAGCCAGGACTGGCCAAAGAGTGAGGACCTGGCTTATTATAGTGCTCTATGGTATTGCAACATAGCAAGACATGAAAGCACGCCATGCACAAATTGAATCTTATTTTCAGACTTGTGCTGACATTTGTGATTATGCTTGTGCAGAAAAAGGGAAACAAAGGAAATACCCCAAATGCCTTTATCTTCTTCTATTTGGCAAAAAAGGATGTTTGATTGCCTTCATTGAAAAGGCAGGCAATCTGATTTGGGGATGTGTGTGGGGAGGTATCTCCAAAGTTAGTAGGAAGTATTACAACGTAGAGAAAAATATTTCACCATCAACCATGAGCTGCTATTTAAACTAAAAATGAAGCAAGACTATGGAACTAACCCCTTCACAACCAATAATTTCATATCATGTTGAGACTCTGCCAAGGACTCAAGAAAGGCCACTAATTCCTGTTTTGTCTTGTCTGTATACTTCGAAAGAGCTTGCCCACCTGATTTTGTGCTAGTAAAAATTCTGGCCTAATTGTAATTCAGTAACAAGATGTTTTCAGTTGTTGGCAACCTGGGCAAGATGGATTAGGTATTCTGTTTGCAGAACCTTAACCAGCATGAGGCTGTAACGGTTGTCACTCAGAAAAGGCAATCCTACAGAACCACTGACTCTGCTTCTGTTCTATTACTGTTCTGCCTATTCAAAACTTGTTCTACAACTGGTAAAAAAGGACACTGCCAATGATGTTAGATGTAAAATTGAGTCTCTCTGTCTGTTTTATTCTGAGGGAGTGTACATGTTCAGTATGTACTATGTCCTCCTTCCCCTCAACAGTATTTGTATCTGTTTTCTTCCAGCAAGGATATAGAAATCAACAAGAACCCTGTGTTCCCATGGAGACACGGACTATTCAGAGTTCCGTGTTCTATACCATGTGATCACTTAGAATAATTTGGACTTCAGTTCCTGTACTTTGTAGCCCTGTTTTTAGGATAACCAGATTTTTAAGAACTGGGAATGGAATATGAAAGGGAAATTATGCTCACTAAAATCTGAGGCCTGACAACCTTTCTAGCATTCTTAGTAAGTTGCAGCGCCCAAGAGCCTATCAATAACTAATTTACTTAAAGGACAAAGTAACTGCATTAGATGCTTTTATTGCCTTAGACTATAATTACTACCATAAAATTTTATTTGTCTGTAGCTTGTCATTGCTGTCATTTATCCAAAGGAGAGAGAGAGCGTGCTTGTGTGTGTATAGAATGACTAACTTGTTCTTGTTTTGTCCTCCATTCAAATTCTGGTTGAATTGACACAGGATGATAAAGGATTTCCTAACATTAAAGAAAAGACTATTTCTCTGTTATAATTTATCTTGCATGGTATTTGCAATCCTATCATACTGAAAGTTTATTCATTTTAGTAACCAAATCTCAACATGGAAAATATCATGGTACCAAATAGAATGGTTTTTTCATTATAGTAATTTGCCAAAAAACTGCAATATCACTAGTGTAAAATGTAGAGGTTTGGATCAGTACTGTAGAATACATTACTTTACTTCTGCTTTATTCATAAGAGAAAGGCTGCTGTCTGTGGTGAAGTTTATGAAGAGGGGTAAAGCTCTGGTAGTGTGGGCCCAAAGCTCTGGTAGTGTGAGACTAACATCTCTGCCCTTTAAAGGTATAGGCGAACAAGTGAAAGGGGCAACAATCCTTGTTACTTCAAGTGAGTGATTTGGAAGTAGAAGGGACCCTCTTCTCTTTGCTCAGCCAGAGCGGTTCCCACAAAGACAGAGACTGCTGCAGCACATGAAATGTATTTGAAAAAGCTAGCGTGTCCATCCTTTGCTCTGCAAAGTGAACACGTCTTGAATCTTTCAATAGTCAAGGTCATGTAAGGAAAGGAATTTCATGCAAAGAGGATGAGAAAGCTACCCAGTAACTAACTGGATCTCTTGAGCAGAAATACACTGGAAGGGTTTGGTACTTCCATTTTATGTGATAGGATGCAATGCTGTGGACCGGAGTGTGATTAGTGGATTGGGCTGGGGCTAACACTCCTCTGTGGTGCAGGAAAAGGAAGTGGGAATGGAGATTATTATCCAAACAACAAATGAAATATGCCACTTGAAACAGGCCTCTAATATCTTTCATGGGCAGCACAATAATGTCCCAATAGTTGCTGTAAACAGAAATATATTTATTGTTTAATTAAGCTTACCAGTCTGCGGATATCCCTCTCACATTCACGTTTTATTCTATTAACCTCATCCTGATGGGACTGATAAGCCGTGCGCAGGTCAGCAGCCTTCATTTTATCCGCCTGCATAATGTTGTTCAAAGCTTCTTCCAGCTGCTTTTTACCAGATTTCAGTTCTAACAACTCCTGCTGCATCTTCATACGTTCGCAGTCAAATGCCTTCCGAGCTTCTTCCCTGGTTTCATTTAGCAGTGCAGTTTTCACTTTGTCAGCTGCCCCATCCCGCAGCACATTCACCGTAGACTGCAGGCGCTGAATTTCACTGTCTTTTATTTTTACCGTACGAGCTACTTCCTGCTCATGCTGCCGGATAAGCAGCTCCCTGACAGCCTGGAGTTCCTTCATTTTCTCCTCATGGAGTTTAGCCTTCAGTTCAGAGATGAAGGCAGTGTGTTTGTGTTGCTCCTGCTCTCTCTCTTGCTTGACTTCCTGGATTTTCTCTCTCAGTTTACCCACCTGGAACAGAACAATAAATAGAACTTCGTTTAACAGAACTGCTCATGAGGTTGACTCTCCCAAACACACCATCATGGGTGCTCTTGCGATAAATTGGAAAAACTAGGTCTGAGCATCTCAAAAGTTTGCATCTGGAGCCAAACATTGTAGCCTGGGTCTCTCTCCACCCAAAACTAACTTACTTTCACATTTAGGAAACTGACATATTTTTTTAACCTGTACAATTTCCCGATTTCGTGGCAATCCTCTAGAGGGCACTTTACTGGCTGAAAGTTTCACTCTACTGGCTGTTAGAAGACACAGCAAGATATCACTCAGGAAACATGAATGCTGTTTTCTCCTGACTCCCTCCACCAAAATCTACTGCCATAGCCTTTTGTCTTGATGTGACCCACAACCTCAAGCTGCCACTCCTTGACTACTCCCTTTGTGCTGGAACCAGTTTACGGAGATGGGTCAGATTAGGAGAGCAGGGCTGGAACTTTGGAGAATTAGGAAGCCTCTTTTTTTGTGGGGGGGGGGGAATGTTAAGAAGCATTCCAGTGATTGATGGAGTGGTGGATAATATCTTTATTTGCTTTTTCTCTGGGGTTCATGTTGTTTCAGAACTTCAAAAACATTCAATTGATTTATCCTCACAACACCCTTATTCTGTTGAGAAATACTGTGCTTAATCTATGGATGGCGAGCTGAGGCACAGAGAGATTAATCGATTTGCCTAAATTCACATAGGAAGTCTATGGCAGAGCAAGAACTCCTGAGACTTGGTCCAGTGCTTTCACTATCAGACCACCATTTCCTCATTGCTTAGTGCTACAGAGGTGAGAAAGAAAAGAGCAACTAGGAAGGCTCCTGTCAGTAGGGAGAGAGTTAGGCGGTAAAAGCTGAAGATTAGACCTTACATTTTCATTTACTCATATTGGGTGGGTCATTCTTCAGGTGCCCAATTTGAGACACTCATTTTAAAGAGGCCTGATTTTCAGAGACCTGGTACTCAGAGCTTTTTGATCATCAGGCGCTGTCAAGGTGTTTCAGATTGGGCACCTAAAATCTGAGGCATCGAAAATCACTAGACACTTTTTATAACATAGGCCAACATCTCTAAGGGTTAAAAGCAGTAATATATCCTACTATATCAATACACACTCTGGTGAAACCTCATTATGACGACACTCAGCAGGATGCATGAACAATGATGCTATTTTTCAGAAAAAAGTCTAGAGGTAAATTTGCTTTCCCTACAGTAGGGACGTATTTGGTACAGTATATATTCCAACATGATCACTGTCATAATCACACCCTCCTGCTATATCCATCACAATGAATGCCACAATATAGGCATGGCATATGATTCTCTAATCTAATCCAAAATTACAGAGCAACAGAGAATCCAAAGACCTGTGCTTTCCCCTTATGTGAACCTACAAACATGCATTCCACATAGTGCTTCATGCTAGAATTAGGTTATTGCACAGCAGGGGAAAGAAATGCTGTAATGCTGATAGTGAGTAAAGTGAATAAAAACACTATTAACTGAATAAACACTGATCATGACTGCAATACATCCAAATCCAGGCATACAATAAAGTTCTAAACCAGGCATGTTAAAGCAGGATTTTACTGCACAAACACTGTCACCTTAGACCAAAAACCAGCCTAATAGAGACAAAGAGATAAGAATTGCCTGAAATAGATCTAGAATAATAGATCTCGTTATTGGAAACGGATCACATATCATGGTTTACACCAATTACATTTCATCCACATGTAATTGCATCTTCAGTAGATGATAGGGATGATATTTTGTTCCAAGAATGTAATCAACAAGTCCAGTTTTCAAACTTCAATGCTTATGTGAGGCCACCTAAGTCTCATGTGAATTTAAAATAAACCTAAGACCTCAGACTGGGGAATCATTCACCTACCTACTAATCTAAATGGGCAAATGTAGAACTAGACACTGATTTAGACATCCAAATTTGACAACTTGTTCTATTCTCACATCCATTTAAATATATCACAGCTATATTTTTAGGGATGGAGAAAGAAAGTTCCTGGAATCTTGTTAAAATAAAACAAAGAAAACCAACACTGCCCCTTAGTAGTTATAAATCAGTTGCAGCAATTATCAAGCAATACAGTTGTAAAATCAGTCTTATTCTACATATAGTGTAGGTGAAGGGTAATTTTTTAGCCTAAAGTAGTACTGAGTATGGTGGCTTTCAAAAGAATTTATTAACAACTGAGAAATTAATCTCGAAATACGTGTTTCCAAGCAGCATTTACCCTCAAATGACTGGAAGAGAGGAAGCCAGCAGAAGACGACAGGAGGTAAGTTGGATATAATTTTCAAAAGGGCCAAAGTTATTTAGGAGCCTATGTCCAATTTTCAAAAATGCCTTTTGGATTTAGTGGCCTAAATCTCATGGGAAATTTGTTTTCTAATTGAAGAGACAGTCCCATGAGTGCAGGGACTATGTGCTGTAAACTGAAGCTGACAAATAGGTCATGACATCAGTAGTCAATAAAAAAAGGTGTTTTCATCCCAGACATTACTGATTTGAACATCTACTTCACTCGCTTTTATATCTTCATGCAAAAGCCATAGCTAGTTTTTCAGCAAAAGAATGCAAAAGGTCATTTTTCCTTGCATGTCTTGTGCATTCCTGTGTTAATCTGTATAAGTTTAGGTATGGACAGAGTCTGAAAGACAAATATTTTCTTTAACCCATAGACTACACTCTTGCAGAATATGTGATAAGAGCTTTGTTCCCTTTTACAAACTATTTGCACATCTGAAAGACAAAATAAAACAATCAATATAACATTTGAGATCTCAATTAAAAAAAGTTTTCATAGTAATCATAATGGCAGTCAAAACTACTGACTGATCAGTCACATAAAAGTTATACATATTGTTTTATCCTCTGTAAAAATAATTAAAATCCTCACCGCGATTTGAACTATGTCTATATTTTTCTCTCATTTTAACTTAAATTTAAATAATGCTTCATTCTTGCCATAATGATCTTATACAGTATATTGTCTGACATTTACGTTTTCTATCATTGGGATGGCCAAGAGCCAAGGGCATTATAGTCCATTTAAGGTCACTTTTAAATCAAGTGCAATAGCTTTTTCCCAAAAACTGCAATCTCCAGTTTGTACATTTTATTACACAAATGGTATACACCAGCTTTGCTTATTTTCTGCCAGCACACTAATGACCTGGTCCAGTGTTCACTGAAGTCAACGGGCGTCTTTCCATTGATTTCAGCAGGTACTGGATAAGGCTGTAAGTGTGAATCCCTCAAACCATAGCAGAGTTCCCACAGTAACAGCCATCCTGGATAAATGAGATTACTTTAGGACAACTTTTTGGACTATCTACATAGAATTCAATTAGTAATTGTGTCATGTTCCAGACCTACAAACAAAATACTCTGAAAGGCTACAACATAACACTACTTTAGTTCTGAAAATCCAGAACTTTAACACAGAAGAATCAAAAAGAGAGAGAAAGAGAGAAAACAGACTGCTCACTGAGGCATAACTCACCCGAACTTGCTCTAAAAACTGGACCTTTCCAGGTTGACTACTGAAATACCTAGATCACACATTTCCCTCAGAGCCCCCTAGTCTGGAAGCAGGACCAAGAAAATCCTCTGAATTTAAAGGGATAGTTTTAACACACCAGCTTAATACACCATAAATAAATACTGGATTTTGAAGCAATATTTTCTACTAAAACAGGGCTTGAATAGAGTGGTAAACATGCCTGCTTTGTACTGACCGCTCTTGACACAATCATTATTAAAGTCTACAGTAGTTTAGAGGTGATGGTTCACAGAATGCATTTCCAAACCAGACTAATGAATGTTAGGTTATACGCCAGACTACACAGCATGACTAAAATCACACACTGTGAAGAAAACCTTGTACCTTTCCATAATTACTTTAGAAGCAATGCTATCCCAAATTATACTAAAAAAACCTGATGCTTTTAAATATTCATCAGCTTCAAAAATAACAGATAAACTATTTATCATGCAATTTCACCCATTCTAACATGAATAGTCATATTTTCAGATACCGAAGGATTGCAATTTGATAACTTGTGCTTGGATCTTGGGAACAAGTCTGTTTTCCCAGCAGATGAGGGACAAAGCTCATCTCTATGCTCCATGTTATCTTTGTATTGATCCAGAGACACGCAGATTGATCAATAAGCAGCCAACATTTTTTCATATGGAAAAGTTGATAGTATAAATAGGTTTGAAAGGATTAGATTTGTATCGATAAAAGTTGGTAATTGTCAATTTCACTGTACACACACAAACTGACAAAAAAAACTATTTCCATCAATAAGATAGGCAAAGTGAGAAAAAAGTTTGATTTAAGGATGTTTACTTCATATATTTTGACACATGATGATGACAATTTGCATTTTAATGGCTAGAAAGTCTCATTTTTTTAATCTCAACATCTGCCGTCATTAAATAATTATTGTCTGATAATAATTCCATAATTTCCTGCACCTGTGAACTTTTAAATTGATAAAAATAAAAAATGCTTAAAACCTATCCTTTTGTAGAAGTGTGAAAATTTAAGTTGATAAAGATAGAAAAAATGCTTTAAAATAATCATAAATATTATCCATCAAAATTTTTAAAAAATAAAAATTGAATTCTGCCAAATCTAAGTATGAGGGTCTCTCTGAAATGCCTGATATCTACTGGCTTCTGTCCCTGGTCTCTATGCCTTAAAAGCCAAAACTCAGAGAATAAGTAAAATATGTTCTATCTTTTATTGCACCTAGAACCTTAACTTTATTTGTGACAAATTTTATTAATTAACCTCTAACTGTATGTAACTCGGCAGGAAATATCAAATAGTCCACTAAAGACTAAGTCATGGCTTCTCTGAAATAAAGGAACATTTATTGAAAATAACCTTTCCTGAAAAGCTTAATACATTAAAGTATGTGAAATGCTCTGAACGGAACAATTTTTTTGACTAAATTGCTGATTTATAGTAACATTACAAGGATCACAATAATAAAGCCTAAACAGGGATGAATTATAATCTCTCTTTTTTCAACACCATTCTGCCCCCACTCCAAAAACCAAACCAATAAAAAAACCCAATCCTGCTCCCACTAAGATCAACAGCAAAATTTTCAGTGAGTTTAAAGAGAGCAGGATTGGGCCCTAGCTCAACATTGCATCTTGGGCCTGATCTTGGAAACTGATGAGCATCTCCTCCTGCAAGCTGTTGCATATGATCAACTCCCAGTGCCTTCAGTGGCAACAAAAAGCATTCATGAATGCCCCCTGGGTACTCAGCACCTGCCAGGATCTGATCTTAGTGTTTCTTACTAAAGTCATGCACAATGAATAACACCGCTTCTGTTCTAGTAATGTAACATGTACAATTATTATCTCATTTAAACATTCATTTTACAATGATGCATAGTTTCATAGGGCTCCATCCTGCAAGGGGTTGAGCCCACTAATTTCCTATTGAATTAAATGGGAAAATATTCTGAAATCAACTGTTTCCTATTGGACATTCAAAGCCGAATTGTGATGCAGTTCTTCTGGAATTCTATCTTTTGTAGGTGTGCGAGCATGCCCCTATGAAATTTAATAGGACTTAAACCAATAGGCTTCTCCAGAAATGTAACAGTTTCTATAAAAACCACTCTAAAACACCTCTACATTTAATAGAAAACTGCCCCTTTCTCTCACCTTTGTCCTTCCCCAATAACCACCTTCAAAACGTCCAGCACTGCAATAATGCTTCCTTTGGGGTCCATCGCTTCTACTTTTCTGCTGGCTAGCAGACATTGTTCTTAGTGCCTTCATAGATGCTACCTTACTGTTGCCAGCTTGAGAGTTGAGGCATTAAACTGAGGATCTGAACTCTAATGAGCTGTCGCTAGGCCACCAAGAAAGCCTTTGATGAAATGTTGTTTTACACCCACATTAATCACACTGAAATTGTAGCTGTCCCAGTCCAATCAAAGAAGCTGTTTTGTTCAATCTTTTCCAAAGGACTTGGCTCTAGGCTGAAAGGAATTGCTATTGGAAGAGAATCAATCACACATTGTCTGCAAAATGGCCTCCCATGTCTGGAATCCATGGAGAATGAGAAAGCAGATATTCATCAAGGACATTGCTTTGGAGTGACTCTAGCATCTCTGTCATGATATGTGGTGGCACAAGGATGAAGACCCTCTGCCAAGTAACCCAAGCCTGAGTGAAGGACACTCAATAACCCTACAACATAGGGGAGCAAAACAGAAAGAGGTACCCTTAGAGAAGCTTTAAGCTCTCCCCTTTTTGTCTCTATATGGGGCATTACTCAACTCAGCCTTTGGACACTGAATGATCTAAAGCCTATATTGTCAAGAACTGCAGGATGCACCTTGAAATAGAGTATCATACTGCTATAGCATTATAGCTGGAAGCAAGAACAGCTGCATCAGGAAGTTCAAAATGGAAATAAGATGCTAATTTTGAAAATGAGGGTGATTAACCTTTGGGACAGATCACCAAGGAATGTGATGAATTATCCATCATCTAGTGATCCAGAACTGGATTATGATGTTTCTGTGCTATAAAAAATAAAATCACTCAAACTCCTCTACACTAAATAGAAAATGATAACTTTTCTGTAAGCTTTTGAACCATCCTACCTATGGGATTTAATTTTTGTAAATGTTATATTCCTGCAACCCAAGCAAGACATAAGGGCAGAGGAAAGTATTTTGGAGGATTTACAGCCACGGAGCAGTCTCCGTTAGCTGAAGGTACACACTGATAATTGGTCAATGCTGAGTGCTCATACAGCAGTAACTGCGAGTAACATTTTTCTATCATTTCTGGTTGCCTAGGAGATCTCATGCCACCCTGGCAAACAATGACTGGCCTTAGTTATTCACACCTTTGTCATCTCTTGGCTGCATAGCAGCAGTGCAGTATTGCTGGGCATGTAGCACTTAGCCCCTAGGGGCCAATTGGTAAAGGACACTGAAGCACATCTCCAAAGCAACACGGGCTACCACAAACCTATCTCCGCTCCCTACACTGGCTTCCCATGGAATACTGAATCAAGCACCAGGTCTCAGTTCTTATCTTCAAGGAGCTCAATGGCCTGGGTCAGGACATCTAAGAGATCAACTAAAGCTCCGGGATGAAGACCATGGTTGACAACTTTGCTCCTCAGGCAAAATGGAACTTGCTATAGCAAGAGTAAAACTTGTCTGTGCAGGAAATAGCTTTCTGGGGGGCTGGCCCAAGATTTTGGAGTGAACTCCCTCAGAAACTGAGGACCATTATAAACTTCTCCACATTCCACTCCAAGCACAAGGCACATTTCTTTGACCTGGCCTTCGTTAACATAATAATATAGCCACATGCATACATATATATGTATTATATTACATATTTTAAAATTTCTAAAACAAAACACTCCACTGCACACGTCTCCCCTGGTTTAAGGATGAGAGACCACACACGACAGAAGTTAGTCATGTGGCTTAATGTTCTACTGGAAGGCACTCAGATGCTCCAGTAATAAATGTGATACAAGAACCGCTTTAGAATAGCAGAATTATAATATTAAACATACTATAGAATTTACATTTTTATATAAACAAATCCTACAGAAAAGTTTCTATTATGTCCTATAGGACTTTTCTATAATGGGCACAGCCTACCCTACTTCCCATGGCCTCTCCACTCTTAACCAGACACCAGGCCCAGTCAACTCACAACCCTGTAGCCTCTACCAAGCACCTCCTTTTCCATGCCTTTATTCCAAAGACCGTGCTCCACTCAGAGGCTAAAAGTGGCAGAAGCAAGAGACAGTGCATAAGTTTACAGTTACACTGCCACAACCTCAATCCTCCTGATGTCAGAACCCGTAATTTCCATTCTACCATCAGATACCTCCAATTACAACTGCCTTGTCGCAGCCAATCATTTTTACTCTCAGCCTTGCCTCACCTGGCCTCCCACCTTTGTCTATATGACCTTTATCGCCATTCTTTTCCCATCACATCAATTCTCCTCTGTACTCCTTTCCTCATCAGGCCCAACTTCACTGCTCACAAGTACCCTCTACAGCACCTCCACCCCAACAAGATGTACACATGCAAACCCAGAATGTCCCTTTCCTCCTCTTCCTGCTCTCTCCCATTCTATACCACTCTCATTCCTTATGCCCTTTTAGATTTGCAAAATCTTAAGGGAGTCATGTGACAATGTCAAAGACTTACAGAACGAGAGTCACTTTCTGCTCACAACTGAGCAAGGGACTTTATTAAATTAAGGAAAATGGGATTGCTTATTTCCAAAGCTACTTGCCGCTCTCTCTGCTTCACTGTGAAGCTTCTTCCTAAAACCTTAATCAGCCTCTGCAGCTGAGCTTCTTTCTACAGATTTTAACAACCAGTACACAGTCTCACATGGGGCAGCATATTTATTGTGAGGAAGCTAGCTCACCTTTGGGCTAGAATATTATTATAAATTATATCATACTGCACTGCAAGATCATCTAATTTCCTGTTCACTAGAACTTCAAGGCCTCTTTTGGTATTACTACCTTCCCAGTATCTCCCTCCCACTGAATGTGTAGGAGTGTTAATATTTTCTCCCAGATGTACTGCTTGAATTTTATATTGTTATCCCTGGCAATATTTGTAACTCTTAAATCCCATTGTGTTGTATATTTGTCCACACCAAATCCCAGCTTGGTATCATCTGTGAATTTAATTCACATATTTTATTACACATTCTTCCTAATAATAAAGAAGTCTATCAATCCTTGCATCATCCCACCGGATAGCCCTCCCCCTCCTCCTGTATCATGTTTTATTGTTCCAGATATCAAATGATCAAATCTACTGTATTCCCTTCATTTACTAATTTTACCTTATAATTAAATGAGGCTGGCTTTATTCTTTATAATTTTCTGTCACTCACTTTTCAGATTTCATAACCCTCTAGATGCTTAAAATACACTCTCATTTTTTCCATTATTTTACTAGGGAATGAGAATGTAGGTTTACAAGACACAAACAAAGAACTACCACGTCAGAATATCCATCTTTTTCAACAAATCCTGCATCTAACTACTGGTTAAATTCAGATGCTTCAGGAAAACCCAAAACACACAATCATGGAATAATTTGCCCAAAGGGAATGCTCCTTTTTCACTCCAGGCAGTTAGTGGTTGACTTATGCCCTGAAGCATATATTTTTAATGTTATCTAATATGAGCATGGGTGGCATTTACCAAGATTATCTTTTCTTCCTTGTCTGAAGATGGTTACTATACTGTTTAACGCTTTGGCACCTCTTCATTTCTAAACAAATTGCTTATGGTTCAGAAATTTAACTAGCAAAATCCCTTAGCACCTGACACATACATCAAAGAGAACTGCTGATTTATATGTCAGTTCTTCCAAATAATCTCTTTCCTGACTTTTATCAACAGCTGTGTTTTAAATTTTTCATTACATTACATACAGCTTTTCATATTTTTCTTCACATAAGGGAAGTCTTAAAAGCATTGTTGCTCTTATAACACCACCATGTTGTTTTCTCAAATTTCACACACACAAAAGAGTTAAGTTTTAAAAACTCACTTTTCAGTCATAACATTGTATTGCCCATAGATTCCATCTTGGAGATACCAATCGTCCACACCCAAGTGAAAGTTCAAGAAAGGAGGCGATTTAATGGAGACAATTAATTTGGAAATCATATAACTAATACACAGAGTCCACTGGGGTGAAAAATCTCATTTAGGCTGAATCCCAGGCATTATTTCAAGATCATAAAGCTTATAAAATTAAGACCAAAAGTAGAATTGCAATGACCCATGCATATCTAAACAGTGCTAGTACTGTTAATATAGGTGGAATATATGGGCCAAGAAAGTTAACATAACGCAATCACTGTCCAACATTAAATTGTTTTAAACAAGGTTCAGGGTTTGGTATACAGACACCTCAGTTTGCTGAGAACTCTGGCAAACACACCATTAAAATCCTTTTTAACGTTTGATTAGAGATATAGAAAAGAAGTTAAAACAGGTAAAGCATTTGATATACATCATATTAAATAAGGCTTTTATTTTAACAACATCCCTTGTTCCCTTTCTCTTTAGCTGCAGAGAGGTTTTAGAAGCGAAAAACACCCTTTTTTGACAGTCTTTTAGATGCTACCGAAGATGGTGATAACTGTCCTTTCTAGGGAAAAGTGAAGTTAGTTAAGATGGGCTGGAGCTGTCATTGCTGCTGTTGTTTCCTAGAAACCAAAACAAGACAAACACCTCAAAAGGGAAGAGAAAAGAATAGCAAAGATAGAAAATGATGATTCCATCTCTGGAGTTGATTCTCACTTGTAACCTTATTGATGGAAAAACACAGGCATATCAAACAGTCTTGTCAGCCATTCTGAGACATAAGAACCTAAAAATGGCCATACTGGTTCAGACCAATGGTCCATCTAGCCGTATCCTGTCTTCCAACAGTGGCCAATGCCAGCTGCTTCAGATGGAATAAAGAGAAGAGGTAATCATTAAATGATCCATCCTGTAGGCCATTCCCAGCCTCTGGCAAACAGCAATCCCAGCCTATCCTGGCTAATACCATTGATAGACCTATCCTCCATGAACTTATCTAGTTCTTTTTTTAACACTGTTACAGTCTTGGTCTTCACGAAATCCTCTGGGAAGGAGTTTCACAGGTTGACTGTACATTGTGTGAAGAAATACTTCCTGTTGTTCATTTTAAACCTGCCACCTATTAATTTCATTTGGTGACCCCTAGTTCTTGTGTTATGAGGAGGAGTTAACAACACTTCCTTATTTACTTTCTCCAAACCACTCAAGATTTTATAGACCTCTATCATATCTCCCCTTAGTCGTCTCTTCTCCAAGCTGAAAAGTCCAGTTTTATTAATCTCTCCTCATACGGAAGCTTTTCCATACCCCTAATAATTTTAGTTGCCCTTTTCTGTACCTTTTCCAATTCAAGTAGATCGTTTTTGAGATGGGGTGACCAGATCTGCATGCAGTATTCAAGATGTGGGCATACCATGGATTTATAAGAAGGCAATACGATATTTTCTGTCTTATTATCTATCCCTTTCTTAATGATTCCCAACATTCTGTTAGGTTTTTTGACTACTGCCGCACATTGCATTGATGTTTCCAGAGAACTATCCACGACTCCAAGATTTCTTTCTTGAGTAGTAACAGCTAATTTAGACCCCTTCATTTCACATGTTGATAGTTGGGCTTATGTTTTCCAGTGTGTGTTACTCAGCATTTATCAATATTGAATTTCATCTGCCATTTTGTTGTCCAGTCACCCAGTTTTGGGAGATCCCTTTGTAATTCTTCGCAGCCTGCTTTGGACTTAACTATCTTGAGTAGCTTTGTATCATCTGCAAATTTTGCCACCCCTTTTTCCAGATCATTTATGAATATGTTGACCTAGAAAACCTGTGCCTGCACTGGGGTGTTTAGCATATTGGTTTTAGCTGCCTCTTCCTGGTCACTGGCTCACAGGAATGATGCAAAATATGCAGTCTTGGCTGGCAAAGCCAGACTCTTATTAGATAGAAGTAAAAAAAGGAAAAGAGATAGGAAAGGGAAGGGAAGAAACAAGGTAGGGAAGGAAAAACACACATAGGGAGGGCAGAGGAGAAAGAGACAAAGTCTCACATCCTAGGGAGCATTCAGGATTTAGCCAAAGCTGGTGAAAGTGACAATGGCTCTGTAACCCAGCCTGGGCAGGACATCTCTCAAGAGTAGGATGAAGAAAGTCCGGGGTCCCAAGAGATGGTTGGGGTGGCAGCCATGATGATGAAGCTAGCTCCAGTAGCCAATTTTTCTCCCCAGATCTCTTTCTTTAAGGACCCAGAAAGGAAGCGGTGGGTGGAATAGCCCAAATTCCTCATTATTTTATCCAGCAATTAGGCCTAGTTTCTGACACATTGATCTTGAATTATGGATTTTCAGTTCCACTTTTCTTGTTTACCAAGCAAGATCTTAACACAGTCCCTTCAGTAGGCCTTTTTGTTTGGACTAATTCAATCTCTCTCACTTTTGCACCTTTCCCCATCAATATTCGTCATTGTAAGTTATCGTGACCTCTTATGAACTTACACTCCCTTTTCAGCTTGCAATTAGTGTAAATGTGTAGGCCTATTATCACAACAGTACTTTTGAATGCCAAACAAAAATATTGGTACCAAAAAAGCTTATCACCCAGTTGGTGAGTATAAGACACTATCTTCACAAACAAACAGCTTTTAACTTCTACTAACCGTTACTTTTATTGGGCCATTGTTGGTTACCTACCCTACAATAACTGACGCACTGTAATCAGGTGGATCCCCCTGTAGATGTGCATGAACTTCGTCCATGTGAGATCAGATTCTTTTGAATACCAGTGTGTATTGGGGCTGCACCCGGGCCTCATGCCTCCATGGACTCCTATATGACAGCATAAAGGACAGGATGGCTGCAACCCTACTCAATTCCCTTGCAATTTCCATGTTCTGAGGACTTTAAAAAAGCAGATGGAGGGTGGGTTGTGGGATCCACACTGACTTCAGTATCTCAAAAAACCATGGTTACTGTAGGGTAAGGAACCATTCTTTCTTTGAGTATGTGTCAGTGCACATCTTACCAAAGGTGACTGACAAACAGCAACCTCCCTGGATGGTGGGAGAGAGGCGTTTCAGCTGTGTCGGTTAAAACAAGATTGAGGTGCTACTCTCCCATACTTGGCATTTGCCCTGGCTGTCATGTCAAGGGCATAACGTTTAACAAAAGTCAGCAGATTGTTCCACAGATCTCGGTGACTGGAACATTCCTGAAGCATGCAAAAGGGGCTGCCTTCTCCATGGTTGAGTGTGCCTTAACATTCAGAGAGAAGGCTCACTAGCCAGCAGATGGCTTGTGGAAGTGCACTGTGTGATCCACTTGGAGATTCTCTGTGATGTGATGGCTTGGTCATTAGACAAGACTGAAATGGTCACAAAAGAGACAGCAAAAAAGGCTTGGTCCTGTCTAGGTCAGATAGCAAAGTTCCAGACACGTATGCATTTTTCTCTCCTGGTGTCAAGTGTGGCTTTTCGGAAGAAGACTGGCAAGGTAATTGATTGGTTCAGGTGGAAGTCCAAGACCAATTTAGGGATGAATTTAGGATGTAATCTCAGCCCCATTTTGTTCCTACAGAAAGATATTAAAGGCAATCTGGACATGAGGTCTTAGAGCTCACTGACTCTGTGCTGAGGTGATGGTCACCAGAAAGACAATCTTGATGGTAAGGTGGTGTACTGAGCACTTTGAAAGTGTATTGAAGGGAGGCTCCATACATTTCAGAAGGATGATGCTGAGATCCCATGAGGGAATGAGATTTCTAATTGCAGGGTAAGTATGAAAGAGGCCTATCAGGAATTTTGATACTTTAAGATGCGAGAAGATCAAGTATGACTGTACTGGAGTATGACATGCAGATATTGCTCCCAGGTAGACCTTGATAGTGTTAAATGCCAGTCCCACCTGCTTCAGGAGCAGCACATAGTCTGGATCTTTGTTATAAGTACCCCTACTGGATTGATACTGTTTTGGGCTGCCCACATGGACAATCTTTTCCATTTCAAGGAACAAGCCTCTCTGCTGGAAGATTTCCTGCTTTGTGTTTGAATTTACTGAACCTGCAGGGAGCAATCTCTGTCACTAATTCTCAACTAGCCAACATCCAAGCCATCAGATGTCATGATTGAGAATCTAACTTTGGTTCTGAGATATTATGTCCAGGCATGCTAGTGGTGTATGGGAGGCTCGGTGTACATCTGCAATAAATCTGTACAGACAGAACTGTCTTAGCAAATAAGAGGCTATCAGGAAAATAGAATCATGAAAATGTTAGGCTGGAAGGAACCTCAAGATGTTATCTAGTCCTTTTTCCCAGTGCTGAGGCAGGATTAAGTATGCCTAGATAATCACTGGTTCCAACTGATCTTGCATACTATCTTAAGGATCAGAAGAATCAGTGGGAAGATAGAGTCCTAAAGACAACCAAACCATAAAGGTATCTGGTAACAAGCCAGGGATCACACCTCTTCTGGAGAAGTTCAGGCTTTTGATGGTGTCACCTGTGGCAAACAAGTCTATTACAGAGGCTCCCCATTTACAGAATATTGGGTCTATGACAGAATTCTGCAGCAATCACCCATGGTTGGTCACCGCATGTCTGCTCAAGAGGTCTACTTGTTGAATAGCCAGTGAAGTTGACGTATTGATGACACCATATCCAGAGCCTGATGGATTCCAGGCAGAGTGGGGATTACTGTGTACCTCCCTGCTTGTTTATATTGTGCATCATGTGTTGTCCATCAACATTTGCATCATGGAGTTCTGCAGAACCAGCAGATATGCTATGCAGAACAATCTGATGGCTCTCAGCTCCAGGTCATTCATGTGCAGTTTTAGGTTGTCCTGAAACCACACCCCTTGCATCTATAGGCAATTGAAGCAGGCACCCCAGCTTGTCCCTGAAATGTCTGTGGTAAGTGCCATGGTTGCGGAGGGGCATATATTCATCAGGTCCAGCCATCAGAAGAACTCTTGATGACCTTTGTGTTCATGTGATGTCTGGATAGGGAGTACACAGACTTCAGCCATAGCCGTAAGGGCCACAGGTGAAATCTGGCAAGCAGTGTCACATGTGTACATGCCAACATGTGGCCTAAGACAAATACACGTTGTTGTCACTGGATTCAACTTTATGTTATCTGCTATTGACTGGAGAGATCACAACCAGTCTTCTGGAAGGTGGGATCTGGATAATTGGGAGTTGATCATAACTCCTATGAACTCTATCATCTGTGTGAGGGATGCCTTATCTCAGTTCACAAGAGTCCTAGCCAGGAGAACAGGGAAACGACATATTCCAGGGCTGCTGCAGTCTCCTGTTGCAACCTGCTTCTGATCAGCTAATGGTCCAGGTATGGGTAGATATGGATTCCCTGACTCCTTAAATGTGCTGCGTCTGCTGTTAGACATTTTGTGAACACACTCAGTGCTGGGAAAAGTTTGAATAGCAGAACCTGGTATTGATAATGGTCAGGCCCCACTATGAATCTGAGTTACTTCCTGTGGACTGGACGTAAGGCAATGTGGAAGTACACATCCTGCAAGTAGAGAGACAAAACCAGTCTTGAGGTTAGAGTGATGGAGGCAAACATTACCACCCTGAAACTGAAGTAGCATATGTAGAGCTGCATGAAATTCACGTTACTTTTTATAATCTTGTTTCACTTATCAGGAATTTCTTGTTTTTTCAATTTATTCGTTGTTTCCATCACAGGGAGAGGGGCCAGCATCAGGACCTACTCCACAGGAACTGGGAAGCCTGAGGGGGCAAATGTTCAGGGCCTGCCCCCATGTGAATGGGACAGAGAATGAGCCCATCCCACACTCATCTTGCAGTTGCAGCTCCTATCCCACAGCTTTGGACCCAGCTCCTCACTCAGGCAGTTGCAACCTGCCTGGAGGTTGCTGCAACCTGCCTGGAGGTTGCAGGGTGAGCCTGCCCTGCACTCATCTTACACCAGCAGCAGCTCCTGTCTCCCAGGGCTAGGTCAGACTCCTGGCTCTAGGCCTTGCAACCTGGTGCACACAGTCACAGCAATGCGCAGCTTTGGCCCGGGCCCCCCTCCTCCTGCCCCGCCACCATGACGGTGGTGCAGGAAGGCCAAGCCTGAGCAAGTGGCATTGTGACCCCTTCCACTATGTTGCCACCCCTTCAGTGGGGAGCTGAGCCCAGCCTCACAGGACAGAAGCCTTCAGAATCGCTGTTGCAGGGTGAGTTCTTCATTTTATTTTGTGTTATTTCACATTTGCAACAAACACGGGGTCTAGACATATATTCCTTGAGTCTCCCCAGATCTAGGACAGGACAAAGACCCCTCTTTCTTCTTCTGAATGAGGAGCTATCAGGAGTAGGAGCTCTCTTGCCCCTGAACTCTGGTGAACCGCCTCTGTTTTGTTTGTACTAGATGAAGCAATGAGGCCACTTCTGTCTGCATTAGACTCTAGTGAGAAGGGGCCCTGAAGAGGGATGTGGCAGTCATGGGCAGTGATTTCTAATACCCATCCGTCTGACAGCCTGGCCGACCATGCCTAATGCAGTAAAGCAAGGCAGCTTCCAAAATAGGGGCTCACCTGACTGTCTCTATGTGTCTACTCAAATTTTCTGATGTGTCACAAAAGTAGGGCGTGCTGCCAAGGAAGAGGAGGAGAACTGGGGCCCTTTGGTGCATTTTGGATTCTTCTTGGCATGGTATTCCAGTGGCCTGTGGTGGCAGGATGCATCCGTGGCATCAAGGAGGCCTGTATACAACATGGCTTGCAAAATAGAGTTGGGGTGTGTGTCACGCTGGCTGGATGGGGGGGGCAGAGCCAGGGGGCATTTATTATATTATTTAACATCAATATGTCAAAATCATAGTAATTCATGTGAGCTATGCCATGTCAGGTACTGTTAGAAAGGCGATAATGTGCTAAGTAAGATGATAATGTGTGTGTTCATGTGTTGTGTGTGTAATGGAAGTTATGGAAATGTTTGATATATCTGTATTTCAACTTGTGCTGTCTCTGAGCCACTCCCCAGACAGGATGGCTACAACAATAGCCTGCTTAAAGGCCCATTAAGAAATTCACAGGTACAAGAGGTCCAGGGGGAGAAGCCAGGGATATACCTAATGAGTCACCAAGACTTACTCATATGACTCTGGACTCCATTTTGGTTCCTACAAAATTCCACAAGCAGCATGACACAGACCAAAGGACATAAAAGGTTGGATGAGACCTTCATAGATTATTCCAGAAGGTGGAGCTTCAGCCTCATTTATCCTAGTGGAGAATGATACTAAGCAAATGTTTGGTGTGCCTATATGAGAATCTCCTAAGCAGAAGAGGCACCTTACTGTGTCCACATTTTAAAGGGATTAACTCATCACAAGATGAACAGACCTTGAAGGCCACAGGCTTCGAGTCTGCCATATCATGGGGGCAGGTCTAACCATCAATCCTTGATCCAGACAAGTAAATATGATCACAGCAGTCATAAGTCAAGGTAAATCAGAAGAGTTATGAAGATTTTTAGATTTCAGAGGGTTTAAGCCAAATGCTAAGAACTACTGGGTCAGAGACTCACTAGGGTTCCATCTTGCTGCCACAGGAGACCACCCTCTCCTTTATGCCCTTGTATGAGAGTACAAGGAGACACAGGGAGTATGTGAGACCATAACGGATACTGCTATTCAAAAAAATCCTATCTCACACATGAGTTACATGCATGTCTATGGTTGGATCCACGCTGACACATACTTGAAAGCTTCTCTGCTTTACCTCTCATTTCAGGGATCAACACACACACAGAGGAGTGAATTTGCAGGCATCAACAGTTTAAGTTGTTCAACAACAAACACGGCACATTGTGGGGATACATACTCTTGCTTGTGATGGCTCACGTAAAATATAGTTTCAAAACAGCCATAGTTTTTTAGTTCATAGAAATATTCTACAGGTTAATTTTCAAAAGTGTGACATTTCATAATGTCATCTTGGACTGAAATATATCCTCTTAATAATTATACAAGCAGCTAAGTGCATTTCTAACTTATCTAATAGTGTTAAGAGATAATTATGTTCCAGGTACATTTAAAAGGCTTTTCCTCAAATAAATCATGAATATATGTATAGATATATACAGCTAAATAAAAAGACAACATATTTTAAGGGATTAAAATTAAGTTAATTAACCTCAAAAGAGTTGGCTTCCTTCGTTAACATTACCGACACTCCAGATCCACTGAACTGTTTCTTGAGCAGCTTCAATACTTTTCCATTCACTTTTCTGCCAATAAAGCCATTTCATTTATTTAGGATTCTCTAGGAATCTTGCACTCTGGAAATGGTTTATTTTTATCTTTAACTGAAATTACTTTTTTTCATTATTCAGTTTGAATTACTCCATAAAAGAATTAACCCCCTAGGGATTGAACGTATTCATATTTTGGCAGAGGATTCTCCAGACTTCACCTATGCTACTTAACTGAGTCCCAAAATGATGCAAAACTTCCTGAACATCCTTGGTCCAGCTAAGCTACAGAACATCCTGTGCTCAATCTTGTATTACAGAGGACTCAGAATGGGTCAGTACTCAGTGATACAGTATACCAGGTCATTCCCCTTAATCAAACCACCACCTCTCTCGAGGTAAAATACTAGCCCCATTAGCTTCAGTAGAACGAGGATTTAATATTCTGCCTCAGTCCCTATCCCTATACCCTGAAAACAAGAACCAACTGGTAAACCCTAATCCTTTCAGATTTACTGTTGCCCATTTACCGCTTACCCACATCTACCCGTTTACTCTTCCATTAAACACATTAATTATGTAGCATCCCTGTCCCACCTTACTATCTGGGTGGTAGGTGGTAGTGGTTTGAGGGACAGGTGGGGAAATGAAACATGTAACAATGTGATCTTGGGGGTGGTGCCATCCACACTGTAGGGGATACAGGCATTCCTGTGCAATGGCTCTGACTGCATTAAAGAATTACTTGATTTTAGGCAATGCTATCTGGCTTCCTTCCTTCACATATCCCTGACACTACCTTTCATAAACGCAGAGTTTCCACCATGGCAACCATGGACTGGCAACTCTCCAGCTTGGAGAAAATAATTCTAAGGTAACTTCCAAACCAGATGCTCTCTAATGGCAGAATAATGCAACAATCACACTATCAGGCCACTAATGATGCCGATATAGATGAGATATTTTAAAAAAGGGAATGAAGCAAAATAGCTGAAAAATAAAAAATATAAATTATTTTTCAGATTAATTTGATAGAATGTTAAAATTTAAACTCAGAATTGTCTTTTAAACACAGCAGCACCGAAATCCTGTAAAAGGAGTGCAGTGATACAGCACAATTGTCAGTATCAATCTAGATTTAGAGTGCCTGAATGGCTGGCAAGCTTCCTGGTCTCTTGTACTAAGCAGCAGAGAAAGATATGCACCACCCCAGCCTCATAGTTGACTCTCATTTAATCTGTGGGGGAAGGGTAGGCAGAAAGGAACATCAATAACATTGGCTGCACTGTTCACACACCAATTCTGCTGACTAATCCATGAGAAGCATTAAGAAAGGATCAGGCTGCAGCTCATAAAGTCCACAGTTTAAAAGTAAACGTTTAAGCAGGAATGTACAAGAAGGAGAAGTAAAAATTACTCTCTGTAAGTAGGTTTTTCATAACTTTCTCTTCTGCGAAATATTTTAACATTAAATACTTTGTCCTAATTTGGGCTGAAAACAAATGTCATAATTTCCCAGGGGACAGAAATTCTGATTTTCCAGTAGCTCCACCCTGAATTTATTATGGGAACTGAATAAGGATTTGTTGAAAAGAAAAAAATCTGAGTTTTCATTTACAACATTTTATTTAAATTAACTATTAAAAATAATCAGACTGTCTAAGATCCAGCATCGTTACCCCCTCAGAAAATTATAGATGGCATGGAAGAGTAAGTAGAGCTGGAGACTAGCTTATAGTCTTATGGAGAATCACAATTCCAAAAATCTTATAAAGATTCTCCCATTCCAGTGAAAAACAGATGTAAAGACCATGAAGAAAAAGAAATGTTACACTGATGACTATATTTATATATTGTAAATAGCACAGACACACAATTTTTTTGCTCCTACTTCAAAATCTACCTTAAAATTATGTGAAAAAAAACAAGGGGAGTCACCTAGAAGTATTAGGCCTGGTCTACACTGGCAATGGACGTCGATTTAACGCCGCTTATGTCAACCCCCTAAAGTATGCATCTCCACTGGCATGTAAGTTCCGTCGACTTAAAGCATGATAAAAGTCAGCCTAGTAAAACCACCTCTGTAAGTGGCATAGCACTGAATTCGAATTCCATAGGTCGAATTTGCATCCGTGTAGGCAGAGCGCAACGTAAATCGACACCATTGGCCTCCAGGAGGTATCCCATAATACCCTGTTGTGACCACTCTGGACATTCATGTTCTGCTGCAATGTGGCCACGTACACAGGAAATAGCTCCTCCCCTCAAGCCCTGGGAAATTTTGAATTTCCATTTCTGGTTTAGACAGCGTGGCGAGAGCTTTGTAGCTGAACTGCTCATGGCGACTGCACAGCCCAAATGTGCTCCAGCTTGGAGTCAACGAGAGGTCTTGGATTTCATTGGTCTGTGGGGCGAAGAGTCTGTTCTGGCTCAGCTCTGAGCCAGCAAAAGAAATTTAGATATATATGAGAAGATATCTTGTGGCATGTTGGAGAAGGGGTACAATAGGGACACGCAGCCATGCTGCATTAAGATGAAAGAGCTAAGGCAGGTTTATCAGAAACCTAGGGAAGCTAACGGCCATTCTGGCTCCTCGCCCAAAACATGCCGCTTTTACAAGGAGCTGATGCAATTCTCGGCAGTGACCCCACCACTGTGCCACCACGTAGCATTGATACCTCCGAAGAATCCCAGTCCAGGACGAATGAGGAGGACTCTGTGGACAAGGAAGATGCAGATGAGGAGAGCGGGGTATCCATTCTCCCTGAGACCCAGAACCTGTTCGTTACTCCAGAGCAGTCCAGCCACACACAGGACAGTGGGACTGATCAAGATGCAGGGGAAAGCACATCTGGTGAGTGTGTGGGGCAAACCTTTTTGTTGCGGTTATGTCCCCAGTCCAGTTTCTTAAAAGGAGTTTGTGTTTTTGAGGGGAGGGTCTCACTGGGGGGTGGCAAACTTCAGTGGAGAGTTACTCCTGGAACAGACTATTTATGTGCAGAGATATGCTCCAAGAATCCTCTGTGGATATCTCAAGGAAACTTTCATGTAGGTAATCTGTTAACCTTTGCAGAAGGTTTCTGGGGAGGGCAGCCTTATTTCTTCTGCCATGGTAGGATACTTTTCCCTGCCACTCTGCTATTAAATGAGCAGGCATCATCGCGGAACACAACATAGCAGCATAAGGGCCAGCCTGTACCCCAATGCTTGCAGCAAATCTTCCCTTTCCACCTGCATTACCCTCAGTAGACTGATATCACACATGGTCACCTAGGGAAGATGGCACAAGTTTAAAGTATCCGACCAATACTGTCACTCCATTTTATTCCAATGCCATGGATGGGGTCCCCAGGTGCCTTCACAATACTATTCCTAAGTCCCAGTACTGTTGCAATGGGCATTATGGATTGGGATGCTGGTTGCCCTATGTTTTCTGCTGCTACAATTCACCTGCAGTGTCATCTAATGTCTTCTGCCCACCTCCTTCCAAACTGGCATATTACAGGGGAGCCCGGTGATCCCTCTCCTTGCTCAACTGTGGATTTTAGTGCTAATGAAGCTTCTCTATAACAGATGCAAGGGCCCCTTGCTTACCATGTCTGTAACACCAGTCCAACCCTTCCAAGATGTACAGAATGGAATGCGGGTCTGACTAAGCCTTGTGAATATGAAGGGGAGTACTTTTTACATTGTAACATTTCCTTCTCTACTTTGGGTCAGCTAACAATGGCAACTTTGTGCTTTGATAATTTTACAGTAGACACTTTGGCCCCCCTTGCCGAACTCCAGCTGAAAGACTTTCCCAGATTAGGAAGTGAGGGAAAAAAAGATGGGATGACATGTTCAGTGAACTAATAAACACCTCCGCGGCTGCTGATACACAGAGCTCAGAGCCTGGAGGATGTCCTTGTCTGAAAAACCAGACATGGACACAGAAGATCTGCACAGGACCAGGAGCATGATATGCAACAGGAGATGTTGCGTATTATGAGGGATCAGTCCAACATGCTGAGGCATCTGGTAGAGCTCCAGTAAGAGCAACAGCAGGACAAACTCCCTCTGCGGCCCCTCCGAAATGCTCTGCCGCCTATTGCTTTGTTATCAGCCCCCAGGTGGTCTAGGAGGAGGCTGAGCAGAGTGCAGTACGTCTGCACTCCACACCGGTGGAGACGAGCAAAAGGACCCGATGGCCCCTTTAAGAAATGCACGCAACCACAGTTGTTTGCACAGTGACACTTTACAACGTTAAGTTACCCTCCATTCTCCCCTTTAAAACGGGTCACAAATAAAACTTTGTAGCATTAAAAAATATCTGTCTTCATTCATTCATAGTTTGGGTGGGGAGAAAAGGGGAGGGGGCTGCTGGAGCTGGAAAATAAAGGCACATCAGAGACACATTATTGCAGTTTATTGCAAAAACAGTTTTTCAAATCTTCCTGAAGTGCTCCATGGTTGGGCTCTGAGAGTAGTGCTGGAATCTGGCTGCTCAAAATTGGCAGCCAGTCTATCAGCCTCCACGGCCCAACCGTAGGGGAACTTTTCCCCCTTCCTTTCACACAAATTATGGAGCACACAGCACGCAGATATAACTGATGGGATGTTCTTTTCACTGATGTCACGCTTAGTAAGCAGACATCTCCATCTGGCTTTTAAATGGCCAAATGCACATTCCACCACCATTCTGCACTTGCTGAGCCTGTTATTGAAAAGTTCCTTCTTGCTGTTCAGGTATCCGGTGTAGGGCTTCATTAGCCAAGGGAGCAAGGGGTAAGCAGGATCCCCCAGGATCACTATTGGCATTTCCATATCCCCAATGTTTATTTTTTGGTCAGGGAAGAAAGTGCCCACCTGCATCTTATGAAGAGACCCGAGTTCCTAAAGATGCATGCGTCATGCACCTTTCCAGACCACCCCATACTGATGTCAGTGAAACGTCCCCTGTGATCCACAAAGGCCTGCAACACCACTGAAAAGTATCCCTTCTGGTTTATGTACTCTATGACAAGGTGCTAGGATAGGGATATGCATGCCATCTATTGCCCCCGACACAGTTTGGGAACCCCACTCCAGCAAACCCGTCCACTATGTCCTGCATGTTTCCCAAAATCATGATCCTTTTTAGCAGAAGCCTATTGATGGCCCTGCACACTTGCATCACAGCAGATCCAACAGTGGATTTATTGACTCCAAATTGATTACCAACTGACCAGTAGCCGTCTGGGATTGCCAGCTTCCACGCAGCAATGGCCACTCACTTCTCCACTGTCAGAGCTGGTCTCAAGCAAGTCTTCACGTGCTTCAGGGCTAAAGACAGCTCTGCGCAAAGTTCAGAGAAAGTAGCCTTTCACATATGAAAGTTCTACAGCCGCTGCTCATCATCCCACACCTTCATAACAATACGATCCCACCAGTCTGTGCTCGTTTCCCAGGACCCGAACCGGCGCTCCATGGACTGAAGGTGATGTGTGCAGCCTGCAGCAAACAGGAATTGTTCCACTCCATGGCTTGTAGCAGGCTCAGTAACATCGCTATTTTCGATGCTGCGGCTCCTCTCTCGGTTTGTTTGGGACAAGAAGGGAGGGGGAGGGAGCATGTTGCATCATGGGAGGACGAAAAACTTCCCAAAAGCCTCTGTGGCTAACTGCACTATGGGATAGCTACCCATGGTGCACTGCTCTGAATGTCAACAAGCGTGGCAACTGGGGACTCAAGAGCCTGTCACAAGGAGTGTGATGTGATCACGCTCCTATGACTTCTAACATTTGGCGGGTGAAAGCCTATTGAAAGTAAATCTACTTCAGTTTGCAGTGTAGACAGACCCTTAATCAGTGGGTAGTGATAAAATGCCTGCTGGCTGCAGGTCTCTGAATCCACATTCAAAGTTGTGCACGTGAAATCTTTCATTCAGCTACATGAAAAATTCAGCTTAAAGATCAGAGTTTATACTCATTTACATGATTATCTCACCCATATTTATGCAGGCTATGGGATAAATATAACACTTCTGAAACTACATTTAACTGCACAAAAAATATCTAGAGTGGATCTGGCAGTCTATAAAGTTCTGTGTGTTTGGTAGGGAGTCAAGTGCACTGATGGTACTCAATGAATTAATAATAGGCCCATTGGTCCATTTATACTTCTGAGATGCAGCAAGAAAATAAAAATATACATGCTAACAGCTGTTTAAATATATATAATTGATGAATGAACAAAATCTCCTGGGTACGCCACTGAACAGTCAAATATCTGGAGCAATTACACTGTGAAGAGCAACATTTAGACCGCTGTTTCATATGCAAATAGCCAAATCATGCAACTGCTCTGAGCAATAACACATGCAGCCTAATGGGGTTAAATTAGGACTGCATCAATGATTTCCCCAGTTAGTCTGCATTCTGCCTATGCAGTTAAGTGGAATGCTTTGAATGTGACTTAGGCGTTCAACTTTCCCTGCTTTTCCTTTCACAGTTTAAATACTAAGCTCGGACACAAACCTCCTGATTTTTCATTTTGTTTCCTTTAGTCATATTTTGTTAGTACCTCTCGGTTTATCAACACTGCAAATTTAACTGACAGGATATTTATTCACTCTTGCAGGTATTAAGATTGGACCTAGTACTATTACTACACACCTCCTCACAGTTTAATACTTTGCTCTTTATCATTTCATTCCCTCAGCCAGTGCTCATTCCATGTGACAGTGCACACAGATCCAAGCCAACATCAACTCATTTTGAAAGTCCATTATTTTGAAAGACATTGTGTCAAATGGTCAGCTAGTTCATAACCTGACATACCACTTCAAAGCATTCTCAGAGGATGCAGACACATACCTTGCCTTTTTCTTGCTGGAATTCTATCTGGATGTTGGTCAGTTTAATCCGGAGTTCCTCATTAGCAGCCTGAACTGCTTCTATCTCCATGTCGGATTTCTCCCCCTTGGCACGGCTTTTCTTGGACATAGTTATTTGTAACGTTTACAATAAAAAGCCCTCACACCACGCTTAATTAATAGTCAAGCAGCCCTCTGTGCTTGACATTAACAAGTCAAGTAGTGCTCAGCACAGTCCTTCATGTAACACTTTTCCATCATGGCTGATTTCTTTCATATCCTGAAAGAAACACAGAAGAAGAAACAAGCCTATTAGACTGCAGCACCGTTGGAAAGAACAAGGCATCAACAAACAAAATGTATATCATGGATTATAAAATGAATCTATGTTACTTCAAGCTATTACATACAAACTGTTACAATTTTACAGTACTTTTCTCAAGCATACCTAGTAAGTTACAGTATACTGTGCTTTTATAGAGGAAGAAAACAAAGATCAGAAAAATAAAAGTTGCAGATATGTAACTTTCCCCGCACATTATTTCCTCATTAACTAAATATGACCCACTGCAATCCCGTTTCCCAGAAATTCACTTCCTTTTTGTCATGTTACAGAGCATATATTAACAAAAACATGAATCACATCTTATTTAGGACCTGATCCTAAAGAGGCTGAGCTTTCACGACTGAAATTGGGTCTGATCCTGTGTAAGCTGAAGCCAGTGGGAATTTGCCAGCAACTTCAATAGGAATCATTTAATTTAATTCATGTTGTAAATAGAACAGGAAATCCTGCAATATTAACTTAAAGTTCCATTACAACCTCTTGTCTTAATGGAATCTGAAAATCAGTAGGTTAAAGTTACCATTAACTATTATTTGCAGAAACAATTCTGTAATGCTAGGCTATAAAAAAAATATTGATGCAAAGCTGAAATACACTTCCAAAAGAATTCTAAAACTAAATAAGACTATACATTTGTAAAGCATGTAGCATGTGGAGTCCTGGTCCAAGGCACTATGGTAATTAAAATAATAAAATTATAAGGTTGCATGTTCTATTGAAACTTGCATGGCATCTGAAAATCAGATGCAAAAATACTAAGCTCCTTTAATTTAAGTTATATCCCCAAGCATGAATCCAGGTAAAGTGTTTATTTAAATCAGATTTACATAATATTCAAGGAGTGTATCAATACCATACAAAGAACTCTGATTCCAAATAAATAGGAAACTGTAGATTCGTTTGCATACTGATTAGTTATAGAAACTAAATCTGATTTTCATCCTGATCATCTATGGAACACCAAGTTATTCACAGAATGCGGGCTCAGCAGCACTTACTCCTGGCAGTGAATTAGTTGGCAAATTGACTTCCCATGCCACTTTTAAACATCCATTTAATCTTCATCACTAAACTATTTGCCTCAGTTTTGGCATTCATAAAATATTTGCAGTTGGCCATGCAAATGTTGCTTGGGTATGTAGTGTATTCGATATTCACTTTCCTTTCAAATAAGAAGCAGTTTCTCCCCACTCCTATGTAGGAGTTAGTTCAGGGGTTGTATTACCACCAAAGGCAAATAGTCTTTAGCACTTGGTGTTTGTATGGTGTCTTTAATTTAAGGATCTCAAAGAGTTCACAGACATTAGCAGCTCTGTAACAACAACAAAAATATGAGAGTATCATTCTCATTTTACACATAGGGAAACAGAAACATAGGAGTCGAGTGACTTGCCAAAAGCAACGCCTCACTGCTCAGATCAGTAGCTTACAAGGACCAGAACCCTGGAGTCCGGATTCCCAGTCCCCTGTTCTAATTACTTTATTAGACAACACTCCCAGCGAGTATTTGCCACAGTTACCCATTAGGGTTCAGACTAGAGACTCTATTAATCGACCAGAATTAAAAAAAAAAAATTGTTTCGTTTATAGTCTTAGCCCTACCTGTTTCCATTGTGACAGGCTAGGCTGCCCCTTAAGGGGAGTAATGCCTAGTTGTCATCCCCCTCTCCCCCAACATGTGGCATGGCCAGTTGAGGATATAAGAGTTCCTATATAAAAATGAAAGAGGGATGTGGAGAAAGAGGAGTGATGCTTGTCACTGTCTCTTTAAGGGACAGTCTCCCCTCTCACCCAATCAGGGATGTGGATCAGCATATATCCCGCCTAGTCCCTCATAAAAGGGCAGACACTAGCAGAAGAATGCTACTAAACCCTCTGAGCCTGAGAACTAAGTGGGACAGCTGAGGGAGAAGCTGGCTAATGTCCTACACCGGGCTACCTTACAACCCAATGCCAAGAGAAGAACTGGGGACTTGTCACCTAAGGAGAGAACAACAACTGCCTGAATTACCCACCACAAGGAGGAGCGCAGGAGTCTCCTGCCATAAGGAGAGAAAGAGAGACTGAGAAGTAACCTTGAAGGGACTGGAAATATGGCACAGAGGAACCCTGAAGACCAGACATTTTTGTTTATTTTTGACTTTAGTTATGGGCTATTTTGTATGGGGTTTTATAATAAATCAGCCCCAAGGAGGGTATTATTGAGTCAGGAAGACCTCAAGTAGTTATTGGGTTCCTGAATCAGGAAACTGAGGCAAGGAGTACCTGGAATGCCACTTTTAGCCAGAAGAGGGTGCTGGAGGGCAGTCATGGTCTGTGACACTCATCTTACTATTCCATCCCATCGAATTGAATATGGTTTTATATAAAGCCTTTCATAATGTAGATATCCCAAATAGCTTTAAAAAGCAATTGCATACTGGCAGTGCAGCAGTTCTAGCATAAATGCAAATTCAAAAAAAATAATCAAACTTTGTATAACAAGAACCCTTCATGGAATAGGTAGGTGGCTCTTGAGGCTTTTTTTTATTTTGCCTTTTTAAATTATTATTATTAAAGGAGGCCAGCTGCACATAATATAGTCCATTATGTTGTAGAGTAGAGATGAGCCATAATCCACTACCCCCTACATTTGTGGGAAATTTGGATTCAAATTCAGTTCAAAGGACCTTCTTTAATGAAGAGGGTAAAATAAACCAAAATGAGGTTGTAATCAGAAGTATTCTGTGTCCTGAAAAAAGCTTTAAAAAGTACATAAGAATGGCCATACTGGGTTAGACAATGGTCCGTCTAGCCCGGGATCCTGTCTTCCAACAGTGGCCAATGCCAGGTGCTTCAGAGGAATGAATAGAACAGGTAATCCTCACATGATCTATTCCCTGTTGCCCATTCCCAGTTTCTGGCAAACAGCAATCCCTGCCCATCTGGCTAATAGCCATTGATGGACCTATCCTCTATGAGGATTGAATTGCTTCTAAATTTGAATGTAGACTGAGATTCTCAGATAGTCTCCAAGGAGCTGTTCCTGAAATCCTTTTCTAAGCAAAATTCCTACTGAATTCAGTCATATGTAAATGCAATGTGAATTTAGCCTAAGTAAGGAAATCAAAATCACCCTCAAGTGTTTGGATTGCTACAATTCTTTTGTATCTCTCATACGATCTTTCTGTAAAATACCTTAATATATTTAGATAAGAGTAAGAACACTTGAGCTACGATGTTTTGGTATATAAATTTAGAAATGGAATTTGTTCTTCTATCACATAAGACAAAAACACCGAGGTAGCCTTATTTGATGTTGGTATACAGGAAATGTGGAGAACAGAAACAACTCAAAATGAAGAGAAGTTGATATTGTACTGGAAATTACCACATACTTTTGAGCCAGTGTCCCTGAGCTCTGACTGAGGCAGAGACTTTCCATTCAGTTGATTTAAGATATTCTCACTGGAGATACTGTGCCACATTAAGACCAAATATTTTAACCTGATGCCTAAAACTAGGCTCTTAAATTCACATTTAAGCATGAAACAGGTAGCCTGATTTGCAAGGCTGCTGACCATGTACTGCTCTCATTGACTTCAAAATTCATCCCCAGTGAGTTCAAGCTCATCAACAGCTGCCACTACTCAAACCCTTTGACAAATCAGGCTACTTTATTTAGGGGCCAACAGGTGAACTTGGTTATCTAAATATAGGCGCCTACATTTGAAAGTTTGGGCTTACTTGCATACATGTAACACATTTTCATTACTCTCACTCAGGATAACACTTACACTTTATTTTTAAAACCAGTTTAAAGATTCCAAAATCTAGAAAATCCAGCACTATCCTCTCAGTTGCTTATCAGATGGTTTGTAACCTGATCATTAATTGCTAAATTAAGTTTTTGCTCAATAACCTGTGCAGGGAGTGGCACACAGTGGTGCCACCTCAGGAGCTGACTGAGGAAAGAGCTATGACTAAGGGAGGATGCCCTCTTAGTCCCAAGGGAAATAAGGGTGTAATTCTCACTAGCATTATACCTGGTGCAGATAACCTCCACTCACACTCTGCTACCTCCATCAGCCAGTGTTTGGTGAGGGAAACAGTACGGCCAACCCCAGGCAATGAAAAATCACGAGCCACAACTTTCCCCCTCCCAAAATAATGAGATTGGATTAATGAGATTTTTTTAAATAATGCCTTTTGGGTTCCAATCACTTTGACTCCTGATTTTTGAGCCTGTATTACACACTTGGGTCACATTTCAAGCTTTTTCTCTGTAATCACAAGAGCTAGAAACTAACTTTTGATTAAAATGAAAGCTGAGATCATCATCTAATCACTTGACCATCAGAACTAGGGCTTGAAGCAAATCTTCATCAAATATTGTGACACTCATGACAAAAATCACAGTAGTTGGTAACACTCCCAACTCCCTGCCCTGCCCCATCTCCCTCTCCCTCTCTGCTCACATCCCCACAGGGAGGAGCAATGACCACATATAGCCTGCTCTCAACCCCCACCTTGTGCCTGTCTCCCTAATGCAGATATGTCATGCAAGGACCAAGTGTATGTTACTGCCCATATTTCTGCTATGCAGCTGCATTAGAACCAGCCATGGTCTAGTCTTAAACTGGAAGAACATTCCACAGCTATCAGTGCTCCTGATCAAGGGCATGAGGCAATGCAGTAAGATTGTGAACAAAATTACACTGAAAAAAGGAAGGAATATCCCACAGTTTGGCAAAATTTGATTTGCCCCTCAGAAGCCTTGACAACAACGTATTTAATAACTTACAAGGTACAACTTGACACATGATGTCATAAAAGAACCCAGGGTGTAAACCTGCAGTCTGTTAAATGGGAAAAATGCCATCGTCTTTGGTGTGAGTTGTGTGTGTGTGTCCTCTGAATGTATCACATGAATACAAATTATATCATACTGCAAAAAGGGAGGAAGAAGATGGAAGAAAATTTTTTTTTAAACAGATCCCTTCCCATCCCCCCAACCCCAATAATGACAAGTTCTCCTTGTTACAATAGTTTGTGAATTCTCAGCCTCTTAATTCGCTCTGTGGTGTAGACACTATTACTCTCTTATCTAAAACAAGCTTGGAAGAAAAAGGCAAAAACAAAAAACTTTACAAAATGGGTTAAGATTCAACTGGTGACAGTTACGTTTTTGGTCGGGGGAGGAGATGGGAAACATTGAATGTAGTCAGCAAATCTTACCTAACCAGTTATTTTACAATAACTCTGCCAGGAAAAGATTGTGTCCGATTTTCATACCATTCCAATGAGGTTAGTGATGGAAAATCCATTAGACTTCAGTGGTATCTGGAAACCCAATCAGCTGAACAATATCAATCAATAGTTCCAATTTCTCTTCTTCCCACTTATCTTTTTATGAATTCAAAGGATGTACTCTGTCACCATCAGAAGCCATTCCCTGCTTCAGAACCACCACCAAAATGATTAATAGATGGTTCTAGACTTTTCTTCCTAAAAACAAAATGAGAAATTGCTGTATAATGTGCCTAGCAATCTACAGATATTAAACTTTAATGAAACATTTCAGCAACATGCTAACAATCTAGTCCCTGATAAATGCTGTAGCTTTATAAATATGTGTTGCACCTTTATAAATACTGCACAACATGCAAGTTACAAAAAATCAATTTTTCTGCAAGGGAGTGAGAAAAAAGTCTAACGTCCTAGGACTAATGTTTGCTTAAAAATTACTAAAGCATGACTTCTATTGTGTCTTCTGTAAAAATAACTCATTTCTAAAGAAATCCAGAAGTATGCAAAGCAATTCTCTGCTGAACAAATGGAATTTACATGGAGAGAAGTACCTTAAAGTATACACAAGTCATATGCTTTCAGAATAGGAAACCATGTGGCTGGCATGTTATTTTATGTCAACATGCAAAATTTAGTAGCAATTTCCATGCAAAATTCAGAATTTCAGCCCTGATTTCAAAATTAATCAACACTACTCAGATTCAACTTGATGTTTATAGCAGATAAAATTGTTAATTAGTCATCATGACTGAAATATTAGAACAAAGAAAGAGAGATGCAGAAAATGTGTGGGCAAGAAGTAATGTCAGTTTAAAAGAATCTTCCTACACATCAGGCAAAATCAATTGCTGGTCTGTTTGGTTTATGACTAAACTGCCAGGCAGAGAATGCGATTCCATTTTTTAAAATAGTGTCTTTTTTACCAGGCTTTTTCCTTCACAGAATGATTTCATCTTCTGCCTTTAAGCCAAAGATTAATAAGACAACAGTCTACATGCAGTAAAAGACTCTTTCCTATGATTTAGTGAATCCTAAAATGACAAAGTGAAAGAGCCATAATGAAACTAACCTTCTATCCATCAAAATGCTAAAGGGAATTTTTTTTTAAATAGATTTATCGGTAAATTGGTCAGCTTGTTTCTGCTATTGTTTTGTTTATTTTTAAATTTTCTTTTATACCTTTTGAAATGTATAACTGACTTTCAAAATGTGGATTTATTGTTAAAGGATTATGCTATTTGTATCAATTTAGTAAGACCAACATTAGGGTCCTAAATAAAAGGCATTTAACTTGGGGGAAATGCACTACATATTTTAGCAGTTTAATATAATTACACATCAACCCTAAAGCCAGTTCTGTAGACCAGATATCTGTGGCTTCATAGTCTCAGGCACTCAGTTTTAGGCCCATACTCTTAGTAGGGAATTTTCAGCAAAATACACACTTGGATATTTCTCCTTGCAAGGATTTGTAAAGTATTCATATGGTGAGATAGAAATTTCTAATACTTTCTGAACATAAATTGCCCTGTACATTAACATTGATAATAATTATAAGGCTTAAATTAAAATGTCTTCCACTTTCTAGCAAACAAACCCAAACTGTGGTTTTAACTGCAGAAAGTGGAATGAAGTAATATAGGCACCAATTAATCAAAGCACTTAAGCACATATTTAATTTTAAGTAGTTAAAAGCTTGAATGCTTTGCACACGCTTAAGTGGTTTGCTGAATTGCAGCCTTAGACATTAGAGGATCAGAAGAAACTCTAGAAAAGCGCCACTTACCTAACAGATATTATTGAAGACACTCTGGTTACTTTCCCTAGACCTGAGGAAGAGCTCTTTGAAGCTCAAAAGCCTGTCCTTTCCACCAACAAATGTTGGTTCAGTAAAAGGTATTACCTCACCCAGCTTGTCCCAGGTACTGCTAATAACATTTAATCAGAGTCAAGCTCTCTGCAAATTTCTGAGCACATAAGTATGAATGAATTGCAACAGGATCCTAGAAATTTTCCAAGAATAAAGATTTTGTTCCATGCAACAATTTGTACATACTAAACTGGAGGACTTGGAAATCTCTTTCTATTTACAGCATGCAAATTCTTATACATGTACAATATTTAAGAAGGAGAAAATGAGAGATTGTATCCCCAGTCATCAGTCACCGCATCAAGTGCACTACCACTGCGTGAAGATAAACATCCAGGAAACATACCTGTACTACAGTTTAGGTTCCTGGGAAATTAATTATGCTCTTAGTATCACACTAACACGAGTTTTTGAGGAGCACCATCTTATGAGCACACAGAAATTAGATGGACACAGACTCATAGACTCTAAGGTCAGAAGGGACCCATATGATCATCTAGTCTGACCTCCTGCACAACGCAGGCCACAGAACCTCACCCACCCACTCCTGTAATAGACTCCTGACCTATGACTGAGTTATTAAAGTCCTCAAATCAAAACACAGAAACTGATCATCCCTCTCCAATAGTGTGTGTTCACAATTCTGTTTATGAATATATCCTGCAGTACTTGATCAATGAGTATTTCAGATTCCATTTTTGAAAGGCGGCTAGGACCTAATTTTGTTTCAGTTGTACCTTCTTGTTGTGAAGGTTCTGTTCAATATCATAGGTGTAACAGCAGCCACCATTCATGGAAGATACGTCCATCAATGACTATTAGCCAGGAATCCTAAACAATGTCCTGAAGTGTCCCTAGCCTCTGTTTGCCAGAAGCTGGGAATGGACAATAGGGGATGGATCACTTGATGGTTACCTATTCTGTTAATTCCTTCTGAAGTACCTGGCATTGACAACTGTCAATTGACCACTGGGCTAGATGGACCATTGGTCTGACCCAGTATAGCCATTCTTATGTATGTTCATTGAAATGATGGTTGTATAAAAGTTTCCATGTTAACCCACTTACAGCCACTGATATATTTCTGAAAACCACTGAACTGGAATCATCCTTGCTTGTGAGTGTTCCAGTGAAAACGGGATTGGTTTCACTGAGAATTGGCCCCTTGAAAATGCAAGCTGAGTATGTGCAGTCGACATGGTATGTTTGGTTTACTAAGCTTGTAAAGTGCCCATATAGCTATGGAAAGCCAGGCTGCACATGTGGGTATAGCAACTTGAACTAGACACCAAATAGTATCTCAAGGAGACAAAAGCCAAGGCAAGACTCCCTTGCTACAGCCCCAGTATATTTTCTATGGTCGTCCCAAGGTGTGCAGAAAGAGGTGCTTTTCTCCTCTTGCTTCTGTGGGCCTGTGTGAGAGATAAGTACCATGTCCAGGGAAGAGAGGAGCTCCTCTTGCTGCACACTCATTGCATGCCTAAGGATTTTCATTAAAATCTGGTTCCAAAGTTAATGGCTCCCTGACCGCACCTCCTAGGAAACCACAGCTACTTCTCTCCCAAGCTTCACCTGCTGACAGGAGCTTCTGTAGCTGTGGGCCTATTAACAAGCCCCAAAATAGAAGTGTTCCCACCTTCTGACAGTCCTTAATAGTTCTGAAATTGTGGAAGGTGCCTGCTAGGACAGCTTGCATTTCTTCACATGCAAACCATGTCTTCCCATAACACTGTCCCCTACATTCCTCCACACCATTCATGAATCTTAAACTTACTGTCACTCTGCACAAAAAACTCCTATCTGAAATAGACCAATGTTTCCTTATAGAAATAATTAGTCCATTAATCAAATATGTAGCAAAATTAAAATCTTCCACTAGATAGTACACGATAGATTGTATAGTTCCCACATAATTTTAATAAAGAACATGAGATGCCTTATATTTAAAACTCTCCCAATGCAAACTAAGGGGAAAGTTTCAAAAGCATCTAAGGCACATAGGAGGGATTTAAATGACTTTCAGTAGGACTTGTTTTCCTAACCCCTTAGGCATTTTTCAATCTCTTCCCATAACAACTTACTTGGGTGCACCTACCCTATTGTTAGAGAGATGCTACTTTGGATAAAATGAAGAGAGGGGGGAAAAAACCGCACAGAAACTAAAATGTGAGAAAAGAACGTCTGTTTATACACACATAAAATAAATACTATATTTTGAATTTAGTGCTAAAAAATAACCACCACATAAATTGTTGGAAAACAAAACATAAAAATTGTGTAATGCAAGTCCACATACATAAATAATTCTTCCAAAAATAGATTACATATTTATTTCCTCTTACAATGTTATCCTCAAAAGAAGCAATTACAAGTACTTTAGCAATTCTAGAGTCACCGATAAAACATATTTTATTTCCCATTTAGCATATTTCTTTAAAAACCACAGATAAAAACATCGAGAAATACACATAAAAATCCAATAATACCTAGGCCAGTGATAAAGTTGTTATGAGACGTTGTGATGAAGTAACAATTTCTTTATAATTGGAAATACTGTTTATTTTGTGAGCACTGTATGATTTCTGACATCCTTAACTATTCATTCCCTTGTTTTTAAAATATCAGGGTTCTACAAACAATATAAGAAGTGATTACATTAGTTACAATAAGTGTTTTGGTATTTCCTGTACTCAGGGTGAGGTGGGGGTATTGAGAGGGCTTTTGTTTTGTTTTCTTTGGAGTGGATTTTTTTAATTTACATCTTCCTTTAGGTTAGGTTTATTTTTTAAATGATGCATTTCAGGGTTCCACAAAGAGTAGCGTTGGGTTGTCTGCTTTCAACATGACTGTGAAATAAATTGCACCTGCAGCTTGAATACATGAAGGAACACTGTATTCCCTTTATCACTGATATGTAATGTACACAGCAGCTGGGGAAAAAGCCACCATTTTCCTAAGCTGTTGAATGCTACATACTCCATTGATTCCTAGATAACAGTAAGATGCATAAAAACGACACTGCTTTTCTCTTTAGGAGAGAATGGATTCATCCATCACACTTACAACACCTAGCACTCCTTTCAAGTATAACTGACTTATAGAGATCTAAATGTTATTTGGCAGACAGCTGAACACACTGCAATTGGTGTAATATACAATCTGAATGCATAGTAATTAGTCTCACATGCCACATTCTTTTCAGGTAGAACAACATGTACCATTTTCTCCCATTTGCAATTATTTTTATAAAGATAAGCAGAACATCTCCTGAGAAAATAACAGATGGAAGTAATCACAATAATTCTCAGCACTATACCTTGTTTTGATCCCTAGTTTGATGGTTTTTATTTTACATTATTTTAATTCAGTATGTTTATGATGTTTTGCAAATTCTTTTAACAAAAAAAGACATGTAAACTGAACAAATAACCTGCTAGGGAATTCACTCTCTTTCTATCTCTTTTATTTCCTTCTCTACCAGCTCAATGTTGTGTTATACTAAATTGATCAAAAGTATTGACTTTTGTATCTGATTACTTAAAATAATAGAAAACCCCCTCGCTGTATTCTCTGCAATTTCATTCATGAAGACAAAACCCTTATGTATTATATTCTGTAATCTATTTATCATTATAAATCTGTGCTTTTACAGCAATACAAATACCATTTGTTAAAATTAAGGAACAACATTAGAGTCTGTATTAGCTAACAATAATTTACATAGTTCAGTAATTAACTGGGATTGTGCAATGTTAAGTGATTTAATGCCTTCATCTTGAGCTCATTTGTATAAATTTGTTGCAGCCACTAATCACACAGTACCTCAAATCAAATGGGAAATCCAATGTAGTGAAAGCCAATATTTATTTACCAGCAAAATATTCCCAATCATGCAGACTTCCTTTTACTTTTTTTTATTTGTAGGCTCTTGTGCACTACAAACATGATAAGCTAATTATTGTAGTCAGACTTCTTCTTGATATAAAACTGAATCTTGTTTAACCAGTATACAACACTGTAGGTACAGAAATGAAGAAGAAACTAGAAGTAACTGAAAGCAGAGGGAGAACGGAAGCAAGCAGAATGATAATCACTAAAGGAGGACAATAGAAGCAAAACACTTAAAAGTTACCCCGTAACAACACATCAATGTATTATTCCACGTGTCATTCCAAGTTTATGTAGCTTTGGATGCAAAACGTGCTTAATAAACTGCAATTGTTTTAACATGCTTGAAGATAAGAACATCTGTACTGTAGTCACATTTTCCAAAAGAAAATTTAATGTCAGTAGTCAGTATCCAACAATAATATTAGAGCTGCAAAAATATTTTTCTGTAACCAAAACTAAGCACATGTGGTCTTTCTCCTACTTGAGTGGTCCACATAAGAGATTTATGAGTCTGCTAATGTTTTTACCTAATGGACTTAGTTCTTTAGCTCTAGCAGTAGGGGCTTTTGGTTTTAGCTCTAAAGATCCTGAGATCAAATTCCACCTATTGCCCCAAGCAGATTTGGTGAGGCAACTATCACACCCAACAGTTTTAAGAAGTTGGTGTGATTGACCAACCCCCAGCTTAACAGTAGATTCCTTTTTCTAAAGGAATATTATTCTGCAAATCTGAAAACTCATCTGTATGCAGTGAAATCTAAAATTCACTACAGAGACAAAGTAGGTGAAGTAGTATCTTATCTATAGTGAGAGAAACACAAAGCTCATCTTCAGGTCTGGGAAATGTACTCAGAGCGTCACAGCTAAATACAAGGGGAAAGACATTGTTTAGCATAAATACTTAACACACATTTCAAAGGACCCTCCACTCATAGCAGGGGGGAAAAAGGGAAGAAAGGCAGTGGTGGATGTTGTTAGTGGGTTATAGATTGTTGTAATAAGCCATAAATCCAGTGTCTCTATTCAGTCCATGCTTTTTAGAGACTAGCAGTGTTATGAATTTAAGTGTCCAGGCTCATCTTTTGAAAGTATTGTGCAGGTTTCCTTTAAGGAAAATGATAAAAGACAAATACACCAGATCACCTGTGGATGAACATTTTTCAGAAAGCAATCACTGTCTATTTGACTGATCAGTCCTCATCCTCAAAAAGCAATGGTCACATATTATTAAGATAGGAGCTAATCAATAGATAATTGAAGAATCAAGCTGGCTTTGCTAATCTACACAAGCAAAATGTTTTTAGTAACTTTAAAATTGAAAAGGATTGACGTTTTCCAGACATTCTCCCGCATTCATGACTTTAAAGCTTACAGCAGTTTCATAAGAGTCCCTCAGTATTATTGTAGTTGTTGTAACACACAGTTATAAAGAAAATTTCATTTTAATTATATGACAAATAAAGCAGTGGTCATTATCCTAGTATACCTTACTTGAGCAAAACTCCCATTGACATCAAAGGCCAAGTGTCACGTGCCTACCTTTGCAATCTACACTTGAAACAGCTTTACAATGGAAGCTGTTGGCATCATTGAGAGCTTTGCCTAAGAAAAAAGTTCAGGTGAAGCCCATTTATCAGTTTTGCTAGAAGTAAACGTCTTTAGTCTTTTACTGTAAGACTAGTTTTCCAGACCTCTTTCCAGACCTCTTTTCTGATCCTTTTCCAAATTGTCAATGTCAAGTGTGGATTCCAGAACTAGACAGAGTATTCCAGTAAGGGTTTCACTGACACTGTTTACAAGAGTAATAACGCCACCTGTCTACATCTACTTGATATGTTGTTGTTCTTTTCGTCTTGTCCCATGATAATCATATGAAGCCATGAAGTTCAAGAATTAATTTCACGACTCTTACAGAATCCTTTGTGAGGACTTGATCTGAGGTGTCAAATCTGAGGAGCATCACTTTCCTTAAAATATCACATTCCAAAGTGCCAGCACAGCCAGTTCCTGACACAACTTGCAGAATGGATACATCATGGTTCCATCTCTATTGATTTTAATTTCTGCAGTATGCCCTGTCCACAATCTCACAATAGCAATTTGTGAATAAGAGTCTCAGGTTCAGCCTCTTGAGAATCATAGAAAGGAACAGCTAATTCCATATAGAAAGAGTCTTTATTCTCTATCTGCATGTCATCACTGTCTGGGTCTGTTCAGGAATTGGAAAACCAAATAAAAACAAACGCTCACCTTGATTTTAGTGAGGCTTTTGGCACAGTTCCATATGATGTTTTCATAACCAAACTAGGGAAATGGGGTCTGGATGAAATCACTATAAGGGGGTGCACAATGTTTGAGAGACCATGCTCAAAATGTAGATATCAATGGTTTGCTATCAAATTGAGAGGACATATTTAGTGGGGTCCCACAGGGGTTTGTCCTGGGTCTATTCAATATTTTTATTCATGACTTCAGTATTGGAGTAGAGAATATGCTTATAATATTAGCAAATGATACCAAGCTGGGAGAGGTGTTGCAAGCACTGTGGAGGACAAGTTTAAAACTCAACATGAGCTTGACAAATTGGAAAATTAGTTTAAATTAAACAAGATGAAATTCAATAAAGAGAAGTATGAAAGTACTTCATTTAGGACGGAAAAATCAAATGCACAAGATGGGGAAAAATTGGTTAGATGCTAGTACTGATGAAAAGAATGTGGGGATTATAATGGACCACAGACTGAATATGAGTCATCAATGTGATGCAGCTGCAAAAAGAATCTGATTCTGGGGTGTATTAACAGGAGTGTTGTATGTAAAACAGAGCAGGTAACTGTTCTGCTCTACTTGACACTGGTGAGGCCCCAGATGGAGTATTGTGTCCAACTCTGAGCACCCCAATTTAGGAAGTATGTGCATAAACTGGACAGAGTCCAGAGGAAAGCAACAAAATTATAAAGGGTTTAGAAAACCTGTCTTATGAGGAAGGCTTGAAAAAACTGGGCATATTTACTCTTCAGAAAAGAAGACATGATTAAGGGCTGTTCTAAAGAAGATGATGATCAATTGTTCTCCATGTCCACTGAAGGTAAAACAAGTAGTAATGGTTTTATCTGAAGCAAGGGAGATTTAGATTAGATATTAGGAAATCTTTCTAACTCTAAAGGTAGTTAAGATTTGGAATAGGCTTCCAAGGAAGGTCGTGGAGTGCCATCATTGGAAACTTCTAAAAACAAAGTTGGACAAAATCAGTCAGGGGTGGTTTAGGTTTATTTGGTCCTGCCACAACACAAGGCGGGGGACTGGATTTGATGCCTTCTTGAGGTCCCTTTCAGTCCTATATTTCTATGATCTTGTTTCACAAGGTGTGTTAAAGCAACTGAAGAAATGGAAGCATCTCCTGATAACAGGAGGTAGAGTGCATGTAGAAACCTTGTGTGGCCAATGATTCCTCCACATGCACCGCTTTACTTTAGTCAACATTCCTCCCTTTTGGAACTTTGCCCAAAGAAATTCTTGGCTACACTAACAAAAATTTCAGAAAAGACCATCCAGTAGTATCAGTCACAAGGCAAACAGATTCATGTGTACACAGAGAGTTCTGCTCAATAGTCCCCTGCTTATACATCCAAGGATTGCAGTTGCTCTCGGCCACATCATTGCACTGAACTCATATTCAGTTGTTACCCACCTATTCATGGTTAGCCTTCCAGACCTCCCAAGTCCTTTGACAAGCTTTCCAAAACACAGTCCCTATCCCATAAATAGGATGTAAATTCTTGGTTCTTCGATGTATGATCTGGTATTTAGCTGTATTAAAACACAAGTTGTTCAAGCGAGCTGGTGTACCTTGTGATTCAGATAGCTCTGAAGGACTGACCAATCCAGCAATTTTTGTCTTATTTGCTAACTTTACTAGCAAGTATTTTATGTTTTCTTCCACGTCATTGATAAGGATATTGAATAGAGTCAGGTCTAGCACCGAACTCTGCAGGACCCCATTAGAAATGTCCTCATTGGATGTGATTGTGCCTTGGATAATGGCGTGGAAAGTGCACTTATATAATCTGCAGATGACACCTAGCTGGGAGGGTTGCAAGTACTTTAAAGAACAGGATTATATTTCAAAATGATCTTGACAAATTAGAGAATTGGTCTGAACTCAACCAGATGAAATTCAATAAAGACAAGTGCAAAATACCTCACTTGAGAAGGAAAAATAAAATGCACAAATACAAAATAGGGAATAACAGGCTAGGTGGCAGTACTGCTGGAAAGGATCTGAGGGTTATAGTGGGTCAGAAATTGAATATGAATCAACATTGTGATTTAGTTGCAAAAAAGTCTAATATAATTCTGGTTGTTTAACAGGAGTGTTGAACGTAAGACACAGGAGGTGATTGACCTGCTCTGCTTGGCACTCCAGTGAAGCTTCAACTGGAGTATGATGTCCAGTTCTGGGTGCACACTTTAGGAAATATGTGAACAAATGGGAGAAAGTCCAGAGGAGAGCAATAAAAATGATAAATGATTTTAAAAATCTGACCTATGGGGAAAGGTTGAAAAAACTGGGCATGTTCAGTTTGAGAAAAGAAGACTGATGTAGGGACCTAATAATAATCTTCAAATATGTTAATTGACATTATGAAGAGGCATGTGATTAGTTGTTCTCCGTGTTCACTGAACATAGAACAAGAAGTAATGCGCTTAATCTCCAGCAAGGGAGATTTAGTTTTGATAGTAGGAAAACTTTCTAACACCAAGGATAGTTCAGCACTGGTTTAGGCTTCCAAGAGAGGCTGTGGAATTCTCATCATTGAAGGCTTTTAAGAACAGGCTGGACAAATGCCGATCAGGAATGATCTAGGTTTATTTAGTCCTGCCACAGAGCAGGTGGTTGGACTTGATAACCTCTCAAGGTCCCTTCCAGCTCTACATTTCTATGATCCCCCATTTACAACTACTTTTTCAGACCTATCAGCGTGACACATAGTAGTCCATGTAACCCTCTGTGTACACATATTCATCACTGTTTTATGATTAAGGTATGTTTTATAAAAAATATGCCTCGTGAGATATCATTTGAAAAGTCATAATCTGTTAAGTATTACTGTCCTATTAACACGTGTGTCTCATCATTGTATATAGAGTTATGAGATTTTGCTATATGTTTGTTACTGAAACATTTTGATAGTCTGGGGAACACCCACAAACTAGCTCTTTGGAAATAACAAAAGAACTATAAACATAGGACTTGCTTGTCATCCCTGGAGACACCTCAATGTGCATATATAAAGAAGATGCAAGCAAGAATTTGCAATTCATATGAAGGACTGAGTGCAGAGTGCATAGGCAATGGGGCTATCTGACCCCATGAAACAGCAAGAACTTTTTCAGTAAAAAGGGTCAGGATATAAAAAGGGGGAAATAAGGCCCATGGCCACCTCTCCTATCTCTACTGAAACAAAATTGCTTGAGAGACTTGAACTGAGGAGATTGGTCCTAGACTGGGAAGGGAATCCATCTTGTGTATTAAGAACTATAAACTGCCTGCAACATCCAGAAGGGTGAAAAAAGCTGTTTGCTTCAAATCTTAGCCAGGTAAAATTTAGGAAACCGCTTGCAATTTTATCTTTTACTTCTTTTGTAACCAAATCTGATTTCTATGCCTATATCACTTATAAAAACTTAAAATCTGTCTTTCTTTAGTTAATAAACGTCTTTTAATATTTAATTTAACCTACTGAGCTTTGACTGAAGTGTTTGGGAAATCTATTCAAATTACAAAGGTTGGTGCATATTCACTACCCTTTGATGGTGTGGTGGACTAATTAATGAGTTCACATGGTTGAAGAGGGTCTTCAGCAGTTTAAGATGCACATTTTTGGGGTGCAAGATTGGGACTGAGGGATATGCGGGTGTTGCCCTATATCTGCTCAAGAGTGGCTATGAAAACAAATCATGTAATTTCAGGTTTGCCTTTACATGCTGATGGCTGGGTGAGAGCAAAGCCTGGAGAGGCTGCTTTTCACTAGCAAAGCAATGTAAGAAAAGCTATGTTTTGGAGAAATAAGGGGAAATTTCTGTTCTAAAGTCCAGCTTGTAGCCTGGGGGATGTTACAATCAGTTAGCCACTTTTTAATCTATTTAATATGTGCTCAATTCATTTTGTATAATGCTTATGTGGGTTTTTGTTTTGTTTTGTTTTGTTTTAAACAGCATGTCACATGTTATGAAATCAAATGCTTTACAAAAAGGTAAGGATATTATGTCAACACCATTACCCTTGTCAGCAAAATTTGTAATCTCATAAAAAACAGTATGTAGTTTGTTTGACAAGATCTGTATTCCATAAAACCAACTTACCTGGCATCCTTTAATATTTATACTGATTGTATCCCTTATCAGCTTTGCCATGATTCTGCACAATATTTATGTTAGACTATAGGCATCCAAATCCTTTTTAATATTGGCACAGCATTAGGTTTTCCTGAGGGAACTGTTTGTTTATTTTTAAGCCCTTTGGGACTTTCCCAGTATTCCAAGATTTGTTAAATGTTAACATCAGTGGTTCAGAGAACTCATTAACCAATTCTTTTAAAACTCTTGGGGGCAGTTTATCCAATACTACAGATTTAAAAATGTTTAACTTTACCAGCAGCTGATTAAACATCCTCCCTCATTACTGTCAAAATGGTAAGTACTTAATTATCTTTGTATGCTCTTAATAAGTCTACAGCCTTCCAAATATGTAACAGAAATATTCTAGTAATGGATAATAATGGATCTTTACCATTGCTACGATTTATTTTCTACCTAACATTTTTTAAATCCTTATTGTCCTACTGGTTACAGCAATAGTTCATTGATAACTTTAGCGTCCCTTATCAATTGCCTACCTTTTTCATCTACTAATTTATAGTCATTGCTATCAACAATGTGTTAGATATACCATTTTTCTGGGTTTTTATTCCTGTTTTCACTTCTCTTAACTGGAATGACTTTTTAACAACAAAGCCTTCCTTTGTCATTGCAGAACTGAGGGTTTGGGGGCATCTAGCAGAGTTTTCTTAAACAATGCTCAATTATCATTCACATTATTTTGTTTACATTTTTCATCCTAATCAATTTTGCTCATAATTGTCTTCAGCTTTGGCAAACTGATTCTTTAAGTGTCAAACATATCTTACTTGTTAGAACTACATTCTGTTTGCACATAAATTAAATCAGATCATGATCACTTGCACATAGGCAACCATTAATTTAGTTCAATAATCAATCATTTTCTTTCAGAATAAAGTCTAATATAGAATTATCCTGAATAGTATATAATAATAGTTTTCTAAAATAAAAAGTAATTTTTAGTAATTTCAAGGTGGTTATTTCAGTGGCAGCATGAGATTTGCAATATATGCCCCGCAGATTGAAATATCTCATCATAACAGTTTTATTTTTAAGGGTTACAAGGAACAGTTTCCAGGAAGACTGGTAGTCATCCATGCAGCAAGAAATGGGACACAAGGGCTTTCTCATTCTCTAGGATGCTCATCTTATCAGTTATTAAGGAGCAGTGAAGGACTGCGAACCTATTCTTATTCTCCCTAACCTGACAAACCTCACTGAGTTCAGACCAACCAAGAACACGAGAGCTTATGCCCAAATAAATTTGTTAGTCTTTAAGGTGCCACAGGATTCTCACTGTTTTACCACTATTCTGACGCACAACAATAAAGACAGAATGCAAGGGTACAATGTGCTGATCTTATAAAGTGACTGCCATCTCCCCTATGTTCTAGGAAACACCTCTTACAATCAACCAATGACTGTGTGAAAGAAGACATTCCTAGTTCACAATGTCTGAGGCATGCTTCCTATTAGCTTCAGATGACCTATGTTTCCTGCTTCGCTTTTCTTTTCTCTGTAATAAATAGTGATTGAATGGGTAAAGCAAGAGCAGTCATGACTTCTATAGGTGATATGAAATAATACTGTTTCCAGCCATCAAATATAAATCAAATACACTAGAATTTACTGAATATATTGCAGACTAACCATTAGAAATATCAATTTACTAAGTTCCTAAACAGACAATCCCATTTTCTTTTCACTGGATCTATAGGGTGGAATTTTCAAAAGCACTCTTGGAGCAGAATTAGGCCAATGCTGAGTGTTTTTAAAAATACCACCTGTGATGTTTTCGGAGAGGGCAAAAGTGAAAATGCCTTTATGCTTATGTAACTACTGCACAGGTTTCTGTACTGAAGTCCCACAAATGCTGTCCTGAGTAGTCATAGCCTTAAATTGTATTAGAGACCTCTTTTCAAATAAGGTATATAAAAGCCAGTAAGAACAATACATTTAAAGGGCCAAACTCCACAGAAAGTAGTGATCAAGAATCGCCATGGTTGACATTTTAATGGCTATGCTATAAGAAAAGATTGTGGCATCACAATATTGCAATGACAACTTCACCATAATATAGACAGAAAATAATTGTGATACAACGTGCTAGGTGTTGTAAAAACACATGACAAAAGGCTCTCACAAGACAGTGGCCTTTGCGTCCTATTGCAATAGAAATGTTAAACAAAAATAAATAGTGCTAGTGCAGGTGGGAGAGAACAGTTGTACTTAAAGGCCAGTGGCTCAACAACAATCCTGCAAGCAGAAGTTGATGATGAATGGGAGCTGAACAAGGGTTTCCTTCGGCTGTTGTAGCTACATCCTCTTCCTGGCTGACACGGTTCAATTTGGAGGCAGTGCTGGTCCGACATGGGCCTTGGAAAGAGGACAGCGTGAGGCTCCTTTCCATGTCAGACACTGCACCAGGCTTAATTCCAACAGACACTGGTGGCCAAGCCTCTCTGTACAAATTAAGAGCTGGATCCAAAGGCTACTAAAGTTAATGGAAAGACTCTCACTGACTTCAATGGATATTGGATCAGCACATTTATAAATTCTTTACCGATATTTATTCATTGGATCTGTTCTTACATTCCATGGACTAAAAAGTATGTTAAAATACATTAACAGTAGATACCTAGCCAATGATGCTACCACAAGCAGTCCCAAGGCACACAGAAAAGCAACAATGAAACATACTGAGGTTCAAACCCCAAGAATCATTCTCAAAACTCATGCTACGATAGAATTAAAATCCCTGCTCCCATACCAAGTGAACAAATAAAGCAAGGCGCTGGATTAATTGCAATTCAGTACAAGCATATTTACTCTAAAATGTTCTTCTGATCTTTCTGCTAACTCCTTTCTTGCAAACAAACAGAACATTTAAACTGATAAGATGCCTGCTCTCTGAAGCAAAGTATGTTCAACTTTCTGTCACTCAGATAATGCCCCATCTTTGTGATTTGAAGAGATCCCCAGGTGAGGACATGGGACTTTCAAATCCATGCAGCCCAGGTTTTAAAGCTCTGACTACTTTTCCTCCTGCCATTAAAGAATAAAACTATACAAATTTTCTAGAGTGAGGAAAAGGGTCAAGTTTTAGGACTATCCACCTGTATTAACAGTGTCTCCTTAAGGAAACAGTCTTTCCCAAATAAGACTATGGAAGAAGCAAATAAAGGGTCAAATTCTAGTACTTTTACTCATATTCATTAGTACCTAACATGTTGCTCTATTGAGTTCAAGCTTCAAGTTAGCAGGAGGTTGGTTTTGTTTTACGCGGAGTTGTTTTGGGCTTAGGTTTTTGTTGTTGTTTCACTAGTTCACTGTATTTTTCTTTCTGCATCAGGAAAGGATTTTTGTTTTCTAATTGTAGTGGATTAAGTTATTGGATTATTTACTTAATTTGGCAACTTTGTTGTCAGGATAATTCCTTCATTGGAAAATTGCAAGCCAATTGGCAATAAACTGTGGGGAACGGGGTTGTCTCTTCCAACGCGGTAGATAGGAGATGGAAAATTGTGATGTCTTAGATTAATGGAACCACACTGGTAGAGACCTGGGCTTCTCTAGCCTCTTTACATGGGGGAAGGGTTTATGGTTTAAGCTAAAGAGCAAGCCTTAATAAGTCAGATGTCCAAATCAGCATAAGGACAATTAAGAAATATCTTGTCTTCTAGTTATCAGCTGGATAAAAAAGTGGCCTGTGATCAGGAGATTGGCTCTGATCATCCCTTGCTGCAAGAATTATATATTTTCCCATGTTGTGTAATTTATTACGCTTAATTAATCTGCATTTTATGTGGCATTCTGACAGTCATGAGTACCTCTAGCCCGCTTGTGTCCTCAGCAAATAACACTACTAAATAAGTCGGACCTAGGTAATTGATCTGGAACAGTAGAGAGATTAAATTTAATGTAAGAATTCAGCCTGATCTTTGGCTACAAAAAAAAAATGACGATTAAAGAGAGGAGCTACAATAAGACGGCACGCACCACTCAGGAATCCAGGATCTCAAGGCTTGCAGTTGGAGTATAAAGGGTCTTTGATATCCCTCACTAATAATACTTCGAAGCAGTAGATTAGGACAAAACTACCTAAGACTATTTGAGAAACTTAAAAAGAATCCAGCTGACGGAAAGGATATTTTTATGATTAAGGCCCTGGGCTGAGAATTGAGAGATTCAGGTTCAGTTCACAACTCAGTCACACAGACTCCTTGTGCGACCTTGCATAAATCACTTAATGCCTCAGTAAAATACGGATTACATCTCAGAGGTGTTATGAAACCAAATTCAAACATGAGGCACTCAGACACTTCAGTAATGGGGACTTGTAAAAACGTAGGAAGAGTTTATCACTATTTCTACAGATATTGCAGGAACCATTGCAGTTAATATCTTACCAAAATTACTAGTCTTTCCCTAATATCTACAATAGTATACCTAACAAGTCCGTTTTGAAAACAATTATTTTCTTCCCCAATTAGATCTGGAAACAGAATAATCATATGAACCTTTTTTACTAGAAAGAACAGTAACCAGGTGACTGACTCCCACATACATCATTGAATATTGTTAGGCAGCCTACATAATAACTTAGAGTGGGTATTAGATACCATGTGCACATCTTAAAAGCACAACAGAAGAGGAGGAGCCAAGCCCTTCTGCGCAGATCATTGAAATCAATGTCCCTTTAAGTTAGCAAATATCAAAACACAAATCCAGACTAACACACTGGCCAAACACTCTAAGCATTTGGAAATACATATTTTTAAAGAAGAGGGAAAAGAAATTGGATGTTTATACTTTGTTGTCCTTGATAGTAAAAATTCTTAACCCTGTCTCGCAAGATTCCAGCTACGTAAGAGCAAAATAAAATTCAGCTCTTTTGTTTGAAACCAAGCACCAGATGGAGAGAAAGACAGACAGTGTTAGTATTCCAAGCTCTACCCACAACAGCAGCTCCATCTCCAGAGATGCCACTCACAGATTGCTCAGAGGTTCAAAAAATAACAATACATGCTCTCTGGGTTCAGCTCCTCTCAGTGGAATCCAAATACAGACATGGGCTCTGGTAGGCCCTTCAGGACTGGCACCCCCTCAATGAGACTCACATGCCCTGCATGGCTTCTTGAACTTGGCTCACACTTGAAGTTGCTCAGTTGCCCCAACAGGCTTTCCAGCTTGGGCTTGGCTCCTACCTGACTGGAGTGGAAGAGTGGTGGTACTCCCCCAACCCTACCCATCTGTAGTGCCAAAATGAGCTGGCATTTACAGGAGATTATACAAATCTGCACAACCCTTCCTTCCTCTCTTTTCTTCCATGCTGTTGTAAGCAGTGAGTTAACAATACTGATATTTAAGTATTCTCACTGACATCTGAGTTAGCACTTGGAGATGAATGGGAAAGGGAACACTCCTCAGAGCTACTGTTTCAGGTTCTGCAAATGCAGGCCAATGTCACTTTGTCAATTAGCCTCCAAAATGTAACCTGAATGTATCTCACCTTTAGATACCTCTCATCCCACCCCTCCACCCCACGAAAACTTAGATTCTCATAGCAGTATGCCACACTGCCATCTACCACTGCATCAGAACCCTGATTGAAACCCTCACACAACCCGCAAAGATCAGATCTTTATAAAATATCTCCAGCTTTGACATTACTGGATATATCTACAGTACCCCTGCCTAAGACTGAAAATGAATTACTTAAAAAAGCCACCTCTGAAAAGCAAGCAGCTTTGGAGGACAAACTGACACTCTCTCTGTAGCTTCAAACAGCACTGATGTAGGCATGACAGAGAACAATAAGAGGCAGAATTTCAGGGAACTGACAACTGTTCTATGTGTAAACATCCTCCATCATTCACAAACTACAAACTCTTCCCAACCACAGAAAGAATGCAAATAAAATGCACTTCTATCCAACAGTAAATGCCAACAAAACTGATTCAAATACTGCCAACCTTTGCTGGAAAGGATGTTGGCAAGCAGGTCACCACACATATTCAATGTTTTCTAGAAATGACAAGAGAGTCAAACACGCTGATCAAAATTGTTTACTGAAAATCTTTTACTTACATTTTTGGGTAAAATATCCAGCCCTGAAACCACAAACCAGAAAGATATTTATTCAGAAATATTAACAGTAAGCAGAAAATACATCACTACAATACGGTTCACAAAAGAGAAACTTGCAAATAGTTACAATTAAAAAATTTAGAATTACTTTATGGCAAATCAGAATACAAGATGTAGGACAGACAACAGATCAGATTAGACAGTCCCAGATATATATTGAGGGTCTTTGGAATTAAACCAACATAACAGACAACAAACACACACAAAGGTATCAACCATCTAAAGATGAAAGCTTAGTTGGCATATGTGAGAGAAATTATTGCATATGCAATTTAAAATTTCCTAGTGACTAATTTGCACTGGGGCATCCAACTGCAAATTGTGGGAGTCAGTAACTGGCACACATTTTTACACTGCATCCCCATGAAGAGCTGAATGACTTCACAGCTTGTTATTTGGGGCATTCAGGGGATTTAAAAAGTGATTTGTTGTTCACTTTAGAAAAATGCACTGATCCTTTTTGCCTGTGAAACTTATTTTTATCAAGAAATTAATCTTCTAGTTAAATACGCTATTTCTCAGAGAGAGAAAATGAATGGGGTACAATGTTTATTTGAATAAGTCTTAACATGTCAGCCAGAGATGCTACAGATGAATGAATGTTTATTCTCCTAGTTTTTCTCTTCCCAAATCACTATACTAACAAGACCATTCTTTGTAAATTGTTAAACTACTCAGTAATTTACCAAATTTAAATTAATTTTATATCAGGTCAATGTGTATTATCATGTAGCTAGACAGCAAGATTTATTCTAAAGTTTATATTAAATTGTTTTAAATGGTTATAGCATAAACAGTAATATTGATAAATATCAAGCAATCACTCCCCTTCCCTCAATCCAACTTAATTAATAACACTCTTTTCCCCTATGCCAGCCTGGGTTGTATTGGGTCAATATTAATTAACAGAGATATATATGATCATTTGCTTCTGCCAGCTCAGTTCGACTAAACTAATTTATCATAATCCTCATCCTAAAAGACTTTTCTGCTGCCAAACGTTCTCTCGAATCCCAGTCTTCAGCTTTCTTGATTGGGAAGGATGTTTTGAGTTGCAGTACAATAGAGGAAAACAACAGGGAAGCTTCGACAGTACACTATACTAAAACTAAAGCAAAACAAACATAACATCAAAGTTCCTGGTAGAAGACACCTCTTAGTTCAGTGTTTCCTAAAAGCATGAGGCCTGGCCAAAGGCCTATTGTCAGGAGTGAATAGGCAGTACTCTCAACTCTTCTACAGTATCTTGGCTTTCATTAAAAAAATGACAGTCTCCCACAATACAATCGCAAAGAAAACCTTGAAAACATGACGTGAATGTAACTAACGCAGAGATATTTGTCTGTGTTTGCAGAGAACTTGAAAACAAATGGCATGAACTATCCCATTAATTTTTAAGGGTGCTAATTCAAATGCTAATTTATCAAATCACAGTACATTAATAATATCAAATCATGCTTTGTTAAATGTTAACCAGCTTATTACAAAAAAAAATATGCAAGGAGACAAAGCATTCTCGTGGGCCAGCACAAGACTCTAGAATGAACTCTGACTAAGAACCATCACAGACCTGAATTTCCAAAACACCCCTTGACAATGTGATGGCCACCAGGAACGCCACCTTCCAAGATAGGTGTAGAGGGGAACAGGAGGGTAGAAGTTCGAAAGGTGGTCCAGTCAATCTGGACCGGACAAAGCTGAGGTCCCATTGAGAGATCAGGTCCTGCCTGGGCAGAAAAAGACACTCTAGACCCTGAAGGAATCTTGTCATCGTGTCATGAGAGGATACTCTTTTTCCCTGTATAGGAGAATAAAAAGCTGAAATGTCCACCAGGTAAACCTTGACAGAGGAGAAGGCCAGACCCTCCCTGTTCAAATGGAATAAGTACTCTAAGATGGCCTGGATGGGTACTTCACATGGGGAGATGCTGCAAGTGGTTGCCCAGCAGGTAAAGCATTTTCACTTGGCCAGGTAAGCTGTTCTAGTGGAAGGCTTTCAGCTTCCCAACAGGATCTGCTGGACTTGTTCCAAGCAGGAATGTTGCTCTAAGCTTAGCCATGGAGCAGCCACACCATCAGGTGCAGGGAGACCAGGTTAGAGTGAAGCAGCCAGCCTTGGTCCTGAGCAAGAAGGTCTGGTCTCAATGGAAGTATCCAGGGGCAAGCCACCAACAGATCAAGCAGCATCCCAAACTGGTGCTGTTGAGGCCATGTGGGGGCTATTAGTATGACTCATTCCCTGTCCCTCGAGCTTTACAAGGACCTTATGGATTAGTGGTATTGGTGGGAAGGTGTACATGAGACTGAGCATGGCAACAAGAAGGCATCAGTCAAGGAGCTGTCGTCCAGACTTTGTAGGGAGCACAATGGCTCACAATTCCTGTTCCACCTGTTGGCGAACAGGTCCACTTGGGAAGTACCCCACCTCCGGAAGATTGTTTCAATCCCTTCCCTGTGCAGGGACTACTTGTGGTGAGAGCAAAACAACCTACTGAGGTGATCCGCCAAGGTATTCCTGACCCCTGGAAGGTGTATGGACTCAAGGAAAATGTTGTGGGCTATGCAGAAGTTCCACAGATGTATGACCTCTAGACAAAGGGCTGGGGACCTGATTCCTCCCCCGCCTGTTTATATAGTACATTGTGGATGTGTTGTCCGTCAACATTTGGATTACTTGCTGGATAGCTGGGGCAGGAACACCTCACAAGCCAGCTGCATTGCTCTGAGCTCCTGGACATTGATGTGCAATGCTAGCTCATCATGAGACCAGACGCCCTGGGTCTGGATGGTGCCCAAGTCAACCCTCCATCCTAGATCCAAAGCATCTGACACAATTCACAGTATCTGCCACAGGGCTGTGAAAGGCAGTTCTCTGAGCACATGATGTGGTATTGTGCACCATGAAAGTGTCATGCTGACTGGATTGGGGGTGGAGGGAAGGGGTGTTTGTGTTATTTGACATCAGTATGTCAAAATCATGGTAATTTATGTGAGACGTGCCATGTCAGGTACTGTTAGAAAGGTTATAATATGCTGGGTAAGAAGATAATATTTGTGTTCATGTGTTATATGAGTGAGGGAAGTTATGAATATCTTTGATATACCTGTATTTCAAACTGTGCTGTAGAAGACATGCCCCAGACAGAGAGGCCACAGGACAATAGCCTGCTTAATGGCCCATCAAGACCTTTACAGAAGCAAGAGGTCCAGGAAGGAACTAAAGGCATACCTGAAGAGTTACCAGGATTGGCCAATGTGACTCTGGACTCCATTTTAGTTCCTGTAAGGCCTACAGGCTGCATGGCCAGAGGCAGAGGGTATATAAGATCAAACCACAGAAATCATTTTGTCTTTGTTCCTGTCCAGCTACAGACACACACCTGCCTACATCTGGATCAACACAGTTTGCAACTGAACTGAAGGACTTAGACCCATCCAGGTATTGGATGTATACCAGAGGGACGATACAAGCCTGCAACTCCACAAATTTTCTAGAAACCTGATGTATATAGACTTTCAAATCATTTGTATGTATCTGATTGCTTTAAGCCTAACATTTCTCTTGTTCGTTTGTTTTTCTTTTTATAATAAACCTTTAGTTTTAGTTACTAACGGATTGGCTGGGAGCATGGTATTTTGGGTAAGATCCAAATGAACTGGTACTGTGACTGGTCCTTCGGGATCAGAGGGAATCTTCTGAGTAAAGAGCATAGAGTTTAAATGACTGGTCTCTTTACTAGACCTAGTGGCAGTTTGGGAGCCAGAGACTGAAATGCAGTAAAGGGGACTTTGTGTATTTCTATAATGGCTTCTTAATAACCAGTGTGGGCAAACAGAAGCACTGTTTGTGGCTGGTTGGGAAGTCTGACTTCAGTGTCACTCACCAACGCTGGGAGAATCTGCTCTCCTTTTACAGCCTGCCCTGACCCTGGCATTATCAGTGGGCTACCCTGGGCACTACGGGTCGAAGGTGAGTATTAGTGGAGGGATCATAAGGATGGTGTCTGCCTCACTGTCACCAACCACATCTGCAGAAGTCTGAGGGATAGCCTGTCATATTGGACCACATAAATACAGGCTGCCATGTGTCCCAGAAGCCTGAGGCACACTCTCACTGTAGTGAGTAGGTGGGCTAACACTTGGGCTGTAAGCTCTAACGTGGCCCGGAACCTTTCTTCTAGCAATAGCACACTTGCCCATGTGGAATCTAGGACCACACCTATGAACTCTATCCCTTGGACTGGGATGAGTGTTGACTTTTGTCTATTTATCAACAGGCCCAGTGCCTGGAAAGTGAGCTGGACAATCTCAAAGCTGTGGTGGGCTGCATCCTTGATCAATCCGATGAGCCAAACGTCCAGGTAAGGGAAAACCTGTATACTTTGCCATCTGAGATAAACTGCAACCACCACTATGCATTTGGTGAACACTCAGGTGGTCCTGTGGTCGACAGGCCAAAGGGAAGTAAATTGGTAGTGTTGTTCACTGACTGAAACGCAGGAAGTTCCTGTGGCCCTGGAAGATGAAAATATGGAAATAGGCATCCTTTAAATAGAAGGTGGCATACCAGTCACCTGGATCCAGAAAGGGGATGATAGAGGTTAGGGCGACCATCCAGAATTTTATTCTTTTGAGGTACTTTTTCAGGTCTCGCATTTGCAGGTCCAGGATACGCCTGAAGCCGCCCTTTGCCTTTGGTATAAATAATTACCGGGAATAAAAACCTGTCCCCCTCCATACTTGAAAAATGATTTTCATGGCTCCTACTCATAAAAGGGATTGCACCTCCTGGGCAAGAAGTTGCTCATGAAAGGGGCCCCTGAAGAGGGACAGGGAGGGTGCGTGGGAAGGTGGGAGCGAGGTGAACTTAAGGGTATACCCGGAAACTATTGTGCTGAGGATCCAGCTGTCTAATATTATTCTAGCCCATGCTCAGAGGAAGGGGCAAGTTAGTAAGAAGACAACAGGCAGTCTGGATCTTGGGAAATGGCTAGTAGACTTCCCTCAGACATACCTTCAAAATGAATGCTCCCCCCTGGCTGGAAACAGCTTGAAACTGAGAGGGGGACTGTGGCTGGAAATTGGTCCTGGCACTTTTTATGTCCCTTGTGTCTTTTCCTATAGGGGTCTCCCCTGAGGCTGGCTCCACGATCTGTGAGGCTGCTGGCATTTGAAGTGCCACCTAGCAGGCAATGGAGCATATAACCCCAAGGAGCATAACGTGGCTGTTGAGTCCTTCAGCCCAGGCAGCCTAGAGTGTACCTGCTCTGCAAACAAGGCTGTGACATTGAAAGGGAGGTCCCAGATGGACTGCTGGGCCTCCAGCGAGGGGCCAGAGGACTGGAGCCAACACACCCTTCTCATTGAGACCGCAAATGCTATGATTCTGGCCACTAAATCTGCTGCATCGGAAGCAGGGAGGCTCTGGCCACTGCCATACCTCAGCCATGATCACCTCAAAGTCCTGACTGGATGCCCAAGGCAGATAGTCTGCAAATTTTTCCAACAACTGCCAGATGTCAAAATCATATCTACCTAGCAGGGCAGTCTGGTTAGATATGCATAATTGTAAGCTAACCATGGAATAAAATTTACGTCCAAAAAGATCAAGCTTTTTTGCATCCTTATTTTTTGGGGTAGACCTCATCTGACCATGCCTGTCCCGTTCATTGGCTGCTGTTACTACCAACAATCCTGGGAGGGGTGGGTGTAGAGGTCTCAGAGTCCTTTGTGGGAACATAATATTTTCCGTCTACTTTGATGTTGGTGGCAGGGACACTGAGGTCTGCCACAAGGTCTTCACCAGCTTTACCACACCCTTGTGAACTGGGAGGGCCACCCTGGATGGGGCTGCCATTGCCAGGATGCCAAGCAGTTCATCCGTAGGTTCTTTTAGTTCTTCCACCTTGAGCCCTAGGTTGGAAGCCAATCATGTGAAGAGCTTTTGCTGGGCTCTGAAATCATTTAGCAGGACAGCCGTTGATGGTTCCACTATGGCTTTGTCAGGAAGAGTCACTAGTGTCACATAGTGTCACTATGGCTTTGTCAGAAAGAGATCCACAGAGGTTGGGGTTCCAGGTCTTCCTCCCTTGTGCTGATATGCTCTTCCTCTGGTCCAAATCGATATGCTGAGATGGTGCTGGGCAAGCTGCTGCTGATGTCATCAGTACTGAAGACCCAGACATGGAATGCTTCATGAACCCACCGGGTGGGTGGAAGCCCCTCCAAAATTGCCATGGGATGGCCCACTGGCCTTGCTCCCGATGGGGGAAACCCACAGCTATGCTGCTGGCGAACTGTCCCTTTGGCAGGGTTACCTCCCCATCTCCCAGTCTGACCTGCTCTGTGATGACCACAGTGGAACCAATGCCGACGTCCTTTCATCCCATAAAGGGAGTGCAGACGCTCTGGGGTCGGAAGGTGGTGCCGGGAGCTTGAACTCCTCGTTTCCTGTGACCAGCTCTTGTTCTTCCATTTCCTGTATCGGCTCGGAGACCTGGGCTGTGAAGCTGGGGATCTGTGCTGGTACTCCGAAGGTCAGCGCTGGGTCTTGGGGGACCGATGGTATTCTCGGGATTGGTGCCTTTCCTCTGTAGCCCAGTGCCAGGAAACCGGAGACTGGCAGTTTGAGACCGATCACTCTCGGTGCCACTCCTCATGCTGGTACTGTGCGTCCGCAGAGTGCTCAGAGGCTGGGGGACAATGCCTCACTGTCAGAGGGTGCGGCAGGGTTTTCATCGCCAGCTTCCCTCTCAAGGGCACTGCAGACAACCACGATGACGGTGCCTGGTCCCAGTGCAGGGGTCTTCCCTCTTGGGGCATCTGCGACATCAGTAAAACTAAGAGATCCTTCGTGGCTTGGAAGGCCTCTGGCATTATGGGGACTTCCAGATGGTGTGCCCCTTTGCCACTCCCAGGAGTCAGCAGTGGGTCTGGGTTAGGGCTCAGAACCTGATTGGTTGACTCTCTGGGAACTGGCAGCCCAAGTCGGGTCTCACTTGGTCTCACGCACCCTTCGTGTCCCTCTTCGGCGCTGGCGAACACTCCCATTCTGCTTGCACCTTCTTCAGTTTCTTCTTTGGCAGCATGGATGTTGGTCGGTGCCGAGAAGACGTTGGTGCCAGCAGAGCACTCCACACCAAGGTCACTGTGCTCTGACCTGAGTCCAACTGACTGGGTTCTGATGCTGGTCTAAGCACCAACTCCATCAAGATAGCGTTCAGTTGATTATCTCAGTTGTCTTTGGTACAGGGCTGGAATTCCATACAAATCCTGCACTTTTCCCACACATGGGCCTCTCCTAAGCACTTGAGAAAGCTCTGGTGTGGGTCGCTGATTAGCATCGGCTCTTTACATGAAGTGCAGGGCTTGAAACCTGGAGACCAGGGCATGTCCAGTGTCTGGGTGACTAAATTCTACTCTCTAACATACACTAAAAACTAGTTTAACAGCAAAAACTAGAACTGTATACACATAGATGATCGAAATCACCTGGCTGAGCGAAAGATCTTAACAAGCAACAGAGCCTCACAGGCAGTAAAAAGAAATGCAGAGGGAGGAGGGGCACATACTGGCACATGTGTGTGCCACAGCAGGGGGTGCCAGAGCCGGCCCTATGGATACCACTAGGGGAAAACATTTCGGGCACCGGTGCATGTGGTGCACATACACCTAATTTGAGAATGGACACGAGCAAGCACTCAAAGAATTTCTTGTTCAGGTTATCATTGTATCCCAGCGAGACTACAGCAACATCTTCCTCTCTGGCCTCTCAAACATGCATGTTGTCCATCTGTATTCCAGACAGAACATGGCTGCTAAAATAAACTAATCATCTTTGTCTGTTGACTTGATCACATTGCTGTTCTTCTCAAATCCCTGTGCTGGCTCCCCACTGACTACTCCATGAAATGTAAACTTCTTCTTCCAGCACTCAAAGCTCTGTATAAACTCTGTGTCTTCCCTACTTATCCTCTTTCCATTCCAATGTTCTCAGCCTTGTCCCTATGTTTCTTAGCTTACATTAATAATACTACCTAACTCTTATACAGCGCTTTTCAGCAGTAGATCTCAAAGTGCTTTTTAAGAGAGATAAGCAGTTATGCCCCTTTTGCAGACAGAGAAACTCAGGCAGAGAGAGGCAAGTGACTTGCTTAACGTCTCCCAGCAGGCCAGTGGCAGAGCAGGGAATAGAACCCAGGTGCCCTGAGTCCCTGTCCAGTAAGTCACAATCACCTCCATGCTGATCCACCTCTTTCCACGCAAACTTCTGTGTATGGCACAAACTTCTGACCACAGCCACAACATGCCATCCCAATCCCCTCCACATTTACATCACTCAAGAACCCACTTCTGTCATACTACCAGTGACCTAGCTAGCTTGTATAAAAATTCCCTATTGTTCTTCTTCCCCTAGACTCTGTGTACTTGATAGGATGTTCTTACACTGTGGCAGGAATCATTCAAGTCTAGAAAACACAGAGCACATTATGGGTGCTACCATATACAAAGAATACATAATAATTCATTCATAATAAACACACACAATGAGCAGCAAGCTAATATTGGTGGGTAACACCGGGTTACATTCAGCTTAGCATCTGTGTACGTGCACATCCCTCTGACATATTCATGCGCATCTTTGGGGGTCTGTGTGCACGGTTTCCCTTCCATCCCATGAGTGAACCAAGAGAGATACAGCTGAGTTGCTGCTATGTTTTCAGAGAGGAGAATATTAACAAATGTGATGTTATTAAGAGCCTGTAGGTATGTCTACAAAGCAATCAGCTGTGTTAATAGGAGCATGGGTAGACATACCCACACTAGCTTTGATCTAGCTAGATCAAACAACAATAGCAGTGAAATCATAGCAACACGGGTGCTCAAGTATATATTCAGGATCCTGGACAGGTCTGTACAGCCCATGCTACTGTGGTTATTTGTGTTATTTGTGCTAGCTACATTAGAGCTAGCTTGGGTACGTCTACACATGCTGCATTACACTTTTAAATCACCAATTTAAACCATGATTTAAATCACCAAGTGGAAAGCCTTGATTTAACTCACCAATTTAAATCAACATTTATACTTGTTATTTTCCAAAGAAAGGCACATTCTAATTGGCTGATATAACATTCAAACACAATGATTTACAACTAAATAGAACCTTTGTGCTAGATTTAGTAAATCTTTTTCCTACGCAGGAGGATATATAGGGTACATTTTAACCTTAGACATTTATTTAAGCAATTATATAGCTTACTATTTTCAGATTCTTATTAATTGTACATTTTTGGTATGTTAGAAAATTTATGATATAATTAACTTGTTGCTCATGGTTTGTGTCAAGCTGCATTAGGATGGTAACTGGAATTTAAATATATAAAACAGCATCTATGCTGTTAAATACACAAAACAGCTTTAAAAAAAAAAAAAACAAACAAACAACCTTAATATGTTTATGTATCCAAAACATTTATTAAAACATGTTTCACATTTATAACTAAATGATTAATTAAAACAGAGGGATTAACTGCAATCAGTGAACTAAGATGATTATTTCAGTTCAGTAGATGATCTTAATGAGATACCTGGATGGTGTTTCTTGGCGTCAGAATCCAGGTCTCAATGCCTGTAATGACTTTGCCAGTCTCTTGCACACAGTAGCTTGGTCCTTGAGTCCCCTGCATGATCAAGTCCTTAATACAATATATGGCCTATTGTGCCATATTTATAAAGCTTGATTTGCAAAAGTTAGATGTTTTCTTCCTGATTCATTATATAGAAAAGCAGCCCCTTAAACTCAAAATTTTTGATGGAGGGTCATTGATTCAGCATATTTATTTTTTACTTAAATATTAGAGTAAGTTTAGACCTTAATATATTTTGTAGTAAATTCAGATTTCATTTAAAACAGGTTTGTTTTTTAAAACTTATTATAATTTAAATAACAAAATAAAAAAAATCAAATTAAAATAAAAAAATCTGATTTTTTTTAAATCACCAATTTTTATCCACCCTATAATGTTAACTTTCATGTCTTATTTTCTTAAATGCTGAATTTCTATTACAGCCAACATGTGAATGATTTCTGGTGACCATTTTCATTAAGAAAAGGAGAATGACTTATACAATTAAAGGTTGATTACAGCTAGATGTGGAAAAATATTGAAAGACAGAATTCATGAAGGACTTGTTCAGGAAGGACAGTGGGAGAAAAAAGGGAGGAGGTGTTGCCTTGTATATAACAAATGTATACATTTAGACTGAGATTGAGACGGAAACAGGAGATAGACTTGTTGAAAAGGCTCTGGGTAAGGATAAAAGGGATAAAAAACAAGGATGATTGCATGGGAGAGGGTCTACTACAGACCACCTCATCAGGAAGAAAAGGTGGATGAGACTTTTTATAAACAACTAGCAAAATCATCCAAAGCACAGGACTTGGTGGTGATGGGGGATTCCAACTACCGAGACATTTGTTAGGAAAATAACACAGCAAGGCACAGATTATCCAACAAGTGCTTGGAATGTATGGGAGACAATTTTTTTATTTCAGAAGGTGGAGGGGTGAGGCTGTTCTAGATTTGATTTGGACAAAAAGGGAGGAAATGGTTGAGAATTTGAAAGTGGAAGGTGGCTTGGGTGAAACTGATCATGAAATGGTAGAGTTCATGATTTCTAATGGTAGAAAGGGAAAACAGCACAATAAAGATAATGGATTTCAAGAAGGCAGACTCCAGCAAACTAAAGAAGTTAGTAGATAAGATCCCATGAGTAATAAGTCAAAGGGGAAAAACAGTTCAAGAGAGTTGGCTGTTTTTCAATGAGACATTATTAAGGGCACAAGAGAAAACTATTCCACTGCATAGGAAAGATAGCAAGTACAGCAAGAGAACACCCTGGCTTAACTAGGAGATCTTCAATGATCTAAAACTCAAAAGAGCCTCCGACAAAAAATAAAAACTAGGGCTGGGTCCACACTGATGGCAGCAAATTAGACTCATAGACTCATAGGTCAGAAGGGACCAATATGATCATCTAGTCTGACCTCCCGCACAAGGCAGGCCACAAAACCCTACCCATACACATTTATAACAACCCCGAACCCATGACTGAGTTATTGAAATCCTCAAAAATGAGATTTGAAGACCTCAAGCTGCAGGGAATCCACCAGCAAGCGACCCATGCCCCATGCTGCAGAGGAAGGCGAAAAACCTCCGTGGCCCCTGCCAATCCGCCCTGGAGGAAAATTCCTTCCCGACCCCAAATATGGCGATCAGCTAAACCCTGAGCACGTGGGCAAGACTCACCAGCCAGCACCCAAAAAAGATTTCTCTGCAGTAACTCAGTTCCCATCCCATCCAGCATTCCCACAGACCATTGAGCAGACTTATTCACTGCCATCAGATCGTCACTTGTGTATCTCCCATCGACTGCCACCGAATTGCAAAGGTAAGTGTAGACCGGGCCTAGGTCAAAGTACAAAGGATGAATATAAAGTAATAGCACAAGTATGTAAGGACAAAATTAGAAAGGCCAAGGAACAAAATTGGATTAAACTAGCTAGAGACATAAAAGGTAACATGAAAACGTTCCACAATTACATTAGAATCAAAATTAAGAGCAAGGACATGGTAGGCCTGTTACTCAATGGGTGGAGAAAAATAACAGAAAATGTGGTAATGGCAGAAGTGCTAAATGAATTTTATGTTTCAGTTTTCAACAAAAAGTTTAGTAGCAATTGGACCTCTACCAATGAATGCGAGTGAAAATGAGGTAGGATCAGTGGCTAAAATAGGGAAAGAACAAGTAAAAATTACTTAGACAATTTAGATGTCTTCAAGTCACCAGGGCCTGATAAAAGGTATCCTAGAACTCTGAAGGAGCTGACTGAGGAGATATGTAAGCCATTAGCGATTATCTTCAAAAAGTCATGAAAGAGTGGAGAGATTCCAGAGGACTAGAAAAGGGCAAATATAGTGCCAATCTATAAACAGCGGAATAACAACCACCGAGGGAACTACAGACCAGTCAGCTTAACTTCACTACCTGAAAAAATAATGGAGCACATAATTAAGCAATCAATTTGCAAGCACCTAGAAGATAATAAGGTGATAACTAACAAACAGCAGGGATTTGTTGAGAACAAATCAGGTCAAACCAACCTAATAGCTTCCTTTCACAGGGTAACAAGCCTTGTGGATAGAGGGAAAGCAGAAGATGTGATATATCTTGACCTTAATAAGGCCTTTGATACTGTCTCGCATGACCTTCACATAAACAAACTAGGGAAATACAATCTAGATAGAGCTACTATAAAGTGGGTGCATAACTGGTTGGAAAATCATTCCCAGAGACTAATTATCAGTGGCTCAGAGTCAAGCTGGAGGGCATATTGAGTGAGGTCCCACAGGGATCAGTTCTGGGTCTGGTTTTGTTCAATATCTTTATCCATTATTTAGATAAAGGCATCAAGAGTACACAAAGTTTGCAGATGATATCAAGCTGGGAGGGATTGCAAGTGCTTTAGAGGATAGGAGCAAAATTCAAAATGATCTGGACAAACTGGAGAAATGGCCTGAACTAAGTAGGATGAAATTTAATAAGGACAAATGCAAAGTACTCCATTTAGAAAGGAACAATCAGCTGCACACATACAAAATGGGAAACGACTGCACAGGAAGAAGTACTGTGGATGTATTAGTAAGAAATAGTAAGTAAGAAATAAGAAGTAATTCTTCTGCTCTGCTGTGTACTGATTAGACCTCAGCTGGGGTATTGCATCCAATTCTGGGTGCCACATTTCAGGAAAGATGTGGACAAATTGGAAACAGTCCAGAGAAGAGCAACAAAATTATTAAAGGTCTAGAAGATGTGACCTATGAGGGAAGAGTGAAAACATTGGATTTGTTTAGCCGGGAGAAGAAAAGATTGAAGGGGGACATGATAACATTTTTTAACTTCATACAAGGTTGTGACAGGGAGGAGGCAGGATAAAATTGTTCTCTTTAACCTCTGAAGATAGGACAAGAAGCAATGGGCTTAAGTTGCAACAAGGATGGTTTAGACTGGACATTAGGAAAAACTTTCTAAATGTCAGGGTAGTTAAGCACTGGAATAAATTATCTGGGGAGGTTGTGGAATCATCACTGGTGACTTTTAGGAGCAGTTTAGACAAACACCTGTCAGGGAAGGTCTAGATAATACTTAGTCCTGCCTTGAGAGCAGGGGACTAGACTAGAAGACCTCTCAAAATCCATTCCAGTCCTATACTTCTATGAACCATCTTTTGATTATAATCATGAATTTGCTTTGAAGTCATTTGCACGCCCTTTGTTTGCCTTCCTTAAGCATTCATGCAATAATAATAGCCAGCTCTTATCTAGCTTTTCATTAGTAGATCTTAAAATGATTCATATTCTTTAAGGTATTTATTCTCACAACACCCCAGTGAGGTAGGGAAGTACTATTACTGCCGTTTTACAGAGGGGGAACTGAGGAGCAAAGTGAATTGCCCAGTGCCACACAGAGTCTGTCATGGAGTAGGCAACTGAAACTGGGTCTTCCAAATTCTAAGCTAATGCCTTAACTACTGGCCCATCCTTCCTCTCTGAATTTTGTAGAATTTTGTTTGCAAGAATATCTCCAGAATGAGAAAGTGCTGTGGATGCTTCTGCAAATGTGTATATTCATAAAAGTAGCCATTTGTGAATATGTTTCATGCAGTCGTTTTAACAGATCTTTTGGATTTCAGAGTCATTGACTCAGAGAACAAGACTACGTGACTGACTGACTGACTGACCTGTCCGTTAATACAAGGCAAGTAGCAAGCTACTGATAGCAAGTACTTAAAGTGATAGCCATAGTAATAGTTCACAAAAAATGCACAGGATGAAATACTTCTGCACAAAACATTTCCGTTCCTATGGTGAGGGCAAAGAACGTCTTCTTTCTCTCTTGTATAGCCACCATGCAAACTCTTTAAAAACGGTGTCAGTAACATGCAGATCATACCCAGCTCTACATCTCTTATGGCAGATGTAAACCAGCACCTTCTCCCAATGCCTAAAAAAAGATCAGCACCTACAAAAAATGCAACTGGTTAAAGATGAACCCAGAAAAGACAGCGGTGATGCCGGTAGGAAAAGGGAAGAGCTTTGAAGAACTTGTCTTCATCAATTCCCACTCTAAAATCTCAAAACTTATCTTTAAGATTAATTTACTATATGGTTAGGAAACATGTGCAAGAAACAATTAATCATAAGAATAAGTGAATTTGCCAAAGTCAAATTACCTTAATTTACTAATTGCTGCACAGATACTATATTTGTAACCTACTGCTTACTCAGAGTGGTGCCCTGTCCCCCCTTTGAGTCCCAAAGTCCCAGATCTTATTCTGCCACATATTGTGTAACCCTGGGCAAGTCAATTATCTGCTTTTACAATAGGAAAACTACTTACCTACACAGCAATGCTATGTGGATTAATTACTTCATGTTCACACAACCCTGACTATACAAAGGTCTCTCCGCTGTGTATCACTGAAACTACTTTTTCAGTTCTGAAATTTAAAAACAAGAATATATGGGGTTGGAAGGAAGGAATGGAGGAGGAACTGTGTGTGCATGTAGAGACAGAGTGAGAGAAAAACCTTTCCACCACTAATGGCAAGATAGGCAACAACACTGTCAACAACTGGAAGAGTTGTGAGAAACGTCATGAGAGAGAAAGAAGCTGGATAGCAATTAAGGATTTTAATCACATATAATGTTACTGAAGCATTTAGAATTCACAAAAAAATGTATATAAACCATTTAAATAACTAGCAAGAGGCCAGGTAATGAGAACTAAAAACAAGTAGGAGTGAAGAAAAGTCTGGGAAATCTGTTGTTTATGTTTCAAGTAAGCCAGTTAGACAAAATAAAAAATTAAAACAGAAACTAGATGTTACATGATTGGGGAAATATTTTGTAAAAATATTGCTATTTCTGATTTTTTGGATTATCTCCGTTTTGTTTTTCACATTTGATCTCTACTCTTTGCCTCTCCATCTTATTTACAACTCTATGCTATTGAAGCCAACGACTCCCCCGTTGCTCTACACTGAGGCTGCGCCTACACTACGAGCTAGAGGTGTGAAACCCTTGTCAGATTCACATACTCCCACTAGCTCTCATCAAGCTAGTGTTAGTATAAAGAGCAATGTAGCCAGCAGAGCTGTGCCTAGTACAAATCTGCCTCAAACCAGAGGCTCAGCCATACCTTCATTGCCACTACCGATGTCACCACAGCTACACTGCTATGTGTTCTCTCGCTGGCTCAGTGAGAGCTGAACACACGCCCAAGGGTCTATCTGAACAGCATCAGAATACAACTAAAGACAGAAATTGTTTTGGTTTGTTTGCCTGCAAGGTGGGCTGGCATCTCAGTTTCAACACAACAGAAATCAAAGTTTGCATCATATATTTGGAATAAGGCTGTCAACTGTGTATATACTTTTATATCTAAAAAATGTACACATCTAACATGCAAAACAATTGTGTCCTATTTAAGGATGAAAATATGTAGCGTGGACAACAGCAGTTGATGAATTACTGAATATTCAAGTACGGGACATTATCCCCCTCGAGTTTTACTTCTATTTCTATAAGGAAAAAAAATCCTCTACAGTATTAGTGACATCTATCAAAATACGAGAGAACAAAGATGTAATCTAAACCATCTTGTTTCCCTGTATGTCAGAAGTGGCATCAATATTGTCTGAAGTATGACAGCAAAAGGTGTAGACACCTGCTACATGTTATGTCCTCTTCTTGTACTATCCAATTGTATAGAGTATACCACTTACTTCTTCAGTCTAATATAAAGTAATTAGGCAAACAGATTGTCCAGCATCTTCCCTGGTACAATATACCAACACAGAAGTTTCTAACTACCAGAAAGTAATTGGAGATAATCTTACAGGTAGAAAATGAAACCTTATCAGTTACACAGTATAGCATAGACTAATCTGATGTAAAATATTCCTCATATACAGAAAATCTGTGTTACAATGTTCTAACACAAAGATATCTATACAGAGTGCCAAATTAAAAGATTAGTCAATAAAAAGGTCAAGTTAACAATCATGTGTATTGCTTAACTTTACTTCCTTCTTAGAATTCCTAAACCCCATAGGAAAACCTTACAACAAATAGTGAGGGTACAGGAAAGGCAGAATAAAATCAAACTGTATTATTTAACTTGACCATTAAAGTGCTGATATATATAATTCCAAAGTAGTTACCAGCAATCTTCAATCAGGGTTTGAATTCTGGGCTATTGCACTGATTACTGGGTTTAGAAGTGTGCAAAAGCAGGACATCATAGATTTCAACTCTGCTTTCTACAGCCACTTCACCTGACCCACCTGAAATTGGGACTAGCTGAAATCCCTGATTTATAAACCCACTGGCAATGTGCCTCCTGGAATGCTGTCATTATTCATCCTGTGGGGGCAATAATATTAGAAACTACTATAGAATTGATTGTTAACATGAAACATGACAGCAATGAGTCGAAGCTTGAATTCCTAGCAACCAAGGTATTAGATTCTGAGCATTTACAACAATCGATGTGGATGGTGACCATAAACCCAGTGGTGGCAGAACAAGAACATCATGAAGCTAGGTGTTACGGACCTGAGCATTCTCCTGGGGATAAGGCTCTTAAGCACAAGGATATAACATGTAAAATGGTTCTGTTTTGATAGTATGCACACAGTCAGGGCCAGCCCTAGACCAAATGGCTTCCTACGTGAGGAAAGTCTTTGCCCGCTCCCCCCCCCATTTGGCATCTCATTAAATATGTCCTTTATTAATTGCTGCTTACACTCTTCAAGTCTTAAAACACAAGTACACTTTCACAATTATACAATAAAACAAGGTTCATAACATCGCAGCTGGGCTCTCACTTGACTTCATTCTTATCTTTCACCAGCGACTTCCCGCCCCTTATATACCTGCGAGGGCATGGCTGACAACATTCTAGAAGGTTCGAGGAAAATGTAGATGTCAAAGTCTGGAAGATTCTATGAGATTCTACAAAGGTCCAGAACGTTCTAGGAGATTAGTAAAAATGAATCCACACACGGAAACATTTTACTTCAAACGTTCTATTTCCCTTTTGACACCAACAACAAAAAGAGCATCCCAAGCCCAGTGCCCCCAAACATGACACCCCAGGCGGTCGCCTACCCCTAAATCCGGCTCTGCACATAGTGATGTAGATTATAAACAACTAGGATCCAGTGTGAAGGCTATGCCTGCTAGTCTAAAGGCCACACATCTGTTGATGTATGTTCTGACAGCAGGGAATATATTAGCTCCCTGACTGAAGTTAAAATTATTGCAGGGTGGAGAGGATGTGTTTGGTCTCCCAATCATTCAATCATTTGTAGAGGGCTGATTCTTTCTTTCTTTCATTAGGCATCAACCAGCCATTCTAGGTTTAACCCTAAGCACCCCTCAATTTCATCTGGCAAATGGTTCACTGTTCTGTAAGAACAACTCCTATCAGGCATGACAAACTCATTACACACTACATGCTACTTTTTAATATTTATCCATAAGAGATCATATAAAATGTCTTATAAAAGCTTATACCATACTGAACTTCATATCGTTAGATGTACAAATAGATGATATTTAAGGAATTGTGTGTATGTACTGAAAGTACATATAAAGACTTGTCTCAGGCAGAGCTGACAAACAGGTATCTTTCAGACAGGAAATAAGATGTGTATCTTGCTGTTATATGTAAATTACACATTCTGAGTCAATATAATGAAAGCCCCACTTGCATACACAATAAACAGAAGTATATGAAGACACCTTGGAGCCAGCACTGCAGAAGAGAAACCACAGAAGGTCATTCTAGTTCTGGGGATAAAAACAAAGAACTTTGGATATAAGAGGAAGGCAAAGGATACCTTTTTTGTCCATCATTGAGGAACTAAAAAGGACAGCACTCTTTGCATTCATGAACAGTGGTTCCCAGTCAGGTGGGTTGATGACTCTGGGAGCTTACTTTAGGTAAGAAACTACTTTAGTCAAGGATTTTAGCCTGTTAAAATTAAGTTTAGAAGCATGTTATACTTTTGATTCTGTGTGTGTAATCATTTCTGTTTTCACTTATTATCCTTAAACACTCTCTTAAATCTCAGTCTCTGATAATCATAAATTTAGGATTGTTTCACTATAGATTTATTTCAGTGCTGTAATGTTATAAAGGATCCAATCCTGCATTGTGCCCATCAAGCTGTGTGTACACAGTATGTTCAGCAGCCGCTTACCTGGTAATTTCTGAGCGCATCAAGTGACAGGCTGGATACCGGAAGGAGTGCTCTGAGGACTTGGCGGTTGGTGTGTGTCTATCACTAATCTGCAGAGACACACCGAGGCCTGAGAAGACATGAAAGTCAGGGGTTGTGTGGCTAGAGGCTGTTGGATTCAGGGAGTTGAGCTACAACAGTCACAAACAAGCCAGCTTCATGCTGAGGGAAGGTAGTGGCGATATATCTCACAACCCTGGGTAGGGTCTTTCTCTTTTGGATTAGGCATCAACCAACCACCCCAGGTTGATGGGATCTGGATTTATTCGAGCACCTCAGCCCCATGTGTAAGACTTGATTTCCCAGCACACTAGTTTGCTGTTTAGGCCCTTTAGTCAGTTTTGGTGGACCCGTTTGGACTTTGCTAAATTAAATAAGATTGTGGCCTTTTGGGAATTTCACTGTTATTCTCCAGCAACATATCTATTGATGGACTTCAATACATGTACAGCAAGATGAAAACATTAGCTGAAATAAATACAAAACATACCCTGAAGAATTTCGGCACTGATCTACATTATGGACCTAAGAGATATCAGGTAGCAGAAAAGCATCACTAAGCCATTAGATCATCACATCAACAGCAGGTGCCAGCAGCAAGAAGGATCAATAAAAGGGGAGCCTGATTTGCAGTTAATGAAGAAATCATTTGTAGCACCAGTGTATGCAGCCAGCCTCCAAGCTATGTGAAAGCTAAAAGCCAGAGGAGAAAAACAGCTCTGAAACATGCATGGATCTGAGATGTTTACTATAAGAATGCAATTAAGGAGACAATAATAAAAAGGAACACTAAAACAATTTTGAAAGAGATGACCTGCTCAGTCAAATATTGCCACAACAAGAACTTGAAGTTTTCAAGACAAGCATTTCTTTTCTCCCTGATTAAACTTTCTTTTAAACTAAATGAACATCAGGATTCAGGGGTACTGAAAACATCACAAAGCTCTTGTACATCATACATCAACAGGGTGAAATGAGCTTAACATTAGTGCTTTTGCATGTCCAGTAGGATTCTGGTATGTTGCCCGACCTAGGTAAGCAGCACATTGCTTTCATTGTTAATTGCTGTTTTATTTATTCTGCATTCATACAGAATAACCAGATAATTTAAAGCACTATAATTTCTTTGTTTTTTTAATCTTTTTCCTCCTTTTAATCTCATCCAAATTTGAAAAGAGAGTCAGATCCTCAGCTGGTGTAAATCTATGTACTCAGCGGAGCTGTGCTATTTATAACAGCTGAGGATCTGTCTTTCCTAAAAAAAAAATCTTAATGTGGTTCAGCTGTGTTTGCCTGTACTAAGGAATTCCATTCAACTGCTTTGCAAAGAAAGATAATTCTTAACAGAACCTTTTGAATTTTAAGGGCATAAGACTTTTTTGGAATAAGCACAACTTTTGCTCTCATCAAGGCTTTCTTTTTTAATAAATTATTTTCCTAATAGCCCATCTAATTGTTTTTTGACTCTCTCTCTCAAAAAAAAATTCTCTCTGACTGATATGCCATTTTGCCAATTTATTATCCTCAATGAGAAATTGTTTGACCTCTCTCTGTAATTAGTATCAATTTTTTAAAAATACCAACCCATTGTATATTATCAGCTGAATGGAAATCACCATTGCAATTAAAGTATTGAGTATTTTAAATGTCTCCTTTTTGTCTGCTTTTTCCTACATTTCAGTTATTAAAACTTTTTGCCCTTGCCACACACCTGATGACTAACATGCATCCTGGTACTTTCTATGCTGTAGAAAAGGCAAAAATTCTGGGGGAGGTAAAAGAATTGGGCATGTTTATCTAGATTTTGGTGCCTCTGGGATTTCTAGCTAGGAAGTCAAGTGCAACAGTGGTTTTGATGATGCAACCATCAGTCTCAAGGAACATCCTAACTCATCTCATATCAGTCAGACAGAAATATTATTTCTACCAGCCAGGAGATGTAGAAGCAAGGAGTCCTAAATCCGACTCAAACCTCAGACACATCTAGCCCCTCAAAATGTTTCATGGTTTACTTCTGTTGCCAGTATGTTACTTTAAAAATTGGTTAACATAAGCATGAAGCACTGGACTTGAATCATATGAATCCTTGTGAATTTCACTTGCTTTCTCTGTAATTTTTGAGGTCCTGGATCAGCAATGTACATGAGCACGTACCTAATCTGGACTACTTACTTAGTTTACGACCTCAGAAAACACTCTCCAAATAGTTTTAAAGTGGCACTTAACAAAAGCCATTAGTTAACGAACTCTCCCCATTTTTCAATACACTTTTAGAAATAAAAAGTAAATTAAAAAGATTCCCTTACTCACTGCATTCTTTCCTATTAGACAGACAGCTGAAATTTTCCTTTACTACAAAGATGTTAAATTTAACTTCAGTTTATAGCTTCTGACACTACTTTTTTGTGTACTATCAAAGCTGATTTTGGGGAGGAGTCATTGTCTGGTACTTAAAGCAGTTGCTGTTAAAAATAACAATGAAAGATCATGCAATTTGCTTATTATGGGCCTAATCCAAAAGCACACTGAAGTCAATGGAAAGAGACATACTTTGTCAATGGATTTTGGATGAGGTCCTATGTGCACATTTCTTAATTCCTTGTTAAATTTAGATTTCATTCGTTTAAAATCTGTGAGGTGAAGTTTGGCACTAATACCATTTTAACTCACATAATCTAAGGCTCCTATCCTATGTAGCCTTACGATCTCATGGATCTCACTACAGGAAAAGGGCCTACTTGATTACTTTAGTAATATACTTTTATATAATACATTTGACAGTGCACAAGCATGAACAAACAGCAATGGTGTGTAGCACTAGAGTACAGTACAACTGCAAGAAGTACCTAGAAAACAAAAGTCTTCGTGATGTACCAAACAAAATACAGGAAGTTGTGTAACGAATACATTTTGTAACCAATTCTTTTTCACTCTATAAAATTCATTGGCTCAATTATGAATAAAAAGGCTATGAAATAAACTTGAAGGTCTCAGTTCAGTTCCCAGAGGCAAGTGTTGGACCCAGTAAATTACCTTATTACACCTACAGCAGCCTCAGTAGAGCCCAAAGACTGTAGACTAAGAAGCTGAACCCTAAAGGTGGTCCCATTAGCTGATGAGAATGAGACCTATTGCTTGGACAGCTTGCAATGTTGCTGTTCCTGTTCTGTGGATAAAGCAAAGACTTCTGTATCTAGTGCTGTTAGTCTGGCATGGCTCACGAACAAGCAATCTAATTTACAGTCACTCACACCCCTAAAACGAAACACTTTAAGTTGATATTCATTTCATATCTAAATGCTTGTCTGAAAAAGATTCCACTAAAATGTCCTTTCAATATTACTATATATGAACATATAATTTTTATAATATTAATTACATATTATTCTGAAAAGGATTCTCTAAAACAACTAGAATACTGTACCTGTAGGTCACTGTACAAAAGCGAAAGCTCAAACATGACAAGTAGATGCCTCTGTAACATACAAAAGAGCAGATTCCTATGTCAATGATCTAAAGTAATGGGAACTCAAATGCAAATATGAAGCACAAAATATAATGAAAATAAACCACTATTTTCCTTTCCTCACTTCACTCCTTGTCAAATGTGGAAGTGAATGTAAAATAGAGTTATGTGGCTCCAGAAGATAAAAACACTCCTCTTGCTTCTCCCACTGGAAAAGCACCTTTTCACGTGCTCAAGCACTTTTATGGTGGGTGTTAAGTGCATAAGATCATTAATAAAATAATCTTTCTTGTGGTAAAGGAAGAAGGGTCAGACTGTCTAAAAACATGTGACCACACTAACTGCTCAACGGGGATAGATCCTCACCCACCACTGAAATAAAAAGTTTTTTTAGTCAACAGCAGCAATATTGGCTCTCCAAAAATAAAACTGCAGCACGTGTGACATCTGTGGACAGCCTCTTCTCCAAATTCTGGTTCTTTGCACACATAATTTAGAAGATCATCTAAAAGGGGCTGCCATCTGCCCAAATGACATGTGGGAAAAAGGACAGATTAAACCAGCTCTCCGCACTGGCATAAGCAAGTCACAAATATGATTTCACATGCAGGTGATGTAAGTACTTGTGGAAGGGGCAAGCCTGAGAGAATGGAAGACCAATGTGCTTCATACACAGAACAAACTCAGCGGGGAGTCTGCTTCCAACTTGTCAAGCTTGCATCCGAAAGACCTGACCCTGAAAACACATTCATATGTGAGTAACTTCACTCATTTGAGTTGTCCCATTGTGAGAAAACTTACATGAAAATAAAGTTACTTCCACATGTGCAGCGGTTGCTGGGTTAAGTCCACAGTAAACTGGGTAAGAACTAGATCCTGCAGCAGGGAACTTTCCAGGGTAGTTATTCTACAAAATCAGCCATTCAGAGAACACTTAATGGAGCCAAAAATACAGTCAGCACATCCGTTTCCTTAGGGCCCATTTCTCCCCCATTAAAGAATATATTTGAAGAGGATGGAGAAGTGACTGAGACCAGATCATAGCAGAAGACCAAAGTGCCAAAATAACTTAGTCAGCACCTTTTAAGACATACTGGCGATTGTGCTGAAGAAAGTACATTCTTTAGCACTGAGGTGGGGAAGAGGAGGACATTTTTAAGTGTCTAATACTTCCCAAGTAATACTCCTCTATTTTATTAGATCATTTTTCAGTTATCTTATCCAATATTTTTCTCAAAAAATATTCCAGTAGCAATTGTTGTACTATCATATTGTTACTTTATATAATCTATTACTATTCATTTGTAAGGGCCCTCTTCTATGTTATCCTATTACAATAAAGTGCTCGCAAACGTTCTTTGGGTAATACCAAGAACTGCTAATTTGTGGATTGTAACAGTTTAAATCAGTCACAAAATAGAACTGGGTATGACACTCCATGCTGGTAATTAGTGTGTAACAAAATGTTCAGGTGCATGATTTGAACCCACTTGTTTCATTTGAGTCAAGTGGGAAAATTATTGCTTTTTAAATACTAAAAGTCAACAAGGAGAAAGATTAAATCTGCCAGTCAGGAAGCATGGTGGCAATCACCCCTTTTACTGGAGAGCTGAGAAGGAACCAGAGCATAGATCCATGGTGCTCCCCAAATGGCAACATTTCCAACCCCAAGACCTTAAAATAAATAAATAAAGCAAGCACCAATCAATCAACTGGCCAACAAAGAAACTTTTCTAATTTATTTACAAATCAAAACTAATTTTACTGGCCCACTCTCCCTCTGTTAGCAGTACCTTCAATTAAGGCATTATGTTTCTTATCTTTTCTATGTTGTTTTATACAGATAGCTATCTTTAATAAAAGCAATGGTTTCTAGTCAATGTAGAAGTAATTTATATCAGTCTCTTTGCAGACAGCTTTCGTAGCAAAGAAATATCCATATATGATGTTATGGAAAAAGAATTTGGATAGACAAATTATTCCAGAGGAATGGGCTATGATCTGGAAGAGAGGATCATCAACCTCAGCCTGTAGCAAGATATACAAACATTTCTTCAAGATACTGTTTTAATGGTAAGTCTCACATTAGGCTAAAAATAGAGACTGATAATAAATATTAATATTGTGGTGGAAGACTTTTTATATGGAGGACATTTCCAGCCATTAAAAAATAGTGGGATGAAATTCATAACCAAATATTACAAATTGTTGGATTGTTAGGCAATACTTTGTGTCTTTCTCATTCTTGCCCCCAGTTGTGGATTTCTGGAGTACAATATGATTGTTGCTTTAGGGCAAAGTAATACTCAGCGTGGGTAAAAGTGGCAGATATGTGGCCCTTAATGAAGGATGCTTGGTACACATGCAATGCAGAAGCAACAAGCAATAGATGGTCCTACTGTAGTGACAAATTCTGCAGCTGTTGCTTTTCCCTCTCCCTGACATTCGGTCTTCATCTAATGTATCAACTAGCACTTCAAAATGTGGAACCCTTACCCATGGACCCACTCAAGGTAGCAGCTGAAGAGCTGCTGATGAAAAGCAATAGAAACACTGGTAGTAAAAGAAAACATCACAAACAGAAAATGTGTAAGCAAAGATATTAATGCAGAGCTGCTCTGGCAGAAGCTTCCAGGTTACAGGCAGAAAGAACAAAGCTGATAGGGAAGTCAGACACAGTGGGAACGAATTATTCATCTGTGCAATGTTTACAACAACATGAATACGTTTCTCAACCATTTAAAATGAAGGTTCTTTGACTTTGCTCTTAAAGAGCACTTCACATTTCCAAAGTGCCATACAAACATTAGCAAATGAACCAAAGCTTAAACAAATAACACTTAAGAACATAAAAATGGCCATAGTAGATCAGATAAATAGTCCATCTAGCCCAGCGTCCTATCTTTTGACAGTGGCCAGTGGCAGATACTTCAGAGTGAATTAACAGAACAGGACAATTATCATGTGATCCCTCACCTGTCATCCAGTCCCAACTTCTGGCAGTCAGAGGTTTAGGGATACCCAGATCATGGGGTTGCATCCCTGATCCTCTTGGCTAATAGCCATTGATGGACCTATCCTCCATGAACTTATCTAATTCCTTTTTGACCCAATTACACTTTTGACCTTCAAAGAATCCCCTGAAAAATTCCACAGGTTGACTGTGCATTGTGTGAAGAAGTAATTCCTTAGGTTTGTGTTAAACCTGCTGCTTATTAATTTCATTGGGTTAGTCCTGGTTCCTGTGTAAAGTGAAGAGGTAAATAACACTTATTCACTTTCTCCACACCATTCTAGAGACCTCTATTATATTCCAGTAGCCTTTTTTCCAAGCTGAACTGTCCCAGTCTTTTTATTCTCTCCTCATATGGAAATTGTTCCATGCTCCTAATAATTTTTCTTGCTCTTCGTTACACTTTTTCCAATTCTAATATATCTTTTTTCAGATGAGGCGACCAGAGCTGCACACAGTATTCCAGGTGCGGATGTACTATTGAAGTATTCAGTGACATTCTATCTTATTATCTTTCCCTTTCCTAATGGTTCCTAACATTGTTAGCTTTTTTTACTGCCACTGTATTGAGCAGATGTTTTCAGAGAACTACCCATGTTGACTCCTAAATCTCTTTCTTGCATGGGAACAGCTAATTTAGATCCTATTATATTGTATGTATAATTGGGATTATTTTTTCCAATGCTCATTACATTGCACTTATCAACACTGAATTTCAGCAGCCATTTTGTCACTCAGTCACCCAGTTTAGTGAGATTCTTTTCTAACTCTTGGCAGTCAGCTTTGGACTTAACTATCTTGAGTAATATTGTATCATCTGCAATCTTTGCCACCTCACAGTTTACCCTTTTTTTCCAGATCATTTATGAGTATGTTAAACAGCACAGGCCTATGGTGGCATTTTTTTGATCCTCTTACTGTTTTTGTTTTGTTTTTGATTTGGGGTATATATTTAGTTTGAGCCTCTATTATGGTGTTTTGAAATACTTCCCATGCAGCTTGCAGGCATTTCACTCTCGTGAAATGTTCCTTTTAATTTCCATTTAACTAGCTTCCTCACTTTTGTATAGTTTTCCTTTTTGAAGTTAAATGATAGTTTTCTTTGGTATTTTTTCCCCCTACAAAGATGTTAAACTTAATTACAGTATAGCCATTATTACAGAGCAGTTCAGCCTCTTGAACCAGATCGTGTACTACTTAGGACTAAATCAAGAATCGCTTCTCTCATTCTGGGTTCCAGGACTAGTTACTCCAAGAAGCAGTCATTTCAACATGCCTTTCATATATCTCAAAGAGAATAATTCCCTTCTCATCTCTGTTTATACAAGGGATTCATGCTGTCAGATGCAGAGCTAGATTTGTTCATTTTCAAGACAAATAAATGTCAATAAATATTAGGCATTTCACTGGAGACAGAGCTAAGCTATTAAACAAAAATCCATTTGATGAGCCCAGAGGTTATAAAGTACAGAATTGCAATTTTACTAAAATGTCACTCATATTATGACACAGCAGTTTAAAGGGCCAGCAGGTTTTATGGGTTTTTTAGATTAAACAATAAACAAATGTAATTTACTACTCTGTTGGTCTTATTGCCAGGGTTGAGTGAGGTCTGGTGCTCTGACTTATCATTGCACAGGGGAAAATATTGAGTTCTTTCCACTTTCTTTACTTCCTTGTCACCTTATGTTCCACTCAGCTTTATGTCTGGACCAGACTGAAAGCTGACCAAGACCACAATTAGCACCAAGTTCCTGAGTATAAGCACTTCTTCACAGTCCCATCGAATGAGTGGAACAGACATGAATGTTCTTAGTCAGTTAATATATAGGCCACGCTTCAAAGTACATCTTTAGAGGCTCCCAAAATTCATTTAAGTTTTACACTCAGATATTAGAAATGGTGGCAGTACTTCCAGCAGATTCTATTCCCACTCCTGTCTCCATGACATCCTCTACTTCTGCTCCTTATGGATTCTGATCAAGCCACTCCCCTTACTTAGCTGTAAAAACAAATTTCTACCACGTTGCCTACAATGAGTAATTGAGAAGAAAAGGTAATATCTAAAAAAAAAAAAAAAGTGCTCTAGATGAGTGACATCCCTTACTGAAGAATTGTGAAATCTTATGACTGTCAGCCTGACCTGTCTACTCTCCTTTTTCCCACATTTTTTGTCTTGGCTATCTGTTACAATGCCTCCCCCATTTATACTGCAATGTTAGATTTAGGTTGTAATACCTTCAGAATAGGAACTGTGTCTTTACTTGTTCCTGTCAGATATTAAGGCACCTTTTGATTGCCCCCCCCCAAAAAAAATTAAGTGAAAAAGGTTACTAAGCTTTCCATAACTGTTGTTCTTCGAGATGTTTTGCACACGTCCATTTCACATTAGGTATGTGTGTACTGCAAGCACAGTCAATGTAAATTTTTCCTTCAGTGGTGCCCATCGGGTTGGTTCTAGCACCCTATACTGCCATGCAATCATGCACTAGTATAAGGGGTTTGGCTTACCCCAAACCCTCTGAGTTCCATCTTGCCAGCCAACTCCGACAGAGGGGTAAGAGGGTGGGTCATGGAATGGACAAGTGCAACACATCTCGAAGAACAATAGTTACAGAAGGGTTTGTAAATGTTTTTTCTTCTTTGAGTGCTTGCATGTGTCCATTCCATGTTAGGTGACTCCCAAGCAGTGGACTCCCAGAGGAAATGGGGTTGGAATTCATGGACATGCTGATCACAACATGACTTAACCAAACATGGCATCGTCTCTAGATTGCTAGGTGATGACGTAGTGGGAAGAAAACATATGTACCAGCAACCAAGCTGCCACTCTGCAGATGTCCCTGGATTGGCACCTGGGCCAGGAATGCCTCTAAGGAAGCTTGTGCCCTCATTTGTGATGTGGGGCAAGAAAACCTGATAGGCCAACGAGACCATTTTTAGCTCCCTGACATTTACACAGAGGGAGAACTCCTCCTGAGACCACAGGCCCTGCATCCTGAGGTGCCCTAGGTGACTCCTCCGTCTTAGATCTGATGCTCCAAAGCGAAGGATAATGAGGGCTAGGGTCTAACGAATGGGATGCCTGAATGGAACGAAAGAGGATCCCTCCACCAGTCAAGAGAGGGGAGGACTGGGGCAGGAACAATGAGCACTGAGTCCAGGTAATGGAAACTCTGTATACCAAAGCTAGCCAAGCTTGAAAGGGTCTGAGGTGTAGCCTCGCATGCTGCACTACTTATGTGCATGTGACCATGTGGTCTAATTGTCTGAAGTAGAAACGGGCCTTGACCTACACTATTAATGACAGTCTGGAAGCGGGCTTCTGGGAGGAAAACCCTGGCCTGGAAGGAATCAAGTACCGCTCCGATAAACTCTTATCTATCTGTACAGGGACGAGGGTAGACTTCTGTTAATTTATAAGCAGGCTCAGCTTCTGAGATGGATACTGGTTTCCATCTGGGCTTGGCACCAGCTTTGACCAGCTAGTCATCGAGGTGGGGGTAGACTTGTACTCCTCTTCTCAGGAAGGCCACCACTGCTGCCATGCATTTTGTCAAAATCCTCAGGGCTGCCAAAAGGGAGAACAGTAAATTGGTAGTGTTTGATTCACAATGAACCTAAGAAACCGCCTGTGGCCTTGGAAAATTGATACATGGAAATAAGTGTCTTTCAAGTAGAGGACCGTGTACCAGGCCCTCGGAACCAGGAAGGGGATGATGGAGGCCAGGGAGACCATGCAGAACTTCAACTTTTTGAGGTAGCCATTGAGACAACGCAGGTCTAAAATGTGTCAGAGATCCCACTTTGGCCTTTGGAATTAGGAAATACAGGAGTTAAACCCCTTCTCTCTTAAATCACAAGAACTTCCTCCGCTGCTCCCACTCAGAAGGCGGCATGCACATCTCCTCATCCAGAAGTTGCTTGTGAGAAGAGTCCCTGAAAGGGGATGGAGTGGGAGGGTGTGCGTGTCAGGGGATGGAAATAAATTGGAGTGTTATAACCCATTTCCAGAGTGCTCAGCACCCAGTGGTCTGTGATGATAAGAGACCATGCCATGCTGAAATGGGACAGGTGAAGGGAGACAGGATTCTGTGCACAGGAACTAGTATAACGCCCTTCGGCGTCCCATCAAAAATTCTGTTTGGCTGCCCGAGGGTATCTGAGTGGGTCAGATAGGGATGCTGAGACAGATGGGAGTGGCTGCCTGAGCATAAAACCTCTACTTCATTTCTTTTGCAGGTCCTGATGAGACATTGGAGCTGAGAAACAGGTGGAGTGCTGGTGCCTAAAGTGCTTCCTCTAATGTAAGGGCACAGAAACTCAAGGGACGGCTCTGGAGTCTTTCAGGGCATGGAGCTTTGCATCCACTTGCTCTGAGAAGAGAGAAGCAACGTCAAAGGGAAGTCCTGAATGGACTTCTGGATCTCTGTTGGCTCCAAGTACTGGGCCTAAGAGCATCTGCACATGACAACTCAGAAGCCATGGATCTAGCCACCATATCTGCTGTGTCCAGCAAAGCCCTGCCTACAGACTTCTCCTCCTCTACCAGAGCAGAAAACTCTGGCATGGACTCCTGGGGAAGTGAGTCCTTGAATTTCAGCATCCATCCCCAGATGTTGAAGTCAGACCCAAACCCCAGCAATGCCTGCTGATTGGAGATATGGAACTGTAGATACCCTGTAGAATAAAACCTTCTACCAAAAAGTGCTAATCTCTTTGAGTCTTTTTCCCTGTGGGTCACTGCTTGTTGCCCTTGTTTGTCCCTCTCATTAGCCACTGAGACCATCAGGGATCTGGAAGGAAGGTGGAGTACAAGTACTCATACCCTTGAGCAGGAACAAAACAAGGTGGGTGGCAAGGTGGATAGGGTTTGCCTTGGGCTTTAACTGGCCTCTCGATGGCCTCAGTCATAGTCAAAATATCAGCTAGGATGTAGAAGGACTCTAACTACCTCCACTTCCAACCCAAGGTTCAAGGCCAATCTTTTCAACAGCTCCTGGTGAGCTTTGAAGCCATCATAGGGAAGTGACATGCCTGTCCCAATACTGCCTCATCCAGGGCGAATGATGAAGAGACCTGCACCAGCAGGGGGTCCTCTCCTCCTCCTCCTCCTCCTCCTCCACTGATCCGGTCCAAAGGATCTAGGTCCTGAGGATCAATACCAGGATCAGTACCAGAGCCCATGTCAGGTGCTGCTCAATGGGACCAAGGCACTCTCCTCTCCGAGAGCACCAAGAATGAGTGCCTGGAAGGGGGCACCCGCATCAGGGGAAACTCCACAGGTTCCAAAATGACCACAAGCACAAGCATACCTCGGTTCCCATATCCACAACCAGAGAAGGTTGACCAGAGGGGTACTGGGAATAGTTCCTTGGCTGAGGATATGATTCCACTTCCGAGTCCAACAATGAGCCCTCCTCTGGGGATCAAGGATGGGCATTACCACTCGATGCTGAGTAACGATGCTGAGGTGAGAAGACCTGCACCACGGCAGCAGGGACAGTTTTCCTCTCAACGTTACTGAACAGAAGCTCTTGGCAACATGCTCCCTTCTGCTCAGCAGCACTGACATTGCTGATTCTTGTATGCTGACAACAGTGATATTGAAAGCGCCACCATGTCCATGGCTGCAACAAATGCCTCCAAGGTAGACTGCACCGCCATCCCACTGGTGCCAGAGGTTGATTCAGGACTTGACTCAATGGAGTCTGTGTACAGGACAGAGTCAACAGTATTGCCCTTGGAGCAGAGGCAGAGGAGTGGCCAGACTCAGATTTCACTCTGCGGTGCTCCCTGTGCTTGGCTTTCTTCAAAGTCAGACAACATCCCCTCTCAGCCAGCTGCTTCTAACATTTTCTTTTTGGTACGGTCATGGGGAATGATACCAAGAGACTCTCACAGAGGAAGAATCACTCTGCACTGAGGCCAAGGTACTCAGTGCTGAGTCCGACTAGCTCAGCTCCAATGAGGGTCAGAGTGACACCTCAATCAGGAAGACTTCAACCTGGTCCCCCCAGTCCTTCTTTGCCTCGGACTTGAAGTCCCGACTCCTGGCAAATCTGGTAGCGATCCCTGATATGAGTCTCTCCCAGGTATTTCAGACAATTGGAGTGCATGTCACTCACAGGCATAGGTTTGCCGCAGGAGGCATGAGGCTTGAAACCCAGAGACCAAGGCAAGTCCAGTACTGAGAGCAGATAAAGACTCCACTAACATGGCAAAAAATGCCAACTACGTACAAGTTCACAACTGACCAAATTAGAAATAAAGAGCTGGGATGAAAGAAACGAAGGGAAAGGAATAAACCTTCAGAGACCACAGAGAAAAGTCTTCCCCTGAGGAGAGCTTGTGAAGCAAGAAGAGCAATTCCAGCAACCACTACAGGCAGAAAGAAGGAACTGAGAGGTTGCAGGGTCAGCTGGACTCCTTTTGCCAGCAGATGAGCACAGAGCACCAGAGGGAGCTAGAGCCAAACCGACAGGTACCAGTGAGGGAAAAAATTCCAACAACTGTGCTCACGACATGCACACAGCTAACACGGAATGAATATGTGCAAGACTTGAAAAGCCCATGAGCTCCTAAAATAAATGTTTGAAGTGGATCAGCAAAGCTCTTACCCTTGAAGTTAAACACTTATTTAAGACCCACTGAGTCACCTGTATGAAGTCCTTGGGATTTAAGTATGTGCAGAAGTGCTCTGTTGAATCAAACGCTATGTTTGTTAGCCAGTTGGCTTAACAACCTCAGCTATATTTCATAAAATGTTTAATGTGGGGAAGTCCATAAAAAGACAAATGAAAATCTATACCACCCATACCACTCCAATGATTTCTGTTTTCCATTTTTTTTCTTAAACAGATGTTCCTTACATAGCTCACTACTAGAAATGAACATGCTACCTAAAGGCCTCACCTAGACTGCCTTTACTTCTTTTTTTTTTTTTTTTTTTTTAAAAAAGGAAAAATACTGTTTTGCCAATTTTCACATCTCTTTAGCTATGCGAAATTCAATAAATTCCATCAGTAGCTTCTTCCCCCAAAGCAATTCTATGTCATAGTTGGACAATCCACTTCAGACACTCAGACACCAAGGTGATGATGGCCATGGTTTAAATAGAGAATAAATAGAGAACCATCTCCGCTACATGCTATCACACAGAGCTAACCCTGTAAAACCTTAATTCCTGGGAATTACAAGTCAGTGTGCCTTACTTTGGTACCAAATAAACTGGTTATAAATAATAGAAGATACCTGCAACATGCCTCCATGGATATGGTGAACCTGACCTAGATGGATCTTGGGGGATGGTGAACTCTGTTTCCTTCCTTGCACTTGAGCAGTACAGGGCCATGGTCTCACTTCCTCCTAGTCCTTCACTGCCCCCAAACATTGACAAAGCATTGTTAAACGCTGTTACAAATTGATTGAACAATGACCACCTTTGTCCAAATAACAAACAAAACCTTCAGGTGAGGCAATATGAAATGCAGAAACATACCTATGTTAATTTAATGTTAACATTACAAATGTAAATACAACAAGGGTCAGGAAATACCAAATTTAAGAGTGACATCACTTTATTGCATTGTTCAATATTCTGCAATCTGTATTAAAGGATAAACATATCAGTCTAACCAGCAATCAAAATACATGCAATGTTCAGTTGAATCTTGTAGCAATGTTAATTTTTGCATTTCTTGAATTTAGTATAGAAATAATGAACAATGAATTAACATGCACAATTTTTAAAGAAAAAAGGGAATCAATGATTCTTTCTGATCCTTCTTTCTCTAGGAGTCCTTCCCAACTGTCCCTTCTGCCAACCAAGTCTAAGGGGAGTCCAACAGCAGAATTGACCTCACTATCATCTGCACCTCTCTCATTCCCAGGCTTGATTACTACAATCAGCTTTACCTGGAGTCACGCCCGTAGAGAATTCAGAAGATTCAGTTGGTACAGAACATATTGGCTCATGTCCTAAATGGGACAAGTATCAAGGAGAAGATAATGTCAATGATCCAAATTGATTGTTTGCTTCCAAGTCAACTTCAAAGTATCAGCTATGATCTTAAAAAGTCATGAATTGACCCAGCTATCCACGAGGCTTTCTCTGTTTTATATATTTGCATACATACCTATGTTCCATCACAGGAGTCAAGCTAGGCTGCTCTTCCTGCTTTTTTCCCCCCTGTGACCTGTATTGGCTTTGTATGTATGAGTTGACTGAATGACACAGCCCACCTGAGGCTGACTCACAGAAAGGATAAAGGACTCACTACTGCTACCAATGAAGGAAGTTGTTCTTTAGTTCAAGTGGCAGAGGCTTGTGTTTTAGAGGCATGAAGGACAATGATTGTAGTCCTGGTTCCCAAATGTATGCTTAACGATATAGCAATTAGTATCTCAGATCTCATATTCTTTGCATGGTGGTAAGGTGAAGGCATCAACTTCAGACATGCACTCACCCAGTTCCTTTGGTGGTCCTCAGACCGTAGGTATAACTGGTGATAGGACACGATGAAGTTATGTCTATTTATGCAGGCCTTTAAGCATCATGACAGATGTATTGTTTGTTTTAATGACAAGAATACTTTATAACTGTTTCTTTTCTGCTAGAGCACCCAAATGTCACAGCAATATACAGTGCATACACACAGGTCAACATTTTAATCATCATTTACAGAGTTACAGCAGATAGGTATGCATGTCACTATAAAAAAATAGTTAAGATCCCTGCCCTGAAGAGCTTACAGTCTGCGGATCCTGCAAACCCTCTCACACATGATTAGAACGTATTAATATACATATTTCTAGTTCTTCTTGAAGTACCTCAATTCAGTGCCCACAACAATTTCATACTGTGCCACATCATACCACCATGTATTCTTTTCATAGCACATATTTCATATTTCACAAATGTTCAGAATTTTAAAAAACTTTTATTGCAACTCTTTCTTCTATCCCTCCACCTTTAAAGCCTTATAGTTACTCTGATTTTCACTCTGTGGGACCCTAAGGAAGAGAAAAATTAAAGCCAACACATTTAAAACTCCTGTCAAAACGAAAGTCAGATACTGTATCAGAGGTCCTTCCAGGGCTGCAAGCAAGTGCTATGTCCAGTTGGAAAACTAGGAAACTCCTTTTCAGTGATATAAAGTTCCTGAAGATTATGAGGTATTGACCTGAAACCTTTCACTAGTTTGGGATTAAAACTGCTGGTTTTAGCAACGGGCCAGTGTAATTTACTATTTCCTTGGGTGGGTAATTTATAAAGAAGAATGGCAGCTGTTTGATGCTGATCAAAGTTTGAAATATTAGAATAAATCCTGGCTGAGATGGATTAATAGGCAGAGGGCAAGTGAGGTAGCCAATGGGGTATTACAGATGCAATTCACCATCATGCTATTACTACAACATGATTCTATATCATATATATTTCCAAACATACAAAAAAGCCTTATTTACTAGAACATTTCAACAAAATTTCAAAAAGAAAATCAGAACAATTTGCAATGAAGTTGATGGGAATTTCATCCCTTTTTTTAAAAAAAAAAGCTCTATTATTAACTTCAACTTTAGATTGCTAGCCTGCATAGCACACCAATGAATAATCTAAAACCCCTGAAACTAAGTTAAATCATCCCCATTTTATAAATGGTAGCAAGCAGAAATAAGTTCAGTGTTACCCAAGGACACACACACAATCAGCAGTAGACCTATGAAGAAAATCCACTTAACCTCAATCTCAGTTGCCTGGACTGCAGCATTACAGTTAAGATAAACTCTAGGTGTGAGGGAAACATACATTTTATACTTCTAGAAACCCTTAATCAGTATTTCCGTAGGTTAGAGAGAGATTATCTGAACTTTATGCAAGTTAAGCTACTCCTTTGCTGCTCAATTTGCACTAATCTCTTGTAAAGATATTCTTTCCTGGCTTCTAAATACATCTATTTCTATAGGGAAAATGACATCTCTGCATTTCTGAGAATTCACTTAAACAGCTGAATGCACCAAAATGCTGCTCACTCAATGAGGGATTATAACAACCATAAAACTGATGCATGCTATTATTTTTATCTAAGCAAATACTCAACCTGCCTTTGTCCTCCTCTATATTTTTCAGATATTTTTTTAAAAAATCAAAATCTAATTAGCCTGTTTTCCCTACCTATTCACAGAAATAGAAATCCCTAGTCAGAAACTATAAAGGGTGAATTGTGGTAGGAGAAGATAGAAGTTTCATTCTCCCAGAAGTCTTGACCAGTCCAGTTACACACTGTCAAGCATAACAGTCTGGAACAGGAACTGTTTAATACAAAGACATTATTATCTTTCAGTGGAGAACTTCTCTCTTGTTTTACATAAACAAAGCACCACTTCCATTTAGAGTCAGAGTAATAAGAAAAAATCAATCCCAATGACGTTCAGATGTTTTCCTCTTCCTCAAACAATCATCCAGGGGTCTTTGCCATCCTCCTTCAGGCATTTCAGCAAGGACATAGTAGAATGTAATTCCTTTACAGACACAGTAGTATATGGACATTCTGCTTATTAAACACTGGAATTCTCCCAACATGGTTATTTATTCCATTATATGAAAAACCATTAAGCTGTTAGGAAAACGGAGTTCTCCAGCCTCATGCTGCTGGAGTCCTTTTCATGCCTAGCTGTACCATTTGTTATAATCTGCTACAGCTGTTAATAAAATGCACTTACCGGTAGTATACTCAAAGGGCCAGATTTTCAAAGGTACTTAGGCATCTGGAGATGCAGATAGGCACCTAATGGGATTTTCAAAAGTGCCTAAGCAGGTTAGCTGCCTAAATCTCATTGGATTTGAAAACCCTCTCTGTTTAAATTGAAAAAATTCTTCTTTGGAGTTGAAATTGTCTATGCTTTCTTTCAGCCAATAGTGTATTTCTGGGAAGTTTGAGGAAAATCCCTTCAACCATTCTTCAGTTATTGGCTCGTACAGAAAACTAACTAGTCAGTTTTTTAAAATCCCCCACCCCACAACAATTTAAAAGTGCCCAAAAAACAACAATGAAGCCTTCAAACTGCATGTGTGAAAACAGTCTATATTCTTATTTAGGAGTTGGCCCTTTGCAAGTGAGGAAGAAGGAAAAGGGGGGAATGTTACAAGTGATAGCTATAAAACCCTAAATTCTGCGCACATTTAAAAGGTATCAGCTGGGACCTATTATTACTTTACAGTACCCAAGCATGTGCTAGGCATACACTAGACAATAGGGGCCAATTTTAAGAAAGCCCTGCCCCTGTTGCTTCAGTACAGCATCCCAGACTGGCCTGTCAGGAGCTAGAGCTGCTTGCTGCAACATCCTACAGCTGGGTCTACAGTGACTGTGGCAAATTCGCCACCATCAGATCGATTGCTCTGGCTCGGATTGGCTTGGTCTGTGTAGACCCGCTCAGTCAATGCAACAATCAACGTAGGAAAAACACCCCGTAAGTGGCATAGTGCTGCGTCGAAGGGCACACTGTTCCCTTTGACGCAGCGCAGTGTGGACGCCGCACGGAGAAGACGCAGCAAAGTCAACGGGAGATACGCAAATGATTTACGTCACTTGCGAATCTCCCATCGACTGCTGCCGAATCCAGAAGGTGAGTGTAGACTGGGTCTACAACTGTCTAGACTGCAGTGTAAGCCTAGGGTTAGGGGAACTTGAGTGAGTGGACACTCGAGCATTTACACCGATTGTCAAACCTAGTTTAAGAATTTTCTAATCTGGGCCTGAACCTGGGCTCTAGTGCCCACACTGCACTATGCAGACCCAAGTCCATCCAACCATATCCCAGACTTCCTTGAGCCCTCCCAAAATGTGGCTGCTCTAGCCCTTTTTTCACAACGTAGTGTGGGAAAACTTGAATATCCACCAACTGCTTTGCCCAAAGGACAAAGAACTTTGGCCTGTAGGATACTTGTGAGATACTTTTGGCAACTCCCAAAGCACAAGGCCAGTGGGACTGCATCTCAACTACAAAGCAATAGGGCTTTAAAATTGGGTCCCAGCTTGACTCAGGCTTGGACCCTCCATCGCTGCAGGGACCTGGGTCCAAGTCCCACACCAGCATGATTTGTCTGTAGACAGAACGGAGTTAGGCGTCAGCCTGAATTTGAACCCCGTGTTTACATTGCAGTGCAACTATACCTTGATTGGCTTAAAGACACACAGCAAAATGCTCCCAAGATGTTAATAAAGAGACTAATCTTGTCCCCACCCAAGTAAATAAAGCTCCCATAGGAGCCAACTCTGCAGGCTTCTACGTACTAATGGATGAGATGCAGAGAAGCCAATAACTAACTATGTACTGTGGCCAACATTTTCAAAAGTGGCTAGTGATTAGGGGAACCTCCATTTTTCGATGACCAACTTGCTCAGCATCCACTGCCCCCCTGAAAAAGAATCGGTCCTTTTCTAAGGGGTCAAAGGCAGGCACCCACAAATCACGAGTCGCTTTTGATTAGAAGCGCCATGCAATGAGATGGGCAGAGAAACAGGCACGGTAACCTGCAGTACAAGTGAACCCAGGATGGATTATCTAAAATGGAAGCAATTTAAATCACTAATTTTAATTACGATTTAAAATCAGCAAGCCAGCTTGATTTACATCAACTTTAATTTTGTTTTGCATTTGTGCATTTTAGTTAGTTTCCTAACCCAAGGCTGATTCTCAGTGGGTTGGTAACCATTAAAACATGCTGATGTATATACGGCCTTTACACCAAATTTGGTGTTTCTTTTTGCTACCACGAGGATACACTATAGGTATACAGATTTAACTAAGCAATTATAGAGCTTAACTTACATTGTTATTGTTATGGAAAACAGTGACTGTTGCGTATTTTTTATGTACCAGATGATGATGAATTTTTTTCACTTATGATTTGTGTCAAGTTCCGTTTGGATGGAAATGCAAATCCAATTAAAAACACACAGAAAGAGCATTTTAATTTCTTTCATTAAATAAAGCTCTCTTAATTAGGGATGTGAAAGGTTAACCGTTTAAACGTTTAAACGATAATCAGCTGGTTAAACATTTTAAACAGCTGATTACTGTTTAAACTGGGGGGGGAGGAAAGTGGCAGCTGGGTGGCTCTCTGCCAGTGGGAGCAGGTGGGCAGCTTTTCCTGGCAAGGAAGCACAGAGCCCAGCATGGGATGTTTGGGCGGGGGGGAGGAAGTAGTTGCAGTTGGGCTCAGCTCCCCATAGCAGGGGGAGGCACGGAGCCCAGCACTGGGGATGGCAGAGCGTAGCTGCTCACAGGGAGCCGAGCCCAGCACAGGGGGCAGGGAGCCACAGCCGGGCTCAGCTCCCTGCGAGCAAGAGCAGCTGGGCAGCTCTTGCTCGGGGCAGGCACAGAGCCCAGTGGAGGGGGGGAGCCACATCTGGGTTCAGCTCAGCTCCCCGTATATGGATAAATCATCTTCGTGCCAGCCTAGCTAAAAGGAACTCCAAGTTACCAAGCAAGATTCACACCCTGCTTTCCTATGCAAAGTGGTCCATCGCACACTGAGTTGATCAAGAAAAGAGATGGATAGGGAAGCTGCAAGTTAAACAAACTAGAAATGTGATTAGTAAGACTGAAAGTTAAACTGGGCAAACTGTTACCCCCAAAAAATGCAAGCCAGAAGTTTGCACCCCAAATTATAAACCATACACTTCCTTGTAAATCAAATATATTGTAAATAATCTGCCTCCCAATCTTTTTAATGGAAGTTGTTTCATACTGCTAATCGTTTTTGTTGCCCTCCAATATACCTTTTTTGAGATGGAGTAAGAAGAACTGCAAACAGTATTCAAGGTGTAGGTGTGATCATATTTTAGATTTTAACTCCTTTAGAAGGCTATGTCTACATTACAGACCTTACCGTGGCACAGATATACAGCTGCAGCTGTGTCTCTGTAACATCTTCCGTGTAGCCACTCTATGCTGATGGGAGAGAGCTTTTCCAATAGCATAATTAAACCACCCTCAACGAGCTGCGGTAGCTATGTTGGCAGGAGAGCGTCTCCCACTGACATAGTGCCCTCAACACCAGTGCTTTTGGGAGTGAAACATATGTCGGTCAGAGGGGTGTTTTTTCACACCGCTGACCAACAAAAGTTTTACCAACAAAAGTGCTAGTGTAGACAAAGTCTAAGCAAATTGAGCTAAAAGAAACGGAAAAGAATTGTTTTAAGCAACTGCGTTTAATATTCTAAATTTGTCCTTAGTGGACCAATCCAGTCAATGAGAAGTAACCACACTCTTTAAAGTGCCTGAAAGACAAGTGCACTCTTGAAGCATGGTAAGTGTGTTAAATACTAAAGAATTGAGAATTGTTGATCAGAAGTAAATGTAATAAGAAATCTTAGCGATTTGCATTGTTCTTTGATGTAATTGCTGACCCTCAACTGCAGACTCTGATAATAATTCAGTGAAGTGTGAATTAGATGAATTGGGACCATTTATTTTCCTCCAACCCTCCCTCTTGTTTTCTGTAAAGAAAGGCAATTCAATGCAAAACAAAAACAAAGATAAGAAATGAAGTAAACATATTAACAGAAACATCAGGAAACATAACTAAGAATTTGCAATAGTCACCATGCGGAATATTTTTATTTGCAATACGGGCAAGTTAACATTACTATGAAAGACTTTAAAAGTTTTGTATTTCCTGACTTTAGCATTTAACTGTAATGTTTCATAGAAAGAGGTTTTGGGTGTTTGTTTTGCATTTAGTAAACTCTGAGAATAGAGATTTTATACTGTGCCTTGTTTACTGTGTATTTGGATAATCACTTCCTAGTGAATCAGATTTCAGGTGAAACAGACCACTACTTGGGTCAGCAAAGCCATAAAAAATAGACAATGTATTCAAGTGTGCTACTGCACCAAAATATCCATATTTATTAGGGCCAACAGAACGGTAAAGACAGAGAAAGAGCAACTGTCAGCAAAAGTGCACATGTTGCTAATAAAATAAAAGCCACCATGTAAAAAGGCTAGTTTTCTCAGATGCATTTCATCTGGTTCCTATTCAGTGCCCTTTCACACATTCAGTGAAAGTTGTATGAATGAATGTGTGCTATAGAAAAAGTCTTTTTAAAACTATTATTCCACTTCTCCTCATGTGGAAGTCTTTCCATATCTTTAATTATTTTCATAGCTATACTTTGAACTTTTTCTGTTGCTGATATATCCTTTTTTGAAATAGGTGACCACAACTGAACACAGTATTCACGCTGAGAGCATATCACTGATTTATATGATGGCAGGATAATATTCAGTTTTGCCCTCTACACCTTTTTTAATAGAACCTGACATACTGTTTGCTTTTTTGACCACCATAGTTCATCGAGCAAATTTTCAGTAAGCTTCTCACAAGGATGTCTTTTACTTGTGAAGTTACAGTTAATTTAGAATCCATCAATGTCTATGAATAGTTCAAACCATACCCTCCAATGCACATTACCTTGCATTTCTCAGTACTGAATTTAATCTGTCATCATGTTAATGATGTTACCAGCTCACGTAGCTAACTGTCTTAGGTCCTTGTGCAGTTCCTCACATTCTTCTCTAGTCAAAAAACTATAACAGCAATTCCCTAAATGCAATAGTCATTTGGTAAGTATATCTAGCAAAATACCAAAAGAACCATAAAACTCCAGAACTTAAAACTTTGAATATTTAACTTAAGAAAAGGAAAAGCGGAAATGAAATCATACAGGTTAAGTGGCTATCTCAAAAATATGATTAAGGAACACAGGGTAACGTTCAAAAGCTTGTCAGGGACTTGACAAACTAACTCCCATTGATTTTTAATTAAACTAAAGGTCTCAAGTCACATAGGTGCTTTGAAAATCTCACCCACAAAGCAAACTTTTAGCAGAATTCTGTCCTTTGATGTACGGGCAATATTTTGACAAAAGACTTCCAGAAGAAAAATTATCCTCTTACCCCATGCGATGCATATACTGCAGGTTGAGGGCTAGGGTAAGCTATCCATTTGTTTTCACATTTGTACAAATATGCTTATGTTCAAAGAGGAAGAAGACACAACAAACTCATGAAGCTGCATTTTTCTAGACTCATTCATCATTTGTTTCTGAAAAATATGCTATTAACTGGTGAAATCTGATGTGGGAAATCAAGGGTGATGACTTTCTCAGCTGGGGCAATATGGTCAATTCCAAAGGCCAAAAAAAAGAGAACCCTTTAAAATTTCTCCTTAGAAATATTTTATGACCCAAAGGATAAATCCAACCATTCCTGACAGAAACAATAATCTAGAAACAAGGTGAGTTTATTAGCATAGCCAAACCCTCCATCTGTTTGGTGGTAGAATTTTAACAAATGCCTCCCAGGGGATGAGGACCATATTTCAGAGTTTTGAAATACAGGTAAGCATGTGTAGGGCTAACAATGTTAATAATTATAGCAATAATAATCCATAGTAACCAGTTGGTTTGTGGTATTTTACATCCTCAAATTTAAGAAACCCAAAACATGCACATGCACACAAATGAGCATCTACTGCTTTTGTCATGGTTGACACCCAAAAAGAAGCATGGTTTGACCAACAGCAAGAGTAAAGAGTTTTCGTTTAAGCGTGCCATATAATTAGAAAAGAAAAAAAAGAAAGAGGTGGCCCTTGAGCCAGTTTAGAGCTTGTCCCAAACAGAAATACAACCAAGCTCAGAGAACAGGTTACAACACTTATCCGCTGATGTAGCTACAACCCAGTTATCATTTGTAATATAGATGGGACATCAGCACAGTTAAGAAACACAGTTAAACTCTTGCCTATGCTACAAATATCAATTTTGCTGTTGGCGTAGCAGAGTTTACTGACTTGGTTGTTCTGTAAGTGTGGATGGGGCCTTGGTGAATTTGCAGGACTCATTTCCTAGACAAGCATATGCTTACGAGCCTCAGATGTGTAGCCAGACACCTTCCTTTTGGCTAAGTGTACACTTCTAATACCTTCCTGCTTGGTAATCCATTGGTAATGGCTACCTTCGGGAACACTGCAAAATTAACCCCTCTGCAACCCACACAAAAAGTTACCAATATTCTGTTTTATAAACTGTACTGTCGAGATCCTAGGCTGGGTCTACACTGACGGTGGCAAATTCGCCGCCATCACATCGATTGCTCTGGATCGACTGAGCGGTCTGTATAGACACGCTCAGTCGATCCAGGAAACAACGCAGGAAAACCAACCCCCGTAAGCGGAGTAGCACTGCATCAAAGGGAGCGTTGTTCCCTTCGCCGCAGCACAGTCTGGACGCCGCATGGAGGAGACGCTGCAAAGTCGACGGGAGATACGCAAGTGATTTACGCCACTTGCATATCTCCTGTCGACTGCCGCCAAATCACCAAGGTAAGTGTAGACCAAGCCCTAGTCAGAAATACAACTTACTGTAAATAGAACTGCAACATGAGAAATCTAAAAGACTTTGGCCCTGTCTACTGAACCCACTATATTTAGAGTATACACTGGTAAATCAAGGACACCTCAGAACACAAGCCATCAAGCTCATTCTAAATATTAGATGATGGAAAATGAATGTTTGACACAAGCCAAACTAATAAAATATTGACATAAGACCTGAGCATAAAGATTTCATGATTAATTTCACTTAACCATATCAAGCATTTTAGTCCTTTCTGGTCTTGAACTTGGAATGGCGCTGAGCACCTGATTCTCCTAGGTACTTTATTGGGATTTGCAGTTTCTCAACAGCTCTGAGGTTCAAGACCTTTATTAGTAAAATGCTAGGTTTTGTTAAGGCATGGAAATTATTCAAAGAAACTGCCAATATCTCATGTAAAATACACAAGAGATTAAGAACTTTTGTAAAAGTCCATATAATTGGACCACAAGGACACTGCATATTTTGAGAATAAAACAAACTAAAACAGAATACGTACTCTATTTCTCTTAGCCCTTATTAAAGGAATTTAACAGGAGGGATGTGCACACTACAAGCAAACTGGATTATTTGGGGAGGGGGGAGGAGAGAGCAATCTGAAGCAACTCTGTACCCTGCAATACACACTCTGAGTCAAAGAATGATCCTGGACTCTGATTTATTCACTGAAAGGTAATTCCAAAATAATACTGCATGAAATCCTAGCCTAACCCTTCTTCTCAGCCTTGGCTGCCCGATGGTTAATTTACTCCAGACTAAGCCTTCTTAGGAAGCCTTTCTTTAGAGCCTGCCTGTCCTATGCACTGTGCCTGAGAACTACTCTACCACCCTATATCTAGAGTCAAAAGCTATCTGCACAAGTCAGTCATTCAAACCCACTTTCCATTTTTCCCCCCAACAGGATCAACACCAGTAACAGGGTGGAGTATGTCTAGCAAACAGCCTGTTACAAGCATCTTAGCACAAATACTGATTTTAGAATATACCATATCCATCATTTTAAAATCCCCATGGTTTCTCTTAAATGTAATTTTTTTCCTCTGGGGCTTGTCAGTCAATCACAAAAGCTAATAACAGAGTCAGTGCTATGCTGGAAAGGACTCTTGGATGATAAATTCTACCACTAAATTTAAGGGAAGGTTGGGGACAAATTTCCCCACTCTCTGATGGAATTCACTTCATTTTTGCATACTGCTTAGCCTTCCCTGACAGAAAGGGTTTCTCACCGGGACTGATAAAAATATTTCTAAAGAGTGCATTTATTTGCCTTTCAAATACAACAAATTGAGTCTAATTCCTTTTTTTAAAAATCCCCAGAAAAATATACCCAAGATAGCAGGAAACCTAGTTACTGTAATGGATGCATTCAAAATTTGTATAAATGGCATCACAGATTCTTACCCTGAAGTCTTTATATACACACACTTTTTTCCTATTGCCGAATTGCAATGCTACCCGCTGCTTCTACAAACAAACAGTTACACAGGCTTACTTTTAAGCATGTGAGTAGCCCCATTGAAATTGATGGGACCAATGGGATTATTCGTGTGCTCAATGTTAAGCATGTGCATGAGTGCTTACAAAGCCAGGAACTGTTATACTATCTAATATGCCTGGAATATTGTTTGTTCTGGATAAACAAACATTTCCAGCAAGTGCACTTAATATCATTTTGTTTGCCAAGAGTTGTGGCCTCTGTCCTCAATGACAGTTATAAGAAAATATTCTTCTCCTTATGAGAATACACATAAATATTCTGCAGTACCTCATTGCCATCCGCAAGTACATGCTCTACTTATAGATTCATAGATTCTGAGGTCAGGAGGTCCCATTGTGACTATCTAGTCTGACTTCCTGTATAACACAGGCCCCTTCTCCACTCCCTGCCCACTCCCATCCCCATGCCATCACACACAATGGGTTTATCATAGTCAAAGGGGAAAATCTTTTGGCTCTTTCTTGTTAAGACCTTGCTACACAGGTTTGTACGCAGGACCTACCACACAGGTTTGTACACAGGAATTTAACTTTAACTCCTTTTGGAGGGGCACTGAGCTCCTTCATCTCTGGGGCCGTGGAGGGGAGAATGAGCTCCTCTGACCAGCTGTCAGCTGCCCCCTGCAGACCTGGGACCAAAGGTGTTCTGTTCCCCTGCCAATTACTAGAGGAGCACATGCTCCTGCTTGCCCCCCTTGTGCAAGTCCCCAACATCACATCAGTAAACAGAGCCTTGTTTCTATCAAGGATAGCTTCAGAATGAAGCTATATGCTAGATATTGAAAAAATTAAGTTAAAATTATGTGGGCAAGGCAGGGGGAAATGAAAAGGCTACAAAGTACCCACAATCTACCTGAGATACTTAGCTAAGATTTTGAACCTGCTATTGGGTTTCAAGAAGCATCAAGATAAGGTCCAATTTTTGGATGATTTTTTTTTTTTAAAGTTCTGCTTCCAAACTGTCCATGTCACTGTCCTACTGACATTTTTGTTGTATGCCATGTCAAAGTCTAATGTTAAATCACTTTAAAACTAACTTTCCTCTACTAAATTTATCAATTTCTAATGCTACCTTTAGTTCTGTTAAAAATATATTATAGGATACCCCAATTTCCTTGTTTGCCGACAATTCAAATATTACAACTGCCAAATAATTTCTGTAATAAGAGTTTCTCCAGGCAACATGATGTGCGTAAGTGATTTTGTACAGAAGTAAATCTCTTTGGTTGGCATGTGTGTAAAAAAGAACATATAATTTATTCATTACCTTTTCACTCATTGTAGGGGTTTTTAGCTCTTTGAAGTGGCTGGCTGGCAGTTTTTCTACATCATAAAGATCAAAACACTTCATTAGCTTAGTACAGTACTTTAAAATGTTTGAAGTTTGTGCATGCAACACTCACTGCTCAGCAATAGTTCTCTTATAAAGTAACTGATCTCACCAGGCTCATTTAGAGTAACTGGCTAACTCAATTCTTCAACTTCCTCTCCTTCAGGACAATTTTTTTTGTGTGTTTTGTTTTTTTGGTTAGCTCTTCTTACTTCCCTGAACTATATAAGTTTTGAAGCTGCAGCACAAATGGGAAACACAGACAGATTAAAAAGCTTTTACCAGCATTCCCCTGCCTTTACATGGTTATTTAAAGAGTGTTTTTAAATTCGTACTGTATTTTTCTTTGCCAGTGTAATAATAAAGGGCTACATTTCCTTTCTCTTTTGTTTCTACTTGATTACATGAAACCATCAGATTATTCCACTGCTGGGAAATTCATCACTTGAAGTCTTGAAACCAATATTGGAGGTCTTTCTAAAACATGTAATCTAGCTCAACTAGAAGTTATAGGCTTGATGCAGTAGTCATTTGATGGAATTCTATGGCATTTGTTATGCAGGAGTTCAGACTAGATGATCATAATGAAATACAGTTGAATAAAGACTAGAAATGTAACCAAGATTTTGTTACAGAGTGGTCAGGAGAGTTAAAATAAATCAGAAATAAGATGTAAGAGATTTCTACATTTCTGTGCTAAGTTTTCCTGCAGGAATGTTGTGGAAGCACAAGATGTACATCATATAATTTTCCACTGAAAAAGAAGACTTAGTGGGTATTACCCAAATAGCATAAACCATTCTTGCAGCCCATTACAGTTTGGGTGCCTTGTACCACTGATATTATCTCTCCCTATTATGCCAAGGTATCTGAATCTCACAATCCCTAGATCTGACGGAGAATTCTTGGTAGGAGGCATTAGCTTCTGGACTTCATTTCTTCTCTTTAGTCCAACGGACTCTCAAGATGCTGACCCTCTGGGTATTTTGGAAAGCCTGTCTATTTACCCAGGCTTTTTCTGAGTTGGCAGTTAAGCGGGGAAAGTCTTGAGGTTTTTCCAGCATGGGGAGCATATCAGTTGACACTGTAATAATTCTGATATATTTTTATTAAATAAGTATATGTGTTTGAGTATTCACCAAATGTGTTATACACCTTTAAATAATGAATTATTATTTTATATATATATATATATAAATATAAACAAATATAGTATTATTTATATTTCTTTTTAGATGGAAGAGAAGAGATGGAAAAGGTCTCCTTGATTATTTAATCCATTACCCTGCTAGTACAGGATTGCTCCATACAGTATATTTTTTAGCACCTTGTCTTATCTAATTCTAAATGTCTCCAAAGATGGGGCTTCCACTATTTCCTCTGGGGGAGAATCTTCCACAGTCTTACAGATCTCACTGAAAAGAAGTTTTTCCTGATAGTTAGCCTAAATTTTCATTTATCTAAACTTCATCTTATTAGTGGGATATAAAGAGCCCTCTCTCAACTGCATCTCTCCAGAGGCTCTTCAGAACACAACTCCATCCTGTGACAATTACAAAGCCTCCAGTAGCCTCCAAAACCACTCACAACTCTAAGGACTTTGAGATTCTTCCCATACACCTACCTTTCCTTACTGAATTGCAGCAACATATTTCATTAGACATTTGGGGCTAAGCTAGCGATGAGCATATACACAGCAAATTCTTCCCTAACTGTGCCCTTTACAAGTCTAGTGGAGGGAGGAAATCTAGTAGGCATCTTCATTATGCAGTTTTTAAAGACTTGTAACTCAGTCCAAGAAAAGTTTACTGTGGAACAAGTAAAATCACTTTTTCACCTCTGCAAGAGTTATTTAAATGTCACCTTCCATCCCCCTATCTGTTTTGGTTATAAGCTTCTTCAAAGAAAGGCTTAGGAAAACCATTAGAGGTTTTACACACAGACACATACACAAAAACTGCTGAACCATATTTTCCCAGACTTTCAAAATAAATTACAAATATTTTACAAAAGCAATTGTCATAGGCTTTGAATAGCTCTAGTGCTGCAAGACACTTAGCTATGCAGATTTGACTTGATTCATGCACGGGATGTATTTTTCCTTTTCTGAACAGGAGTTAGTCAAATGTGAATGAAAAAGAAAGGAAAACTTCAGTCCCTGAAATGTTGCAATTTTCAGAAGGAAAAGGGACAAGTTGTTCTAAATACATGCAGATTAGTACATTCTGTAGAGCACATAAATACTTAAAAATGTGTGGGCACTCTAGCACACACAGACTTCCCACTCGAAAGAGATGAGGGCACTGTAGTGTTAAAATTATGGCTGTAGAAAGGTTCTCTCTATCTCAATATACTATCTCATCCCCCCAACACACACACACACACACTTACTTTCCTTAACAACTAAAGCCCAAAACACCATGGTGTGCCTATTTTCCCTAGCACCACCAGGATTTTCTCAATGTGCACAATGCCGAGCTGGATGGCAAAGACAGTCTCCTTTGTAAACCTCAGTTCATTACCCAATAAATAATTGAACAGTATTCTACCAACTCCTTGTTTTTCTAACTTGTCGGAGGAATACTTTGTAAAACATCTTAAATACAATTAAAACCACACAACTTCAAAATGTTGTATATCTGCCTAAGGAGGAACAAATTCAACAATTAATTATCACCACCTTATATTATACTGCAACAAAATAAAGATCTAGAGCAGTGGTTCCCAAACTTTTCTCTGCCATGGCCCACCTTGATACCTTTTAATTATTTTGAGGCACACCACCAGATAGTCTCCAAATGAACTCATGGATATTCATGAGCCAACTCAGAACTCAAGTAGTTTTTCAAGAAATTCCATGGCACACCTGCTCAGGTCTGACAGCACACCAGTGTTGGGAAAGACTGGTCCAGAGCACGGATAAAGTAGAAATATATGCAGTGTTACAGGAACCCACATTCAGGTCAACTAGCATCTCTCAGATAACTTTATTGGATTTTTTTTTTAACAGAACCATAGAAATTTGTAGACTTTGCATTCGTGTTTTACATACAGTCACCTATAAACCAGTTGCTGGGTTCTGTGCATGGGTGGTGTTGTTGGCCTGTGATATACAGCAGCTGAGATAAGATTACCTTCTGGCCTTAAACTCTATGACTTTGAGCTTAGTCATGCAAAATACAGTGACATCAACTCCCATTCACTTCAGTGGAAATTGTGAGTGGAAATCAATTCACTGCATAAGAGTGACTCTGCTTTAAAATGCTTGTAAGACCAAAATTCAGCCCTGCCCTTTGAGGATGACGCTGTTTTGACTGGTGGGGAGGAGCACCTTTAAAAAAAGTGAGGTGGGTGCCATGACTGGGAAGAAATGGTTGCTATTTTTTATATATCACTTTCCATTGTAATACAAATACAAAAAAACCCAATTAAAAACATGACTGATTTTAAGAGCCTTTTACAGTAGTACCAAAACCTCCAGTACTGTAGAGAAAACCACCAAGTACAAATTTCACAAATGAAAAATGCCAGTAAACCATTCTTTGTTTTACAGTTTGAGAGTGGGAAATTAAATACACCATAACACTTAATTTCCTTTTAACTTTTTTATTGAAAATAATCTGTTTAAGATTTATGATCCATCCATTGTACTTTTCTCTAGTTTTTGTCTGGCTAAATTGATTTTAGTCTGATATGTAAGGGATACTAATCCATATCTCAAAACATGGATAAAAAAGCAGGGCTTTAATTTTCTATTAGCTATAAGTGAGGAGATTTCCAGAGACACAAAGGGAATCCAGGCACCTAACTCATGAAGCGGGGTGCTTAATTCTCCTTTGTGTCTTTGAAAATATCCTCACCAGATCTATTTTACTTAATTTAGCTCCTGATCCCGTAAAAAGAGGGACTCCCTCTAAAATTCCTGGAGGCACTCAGCTCCCTAGAGCAGTGGGCCCTTCTTTTATATAGAATCTTCCCCAACTGATAAGAGTTTACCTCTATCAGCACGATACCTATTTCTGTTGAGAACATTAGTACTAGCAAGCTAATTATTTTAATGTTATATTGGCTGTAATAAATAGTTAACATTTTCAGACTGCTTCTATCTATTTTGCAGAGTTCCATGCATGTTGCAAGGTCTGTAATTCTGGGAGGAGAGAGGTATCTAGTTGAATGCCATTGCCGTTGGGATTTTCATCAAATTGGTGCTTACTGATGGGCATGTAACTAAGTTAATAAGCACGTATTTTTAAAAACAGGATGGGGGAAATCTCCTACTATAGCAACAGCAAATTCCAAACCCGATTTTTATATTTTTAACAAATTGACAACTATGATACAGAAAACAGGAAACCCAATAATTCCTTTACTTTCTCTTGTCTTCCCATTACATTTTAGGAAACTAGTGGAAATAACACGTTTGCTTATACTACTAACATCAAAATATCATCCAAATCTTTCATATTCCAAATAATTTGAAATATATAAGTCACAAAGTTTGTGTCCAGTCCGGCATCAGCCAAAGGTTTTCACTGAGTTCACTGGGTGTTTTTGTATGAGTAAGAATTGTCAGATGGATCCCAATACATGATGTTAACAGAACAAGTGAACTATTTTTCTCATGTCACACACCACCCTCTAATGCTACTGTCACATAACTGGACTGGAACTTCGTTTTAAATATAGCAGTGCAGCAGCATCACTATCGTTAAGTTTGCATCACAACTGCCTAAAAGGTCGACCATTCTAAGTCATCTAAAATCAACATGGTTAGCTAGATTTCTTTGAAATGTGGTGTGCCTCAGGGGGGTGAAGGGTAGGATTAGTGACCCAAATCTGTTGTCAAAGTGAGTTGGTTTTTAAAAACAGCTTTAATTTGCACCTTTTGCGTATATAAAGGAATATACATTTTTTATTTTAAATAAAATGAAAGGGTCTCTCAATTATTTTTACAGGTGTAAAGGAGGAAGAAGTGTTAGCAGCTCCTGCAGAGCTGTGTCTCATTCAACACACACCTGACAAGATGTGCACTTCACTACGCAGCTAGGTTAGCCCACGCAGGCAAGTAGCATGCCTAACTTCATGCTGAACACTAGGAAAAAAGCACTAATCTAGTAGAATCTCTGAGCTACGAACACCTCTGGAATGGAAGTTGTTTGTAACTCTGTAATGTTCGTAACTCTGTATAAAACATTATGGTGATTCTTTCAAAAGTTTACAACTGAACATTCACTTAATACAGCTTTGACACTTTACTATGCAGAAAAAAATGCATTTAGCCATCTTAATATAAATGAATGGTTACGGAAACAGCTTCCTTACCTTGTCAAATCTTTTTTTTAAACTTTCCTTTTTTTTTTTAAACTAGTTTACATTTAACAGAGTACTGTGCAATATTTGCCCTTTTTTTTTTTTTTTTTAAACACATCTCTGCTGCTGCCTGATTGCATATTTCTGGTTCCAAATGAGGTGTGTGGTTGATCAGTCAATTCGTAACTGGTGTTTGTAACAGTAGTTCTGCTGTACATAAATCATGTCAAATTAAGTGTCAGATCCAAAATTAGAAGCAGGTTTTTCTTAGTTTTTCAGCCATTACCTAGACCAGCAGACCCATACTGCCACCAAGTCAAGGCACTGACCATCTCCACGTTTTAGGTACTACATCAGAAAATAAGGGTTAGACAGAGCTTTTTAATCTTTGGATCTCAGAGATCTTTGCAAGCAAGCAAGCATTACTCGGCCAACTACAGAGTAGGCCTAAAACTAGAAATTTGAAGTAATTTTTATGACAGCCACTTCCATCTCATGAGTCTGACATGGGTCTATCATCTCAGAGTTCAGTGTTTTGCTTGTGGCTCTGTTATGAACTTCCTGTGTAACCCTGGACAAATCACTTAAACATTCTGGTTTTTGTGTCACCCCAGCTACAAAATGGATCTGTACACATTTTTCATAAAGCAAGAAGGCATTTTGGTGGGGAATGCAGGAGGACGAATCATTCATACAGCTGGTTGGAATGTCTCCCCCCACCTCACAAGAAATTTGGAATTTCATTGAAAGAAACAAAACATTTTCTGCTTCCTGATTTTAAAAAAAATCTAATGTTTTCAAGGAAAGCAGACACTTGCCATTAAAAATACTATAGTCAAAACTCAGATAGTTGTTGGAGAAAAAAATTTAGGCCTCATCAAGAAGTTTTTTAATCATTTTACCAAGTCCTGGAGTATCCTTTCATCTATGAAAAGGAGAACGGTTCAGTTCTGATGTCACCATGGAAATACTCTCCATTTCTATTTATTTTTCTCAGTGAGCTTCACTGACAAACAATCAGATCTCATTTTCAAATAGTGGCAATTCCTTAAACATATTTCTCTGTCTTTAAGATCTGCATCTTACATAGGCAAGTATACTCTAAGAGACAAATTCAAAACTGATAAAAGAAAATACTCCTTCACACAACCTGTGATTTGACTGTGAAATTCATTGGCATAGGATGTCACTAACACCAAGAATTCAGCAAGATTCAGATGAAAGACTGGCCATTCATATGGATAGCAAGTTATTTCTAACAATTCTAATTAAAATTTTGGAAAAAATATAAAACCTCATGCTTCAGTTAAACCATCTCTAACTACCAGGGCCTAGGATGAGATTTTAAAGGGGGTAGATTATCCCATATCTGCTACTGTAGGATTTATTGCACCTCTTTCTGAAACATCTGGTTCTGGCCTCGGTTAAAAATAGAATATTGGATTAGATGGACCATGAGTCTGATCCAGTATGATAATTAACTATGTTCCTATGCTCAGCACTATTGAAGTCACACAATGAACTCATGCTGGTCTGCTATCTTTTTGGCTTCTTTTAGAGTGCACAAGATACATTTTGAAGCCCAGAGCAAAGAATAACTAGAATCAGTTCTTGGTGAAGAGCTGCTTCCTGCACATCCGTGTTTGGGCTAAAATTTCTGAAATATTGCCTGAATGTTGTTTGTGAGCACCTCTGCTCCAGGGCTAGTGTTCTAGGAAGCTACCAGTGAAAGTAACTTGTAAAGGCAACAACATCTCATAAAGGATGCCCAATGGAATTCAAGAAGAATGGACTTCCAGAGCTGTTTGACTATGTCACCCCCTATTATTTGCAGGAAATCTTTACTTTGATACCAAGTTCCTTAAATCCTGTTCTCTTTAATTAGCTTTATACTCTTCAATAATCCACTGAAAGATTAGTAGCAAGAATGTACCATACTTCATTTAATACTACAATTCTTGCAGGAGCAGTTCCTCCCTAATTAAGCTGTCATAATTTCCCTTTAAAGGTTACATGCTACTTGACAAAGCTTATGCTTTTATTTTATTTATATTTGCAGGCTGAGCCTTGATGTAGGTTTTCTTTGACTGAACAAAACAGGAACAGCCTTATTACTTCTTTCAAAAATGAATAATGGACATTAAAGTTGGGGGCGGGAGACCAAATAACTACCAAAAGACTGGTTAGAGTCTTCACCCTGTATTATAATGTCAAGCTGTCAGACTGAAATCCACTATTAAAAAAAAAGAAAGGAAAAGAAAAGACAAAAGAAATCTGACAGTAATTTATACAGTAAAATTCTTAAAAAGCTGTATGAATAATATGGATCCCATTTGGTTCACAAAGTATTTTTATTCATTACATGGGGGGTTTCTGGATATAATTGAAACATTTCTTAACAAAGGCTAGGAAGTCTCTCTCTCTCTCACTCACTATTTCCCAGGTTCTAATGAGGAACATATTCAGGGTTTGGTTGTTGTTCAGCATCCTCACAAAGTGCCAATAAGTAGAAGTCTACCAAATTTGTGGCCATGAAACACATATCACAGACCATGAAATCTGGTCTCCCCCATGAAACCTGGTCTTTTGTGCTCTTTTACCCTATACTATAGGGTATACTGTACTATACTTTTTACACACACACACACCCCGGGTTTGGTTGTTGTTCAGCATCCTCACAAAGTACCCAAAAGGGGGTCATAAGCCTATTTCAGGGGAGTCACGGTTTTGCCACCCTTACTTTTGTGCTGCCTTCGCAGCTGGGCTGCCAGAGAGCAGTGGCTGCTGGCCAGGCGCCCAGCTCTGAAAGCAGCGCCAGCTGCCAGCAGCAGTGCAGAAGAAAGGATGGCAATACTGTACTATGCCACCCTTACTTCTGCGCTGCCTCCTGAGGTGAGCAGCAGCTGTTGGCCGGGTGCCCAGCTCTGAAGGTAGCTTTGCCACAAGCACCAGCACAGAAGTAGAGGGTGGCACAGTATGAATGCATTCACAACATTTTCTATTTATACCATGACACACCTGTGAAAAATGTGATTTCTCCATTGTTTAAGTAGACCCCTACCAATAAGTATAAGAGAAAAAATTGCTTGAGATTTGTAGTGTATGTTGCCAGAGTTGGTGACAGAAAGAAATGAAAGCAGTTAGATATTTAATTTCCAGAATTTTGCCAATACCTTATTCATTAGAGCTATGTAGACTGATCTTAGTTACAGAACTTTTCATGCAAAACTGTGCTTTACAAACATTAATTCTCACAATATCCTTTTGGTCCCTTGAAATGTGTTAACTACTTATACTAAACAATCTATTCCACTTTGTATTTAGCAGTGGCACTCTGAGTTAGTTTCCCAGACCTGAAGAAGAGCTCTGAATAAACTCGAAAGCTTGTATCTCTCATTGGAAGTTGGTCCAATAACATATATTACTTCACCCACCTTGTCTTTCTAATATCCTGGGACCAAAACAGCTGCAACAAAACTGCATACATTTTTGTATATCAATCACACACACAAAGATAGAGATTGCATGGTACTGGACATTAAATTAAAGTGAGGATATACATTTTCATAACACACACACACACACAAAATCATAAAACAGATGTGATAGAATTTTACAGATAGATACTACATTGCTAATGGATAATGACAAAAAGCACAGGGGATTACATTGGCTCCTGGTGTAGCTGTACGGAAGTTACAAAGTTACAGGCGGTGCTAACAGAATTGTATTTATCCCACTATAAATACCCAGGCCAGGTAGTATCTATCTGTAAAATTCTATCACATCTGTTTTATAATTATACTAATTAGGTATAATTTTAATTAGTAAATCCACATTATGTAAAAACACAAATATAATGCAGACTAAAGGACAATAGAACAAGAAGCTAGAGAACTCCCTGCTGGTAGTGTCCTTTAATAGCTCCCCTTTCTCCCCCCCCGCACGGTTCTCCCAAATAATAAGAGAAAGGAAGTATTACACCATTTTACAGGGGGGGGCTTGAGGCAGAGATTAAGTGACTTGCCCAATGTCACACAAGCAGTCTATGGAAGAATCAGGAAATTAACCCAGGTCTCTCAAGTGCTAGTCTAGTGCCTTAATCACAAGGTCACCATTTTCTCAAAGTAATTCATTTTACCAATGAAGTTAATTGGAAAGGATAGAATGGATGAAACATATCAATAATCTGTTTCCTAATGCAGGGTATTCTTACCTTCAGACTCATCTGTGAACTTTTGGGGTCCAAGTCTTCTCCCTCAAAACACAGCTAGTATTGGATTCAACTGTTGTTTTAGAATTTTCCCTCACCACGACAGACAAGACTAACTTACCAGGAAGGTTTGAACACAGAAAAGTACTCAGAAATGCAGTATGTTGACAACTAAACATAAGAAGCCAAGGCCAGCACGTAAAAACCTCAGAGAAAAGGTATTCCAAGGCCTTTGCATTCTTACATTTTAGTTTTGCTGTCACCCTAATGGAACATTTAAAAAGCCTCTCAAATTTCCCTGCAGTGTTAATAAATATATCCCCTATGCTGAAGAAATAAAAGGAAAGACTGTTATAAAAAAAGATCACTAATACTATTACAAAGTCCTTGTCCTCTTCAGAAGCACTTTACAAAAATCATAATATTAAATATAACTTAGAGATTTTTAGAAGACAGTTGCTACAGAAATCCAGAGGGCTTTGCAAATGTCTTTTAAGATTCACCACTTTCTAGGAGATAGACAAGTATACCAATTTTAAACATTAAAAAAACCAGAGGCACACAGAAGTTAAACTACAATTAGACAGCAGATGCAGGAAGAAAAAGCTCACAATTTCCAACTCCTAGTCCCCTGCTTTAATTACTAGATCACATGTCCCCTTTCAAAACATGTCTACTGTACCTTCAATAATATTGCTAAGCTTTATTCTTGTAGATGTCAATTTTTACAGTATTGCTTCTTTTAATTTTTTTCTAAATTGTGTCCTTGCATAGGTAGTCCATTCCTGTTAATCAGATATTCATTCATAACTTCCAATTACACTAAATGGAAGCAGAACAGAAATGTAATATCTCTGCTGAGCTCCCATTTTAAGACTTTAAAACACAACACTATTTTATTAGGCTTAAAAACTCCACTTTAAAAAAAAAATCCTGGACACAGAGTGATGCATAAGTAGTTATAGGCAATACTACATCTCTCCTCTCACCACAATCTTTGCTATGGAATATCATATGCAGTTTCATCTGCGTATTCCATAGTGTACAATACTTTTTGGTATACTGCTCAGTGAGAGTCTAAAACTTAGGGTGGCTGATTGTTTTCTTTCTGTGGCCAGTTGGGAGAGGACTACTGTCCTCCTGCGGCCTTATTTAGGACATAAAATAGTCAGTCATTGCATTGCAATTTAATCGTCAGTATGCCCCTCTGGTAATGACCCACCCTAACCCTACTACGTAACAATAATATAATATTTTTCATCTTCAAAGAGCTTTAGAGACATAACATTATTCTTAAACAAGTGGATCACACAAGTTAGCTCGTGGAGGAGAACCAGAAACTGCAACTGTACATACTGTGCTTACAGGTGTTCTTCATAGATGGTGGGCCATTTAAAAACTTGGTTGCATTTGGAACTGTGCTATCTAAAGGGCAATCATTCACAAGTTGTAAATATTCTGGGGAAAGCAGAACACACCTCACTGGTCACAGGTACTTCATACACTACAGATTCAGAGGATAATCCCACCATTTTATAGAAAAGAAGCCTACTGCTTTGTGGTCACAACACATTTCATATACACCTGCATTTTTCCTTCGCTCAGATCTCTAAAAGCTAACCTACGTACTCTAAACTGCACACCTTTCTTCAACACCACCACTTACACACCATGCACTTCTGCCTCATTCCCCCTCCTCTGCACCACCACTAACCAGCTGTGACACACTGCACCCCATGTACACCATTATGGTGTGATTGTGTATTATTCACGTTCACCCTTATAGTGTAACTATGTATTGTTTAATGCAAAGTATGTCATGGAAGGTGTTTTTGGAATGCTTATGACATTATTATTATGATAGTATGTTTCTCTCATATGAGTTATGAGATAACTATGACATATGATGATACGTCATATGTATAGTTGTGAAGCTCTGCTATGTAGTATTCCCAAATATGCATCTCACATGTTTTAAGGCGGATCCAGGCAAACGCTAAAAGCAGAGAGGTGGTTCATGCCTCACTAAGGCATGCATTAAAAAAATCCAGCTCTTCCAGGAACAATGGACTAACCCAAGCATCTGATAAGGCAATGCTCAGGATGTGGAGAAGACCATGCAAGAATACTGTTGGTCACCTGACCCTGAAAGAGAGGGGTGAGGCCCCGAGGGTGGTGAATGTTGACAAGGGGGGACATTTTGCTCTCTCGCAACACAGAAACATATTACATCAAGCAACTGAAGCATTGACAATAGGGGAGAGCCTGGTTGGAGGTCAATCAACCAGCTTGTGGTGAGAATCATCTAAGGCTGTAAGGCTACTGAAAGTGTTAAACTTAGTTTAGAACATGATTTGCCTTTGCTTACTTTTGATTAAATCTAACCTGCATTCCTCTGCCTTATAACCATTTAAAATCTTTCTGTACTTAATAAACTTGCTTGTTTTATCTAAAGCAGTGCATGTGGTTCGGGTGTGTGTAAAGACTTCATTTAGAGCGACAGAGCTATTGCATATCAATTTCTTTGATAAATTGATGGACTAACCAATGAGCTTTCAGATTCCAGTGGGCATCACTGAACTCTGAGACAGAGAAGTTCCCACAGTTGCATATGGGACTGGGGGTGTTTGCTGGGAGTCAAAAGCACTCACTCACTAAATTAAGGGCCACTTGCTTGCAAGATGCTATGACCCAGGAGTGGGTGGTTCACACAGTGGGGAAAGTGCAAGACAGGCTCCAGAAGTGAGATATTGGGGTGACACAACTATATACCAGTTCAGATTGCAGAGGAGAACGTCACACTAGCATTTCATCTTATTTACATAATCATGCTTGTTAGAGAGGTGGGGAGGGAATGGCGAAAAGGAAACATCTTCTGAACTTGAACAAAATAAGACATATAGACCACTATTACAGAGATATATTAATTAGCAAGCTATTCTATGATGCTGTTCATCTCATACAATAAATTACCCTGGTCAACAGAGGGCGCCAAATGAATTGAACAATTGCTGACAACATAGGAACACAGGTGTGTCTCCTACAAAGATCATATGCAAAGGATAATTTCTAAGAGTGCTAGGGTTAGCATGCCAGAATCACAGCACACTGTATTCCATGGCTCAACAAACCCGGGGTGCCAGGTCGCCAGGGTGCCTAGAAATTTAAGTCTGGCACCTAGTGTTTCTCCGGGGGGAGCGGCTGCTGTGCTCTGGCCAGGGTGCCACTGCACCCATGTGGCAGGCCTGGGAGCGGGGAGTGTTCCAGCTGCCATGCTCTGGCCAGGGCACCCCGCCGCTGAACCCACGTTATGAGAGAGGGGCAGGGGAAAAGGCTGCGGTTGGGAGGGGAGAGCAGCCGCTGAGCTCTGACCAGGGCACCCTGCCGCTGGGGCCCACGTTGTGGGAGAGTGGCAGGGCCGGGAAGTGAGAGCGGCTGCTGCTGCGCTCCGGCCAGGATGCCCCGCCCATGATGTCTGGCTCCTTAATTTTTGGTTTGGCTCATAGTTCCAAATCAAATTCGTCAAGCCCTGTTATATTCTCTCTTAATTTAGATCAATTATGAAATATAATTCAAATTGTTCCTTAAGCAGTTTCACAGGCAATGTACTTGATACAGCAACTAAGAATCCCATTTACTCTCTTGCCCTTAAAATCTACTGCATGTGTATGATTAGATTGTGGTTGATGGAGCTGATGGAGCTGGCTAGGGAAAAAGTTTTTCCTAATGTCCAACCTAGACCTCTCCCACTGCAACTTGAGACCATTGCCCCAAGTTCTGTCATCTGCCACCACTGAGAACAGCCTCGCTCCATCTTCTTTGGAACCCCCCTTCAGGTAGTTGAAGGCTGCTATCAAATCCCCCCTCACTCTTGTCTTCTGCAGATTAAATAACCCCAGTTCCCTCAGCCTCTCTCTCCTCATAAGTCATGTGCCCCAGGCCTCTAACCATTTTCATTGTCCTTCGCTGGACTCTCTCCAATTTGTCCACATCCTTCCTGTAGTGGGGGCCCCACTATTACTGTTGTTCCATAGTCATTTGTATTCTCCTACTCCAGTATCTGGATACATTTTGCAACACTTCTTACCACTACCCTGGAATCAGCTCTTTGAAGACCTAAAGAAAGCTACAATTATTCCCCCACCCACCCACTTAAAAAAAAATGCCCTGACTGGTTCAGGGGAAGGAGGGAAGAAAATAATGTATGGGTCTTTCTCTTGTAGTAATGATAATCCTTGTTAGGTGCTCAGTTACTATGCTAAGTATAGTATAAATGCATAGAACAATTCTAAAGACTTCAAGGCTACTCCTTGAATTTCACTCCTGAGTTTATTGTGTGTGTTTCCATTTATTTCAACTGTGTAACAAGGGCTACTGTTTTATGTGTTATTTAAAAAATCATTATGGTATTACTTCTGGATGTTAAGGTGACAAGAAGAGAACCTTTTCTAAATCTTTTCATTTAATTAATTTTCATAGAGAACATCCATCAAGACTTGCATTTGTTTTCTGCTTTGAATTGTCCATTTATTGAAGATGTCTAGAACTTCCTTAGTATTGAACAATGAACAAATTTTGCTGGTAGTTTCCAAGAAAAGATACTAATAAATGACTAAGTATCCGAATAAAAATAGAAATTCTGAAATGCACTTAATTCAGTGGGTTTCCCTAGCAAAATAAACACTACACAGCAGCATATATGCCTGACTTTCACTCCACAACTACTGAGGATAATTGAGTAAGGTGCTAATTATTTCCAAAAGGTTTCTAGCTTTGCTCTTTCCATATTTTCTCCTACCTGATCAGGAATTCAACTGGTTAAAAGCATTACAGGGTAACTGGAAAGGCTTTAGAATTACTGTAACCACAAATAAACCCGCTGAAATTCTGAGACGCATCCTGGTTTATCATTAAAGAGTCTACATCCAATCACATTAAGACTACTGATGTGCAATGGAAGCAGCAATTCTCTCAGGCAAGAAAAGGCATGAACAATTTTATTGGTATGCTAAAAATATTCATAAAGTATTTCAGGGTTGGGAGATGTTCTTCATGAGTTTTAGCATTTATTATCACCACACGCATCCAACCACTTCTAACTCTCTGCCTCTTAGAAATAATGAACTACGGTATTGCAAGTGTAAAATTATATCAATAATGCATGCTACTTGTATGGTAATGGACTACATTTTCCCATGGTAACCCATTCTCACCCACCAGCAGCACGCAAGTTGACAGGAATAAGAAGACCACACATGCACATTTTTTTCCTTTTAAGTAGTCCAGTATTAAATATTTTGATAAAAATATAGTTGCATTACAACTTTTTTTAAACCTAGAAATGAATTCAAAGCTGTAGGAGCTATATTATCATATCACTAAGTATCTTGACTGGAATAAATATTCTATAGTTAAATTCACAGAGAATATGTAGTATAAAAGATAACATCTAGTGGTAAAAGTCCTAGCAGATCAGTTCAGAACTATAATACAGCATTTCAAGTAAGTCCTTTAATATAACACCAAAAACGGAATGCTTGTTATTGGACTATATTTTACAGTAGAGGAGACAGTAGCAGGACATCATCATCAATGATGATATTTGAAGCCAAATCCAGAAACCACCATCAGCCCTGATTCACTGCCATCAGCTTTCTTGATAGGGATGCATTAGGATGGAAGACCATCAAATTACAAAGCATGTTTACCAAGAATGTTGCTGCATGACCAGCAACCACATGCTCACCCAAATATATGGTGGCATGATAACATCACCAAAGATGGACCTACTCTCAATACCCAGTCAGACAATCTTAAAGACGTAGCTAGAGATTCATGCAGGTAGCGCTTGATTTGCAAGGTGTCTACCTCCCCTTGAGATTTGCCATGGAAATGATGAGAATAATGAGACAGAAAACCTGAAATCCTGGGTGATACTTCCAAAGAATAACCATTAATGCAATATGTAATTAAGTTATATCCAAAAGGGACATTGCCAACTATTTTTAAAAAATTAAAACAGATTTTTATATAGTTTACTATTATTACAAGTGACATCTATGATTATTGTAACTGAAAGAAGCTAAGGAGGGAAAAATCATTCTACTTTTTGCCATCTGTGACAAAAAAACCCCAAACCTTCCATGGTTCTGAAGACTGCAGAAATTGCTGATGAATATGTAGAATCAAGGACTCCTGGAGGGGAAGGGACCCCCTTTTGTCAAGTTGTCTAGGGTAGCTCACGAGCATGACACCCAACTCAAAGCAGACTGTTAAGAAACAGGGCACAAATCCCAAATTGACTAGGTGTTCTATAATTAGATTTCACCAACCAAGCATCAAGTGTGAACTCCTTAAGCACTATAACAGCCTTAAGATGGAGTCACAGACAGCCCCATTGGGTACTCTGGTCTATCTTGCCACCATGGCAAGCCTGCCTTTGTGATAGATAGTCCTTTATACCAAAAGTCACAACAATGTTCAGGTTACTCCCAGTCTCAAAGAACCAATCACTTTGCCCAGGTCTATTGCACCTCAGATCACACACCAAAGACAGTACTTGTAGCCAATCCTGTAATAAACTAACTAAAGATTTATTAACTAAGAAAAGGAAACAAGAAAGTTATTTACAAGATTAAAGCAAGTAAACATATATACACAAATGAGTTACAGTCTTAGGTTGCAAAAAAGTAATAGAAGCTGTTGTAACATACAAGCTCTATATGTCCTTTAGGGCTAACCCAAGCTAAGCAACTTGTGGATCCCTTGCTTATGTTTAGAAATATTGCCCTCTCAAAATTCCAAGCAGCATAGTGATGACAGCTTCTTCTTGACAGGGATGTTTACTCCTTTCCCTCAGAGTTCAAGCTGTGACGGGATGAGTGTTTGTGTCCGTCCCTGTTTCGGGATCTGCAGAAAATCAAAAAGTCTTTTGTCCACTGTGACAGGGCCAGACCTGATGGCTATAGGAGAGTATTGGAGGGTGTATATATATTAGCCCCAGGATCAACAAATCCTTGTTCCCTGGGTGATTCTGCTGGGCTTACTGCAGGTCAATTATGCCAATTAGGCCAGCTGAGGCCAATTAAGGAGCTTGCCCCAGCAGTTAAAAGCCTCTCTGTCAGGCATATAGGGGCAACTGAAAGGAAGGGAGTTGAGAGGAGGAGCAAAGCAGAGTGGACCAGAGCTGCTACAGAGCTTAGAGTGATTGCTGTTGCTCCTACAACACAAAAGGTACAGGAGTTAAGGAGAAGCCCATCTGGGCAGGACCAAGGGTCATAGGCACAGAAGCCTGAAGGAGGACCTGGCCACTCAGACAACTGAGCAACAGAGTTGAGGTGTGGTGACCTCGCCCAAACAGGGAAGGATCACAGGGACAGAGAAACCCACAGCGAGGAGGGGGAAAAAACCCTTGCCCCAGTTCCACGAAGCAGACCAGGAGCAGTGGGGGCCAATGACAGGCGACCCAGGGAAGGTAGCAGCTCTCATGGACTAAGTGATTTGAAGCTACTTCTCACAGGGTCCCTGGGTCAGGGCCCAGGGTAGAGGACGGGATTGCTCCCCCCACCCAGCCATACCACCAGCATAGCCAAGAAGAGCGCAGGACCTTCAGAGGGGCAGAACAGGCTGCCCTCGCCAGACCACTGATGTTCCCCCACAGCTTGTCTAATGTCTATAGGCCTTCTTTTGTTGGGCAGAAGATGGTAGCTCTTGTGGCAAACTAGTATTTCACACTTAATAACACTACTCTCCTGAGTAGGGGGGGTTGCAGTTTTAGCAAACAAGTTTATAGTTCCAGAGCGAAGACTTAAAATATTACCTTCTAACATACGCTATGGATATTGTAAGTAGGGTTAATACCTGCAGCACCCTGCAAGCATTTGATACAGTCTATCATTGGTTGTTAGCCAAAGTGATCAGAGATGCAACCCCATAAGCTCTGGTACCGGCCACTGTCAGAGACAGGATAATGGGGTAGATGAGCCATTAGTCCAATCCAGCATGGCAGTTCTTATGTTAGGAGTGATTCCTTGAAAAAAAGGAAGAGGAACAACAGTAGCAGTGTGTTATAGGAGAACTGAACCTTTCATGAGCACCCACATTCACTAGAAAATAAAATTATATTTAAAAAGATAGACAGGATACAGGTCCAATCTAACTCCCACTGATGTAAACAGGAACAGAATCTCACAAGAACATAAGGACTGCCATACTAGGTCATGCTAATGGCCCATCTACCCCATTATCCTGTCTCTGACAGTACCAGAGTTCATGGGGGGAGCGTACAGTGCAGGGCAGCTGGAGGGATCCTCAAACATGGGGTTGCATCTCTGATCACTTTGGCTAACAACCAATGATAGACATATCTTCCATGAACTCATCTAGTTCTTTTTTGAACCCCGTTACACTTTTGGTCATCACATCAATCCATGGCAATGAGTCCCATTGGTTAATTGTGTACTATATGAGAAAGTACTTCCTCTGGTTGTATTCCACCTGCTGCCTTTTAATTTCATTGAATGACCTGTAGGTTTTTTGTTTATTGTGAGGAGGATTAAATAACAATTCTCTATTCACGTTTTCCCACATCATTCATGACTTTACAAGCCTCTATTATAAAACCCCTTAGTTGTCTCTTTTCTAAGCTGAACAGCCCCAGTCTTTCAAGTTTCTCCTTGCATGGAAACCATTCCATTCCATACCCTTGATCATCTTTGTTGCCCTTCTCTGGAACTTCTTCCAGTTCCACTATATCCTTTTGGAAATGGGGCAACTAGAACTGGACACAGTATTCAAAGTGTGAGTGCACCACAGGTTCATATAGTGACACTATGACTGGGCTCTTTTGGCTGGGGCCAACTTCCAGCAATACAATATAGACACAGATTGGTCACCATTAAAAATGCAGCACTTGCCTCAAGTAGTCACAAAGTACCATCTAAAATTTACTCAAGATTAAGAGCGGTAACTACTAGTAAATCAGTTTTTAAATGGCGGCTAAACATTTTCATTGTAACAGTGTTAGCATATTTCCTATTTCAGTGCTTAAAAGAACTCATGGACTAATATAAATAGTGATACTGGACAATAATTCAGGATATTTCAAAAGGTAAAAAAAGGTATTGCATTGATCTGAACAATATTGTTGTGTCTAAGCATTCTCCATTTCAAAATATGACGTACAGCATTAGTCCCTCTTGTACCTTCCCACACTGATGCCTGTGTGTAGAGCTGCATCTAGCAATAATCAAGGATGACAGAACTCAAACATGTCCCGACTCAATACACATTTATTTCCCCTACTCACTGAAACACAATCCAACATGCAGCAAAGGTCACATCAACATTTTAAGCATCTCTGACCAAGAGAGGTTCTCTCTTCTATTGTGGAATTGCCATGCTGTAAAGTAACAGCAAAATTACCACATGAATTATCTAGAATGCACAATAGCCCAGTATCTGCAAGACAGAGTAAGTTCTGAGCTATTTGTTTCTTTTTTCCCCTTGCACAAAAATAAGATTTTCTTTCAAAATTACAAATCCAAAATTTAAAAGTGTCACACGTCTGTAACTTTTGCCCACTCTTCTCTTTCTGAAATTGCAAACTATGATACTTGGTAATGTCCAAACAGCTCAAAAGCACTTTTAACAACTCCAAAGAGACAGGCAGCAAAGCCATTAAAAATATAAGAAACCTATAATATACACATTTGGAAGACCTCTGTTCTGATAAATCAGGGGGAATCAAGATGCATGTCGTAAAAATAGTAGAAAATATAGCCTCTTGCATGAATTTAATTTTTACAAACACTGAAATTCTGCTACAAGAAGATAACCCTTGATATTTTCAGTATCCATGGCAGAAAAATTTACCCTCTAATGAATCCTTTAATTTGAACTAGCAATGCTTCAAAACACACAAATGAGCAATGTATAAAGTAACATGATTTAACCTTTCATTTCTAAATAAAATCCCATTACAGAATGATGGATTTTTTAAAAAATAACAACAACTCTCCTCCTCCTCCCTAGGACAACTGACTTTATTTAACTGTGTCATATAGTAATAAAAATGTCATTTATCATCCTACAGGAAATATGTTTTGCTACTGTACTGACAACAGAATACATTTTACCATCCTGATAACATGAAATATCAAAAGAGCCTAGAGTGACTAGATGTGCTAGTTTAGAATGTCCTGATTTTGTAGGGCATTCCCAGCAGCTTATATTCAAACTGAATTTTTGCCTTGCTTTCAGTACAGCCTTGGAACAGCTAAGGCGTGCACCATGTAAGAGCAGCACAGGAGCACTGCTTCTATCCACCGCCCAGCTGTTCCCTGCCCAGTTACTAAGCCAAACCACCCTCCATTCCCAGAAGGGAAAAAGTTACCCTGAGTGAGGAAATTGTCATCTATAATATTTAGAAATTCCAAATAAGTTTTAGTACTGTCAGCCTAAGAGCCCTCAGCATACATAAGCGAGACAGAAGTCCCCCATAATCTCATAGCTTTTTTCCCTAGATGTTATAGATAGTGTTTAAGGAGCTGCTCATCCTGTTCCCTATATCTCCTACCCAAGAGGTCCAGTCCAACAATATAGAGAAAGCCTCAGAAATAGTAGATCCCATCAACAGCACAAGAAAACAGGGACTTTCAGACCAGAGTTCCCCAAAGTGTGGGGCGGGCCCTCTTAGGCGGGGCATGGAGGAGCATCTGGGGAGGCAGGACTCAGGCCAGCCCCCATTGGGGGCAAGAATGGAGTGCCACCTCGCACCAAGCACTGCTTCAGCCCTGCCCACCAGCCACAGCCCCTGACCAAACTATGGCCCTGTTCCCAGCCATGGGCTCCGGCCCCGACTATGGTCCTGCTCCCAGGCCCAGTAAGGACAGTAAACCTTTAAAAAAGAGAGTAGTATAAAAGTATAGAAGACAACACGCTGCAATCGAATTCGAGTGCTGATACTGACAGCTGCATAAAGTTGTTCTTTTGGTTTTATTTATAAGCCTTAATGACATTTCCTATTAATCTTATTTGTTTTAACGAAGAAAGAAATTAAGCTAATCACTGGTTCAAAAGAATTAGTAACATCTGTGTTCATCTCCCTCAATATCTACCAAATGCATTCCTATGTTTCCGCAAGTAATGGGTTTGAACAACCACTTACAGGTGCACCATCAACTCGAAAACTTCACTTTTCCATCAAAATCTTTTAACCTATTATATGAAACATGACATAGATTTCTATAGCTGAATGAAATTGGGAGCGGAGGAGGGTGGGAATCGATTTTTCTCCAGTTTGTTTACTTTGCGCAATACAATGGAACCTCAGAATTATGAACACCAGAGTTATGAACTGACCAGTCAACCACACACCTCATTTGGAACTGGAAGTATGCAACCAGGGAGCAGCAGAGACAAAAAGAAAGAAAAAAGGAAAAAAAAAGCAAATACAGTACAGCACTGTGTTAAACGTAAACTACTGAAAATGAAGGGAAAGCAGCATTTTTCTTCTGCTAACTAAAGTTTCAAAGATGTATTAAGTCAATGTTCACTTGTAAACTTTTAAAAATAACCATAATGTTTTGTTCAGAGTTACGAAGATTTCAGAGTTATGAACAACCTCCGTTCCCGAGGTGTTTGTAACTTTGCGGTTCTACTGTATGTATAGTCAGATCCTCTGGTGTCTGTGGGCCTTTCATCACACAAGGGAAGAAAACACCACAGTCTTTTAAAAAATAGGAGAGTGGCAAAGACAAATATTGATGGGGGGGGGAAGATTAGAAGGGCAAGGTGAAATCCCTGATATAGCTTATCACACTTCTTTTTTAAATTGATTAAATTGAGTTAACAATATCTTCCTAATGGTAAAGAAAAGTATTATGTAAAACATAATCAAAATGTCCATTTATGAAGAAGAAAGCTGTCTTACATTTAGGAGTAATTTAACAAACAGAAAGCAGTCATCTTGATAATATGAGACAGGAAATACAAATCAGCATCTGAACACATGAGACGTTTAAAGTGGTTTCTAAGCCACTTAGCAGTATTTTGTAGAAAAAAATTTTTAGCTAAACTGAATACAAAAATTGCCTTACAATAATCCACATGCATTCAAATGCCAAGCAACATTTCCTTTGTCTCAACCTGTTTGGAGAAAGGGATTTCTGCTGGGAAGTATCAGTAAAATGCAATTGAGAGGCTGCACAGTGTTATGAAAATACTGCAACAATTTTTCCTCAAAACAGAATGGATTTTTTATCAGATATTTTCCTAAATAGTGAATATTTAGCAACCCAAAGAAATATGATAATTGTTCATTTGAGTTTTTCTTTTAAGATATATGTGACAATGGCTATCCACCATTCCTCACAAAAAACTTATTCACTTCATCTTAATATTTAGGTACATAATGATTTAAAGCCCAGAGATCAGATGGGAACTGCTGGGATAAAAACTCTACCCTTGAAACATCATGAACTGAAACTCCTGTGCCCAAGGTGGTTGCAGAATACGGAGATACAGACAATGACTTAAACATACAAGACAATTATGGATAAACCTCCATTTCAAATTATTCTTTTTAAAGCAGTTTCCATAGTTTATTTTCAACCAAGGCACATTTGAACTAACTACATTGGTAGTTATTTTATTAATAAAGGTATCAGGCATCAAATTTTACCCCCACAAGTAAGGGCACCTCAATCTCCACAGTTAGTATGCTAATCCTTATGGTCACACTGAACACTAATAAAAGATAGCTCAGTAAAAGATAAGCAAAAGTAAATTATACAACAGCCAATAAATCTGGTACCATGTATGGTTGGCTGAGTAGCAGGGGAAAAGGAAGAAATGAAATCATGGAAAAATGATAACTTTTTTATCTGAAGATTTCAAAACATGAACTATAGAGTTTAACTCCTCTGAAATTACAATACCAAATTGTCAGTGCCATGGTGGAGAGAATCATTTCCTGTTCCATTCCACCCTTTATGTGTGAGCAAAGAAAACCTAATGCAGTGGCTAGGATGAAGGCATTAATACCACACATCCTCTGGAGAAGGTAAAAACAAGACAAAAACACCCACAAAAAAAGAGCAATTCTTGACTTGAAATAAAACCAAACTGAAATCGGAAGGGTGCACCTAAAGAGCCACCTAAATCTGTAAGGAAATGTGGGGGAAAGGATGCAACGGTCTAGTGGAGAAAATGTGAAGAATCAATTTACATATGAGTAAAATATGATTAAGAGGAAAAACAGATAGTGCTGAAATATACTTAACTATGCCCAAGTTATATGCCATCTATCCATCAACAACATCTTAAGAATGTGGAGACCAATACAGATGAACAAGGAAGTACAAGAAATTAACAGTAATAACTAAAGGATCATAAATTCAAGAGGCTGGAAAAGCCACAAGAGAGATAGGGATCAGAAATGCCACCCACCCCATCAACAGGAGAAAGGGGGCCCATCCCAGCAACAAGGCCGGGAGACACTTGCCAAGGGACAAAAGGTAGCTGCTTGTCCCCCAGGCAGTTTCTGGCACCTATTGGCCAGTTGAGGGAAAGGGGTGCTCATTGGTCAGCATTCCTCAGCTCCCAGGATTAATCCCAGCTCAGGGGCCATGTGGCACTTTTTTTTGGCTCCATTCAAGCAGCCTACCTTACCCACCTGAACTAGGAACAGGAACCTGGCCTGACAGATCCTATAGGCATGGGCACCAGGTGAACCGCCCCTTAGGGGAGGCTAGCCCATGGCCCCACCCTTTCTGCCTGAGGCCACGCCCCTCTCCCCCCTCCCTCGCCGCTGCATGGCGCTCCCCGTTACTGCATCTGGAGGAACACCACCCCGCTTCACCACAGAGCCAGGCCACCCCGAGTGCCATCAGGGCAGCCCTGGCACCCCCAACTGGACATGGCACCCAGCCACCCCAGCACCAGCAGAACAACCTGAGCCAAGCATGGCCCCAGCTGTACCCAGCCCTGGCTGCACAACCCCAGTGCCAGCCAGCAGCCTCAGCTGCCCAGGAGCGCCAGCCGCTGCTGGCTCCAGCCACGTGGCCCCAGCACTCGCCAGTTGCCCCAAAGCTCTGGCTGCCAGCACAGCTCCAGCCACCCCAGAACACCAGCTGGGTGGCTCCAACCACCCTGAATCACCACCAGGTGGCCTCAGCACCCACCGGCAGCCACAGCCGGGCAGCCCAAACCAACAGCTGGCTCATGCCCCTCGGGCCCCCCGCTTGTTCGGGGGAGGCTGAGCGGGCAGAAAGCTGCTGCTGCAGCACCTGGTAGATGCAGCAGGAGGGAGCAGGGCCACGCCTGGCTTTTTGGGAAGGCTAAGGATTCCCCCACCTACAATACCTGGTGCCCATGGCTATAGAACTAGCTGATTGTCTGTTTGGTGGGTCAGGAAAGAACATTTTATCCCACGGGACAATTGGCGAAGGACTAGAGAGCTTTTTGCCATCCTCGCAGCACCTGCAAGCCAGTGGGTTAAGTAGCAATGCACTTGGCACCTAACAGAGGTACCAGAGTGGTGGTGTTTCCTTGTCACAATTTGTGACTGGTTTCCAGTACAATTAAGAGAAAAAAAATGAACAGCTCCCAAAGGTAAAAGACCTGGGATTTTGGTGATGAGCCTTGGGCTTATGTGATAGAGTAAGATCTTGGGGTCTTCGTGCGCCAAGGTCAGACCTTGTGGCCTTCACGGGCTGAGGTTCCCACCCTGCTTCACCCTCTGACCCCCTCATGGGACGGAGGGTGCTAGGACTCAGAGAGAGCTGAGCCCTCAGGGGGTAGGGTGAGGAGAGTCTACCCTACATTATGGGTTACATGGTAAAGATCCCTGTAACCCCCCACATTGGAGCCAATTAAATGCTTGGAATAGAGAAGTTTGGGTGATGGGTGGGTAGCATCCCTCCCTTGTGTTAAAGTTTAATAAAAGCTGTGGCCTGCTGCTTAGATCCATGCATGTGTCTGTCCTCATTTTGCCTCTGTGTCCACATCATTTTGACAACGCTTCGGCGCATGCTGCACTGCTGCAAGCCTTGTTTTACATTAATCAGCGTACATACGTTTGCTACATGAGTGTAGTTTTTCACTCTTGCAGATAGGGCCTAAAACCCCATTCCTGCAAAGTGCATCATGCAAACAGAACCCTGTGACTACACAAGGCACTGACCTCAATGAGGAGACTGATGACATCAGGCGCTTGCTTGTGCAAAGCTCACTGCCGGAGAGAAGCCTAAATCGGATAAACGATAAGAACCAGGAGACCAAAAGGGGACAACTGTGTTCAGTCCATGGGGCATCACTCAATACGCATCCATCAGCATTTGAGCATATTTACAATAATCAGGTTTTTAAAAGATGTAGCCACACATTAGAAATTACAAAAATGGAACAACAAACATTCAAGCAGCAGTTTTCTCAATAAAAGCCTGAGCATATCAATATGATATGCAGATGCAACTTCAACTCAGGCTTTGACGAAAAAGTGGAGAAAGCAAATTCCAGAATCGAAGTACCCAACTGAGATTCCTCCAGCCCCTCAGAATTCAAATCTAGGAGCCGTTCACAGGATCATGAGGAGAGGGGCTGTCCCACAGCACCAGGCCATGTACCACACAAGGCTTTACATCATCTTTTATTGCACCTAGAAATAACTTGGTTGCCTGTGTAGGCACAACTCTAATCCAATGGGCTACTGCATTAATCACTTCTCTAGCTGGAGTTTCTTTAAGAGGGGTCTATAAGAGTAACCACATGGGGATTACAGGTTCACTTCCACACTGGAGTAATCCAAAAGCACAGATAACTATGGTGATGTCTACCGCCAGCAGGAAAGCTCGGAGCCCTCTTGCCAAATGCAGAAGGAAGAGGGGGGAAGGGAAGACCACCATCACATACTTTTAGCTAGTGTCGGGACTAAAGGATGAATTACCTACTCAATTGCCATCCCTCTCCATGACTTCTCCTCCTTCCATTTTCCACCTTAAATTTGAAAAATCTCTCCGTTCATCCATGTGCAGTTTGTGACTTTTAAATTGTACAATGTATTTACAGAATGAGTTTTGTCTGGAACAGTCAATCATGAGTTGCTTATTGACCAGAAATTAATCAGAATTTATGCCTGATTACCAAAGTTATTTTACCATATCACCCAGAAAAGACTTAGTTGATTAAGGTGAAGGTGAGCTAAATTTCTTATAGACTAAGGTGAATAACTCATAGTCCATTCACAACATTGAAAAAGGTACAATTTATGTCAAAGACAACTTCCCTTCTGGAGTTCTTCATCTACATAGAACAGAACACAAAGCTGTCTCACTCTACAAATTCCTTTCTGTAATACATCTATTAGAGTGGCGTATTGTAAGAAAATATTTAGGTGAGGGTATATGACTTTGACAATCAAATTTCACTGTGTTAAATCAGGCACTGTGTGTCACAAACATTACAGATTACCCAGCTAAAAACAGTACACGATTATTATTTATTCAAATTATCATACTGCCTAGCAACCCTAACTGAAATTGGGGTGCCCTTTTGTTAGCTGGTGTCTAAACATATGGCTTTGCCTAGACTAGGATAAACTAGTCTGTGACTATCCTGGCATATAGCCTAGGATAAAGAACATGTCTATATTAGACATAAACCATGTTAGGAAGAACAAGACATGCTGCCTTTAACATGTTCTCAACTGGTGGAGCTGAAGAGGGAAACCTAGATATAATTCCCCCGCATGGCATATTAAAGTCTACATTAGAGTTTTAAAACACGTTAGTTAGAACACATTAGCTAACATAACATCTTTAAATCGTAGTCTAGTAAAGGTCACAGATTGTAAGATGTGTTTCTTCAAGGTAGGAACTAAGAGAGACAAAAGAAACATTAGCCACTCTTAACACATGGGAAATTAAGGCACAGAAAGATTACAGTCAATATTTTCAAAAGTGACTAGTTATCCTGGGTACTTTCATTTTAAGCTGGGCAATCCATGTCACAAACATTACAGACGATCCTATAATGACTAGTTATCTCAGGTGCCTTCATTTTAAATCAGGCTATCTGTGTACCTTGGGTACCTTCATTTGTGGGTGCTCTGCACTTCAAAGGGGTTTGGCTTTTAAGAAAGTGCTGAACACTTACCTCTCTGAAAATTTGTGCCTCTGTTATGGTGTCACAAATTGGGCACCCAAAAATTGAAACACCCTAAACTCACTTCTGAAACTCTTGCCCCAAGTGACTTGCCCAGCATTACCCAGGAAGCCTGCGGTAGAGCAAGGAAGAGAACTCAGATTTCCTGAGTCCCTACCCTATTTAGTACCTTAACCCTAAGACCATTCCTCCTCAGAACTTCAACAGAGTATGTAGGACTAGTCATGAAACACTAAGTTGCCAAACAACTGTAGTGTCCTAATCATTATACAGAATCTTATAAATGGACTAGGAAAAAATTATACCAATTAATCTCAGGGGATGCATTAAAATATTGTATGAAAGAAGAATTTAGGAATAGAAGAGGAGGTGCAATTTCTTTACACAGAACTGAGACTAACTGCTAACAACATAGGTTTAGATTATTATACAATATTTATTAGTCTTAAATATTTGGAAGAGAACATATGGTGTGGAAACGTATACCTAATTCTAAAGAGGGACTGAATCATTGTAGCCTCAAGGCCTTTGACCAACCTAACTCTTCTGTATGTTCCCTGATCATATCATGTCCAGTAATATTTGACCATGTAAAAGCTAAACTTGCAAGTACATTAAAAAAAACTACATACTTATTTATTTTAAAAGTACAACTTAGATATTTGTCTGAATATTTGCATGTAGTTGTAAAGTCTGATAACTGAATTTAGACCCCCATTTTAGCACATGGCATAGTATTAGTGCGATGCCATTTTACATCCTGTCTGTAAACACAAGCTCTACACAGCAAGCTAATCAAGGACATAAAAAATTCTAACTTTAGCCAAGCTACTGATAAAGCCAAGGTTAATAAATTCTGTCAAGTGCCAACCATGCCCTTAATTAGTAGACAGCACGGCTTAAGGAAAACTGACAGATGGTGAATGAAAGAAAACTAGGACAAGTCCTCAAACTATTACAATGCTTAGAAAAGACTGAGCGTCAGGCCATTCAACAGGTATTACAATAATAACATCTTTAAATAGAATTTGATAATTGAAAATATTTCATAATATGTGAAACAGAATACGATGCCTGTTCCCTGGAAAAAAGACCCACATTACCACATTTTAAACCCTCTACTTAACGTTTAAGAAATTGAGAACTGCTCTGTGATTTCGTATTACATAGTTTGCATTGTCCTAATAAGTGCTCTAAGAATAATTTTACGATTGTGTTCCAAAGACTGTCACAAAAATGTGATATGTTTCTAAGAATAAATGTGATATGTTTCTAAGGAAAGTATCCCAATGAGCAAATTTTGTTGTACACATAGTAAATAGGGTTTCCACAATTCCACAAATTTAAAACCTAACTATTTTTTTAATTAGTAAATAATTCCTTCTGTATCAGTTAATTTAAGATTTTGGATTAATCTAGGGCGTAATTGAATTTATTATCTGATTGCACTGGGTGGAGATAGGCACTGTGCAAGCTTCCCCACACAAGCTTCACCTCAGAATACATCTCTGCTATTATAGTCTTGAGCTAAGGTTTCCAGTTGTGATAAATTATGTGCTGATTTTTAGATGTGGACAAATATCCACTAGGAACTAGGATGACACCACTATTACCAAACGTGAAACAGAGGAACTTCAACTCCTTGAGGCTGATGGTCAAGTGTTCATGGCTGGAAATTGACACTGTACCTGGGAAATCTGACTCCTGACATAACAGAACTAAATTGAATCATTTAAACTCTATTGAAAGAGATCCTGTTTAATCAAAGAAAGGATTATATTTATTAGACCACCCCAATCCAAAGCCTATTGAAGTGAAAGGGAGTCTTTTTTTTTATATTAATGGGCTCTGGGTCAGGCACCAGGTTCTTTTCTACTGCCCGCAAAGACTCAGACTCTTCTACTGCCCACAGCCATGTGTTTTACTTCTGCAGCTAGTTAGAAGATACCACACAACCTCAGGCCAAACCATAAAAACAAAGACATTGACAAGAGTGCACTAAGTTTATCTGATTAATGTGTATTATCAATTAGAAACCTACAATGCCTAATTACAGGTGTCCATAGAGGAGGTTTTGGAACCAATTGATAAATTAAAGAGTAATAAGTCACCAGAACCAGATGGTATTCAACCAAGAGTTCTGAAGAAACTCAGAAATGAAATTGCAAAACTACAATCCATGGTATGTAACCTACCGCTTAAATCAGCCTCTGCACCAGATGACTGGTGGATAGCTAATGTAACACCAATTTTTTTTAAAGGCTCCAGAGGTGATCCTGGCAATGACAGGCTGGTAAGCCTAACTTCAGTACCATGCAAACTGATTGAAACTACAGTAAAGAACAGGATGGTCAGCCACATAGATGAACATGATATGTTTTTGTAAAGGGAAATCAATCTATAAAAATTCTTTGAGGGAATCAAAAATATGTAGATTAGAGATCCAGTGGATACAGTGTACTTGGACACTCAGAAAGCCTTCAGCCAAGTAGGCAGTCATGGGATAAGTGGGAAGGTCCTCTCATGGATCAGTAATTGGTTAAAAGATAGGAAACAAAGGATAGGAATATATGCTTGGTTTTCACACTGGAGAGAGGTAAATAGCCGGGTCCCTCAAGGATCTATACTGGGACCTGTGCTGTTCAACATATTCATAAATGATCTAGAAGAAGGGGTAAACAGTGAGGTAGCAAATTTGCAGGCACTACAAAAATACTCAAGATAGTTAAATCCAGAGCTGACTGTGAAGAATTATAAAGGCATCTCACAAAACTGGGTAACTGGACAACAAAATAGCAGATGAAATTCAATGTTGATAAATGCAAAGTAATGCACATCGGAAAACATAATCCCAACTATATATACAAAATGATGGGATCTAAATTAGCTGTTACCACTCAAGAAAGAGATCTCTAAATCATTGTGGATAGATCTGAAAACATCTGCTCAAAGTACAACAGCAGTTAGGAAAGCTAACAGAATTTCAGGAACCTTTAGGAAAGGGATAGATAATAAAACAGATAATACCATAATGCCACTATATAAATGCCATGGTACACCCACATCTTGAATATTGTGTGCAGTTCTAGTCTAACCATCTCAGAAAAGATACATTAGAGTAGGAAAAGGCACAGAGAAAGTAATGAAAATTGATTAGGGGCATGGAACAGCTTCCAAATGAGGAGAGATTAAAAAGACTGGGACTGTTCAATTTAGAAAAAATTAAGGGGGAGGGAGGATGATAGAGATCTATAAAATCATGAATGGTGTGGAGAAAGTGAAGGAGAAAGTGTTATTTCTCCCTTCAGATAAACACATGAACCAGGGGTCACCCAATGAAATTAATACACTGCTGCTTTAAAACAAACAACGCACAGTCAACCTGAGGAACTTGTTGCCAGGGGATGTTGCGAAGGCCAAAAGTATAACTAGGTTAAAAAATAAATGATATAAGTTCATAGAGGGTAGGTTAATGGCTGTTAACCAAGATGGTCAGATAGGCAATCTCATGCTCTGGGTATCGCTAAAATTCTGAATGCTGGAACTGAACCACAATGGACGGCTTGCACCATAAACTGCCCTGTTCTATTTATTCCCTCTGAAGTATCTGGGACTGCCTGCCATAAGAAGACTGGATATTGGCTGAATGGACCAGTGTTCTGACCCAGTGTGGCACTCTATACTTCAAAGCAACCCCCTGCAGCCATATATTCATCACTGTCATAATTATAATATATTTTCTACAAGGTATGCCTTGTGAGGTATTATTTTGAAAGTCCTGATCTGTTCAGCATTAATAGCCTGTTGGATTGTATGTGCTACCATTGTACGTAAAATTATGATGTTTTTCTATGTGTGAATTACTGAAATATGTTGTGAGGTTGGGAGCACCCACAGCCAGTCTTTCAGGTATAACAATGGAGTAGGCAGTGTTAATGGCTCACCAACATCCATCAAGGAAAGAATTCACTATCTCAGGAACCATATACAATGAAGACTTCTCAGAGAGATCACGCAGACAATGGACACTGCTTGACTAATGGGGGTGGATCCCCACATCACAAGCAAAGATTTTTCCAGCAAGCTGGAAGAAACTATAACAGAAGGGAAATGACAATCACATGGCATCTTCTTCCCCTCCCACAACTCAACACCTGGAAGAAGCACTTTGAAGACAAAGACTTTAAACTGGGAAATGGTGGTCTTGGGTTTGAAGGCAGTTCCAACGTGCTTAGTGAGGAACAGAATCCTGTTTGTACCATCTGTCAGGGTGAGACACGGATTGATTCAAATCCGGGCTTGTTTGTAGAACTTAGACTGTGAATTTATTTTTGTTTCTTAAGTAACCAACTCTGATCTCTATGCCTGCTACTTATACCCACTTAAAATCTATCTTTCTGTAGTTAATAAATCTGTTTTAAATTTTACGTAACACGGTGTGTTTTGGTTGAAGTGCTTGGGAAAGCTCAGCTCAGTTTACACAGGCTAGTGCATATCCTCTCCACACTGAGGGAGAGGAAGACTTGGCAATAAAGTTACATTGGCCAGGCTTCTGACCAGTGCAAGATGGTGCAGTTCCAGGGTGCAAGGCTGGGGAGCTGGGGGAAATTGACTGGAATTTCTCTATTATTGGTTCATCAATGGCTGAGGAAAGCATTCATATAACTCAGTTGGGTGTGTTCCTGCCTGTGTAAGTACAGTGCCTTTCAAAAAAGGTTGACACAGTACCACAGTGTGAGAGGGAGCCGAGGTTGGCGAGACAGAGGGCTCAGCAGTCCCACAGCCCAGTCCAGGAAAACCCATCACACCAAGCATGGTTATTCTGATGTACAGTGAACGTGTTAACGTCTCATTTAACAACCATGCATTCTGCAGCTAAATGAATAGCCATTATTAACTTTTTTTGGCTGCAGGTCAAGACTGAACTGCTCTGGGATAGAGGGATGAAGAAACTTGTTTAATACCTTCCTGGGCTGTGCACAGTGACTGTAATTAGTATCATCAGTCTTCAACCCTGGAAAAAGATATCCTAACTTGAAACATAAAACTGATAATAAGTGCACAGATGCACTGCTTATAAATATCTGACTATATAAATAATTAACAAGCTAGTTTGTTCCACATTATTTATATGGCATTCAGGTGTCCATGATACTGTATAAATGTGTGAAATATGCAGGTCAGATACCTGTCAACTTACCATCTATGGAGCCTGTCCAGCTTTCATCAACTTCAAAGAGTGAAGGATCAGACACATGATTTCAATGGGAGCTCAACAACTCTCAGGATCATGCCCATGTAATTTATACATTCCATGAATCAGGAACTTCTTTTCTTTTGTCTCATAGGGTGCTACATAACAGAAATAAAGTGGAACAAATTAACATATTTGTATTGGTGAGTTTTCATAATTAGTCTTATGTATGCACTTATTAGCAATACCTCTCAGGATCAGACCTTAAGACATAGCAAAGGGATGCTGACTATGTCAGTGAAAGATCATGAAAAATGAATTGTCCCATCCACTTCTTGATTATACCAATTGCATGTTTATTATTAAGTATACTGAAATGAAGAGCAATGTCCAGAGAGACAAGTCTGGAGTGACCAGACATCTGTAGTCAAATAGTTGCACTGTATCTGAATAGTCAATGAAGATTTAATTTCAAAATAAATAAATAAATAATAATGTTTCATTTTGACTCCAGACAAATTTGAAAAAAATATATAATGAATAATGAAGCCATGTGCAATTTTCTCTGCAAACTTCATTTATTTTTAAAATTGCTACATTTTTAAATTGCTGTAAAGGTGAACAAGTCATATAATTTGTTCGTCCAAACAGACTATTCCAAGGGTGTCTTTGGAAGGCCTACATATTAGCTTAACAGTAGAAGCACAGTACACCATATTTAATGTGACAAAATAGGGTCCCATCTACATAATCCTGCATACTTTAGAATCTTCTAATGAGTTACTTCAGCCTAAACCAAATATTCCAGGCAGCTAGACCACCAGATTTTCTTCTTTCTAAACAATAAGAACAGTTTGTCAAAAATTGCTGCACTATATAAAGAACTCTTCAGTTAACAATTCTGATCATCAATATTTTCAATACATGCATGACTTAATTTCTGTCTTCATTAACTCATATTTGTAACATGGGAGGTTTATTTTTCTTTGCAGAAAATCAGCCAGACTACAGCTCTAATAAATAATAATACCACTTTTTTCCATAGCACTTATCATCAATGGAGCCCAAAACACTTTACAAGGGAGGTCAATACCTTTATCTCCACTATATGGATGGGGAAACTGAGGCAGAGGGCAGTGATATGCATTGCCCAAGGTCACCCAACAAACTGGTGGCAGAACCAGGAACAGAACCAAGGTTTCCTGAATATTAGTCCAGTGCTCTATCCAGTACGCCACATTGCCTCTCCCAACTAAAAACGGATTTTCTTTACAGTAGAACAATGAAAATAATTAACCATCAGAATCAGTTTACCAAGGGAAGTAGCAGACTTTCCATCACTTAGAATCTTTAAATAGAAAGTGGATGCCTTTCCACAATGAGGCCTGATGAAATACATCCTAGAATACTGAAGGAGCCTACTGAGGAGATATCTGAGCCATTAGCGATTATCTTTGAAAAGTCATGGAAGATGAGAGAAATTCCAGAGGACTGAAAAAGGGTCAATCTATAAAAAGGGGAATAAAGACAACCCAGGGAATTACAAACCAGACAGATTAACTTCAGTACCTGGAAAGATAATGGCGCAAATAATTCAGCAAGCAATATGCAAATACGTAGAAGACAGTAAGGTGATAAGTAACACCATGGATTTGTCAAACCAACCTGATAGCTTTCTGACAGTGTAATAAGCTTTGCAGGTAGGGGAGAAGCAGTAGATGCAGTATGTCTTGACTTTAGTAAGGCTTTTGATACTATCTCGCATGACCTTCTCATAAACAAACTAGGGAGATACAAGCTAGATGGAGCTACTGTAAGGTGGGTGCATACCTGGTTCGAAAACCATTGCCAGAGAGTAGTTATCAGTGGTTCAGAGTCAAGCTGGATGGGCATACTGAGTGGAGTCCCTCAGGGATCAGTTCTGGGTCCAGTTCTGTTCAATATCTTCACCAATGATTTAGGTAATGGCAGAGAGAGTACACTTATAAATGTTGTGGATGATACCAAGCTGGAAGGAGTTGCAAGTGCTTTGGAGGATAAGATTAAAATTCAAAATGATCTGGGCAAACTGGAGAAATGGTCTGAAGTAAATAGGATGAAAGTCAATAAGGACAAATGCAAAGAACTCCACTTAGAAAGCAACAATCAGTTGCACACATACAAAATGGGAAATGACTGCCTAGGAAAGAGTACTGCAGAAAGGGATCTAAAGGTCATAGTGGATCACAAGCTCAATATTAGTCAACAGCGTAACATTGTTGTAAAAAAAGCAAACATCTTTCTGGCATGTATTACCAGGAGTGTGGTAAGCAAGACAAGAAATAATTCTTCCACTCTACTCTGCACTGATTAGACCTCAGTTGGGGTATTTTGTCCAGTTCTGGGTACCACATTTCAGAAAAGATATGGACAAATTGGAGAAAGTCCAGAGAAAAGCAACAAAAATGATGAAAGGTATAGAAAACATGACCTATGAGGGAAGATTGAAAAAAACTCAATTTATTTAGTCTGGAGAAAAGAAGACTGAAGGGGGACATGTTAACAGCTTTCAAGTACATAAAAGGTTGTTACAAGGAGGAGGGAGAAAAATAATTTTCCTTAATCTCTGAGGATAGGACAAGAAGCAGTGGCCTTAAATTGCAGCAAGGGTGGTTTAGACTGGACATTAGGAAAAACTTCTTAACTGTCAAGGTAGATAAACACAGTAATAAACTGCATTGGGAGATTGTGGAATCTCCATCTTTGGAGATTTTTAAGAGCATGTTGGACTAATACCATTCAAGCATGGTCTAGATAATGCTTGGTCCTGCCATAAGTGCAGGGGACTGGACTAGATGATCTCTTGAGTTCCTTTCTAGCCCTACGATTCTATGGTTTTATGTTCAATTACAAGTTATTGGGCTTGGAGGAGGAATTACTGTGTGAAGTTCTACAGTCCGTGTTTTGTAGAAAATCAGATAAATTATCAGAATGACCTCTTCTGGCCTTAAAAATCTTAGAAAAAGAACACTAATTCATAGGAATGAAAGGAAGGAAGTGCCCAGTGGGAAACAGTCTTTCCAGTTTCAGACTCTATCATTCACCCATCAACCTGGCAGATGCAGAGGGCATAACAGATCACCTGAGGTTGGAGGTGAGCCATTTGTCATTCAACAACATCTACCAGCTGATCAGGACTGACATTAATGAAACACTTAAGGGAGCTCAGTTCTTCATGCCTCCATGCTGAAGGATAGCTTTAGTGACAAGAGGCACATGTAAAATAGTGAGAAAAGATTATAAAAGGATCGTAGGAGCAGAGGGGAGAGTAAAGCACTCATGAATATGCATTTCAAACCCCAGGCCACTTGCCACAGAACCCCTTCAAGACCCAATGAAGACACTCAGTTTGTGGGATTGGAAAGATGGTGCAGAATGCAGGAGAGAGAGATATCACAGCTTAGGACAAGAAGAGGAAGAACCTCTCTGACAAAAACAAAAATTAAGAATATGACATTATGATCGGTTTATCAGTTTAGATCATGAAAATCTATATCTAATGTTTCTCTGTTTGGTTACATCAAGATTGGCAGAAACTGGGAGTGGATGATGGGATGGATCACTCCATGACTGCCTGTTCTGTTCATTCCCTCTGAAGCACCTGGCATTGGCCACTGTAGGAAGAGAGGATACGGAGTTAACTGGACCTTTGGTCTGACCCAACATGCTTGTTCTTATGTTCTTAAGATATGATATCCCTTTTTTTTTTTAAGTGCTTTTTAAAAATACACACATGCTGCACTCTAAATTAGGTCATGATTCAACAGACTTGAAGGGAATATGTTATATGGACCACCCTAGTTTACCTTAGAAGTTTCTTGATTACAGTGGCTGTTCTTCTAACACTGTATCTAGTGATAAATTGCTACTTTGCATCATCACAATGTCTTTTTACATTGGGCTGTGCTTTAGAAAAAGCAATAGAAAATGTGGTATGTTCAGAGAGCCATGATTTTAAATTTTAACTTCTTTGCTCGGGCCCTCTGCTGCAAGTCTGCTGCTACATCAGGTCAGCAGATTTCAAGAAAAGGAGAATATCAACTATGACAGGGATGAACTGGAGACATGGAATTCTAAAAGCCAAACAAGGCCAGCAGACCATAAACATGGAATCTTGGCATCAGATGGTAATTATTTCAAAGCAAACTTAAGGCTATAGTGCAGTGAAAAATTCTTCCACCAATTTATCCCTCTCCAAAACAAATACAAAACTGCTGAAGAAGGTAAATATTTTTTCATTTATTTTACTAAAGATGTTTTATCAGCAAGAGTAGCGACTGAAGAAACAAATGGCTTCATTTTGAAAAATTAAATAGGGTAAAAAGTGTGTGGTGGAGGGGGAGGAAAAGAATATTTAGTGACTGGCAGTCTGAGCCCTAAGCTTATTTAGCTATTACATACAAACGGATCAGAGATTTGGTCTGTGATTGGAATCAGTTAGTCTGTAAATTCCATTATCTCTTCTACCACGTGGTTAATCTTCAATTAAGGTGCAGCTTTTTCACCATGAATACGCAGACCAAACACTTCTATCGGGACAATTAGTCTGGAATCTGTACTCAGCACAAAGAGTGTTTTTGTTAACATCACCATACCAAGATTCCCTGAATTATATTTCAGGCATTTCACAAGGACCTGGAAAGTGACAGAGTGCTACAGGAGAACGTGTAACAGTAACACATAAATCAAAGGGGAAACTAAATCCAACATCTCATTTGTTAAAGAACATTTGAATATCTTTCCAGTGGTTACAAATGACACACAGCCCAGATCTTGAAGGATTAGTATTTTAATTACCCTACACTCAACAATTTGGCTTATCTCTTACTTTAACTACTATATTCTTCTCTTTTAAATGTGGAAATACAACATTTTAATTGTACTAAAATATCATCCAGATTGATTAAATTTGGTTACAGTCACAAAAATAACTAAAAACAATCACATCAAGTTAAATATCTATTTCGTTCCCAATTTCTATATCAGTGCCTGTCAGTTGGCAAGTGAGGAGATGATTTTTTTATGTGCCAACAATGTGAATTCATGCTTGAGTAGAGAAGAGAGAGTGGTCACAGACAAATGAATTCTGTGTCGTGTGCAAAGCCAGTAAAAATAATTCAACAAGGGCCAAATTCTGAACCCTCTGGCAAGGGCCATTCACTTTGCGTTTTGTACATAGCATCTCCACAGGTGGACTCTTCTCCACCTTTATGGGTACCAATGCAGCCATTATTGCAGACTTCAGCCTGCACCGACATCTGCCATCTCTCTTCTCCCCCAATCCAAAACAATGGAGCCACACAGCCAGGGAAGTAAAAGCCCCACTCACACGTCCCCCTCTCCCTGTCCCTGGCTGCTCTTACATAGACCCACAACATGCAAAGATAATCTAATCCCTTCACCATGGCCTCTGTCTGTGTCCCCGCCCCGGGACAGAAGTACCACAATACATTTAGAACCCAGAAGAAGTCTATCCACAGAGTGTTTTACCCATGCAATGGAAGGAAAAAGGGTGATGCTAAGAGCACAGCTGAAAGTCTTGCTGGTGTGCAAATTAGTAGTGTGTTAATAAAAAAAGCTGCTATCACTTGGACAAACATAGAGCAGATATTTGAGAAAAGTGATATAATTTTATAGGGTCACTTTTCTAGCTGTAAACACGCTTAGAGAAATTCCATTAAACAAAGATATTGCATGGTGTCTGATAATTATATACTATCCACCACGATATCCTCGTGTACAAAGATTATTCTGAATTAAGAAAGACAAAAAAAGCCTGTTTAACAGTAATAAAAGCTACACATTTAAATAAATACGAAGTTATGGCCAGTTAGTATATGAATACAAATATATATCCTTATAAGATTATTATAATCACATCACATACATTCTTATAAACGTTATGACTCCCCACCTCACCCCAAACATCTATGTCACTAACTCAGTCTTATAAGTACAATCTTATTGAAGAAGCGGAAAGTGTACATTATATAACAGGGAAAACTCAGAATCACTACATAGTGGAAAAGGCTTAACTGCATGTGGCACAGGAGGCTTATATAGAGTGAGGAGGAAGAGCACTGCAGTGAATGAGAAAGCAGGTTATGTAGGCGGGAAAATATTACTAAAGCTACTGTGAAAGCAGATTACCTTGGAGGGCAAGGGGGAAGCCATCTGAATAAGTTGTTTTTCTCAAAAGGAGAACTTTAGAAGTGATGACTATACAATGCAAAGACAAGAAAGATCTCCTACTATACATACCCATATGATGCACATGGCATTCTCCTTCTAGACCAATTTCTCATGTGGAAAGCCGACTAAACAATTTATTTTCTTGCTGCCAGGCCAATAAATGACACAAGCACCAGTTTTTAGAACTGTGCTTTCTGTATTATCAGAAACAGACTGACATGTCTGTCTCCTTGACATACTTCTACAGTGATTATTGCAAGCAGATCAAACTCTTCTGACATCAGAGGATGAAATAATGTATCTGCACATAGCTTACTATGCCCATCAGCCGGATTCAAGAAGAGAAACAGAATATTTAAACTCAAATTACAGATGGTTTCTCCATTTAATTAAAAGGAAATATTTAGGCCCTGATCCTGTAGTTTATTGTATGCGAGAGGACTGCACTGAAGTCAATGGGGCTCCACATAGATGATGAAGTCCAACCACTACAGACGGCAGGATAAGGGCCTAGAACAGCCTTGGAAACATTATCACAATTTTTCTTTTTAATTCAAAGCAGTTTGTTTGGATGTAAACATTGTACTGTATTGCCTGTAATACTGTCCTAGTGCTGGAAAATCAGAGGATGAAATGCATAAGTGAGGACCTAAATTTTTAACATTCATTCACTTTCAACAATCTGAGCAGTTGTTAGAAATACAAAGTGTTGGGTTTTTTTTAAAGAACACGTTATTTTTAACCTGTCAGAGCCCCTTGTTGAGACCCAGGTTTCTTTAAAAAAACAAAAAGTATTGATGTACAGCTACCAGCCCTGTTAGAAGTATTCCACAACCTAGCCTTTTAATGTATTGGATGACATACCCTGGGAAGAAGGCTTTGTGTGCGACTTTATTCACTCCTAAGGCTCAAGTTGGACGAAACCCTTAAGGCCCTTAGTTTCCCACTAATTTCAGTGGGCTTTGGATCAGGGCCCTAAGTCTTTATTTGCTCTTTAAAAACTGAAGTCGGGCATAAAGTAGAGCCATTTGAAGGTCCTCTGCCCAGGGTGAATTTCATCAATTGAAAATTACCTCCAGCATGGGTAAGTATAGAAACAGGGGTCAGATTCTTATCACAGAGCATGTCTACACAGGGAAATTATTCTGGAACATGAATTTAAAGCTCTATAGCTATTCTGGAATATTCCCCATGTGTGGACATTCTTATTCTGGAACAAGAGAGCCTATTTCCAGTTTTACTTTGGCACTCTTGCTCTGGAATAAGAATGTCCAAACAGGGAGTTATTCCAAAATAGTAAAGCCAGTCAGTTTCCCCAAGTAGACAAGCCCTTAGTTACACCCAGTGTAGATCTAACGAAATTGATGGATTTACACTGATGTAACTGAGATCAAAATATTGACTACTACCCTTTTTCAACAGGGCTGTTATCTTGTTTGAAAGCCACAAATGTGTAAAAGACAAATTGTGACACTGTGCAAGTGTGTATTTATATCACAACATTAACTTCTCTTGCAATGCTCAATCAGTCAACAGGGAAAAGGTCTCAATTATTTAAGCATTCTTAAACAAACGTATTTATATAATTTCACATTATATGTTACAGTGACGGAACTATACATCTAAACCATAAATTAAGTTTACCAAACCTTTTCCCTTTGGTTTGCATGAATTCAATAATGTAATAAAATGGAACTGAGTGACAATAGTCATATTATGTAGAGCCGTCATTCCTACCTGATCCCAAATTGCACAGCAAAATAGGAAAATAAAGAACATGTAGCATTTCGGAATCATCAAGGCTGCCTACTCAGATACCCCACTGCTTCCTATTTTTTCACTCACATACTTTTACCACTCATCCAGTCTGCGTTTCTCTCACACTCACCGACACATCCATTTCCCACAGAACCTCCTCAGGCTTGCCAACGCAAGGTAATTGACTCATAACTATAGCAGGATAGCTATTCCTCCATAACTATTCCAGAATAACTCCCTCATGTGGGCATACTATTCTGAAATTGTGGATTAAGGATGCTTTTATTTAGGAACAGTGTGACCAAACAGGGAGTTATTCTGGAACAGCTAGAATAGAGTAATTTTTTTTTTTTATAATATAAAAGCAAGACTATTGGCCATAGAGTTCTCAGGTAGCATGCTACTAAGTGCAGGAAATCCTAGTAGCTTACAATAAAAACCAGAGGCTGTCAAAGTTTCCTATTCAGTATGATGCCATGACAAATAATCACTGGGAAATGCTGCCATGCAGAAAATCCACAAAAAACAAGAAGTGGGACTGTGTAAGGAGTCAGGAAAAAGACAAAGTAACATGCATACTGCCCTGCAACTATAGAGTAATTTACTACAGAAAACAAATTGCAAGTCACTGCTGTCTAAGAACCAGATTCTTCAAAATTCCACTCAGTTCAGCACATTCCGCCTTCCAGACAGTCACATACCTTCTGCACCAGGAGAGTCAGGACTACAGCAGTCTAGATAAAACCACAGACACCACCGATTCTAACATTCCAAAGTAAAATGAAGGTCCTAAACCTGCTAACATTCTTGATGACACCCCCTGAATTTACCATATTCTTAACAGACAAAAAGAATGTATCAAAAAACTACAAAAATATTTTCCTCACTAGTAAAAAGAGACAAATAAAATAGTGGAGAAAGACAAAACACATTAATATAAATAAAAATAATTAATATGCAAGTCAAAATATGGAAGACTATTAAACAGTGGACAATCTTTACACTATTTAATATAAAAACCCAAAATTAAAGTTTATTCTTCACTCTGAAACAACCACACACACATTACAAACTCTATGATACAGTAGTAGCCAAAAGACTAAGCAAAAGCTAATGGCATGATTATCTTTTCCAGAGGGATTATGTTGAATAGATGTAGTGAGTCAGCTTCTCTAAGTCCATCATTCATGTTGGTCCACTAAATGCTCTTAGTTTCCCATAGTGCAATTCAGTCTGCACTCTCATCTTTCTTAAAGCATTTCTTATGAGAGCTAATACAGACAGCTAGGACAGGATGCACTGACCAATTATACCTTCTGGTTGAAATAAAAAGTCTAGGAATGGGGGAGAGAGTGCATGTGAATGGATTCTTCTTTAAGAAACAAAGGTTTACAATATTTGGATGGAATCCAGTCCACAAAAAAAAAAAACAGTTCTAACAAAGCGTACGTCAAGCCAGTGCCAACCGGCTGTTAATGAAAAATGAAGACAGGACCTGTTCCAATGGAAACATCAAGATGCAGTTAAATTGGAACTATACAGGCTGGAAGCAGTGAAAGAGTGAAGCTCTCCAACTCTTGAGGAGGGTTTGCCTCATACTTACACCATCATCTCCCATCACCTCAGCAATCAGTTTAGGAAAGCCGACCTTCATCAATATCACCATCACAGTTAGTTCTCTCCGCCCTACGGAATGGACCTTGAAATGCAGGTTCACACACAGGGAAAGCAGAAAGGATTAAGTGAAGGACGTGTTCTGAATTACATGGATAGTCAGACCTAGTGACCAAAGCCAAATATAAAATTACTGCCTCAACAAGATAATAGCCTCCACACTGCGATTATGGGTCTGGTTAGATTCAACATAAAAGGGAGAGACTGTTTAGCACTCAACTGCCATGGTCAGAAAAAAAAAAGAAAAAGGAGATGGTGAGGAGGGGGACAAGATGGCTCAGGGAACTGGTAATGGAACAGGGAGCCTTGCACCTTTAGCTCATCAGTTCAAATCCAGCCCAGCTAGATAGGGACTGAAATACCATTTGACAGCAGTTTGATAGCATATTGTCACCACTTTGGGAAGTCTTAATAAAATAGGTCAGGCGAATGAAATGCCTCTCAATCCATGTGAGGCCACTACAGAACACAGCTAAAGCAACACAGGTAGAAAAGTGTACACAAGACTGCACTACAGCTGCCTTGTTCCTGTTATATAGCTAAGGAAAGGACTTCAGTCTCCAGCGCCCACAAGCTGCCATGTAGGTCACTTTGTTTTAAAACAGGAAGATAAGATACTAAGACAAAAATTGGCAGAGAAAAAAAATGTTCCTCAATCTTACCTGAATAGCTAAATCAAAGCAAGGAGGGGAGTAGATAAAGCCAAAAATGTATACGTCTTTCCCATTAGTTTTAACAGAAGTAGCATGCACCCTGTAGAGGATATTCCCAAAAGACTATGTATTTCTTTTTCAGCACATGCTGAAAATTCAAACTAAAGCAAAAGCGAAACTGCAACATGCAGCAGTGTCACACTGACATTGGCACTTCCGTACAGAACTAAGAGGTGACAGCTAGAATAAGGGTGGTTTGGCAGCCAATACCCTTTAGGGTAGCTCCAAGATACTCAAGAGGTAAAGGGGGACTGTGGCTGAGTTAAAATGGCAATTTGAAATATGACACATGCTTGAGGATATAGCTCATGTACCCTTCAACTTGGGATACTGTAGCTTAGGCAAAAAAAAACCCTGCTAAAACAGCCTGAAAGTGAAAAAGAGTGAGACAGGACGAAACTTGACAGAGCAAACAAGAGAGTTGCTGAGTTGATCCTGCAATGAGCTGCACTAAGAGAGCCTGTACCTGTGCAGAGTGAACTGGCCACAGTTAGCAACACCTGAAAGAGGTTCACACAGAGCTGATCATGCAGATAGCTCCTCTCCTTTAACCTTACCTTAATTCATTAATCAGTTTCACCTCCAGAAGTTTTTTTAAAATCAATAGTACCAAATCTTAATAAGATCAAATTACCTTTGCTGCTGTCTAGCATTTCACACCAGCCACCCCAGTACCTCCAAACAAATAAATAAAAATGACACCTGTAATGCCAGGGAACTTCCTTCATTTTCAACCATCCTCAACCATTACACTGAATTAACAAACAAAGACACTGTGGACTGTGTTACCTGGAGGAAAAGGAGCTGACCCAAACTAGTTATTTATTTATTTATTCATTATTTCTCAAGTCCCCTATATTCCTTTAGGTCATGTGTTCTTTGCTAATCTTTCCAGGCTCGTGACCTCAGAACTTGTAGTTTAAGTAATTCAGAAGAAACCCAAATAAATATAGTAGAACAGTGGTTCCCATCCTTTTTGGCTCAAGGGCCACAGATATAATTTTTACTACCCTGTCCACCAGTCTCTGCCAGCAGTTCCCCTTTCTCCCTCCCCTGCACCCAGATGGAAGGAGTTCAGCAAGGAGGCTCTCCCATCCCTGACGCAGGGAAACCACATGCACCCTGTAGCCCCATGCACTCCACCTGGGTCCCTAGGCAGTGGCTCTCTTCTGCAGTCAGCGGGACGGGATATCAGCGCTCCACTCCTTCTGGCTCCAGCAGGGACCCGAGCACCTAGGAACCCAGGGCATAACGCCTCGCTCTCTGCTGCAGCCCGGTGAGGGGAGCACTGATCACCCCTACCTCTGGCTTCAGCAGGGACCCCAGTGCCTACAGACGCAGGCAGAACACTTTGCTGTGCTCTCTGCTACAGCCATAGGGTGGGGAGTGTTGATCTCCCATCTCCTTGGCTGCAGCAAGGAATCTACACCTGTCTTTTAGTTCCAGAGCAACACGCTCCACCTGGGTCCTTAGGCAGCAGCTCCATTCTACACCCAGTGGGAGGGAGTGATCGACCACTTTGAAAACTCCCGCAGGACGCTTTTGTCCCCTGGGCCACAGGTTGGGAACCACTGCAGTAGAACATTAAAAAAAAAAATCTATACATGTATTTAGCAAAATCCCTCCACAAAACCAAAGGATTGGGAGGGGTTGCCATGACACCCAACAGTTTTCTTCTTAATTTCACAGACTCTTTTATCCTATTATTGAGACAGTGTGAACGATTAACAAACTGCACTGTTCCTACATAGTGATATGCCCAAGAGTAGCAAAACCAAACAGCAGGCAAAATGGCCTTTCACTCTGTATTCCTGATTTCACAAAGTGCTTCTCCTAGACCCTCCACTCACCTACCCCCCCCAGTGAGGTCAGATCCTAGCTTAAAAGAACAGACGTTAAACTCATCTGCAGGCAGGTGCCTCCCAAAATTCTTTGGGTGTGTATATATATGTAAAAACGACATACCTGCCACATTGATGAAAGAGTAAGCCAAATTCATTGAAGGTTGTGGGGAGAGATAGAGGACCCAGGCATGAGAAGAGTTCTGTGCCAAAAAATTTTCCCATCACATCTCTTAGAGTGAAACAAGCAAACCCTTTAATATTCTGGAGCATGGGAATGACCTGTCCCTGAACACAGCAACAGGGGTAAGAGAACTGTGTGTGCTTCCCCTTTGCTCAAACTACAGATGCAAATAGACTAAAGGAAGGTGATGAAGGACTGTAGGTGAGAAACTAAACTACCTAAGCCTTCAGAAGTCCTGAATTAAGATATTCATGCTAAAAAAAAATCCAAAATTCACCATAATTCATACAATCTTTCAGTGACTGAAGACATAATTGTCCCTGGAGTACAGTGGGTTAAAAATTCCAATTCACACACATTTACACAAACAACAAAATATTATGCTGTTTCTGTTTTTCAGGATTCAGCATGTATTCTTTATTTTTCCCTATGGCATTTTTAGTTGAAACCATTAAAGAAAGTCTTCATTTACCAAAAACTAGGTTTTGATAATAGTTTTTAAAAATAAAAAGTTGTGAAAAATAAAAAGTCCTTTTTTGCCAAAAAAAAAATCATTTTTGAAAAGAGGCCAGTTTTTAAAGAAAAGATTTCTTTTGTAAAAAAAAATCAGCTCTACCTTGGAAAAATATTGGGTTAGTATCATTTCACTAATTTAAATCATGCATAGTTATGAGATTTTTTTTTTACTGGTGTGAGAGAGTGAGTTAGGTAAAGATGGCTGTGAGATGTTTTTCTGCATTGTTTAGGAAAACTTGGTGATCTATATTAATGATTGTCCTACATTTGGTATTAATTTTTAATGCAGAAATTATAGCTGAAATCTGCATATTTGTGTCCATTGATGTATATTATACATGACTGAAATTAAGGCTGCCTGCCTTTTGGTTGTTCAGAATGAGGATGGGTTGTGGATGGATGGAGATAACAGAAGATGAGAAGGGAAATTGTTGAGTAAAGCATAGGTCCGGCATTGAATGACTTTGCTTATTTCCTTGTTTTTTAGAGTATGCATTGGAGGGCTGTGCAGTGTAGCAACTTTACCTCAATGTTAAAGATTTTTTGTGTCAAGTTCCCATTAAATGATATGATCGACACTGATATATATTCACAAAGGTAGCAGTCAATAAACATGTGTTTTATACTCCATATGCCCCCGTGCAGAGTCCCAGTGTCTAACATCCCTGCACATGCACACACACACACACTCTTCAGCTGCCTTGATGTGTGGAAATCAGAGCAGGAAGAATAATGTCATGCAGGTAGACAGCACAGAAGCATTTAATAGGTTTGGGGGGGGGGATGGTTATTTGGTACATTGATGACATTTTTTTTAATTTGCAGGCAAGAAGTTATATTTGAATCATTTAAGGGACTAATGATGTATGGTTGGATGATAGCTGTGACAATTAAACCGTAAATATTCAACAGCAAAATAATTATAAAAAATTGTATATTTGTTGACAATGATCTCCTCATTCACTTCCCTTTTTTTAATCTAAAGCAAACCTCTTCTTCTGCACTGAGCTCCATGCGGCTGCAGAGGCCTAAAATCTGAAGGCTACCTATGAGGGCAAGGTGGGAGGGAAATGGGGGGAGGGAATAGGTGAGGGGGAAGAAAAAAGTTCTCAAATCTCAGCCAGTCACTAAAGACAGGTCAACAAACAAGAATTACATTGAAAATAGATATCCAGAGTACTTTTCTCATCCAAATCCCCAGAACAGTTTTTAATGTTGCCACAGAGAAGCAAATTGGAGACAACCAACTGGGAACAGAAGGGATCGCTTTTAAGCAAATGCCTTATATAAATGATGTTTATTAGGCATCCCGTCACCTTTTGAGCACCTTTGCAAATAAAGGCCTTATCCTGCAAATCCTCTTAAGTGCAGGCCTCTTATCTACTTCAGGAGGAATTCCATGCTGGTAGGGCTACTAGCACTGTACTGGGTCCAAATCCTGTTGGCTTCACTCAAATGAATAGTCCCCATTGAAATCAAGGAAAACAGGATTTGGCCTCAAGCAATGCCAATTAAAAAACCACAAGGAAATAAATCAAACCAACCTCCCCCCCAGACCCAGGTGTCTATATATAGTACAATTTCCCACCCTACTCTGAAGGCACGAGATAGATGGAGAACTAGATTATGCTCATTCATGCCAGCTCCCTCACCAGCAGAACAGGCCAATGAGGGGAGCAGAGAGCTTTCACCCAATCTCCCCCGAACAGTTTGTCAGGGAGGCCCCCATCCCCACTTCAAACGGGTGGGCAAGGGCACCCGAGGAGCAAAGAAATCCTCTTTAACCAAGGCGCTCGCCGGCCCCACCCCAGCTCTTCCGATGGCTGCTTCAGAGTTGCAGCGGGGTGGGGAACACAACCAGCTGGTCCACAGCGAGACCGTCTGACTCAGGCTGAGCATCTTGGCCCCGGCGGCCCCCCCACAGCCGCGGCGCTGGGAAAGGCTGGGGAGTCCGGAGGCAGTTTCCCACAGCGAGCGGCAGCCGCCCCGGGGATGGATGCAGCAGGGCGGATCTTCCCCCCTTCCCCTGATCTCCGCTCAGGGCGATGCCAGAGGTACCCACGCAATTTACTACACCCCCCCAGCAGGGCGGGGGTCCCGGCGCCCGGTGCAGCGCCCAGAAGGATGGGCGGGGAGGAGGGTAAAAAGCAGCAGCCTGGCACACCGCCCAGCCGCGCCCGCTCCCCCCGGGCGTGGGCACTGGGTACCCGCCGCCCCCGCCATCAGGGGCTCCGTGCCCAGCAGCGTCCTTCGCCCCCTGCCTCGACGGCTCCCCGGCCCCGGGTGCTCACCAGCGCCGCAGCCGAGCCGCCGGGATCCCCGCGCGAGCCCTGGGACGCGGACCCCGCGGAGCAAGGAACCTGCCGCCGCGGCTGCAGCGCCGTCTGGATGCAGCCGGGGAGCAGGCGCCGCCGCGCCGCCCAGCGTCTGCACCTAGGGGCCGGGCCGGGACCCCGCCCATGCTCTCCGGCTGTCAGCGCCGGCCCGCCTCCGGCAGGCGGAGAGCGCCGCTGCTCCCCCGCGGGGCCCGCCCCGGCCCCGGCCGTCCCCGGCCCTTTGCACCGCCGGGCTCTGCCTCGCCGGGCCCCGAGCAACGGCTGCGGCGGGCGGGTGAGGAGGCGAGGCCGGGGCGGGGAGAGGCGGCGGCGGCTGCTGCAGTGGGCGGGCGGGTTGCGGCAGCCGCCGGGGCTGGGCCCGGCTGCTGGGAACTGGGCGAGGCGGGCGGCGGCTGCCCCGGGGGGTGGCTCTGCGGGCGCTGGCCGAAGCCGGGGAGCAGCCGGCAGCGCTGCCGGGGGCGTCGTGGCGTTTCCAGCCCGGCTCGCGCAGCCCGGGTCCCGGGGCTGCCCCGCGAACAGGTGCCCCTGCCCCGGGAGCCCGCGTGGACCTCGCGCTCCCCGGGGAGCAGCCGGGCCCGCTCGCGCGCGGCGTTGCATTAGGACCCCTCAGCCCGCCGCGGCACCGCCGGCGTCCCCGTATCAAGCGGGCCTCGAGCCCTCTCCCTGTCGTTGCCCCGCGGGGGTGCGTTTTGCCCTGCAACGGGCGGTGCCCCACCTCTGTCCCTTCAGCGCGGCTGCTGCTGACCGCCATAAACGGGGCAAGCGGCGCGCACAGCCCTTGTGTGTGTTCAGTGGCCCCCCGTCAGTCCCGGCCGCTGTTTCAAGAAAGCCTGCGTATGCTTTCACAAAACTGGGTGGATGCAAGTTAAGATTAAGACGCTCTGTCTCCTCTCATTATTTTATGCATGATCCCTGTCCCCTGTTAGGCACCTTGTCAGTTTAACTAAATTGCTAGCATTTTTTCCCCAGGCCAGACAGTGGTAGGTTCTAATCCCCCCTCGCGTCTTGTGACCTTTAGAGGCTGCTGTTAAATATAGTATTTGTGGGAGGCTTCCAGCTCTAGGCTTGCCTGCTATCTTGTGAATTGCTAGACAGACTGACTTTTATCCACTGCCGTACATTGGCTGTGAGTACAGCTTTGCTGCTTGAATCGCTGCTTTCTAATATTGTGAGCTTCTGCTGGTCACTGCTGCAGAAGGAGCAGGATCAGTTGGTAAAATGGGTGAAAGGGAAGAAGGCTTCACTTCAGCCCCATGTAAGGCCATCCTTCTAGGAACAAAGAATGGAGACCAAGTGTATAGGCTGGGGGACTCTGTCCTGGGAAATAGGGATTCTGAAAAAGATTTAGGGCAGGGGAGTTAACTCAGAGTGGATAATCTGTTGAACAGGAACCACCAGCCTGACACTGTGGCCAAAAAGCATAATGTGATTGTCACAAATTTGCTGGTCCTTTAAGGGTAGCTGAGCTCAGCCTACACCTGTAGCAGATTAGCTACCTCATTGCCAGCAGCTAGTCCTGATTAGTTAGTTGGGTGATGTCTCTAACAGAGAACTCAGTTTGAGAGAAACTATAAGGAATTGGGCTCTTGTGGAAGGACTCCAAGAAAACAGCCTAGGAGTCAGTGCTCAGTGCTAGAGTCAGAAGGCATGTCTACACTGTAATTAAATACCCACAGCTGGCCAGTGTCATCTAGCTCAGGCTAGGTGGATGTTTAACTCCAGTGTAGACTTTTGGGCTCAAGCAGGAGCCCAAGCCCTGGAACCCTTCTCCCTCCACTTTTATTAAAGCAGCAACTGAACTTTAATCATGTTCCCTTGGGAGACCTGAGTCACATGAAACCTACAGGAGGAAACTGAGGCAGGAACACCTGCAATATCATGTTTGGCCAGAAGAAGGCACAACAGGACTGTCGTGTCCTATATGACAGATCCTTACATGTGTAATCAGTAATAGTGAGAGAGGTTATGTTACCTCTGTATTTGGCACTAATGCAAATGCTGCTGTAGTACTGTGTCCAACTCTGGTGCCAGCAGTTCAAGAAGGATGTTGATAAATTGGAGAGTTTAGAGAAGAGCCCAAACAATAGTTAAAGGTGAGGCAAACATGCCAAGCAGCTCAACCTATTTAACATATCAAAGGGAAAGTTAAGGAGTGTTCTGGTGAGTTTACATGTCTCCCTACATGGGAGACAGAAATTTGAAAATAGAGGGATCTTCAATCTAGCAAAGGCATAACAAGATACAATGGCTGAAGCTAGATGAATTTAAGCTAGAAATAAGGTGCAAAATTTTAAACAGTGAGGGTAATTAACCCTTGGAATAATTTACCAAGAGTTATGGTGGATTCTTCATTGTGGGCAATTTTTAAATCAAGATTGGCTGTTTTTAAAAGATATGCTATAGTTCACACAGAAAGTAATTAAAGGAAGTCTTATGGCCTATGTCAGGGGTTGGCAACCTTTACTATCAGAAGAGCCATAGTCTGGAGCCGCAAAACATAGCTTATCGCGGCTGAAGAGCCGCATGCGGCTGAAGAGCCGCGGCTTACCGTGGCTGAAGAGCCGCATGTGGCTCCGGAGCCGCGGGTTGCCGACCCCTGACCTATGTTATGCAGAAGATCAGACTACATGGTCCATGCTGGCCTTAAAAAACTATGAAAATCAAGGGCCTGATTAGCATAACTGGTCTTATATAATTTTTCTCACTATTTCAGAGTATTATATAAATGCTACATATTAGTTTTCTATGAAATGTAAATGAATTTGAAGTATATAGTGGATTCAACATGAGCTACTCCCATTGTCTTTTGAGAATTTTTGTACCTGGTGCTGGCTCTGATCATCAGAGAGAGGATGTTGGTCTGATCCAGGGGAGGAAGAAACCAGAGGGTAATATTCATGTTCTATATCAGAACTTGGTCTCACAACTAGTACTTCCATTGCAGCACAACTATTGCTCTCATTCAAATAAGATGCTAGTTTCAATTATTCATATGGCTACCATATTAAAGCCAGATCCTTTTTGCTCATCTTTGATACTGTCTTAGACATCTCATGCAGCTTCATAAAAGTATAAGGGGATAAAACTAGTGTCCTCACCAGCAGTCTGCTTCTCAATAAAATAGGCTCTAATTTTTCAGAGTCTGAATGTTCTCTTACTAAGTACATAGATTGGGTTCTAGTCAAAAGAAATATGTAACCTTCTCATCTGCACAAGCTCAAAAAGGTATGGTTCCAGGTGCAGCAGCAAGCTATCCTGTTGTTCAGCAAGATATCACCCTTGCTCCATGAAATCTAGAGGATCCTTGTAGTGTGTTCATTGCGTCCCTGGAAATCATTATTGTTTGTTGTTTATAATAGGTCCAGGGGCCGCAGCCAAGAATGGGGTCATATTGCACTGGGTGCTGTATAGATGCAAAATAAGAATTCCTGCTACAAAGAGCTTATGTAATTAGATATGACACGCACAGGGTAGATGGGAGAAATGGATCATCATCATATATTATCATACTTAGTTTATAGATGGGGAAATTGAGGCATAGATTAAGGGCTGGAGTCTCTTACACACACAAAGTGTTACTTAAACATAGTGTCATTGACTTCAGTGGAGATGGCTTACCAGCCATGAGGTGACATCAGGGCCATTGGTGACTTGCCAAAATTTACACAGCAAGCCTGTGGCAGAGCCCAGATTGAATCCTGATGTCCACCGCCTGACAACCTGCAAGATTTTTTAAAGAAACACTTTTTGTATGCACAGCCGCAAATGACAGAAGCAGCATTGTAACAGGGCACACCCTCATTCCTGTCTTCTTGCCCCAAAGAAACTGCATGATTCTGCATTCACAGTCCCATTTATTTTGAGTTTCATCCACCAATACCACTATAGCCTCTCTGCAACAATCTATTTATAATATCTTCAGTGATTGTGGCAATCTCATCAGGACCTGATGGTGGAACAGGAGTCTCCCTTCCCTAGGGCCACCATTCAGTTCAGCTCAGCTCCCCTGCTCTTTCCTGTGCCTCTTTGTTAGATTTGGTCTGAGCAGCTAATTGTCTCTTTATACCACCAGCCTGATTATCTAAGTACCTCTATAAGTTTTGACTGTGGAACTAATTGCCTTCTAAGTGATCAGAGTGTAGGGTCAGCTGTTCACTTCCTGGACTCTGTCACAAACATGCATATGAGAGCTACTGCTTTGTCAGGATCGCTGGCTGATATATTGTTGCTGCCTCCACAGGTACTGTGCTACCAGATTTTACTCATTTTTCAGTACTTAGTGATACGTATGAGAGAGAACACTTTGAATATGAAAGGTGCTGTATAAGACCCATGCAAGAAAATATTAGGCCCTGCCTTGCTTCCATTGACACCAATGGAAGTTTTGCCATTTAGTTCAATGAGAGCAGGGCTCGGGGGAATATGATGAGCGACTTTTAAAAATACTATCTTCAGAACTAAATATTTTGGAATTACAAAGACACTTATGTACTGTCCTTCATGAAGAAGGAATCCAAACATCTTTCCAAACTGATTTATAAACAGTGGACCAGATCCTCAACTTGTGAATTTAGAAGGCTCTAATTTTTTTTAATTGGAAGTCAGATGCACAGATCCAGGGACAGACTTTAGCTTTATATTGTATGTTTTTCATCCACCACTGAAATGCAGCCACCTGCAGGCAACTATTTAATAAGGCATATCAACACTGCAACAATTATGTATAATATATTGCCGTGTTTAAAGCTTCACACAGCTTGGCATTGAATATTATTAATGTTATAACTGTTAGGACAGGAAATGAAGAACAAATTACTCCTAGAGGAAACTTTAGGGCGGCAGAATATAATTATTCACTTTAAGAGTTGGTGTGTGGGTAAATTCACATATGTGAATGATTTGTTTCTGGGAAAGCTGGTTTCCAGACCTTTATTTCAGTCTGAGAGGTTCACAGTAGCTTAACGAGAAGTTGCTACAGGGTCCTGAAACCTGCAGTATATCTTCATGTATTAACTTTTTTAAAATACAGTTGAAAAATTATTAATTACACAGTAGTTGTGCAGAGTCACACCCCTCTTGGGGTGGGCCAACAGGGATAGAATAGGGATTGCCCATGCAAGTGGCCACCTGCGTATTTACGCATCGGGTCCCTGCTAGCCCTTTGCACACCAGAGGAAAGTTCTCTGTGCCAATCTTGCCTAGGCAGGCGAGGAAGGTCACCTTGGGCCAAGCTAGGGGCACAGTAGCAGATCCAGTTTCCCAAGTACGACATGCAACTGGTGCTGAGGGGCTACAGCTCCTTGACTGGAGTGGTAACTGTATGAGAGCCCTGCATTCTTGGATTTGGGACTGTGTTCCTACTCAGATTCCACTTGTCTAGAGCCTAAATGCTTGTGCTTTGTGTGGGTGGAGTGAATTTCATCCACAATGCATAATTTGTTGCAACCAAATCTTTGTGTTTTAATAGTAAAAATATTATTTTATGGGTATTTCTACTCTAGGATGTATAGCTATAAAGATGCACTTCCTTTTCACTCAATCCACTAACCTAATGTGCCATAGGTCAGTGTGTGTGTGTGTGTGTTATCTTGAAAATAGCATGTTACTGAGTATCATTTCAGATAAAGAACATTTACAAAGTACTTAAGGGTCAAAGCAATGTAATACAGTTAAGAACTAAAATGTTTCCCAAATGTAGCTTTAATGATTGTAGGTTGAAGTCCATATTAATAGAGCTATACAAGTCTATCTTCACTGTGTTTAAATATGTATGTGTATGTATATAATTTTCCCATCATCATAGCTTGTTCTCCAAAAACATGGCCATAACCATGATAAGTTATCACTTATCTAGTACAGTTCCTCAGGACTACAGGATGTTGACGGGGCTCTGCATCAGGCACCATTCAAAGATTTGTCTAGGCTCTCCACATTCACATTTGTGTCCTTCCTTACCTCCTGCACCTGTCTTTACTACTGCAATTCTCGCTCAATTTAGAGTACACCGTGTTTTTGTTTGAGGTCAGTGCCTGGAGAGAGTTATTGTGAAGCAACCAAGTTCTCCAAGATATGTAATCTTCTACAGCAATATCTGGGTAATCACATTTTTTAATTGAAGAGTGCCTTTGCAAATACAGTGCTTAAAAATTCTCATGTACTATGTGCGTAGAATAGCTGAGTTAAGCAAAGTCTGACAAATCTTGGTACGTAGTCGAATCACATAAAATCAATACTGACGTTAACGTACATAAAAAAATCAGTGACCACGCTGCTGAATAGCGGAATAAAGCGTTTGGAAGTGATACACATTAAACTGAAGGGGAAACCAGCAGAGTTATATTAATCCATAGCTGAGGAGGAGCAATACCTGCGTCAAAGACACAGTGTTTAAGCATTCTATAATGATTCATTTCTAATGCCACATACATGGCTCTTATCATAGAGTCATAGAATATTAGAGTTGGAAGGGACCTCAGGAGGTCATCTAGTCCAACCCCCTGCTCAAAGCAGGACTCAGCTAAATAGCATAGATCTGGATGTTTAGATGATTAGCTGTAATAAAGAGAGATTGAGGATTACAGAGATAAAAATAGAGACTACTATGCTATTTAAGAAGAAAATCCCTAAGGACTTGTATCTGTGGCTCACTCATGCTTGTTTTAATACATAATGCACCATTGAGCTGTTTAGAATTCTGCTAGAGGAAGGCTGCTTGAACAACATCTTTAAAACAGGAGAAAATAAACACTATTCCCTTGCCCCCCCAACCCCACGTTCTCTCTTTTTAGGGATGGTTGTTTTGTTGGATGGACTTCTACTTTTCTCCTAAGACTAGGGCCTCTCCGGTATAGAGCTCTTCTTTAGATGGGCAATTTGGAAAATCGCTCTCCTTTTAAAAATAAAATAAAAATTCTGGATGCCAAGAAAGAAAGATTTTTTCAGGACATTGATTTTTTTCTAACTAATCCCAGTGTTTAATGACACTGGGAGTCTTATGCTATGGTACACTAGAGAGCGTACAGTGACACAGGTGTAAGCTTTCTAGTATAGCTGCTCTAAGACAACAGGCGAGAGCTCTACTGTCAAATTAATTAATTCACCTCCAATGACTGGTTGAAACTCCCCCACCAACATAGCGCTGTCCACACTGGCGCTTAGGTCAGCGTAATTTGTGTCACTCCAGGGGGTGGCTTATTCCCACTCCTGAGTGTCATAAATTATACCAACGTAAGCAGTAGTGTAGACATATCCTTAGGAACAGCTCCTGAAACTGTTTAAGCAGTCAGACATGCTTGTTGTGAGGGTTGAAATCAACAAAGCATTTGCTAATTTTTTACCATCAGGTCTTCTTTCTTGTCACATCAATCATTCTTTTTATATTTTGCTACTAGCATTCAGTAGTTGCTAAAGATCGCATTTCAAAAAACATCACTGAGGGCTTGATCTAGGAAGTACTGATGTCAGTGGGAGATGTGTGGTTTAGCACATGGCAAGATCAGGCTTGGAATGTAGGTTATTTAGTCAAATTCTCCCACATTACACCCATAAAACCCTGTTGAAGCCAGTGGGAGTTATATGGGATTAAAGGAGAGGAGAATTTGTCCAGTGTCCCTGCTCTCTCCGTTTCTCTCTCTGAATATACACTATCTCAATATATATTTCTGTGGTCAGAGCTTGTCTACAGTAGAGGTTTACACCTATGTAGCTACATCCAAATACACCAGTACAAAAAAGACATAGCGTAGGCAAGTTCTTAGTATCCAAGCAGACTAATAAATGATGGGTGGAATTTTTAAAAGTACTTTGTTTTGGTTAAGCAATTTGTCTTCCTGTTGACTTCAAGGGGAGTGCGAGCATTTTTTTTTAAATTCTACCCTAACATGCAACTTTTGTACAGTAAGAGTAATTGAAGTAATTGTATATTAAAGCTATAATGCATAAGAAATATCTTTTCCCCACAGAAATCTGTGTTGCTGCAAATGCCAGTAGAGATGCATTGTCGTACATATGATAGATGAAACTAGTTATGGAGTTGGAACAACAAACAGAAGGTACTGTGTGACTTCTGATACATTTTTATACTACTTATCTGTCTTAAATGCTTGTGATATAATTGACAATAAAAGTAAAATTTAGTTTATCTTTGTCTATTGCTTCTGACTCTGTATAAAGAAACTCACTTTCACAATTACAATATTTTATCTCCAATACTAGCACTGCAGTTGGGTTAGGTTTACTGTAGATGGACATCCTTTTAACTTCATGTGTTTTGAAACTACATCTGATGCCCAGTGGAGACTGAAAAGAGACAGTGTCTACATCAATAAATTGAATAGCTAAACTGTTCAGACTCACAGTCTACAATAAGATAAAATAACATGGAGATGTCCTAGAAATACAGTATAACATTGCTAGATAGCTGAGTTTGCATACAGTCTGTGTATAATACAAACATGGATCATCTTCAAAGGTCACAGCAGTAAAATATTGCCCAAGAATAGAAATAGTTTGAGTTTTAGGGTATATTGCCTGAAGATTTAGGCCAAAACGTGCAATAAAAGGAGGTATTTTACTGAAAGGATTTTTTTTAAACCTGCTGTTGCCATTGCAGTCAATCAATGTGCATTTAATTTTCGGGAAAGTTGTAGGGGTTACCTCCTGCAGGACTCACCTACTCTTACAAGTAGTGGGAGGAGTCTGGTAGAATAAGTCTTTCTTGGAGGTAGAGGGGTAGAGGATCAAGCTCCCATAAACCTACTCCCTAATTCCTGGATCTACTATTGGAAATTTAGTCCATGTTCTAAGGGGCGAGGGAAGGCTACAAGGCCCACTGTCCCTCACCAGGAGCAATTCTTTTGTGGGATTAAGGAGAGCAGGGAGGGAAATAATAGGCTACTGTGGTGTCCTCTTCAACTTTCAACCCATTTGCCATTATGGTCTCCACTCTCCAGCAGGAAAAATTCAATCTTTTTTTTCCCCAGAAGAGAAGCCCTTGGGTTTGGGTCACCACCACTCCAAGTAGGAAGATACTGTGGGGGTGAGGGAGAGTGATAGAATTGGACAGAGGTCAGACAAGTACCCTTTGTCAATGATAGTGTTGGATGTGAGACTGTACCTTGTCCTGTCAATGTGTACGATATTCACCACTGATACTTTGGAACCAAGAATTAAACAAAGGGATTTCTTTAAAAATTCCCAAACTTCAGTGTTTTCCTAGCAGTAGGAAAGTTACCTGGAGGTACAGAACATTGATACTTGTTTATTTGGTAAAAGCGTATTAATCACCATTCACGTTTTTAATTTCCATTTATTAGTACAAATATTTAAAATGTTGAAGAATAGATTATAACAGCATAAAACATGATTAACAGTCAAATCATCTGACATAAAAGTAATAAGCTTTTTTTAAGTGAAATACCACGTGACTGCCAACATTCTTCTTACCCCCTTTACAGTGATTGCAGCGTAATTTTTCCTACATCCTATGATAACAATTTAATAGATCATTATAGAAGATCAGACAGAAAGGTCTTTTGAGACTTTTGGGGTCCATTCTTATCAGAGGCACCCTTAAAAATAAAAACAACCCACAACTTTCTCAAGCCCATGACTGAGCTGTGGATAGCCTAGTTATAAGTATAGGAGTCAATAGAAATTTCTTTCCAAATATAGATATTTGAAGTTGTTTATTTTACTTTAATGACACCACAGCCCTTTTTTTGTCCAGGTGGAGTTAGAGGAATACCTTCAGGAAGTCAGATGCTTCTCGTGTATCCTCATAATCTGCCATCTCCGGCACTGCAACACATTGTGTTAGCAGAACAGCTGGACATGAAGGAACAAGCTTCCCGTGAGCCAAAGGTATATGTTTAGAGTAACAACACAGGATTCGACAAACTTCATCTAATTTAGTAACAACCACTGGTATATGTTGTTAATTCACTACTAATGGAAGCGGATCAAGCTTCCTTTGCGTTAAGCATAAGAGACATCGTATAGGAGCATATATAACATTCTAATTAACGATGACTGCACTTCATACAGGTTTAAATAGTAGTAATGTGAAGATGTATGGTGAAGGTTCCCATGTAACTGCTCTATGTATATAATAGTTCACGAAACAATAGTCATATCTCTTCATTAAGTGAGACTTTGCTTTGAGACTTTTAGATGAAAGGCAGGGTAGTCCAAAGTATTTTACCTCCCTTCTTCCCCAGAAAAGAAAAGGTGGGTGGCCTAAAGGGAAGAAAAGGAAACCTCCAAAGGAATTTTCAGCACCTCGTGCCCCTACAACAGGGTAAGTGTGTTACAGTAGCGTTATGTTGTTCAGATATTTTACATTTCTCCTAAAATGCTGCCTTGTATGCAGTTATTATAGCAACTTGGGGCTCTGAACTATAGAGGTTTAGAGAATGCTAAAGACTTTGGGAATGGCCTCTGAAGTCAGTTAAATATTTATAGCCATGTGGTTGTTGCATAACTAGCAGTTCCCTAACTTTATAAAGGATTAACTACCAGGCAGGGTTTCACATATATATTTCAATATATACATAATCACGAATGTTACTAATTAATATATTTTTAATTTCTGATATGTTGGCCACCGTTGGTGTTAGGTACGTGATATTCTTGAATGAGTGGAGAATTAAAATGAAGGCCAAACATCCAGATTTGCCTTTTACTGAAATAACCAAGATGATGGCTGCTCAGTGGTCTCAACTTCCTCAAGCAGGAAAGCAAGTAAGCCTTTTCATTATCATCTTATAGTATTAAAAGAGGTAGCGAACTAAAAGAGGTGTATTTGTGATGTTCCCCTCTGCAGTCTGGACTGGTGCATAGTTGTCACCCCAATCCCTCACTCCAGGGGCCCTGTCTTGCTCCACTGTGTAAACCCCCACTCCTGGGTCAGCCCACACAGAACCTCTTGCAAGGAAGTAACTCTTAATTTAGTGAGTGAGTGCTTTTGGCCAGCCACTCAAGGGATTATGCAATAGAATGATCCCAGCAAACACTCCAAGTCCCAGATGCAATCCTAGGAACTGCCATTTTACAGAGTTCAGTGCTGCCCACTGAACTCTGCAAACTCATTGGTTCGTCAATTTATCAAAGAAATTGATATGCACAAGCTCTGTCACTTTAAATGAAGTCTCTAACACACACTAAGCCACATGCACTGCTTTAGATAAAACAAACAAATAAGTGTATTAAGTACAGAAAATTTTAAATGATTATAAACCGGAGGAATACAAATCAGATTTGATCAGGATGAAATAAAAGCAAATTGCATTCTAAACTAAGCTCAATATTTTCAGTAACTTTACAAAGTCAGATAATGCTCACCACAGGCTGACTGAACTCCTACAGCCAGGCCCTCCCTGTGGACAGTCTTTCAGTTGCTTAATATTATTTTGTAGATGGAAGTGGAAGAGAGAGTGAGAGCTAAATGTCTCTTCTTTTAACATGTTCCTCATCACCCTCTGGGATCAGGTGACTGACAATATCTGGCATGGCTTCCTCCACTCTAGTCAAATGAGTATCCCCTTATCGGGGCTTAGGTTAGTCCATTGTTCATGGAAGAGCTGGGTTATTTTATGCATGCCTTAGTGAGGCATGAACCACCTCTCTGCCTTTAGTGTTTGCCTAAATCTGCCTCAAGCCATGTGAGATACATATTTGGGAATATTACATAGCAGAGCTTCATAACCATACACATGACATTGCAACAAACATACTACTATAATAATAATGTTCATTATGTCATGAGCATTCCAAAAACGTCTTACATGACATACTTTTTATTAAACAATATACAATTGCACTATAAGGGTGAACATGAATGATACACAAACCATAGGAATGTGCATGGGGTGCAGTGTGTCACAGCATTATAACAAGTATGATGTCTTTTTTGAAGAAATATATTAAAGAAGCAGAAAAGGATAAGCAAAGATATATGAAAGAATTAAAAGCCTATCAAGACTCTGAACCCTATCAAGCTTTCTTAGAGAGAAGAGCAGTTCACAAAGTGAAGACACTGTGTGGTAAGTTAAAGAATCATATCAGTTATTTTAAAGAAATGAATATCCCATTTGTACCTTAACTAAAATTGCTAGGAAAAGCATTCTGGATCTGAAAACATCTCACTGTTACTATAGTTTTTTAATTCGGTCAGCCTATTAATTATCGTATCATTATTACTGAGCCTCAAAATTGAAGGAAAACAAAGCTAATTGTGGATGCGTTCAAGATGTCAGCTGACGAAAATATATTTGCAAAGCAATTGTTTACTCAAGTATGTGTGGTATTGTAGATTAACAAAAAAGTGACATTTTTTCTGATTTGCTGTTTAATTATTATTTGCTATTGATTTTCAACATCATCTGCTTTAGACATACTGTCTACCTCCTTGCTTGCCCTTTAAGTCTGATTGTACTTTTAGAAACTTACACTCCATGAAATCAAGTGAAGAAAGGAAATAAATAGTGGATTGCTAAAACAGTGTACTTTTTCTTACAACAGAGGGGAAGGGACTGAATTGTCAGCAATTTTCTGTCTTAACACTCTAAATTTGCACAGTTTGTGCCCATTCTTTTTCAACTATGCATTGCACTGCCTTTGGCAGAGCCTGTAATTCAAGTTTACAACTCCATGATCCTGTATTTTGTAATTCAGATTAGAATTTTGGCATGGATATCATATCAGTAAATACCCGTTGCTAAATAGAGTTACTTGAATTTTCTATTGCCTGTGCAGAGAGTTCTTGAGAGACTGGCACTTTATTTTTATTATTGCTTATATTGCATTGTACAGTAGTTTTGGTAGTTATTTTTGCAGTTAACACAGCAAGCTTCTTTTTACTGTGAGCGGTTCAGTACACTATTTCAGCAGCGATGTGAACTAAGCAATTTAAAAAAAAACTTTGTTAAATGATTGTCATGGTATGTTTAAGATTTCACTGGGGAGTTGCAAGAGTGAATCTTAAACACTTCCTTTAAAATCTTCTGGAGGAAGAAAATGGTTGAGTGGACAAATATCTCTATTTATGAAGATTCAGGGAAATGTCTTTTAAAAAAACATGTTAGTGTAGATCATATGCTAGTTTGAGATAAAGAAACAATATTTTAATATGCTTAAAAATCTAATCCCATTGAAGGAAACAAGTATTTTTCCTTTGTAAAAAAAATTAAAAATTTTATATCACATTATAAAATATAATTAAAGATGGTCCCCTTAAGACTCCCATTAATAATACTGTGGCAAAACCAGGGGACCAATAGACCACTTTTCTGTTGAAAAAAAATTTTTTTTTCAAAGTTGCTTGACTTGTTCTCTGTATTACAGTTAAAATAATAGGACTTGGTTTTTCCATCAGGAACTGTACCTCTAGGAAGTAGATCTGTGAATGAAGCTCTTGCTTTGTCAGCAATAGATGTAAGTACATTGAAACTGCATTTGAGTGGAGGGTGGGAGGGAGAAAGCTAAGTTTTAACTACTCAGTGTCAGCTGGCTGATTTTAATGGTGACATACAGTGTTGTACACACAAAAAAACTGTTCTAAAAAAACGTTAAGGTCACAAAGTCAAGAGTGCAACATTTAGGAAAGGCCAGAATTAAGACTGTCTTTGCAACCCTATTCTTACCTCCTTGTGTGCATACATTATGATTAGGGCTTCTGAATTTTGGTTTTAACACTGCTGATATAAAAAATAAAATGAAATTGGTGTTTATCCAACAAACACTAGGAAAACACCAGAAATGGCTATTTTCATCTAATGATTTGTCTACATGGACCAGTAATAGTGGAGTACAGAGGTGTGATTTCTCAAGTGCAGCAATGTGTTGTACGTTAATTGTTCTGTGTAGACTCTGTTGGTGTACACTGAATGTTCACCTACACTGCACACTTCTTTTGGCAGCGTGTAGAGTACATACACTACATGCCCCCCCGGCACAGTATCAATAGCTGTATAGACCGTGAGGCACTACTGAGGCAAGGGAAGACACCTGAACCCTGTAACTCTGTTCCCAACATGGCACTCTACTCACCTAAGCATTGCCTCTGTCACCATCACTGCTATTTTAGCTGTGTGGGTACCACTGGTGGAGCCTTTCCCCGCTCTTCCTCCCACCAGACCCTTTCTCTGATGTGAAGACCCCAGCAGCAGGGAAAGTATCCGGCAGCTCCCCTCTGACGAGCCTTTCCCCACTGCCTCCTCCCATCAGAGTCTTTCACTGATGTGTAGCTACACAGCGCAGTTTGGACGCAGCCTGCTTTTCACTGCAGCGGATAGCTACCCAAACCCTACACACTGCAGCAAGTGATGTGCAGTCTAGACATAGCCTAAATGTTCCTAAGTCCTCCTTAACGTAGTGCTGTTTGAATAGCAATACGTTAAAGGGCACTACGGAACATTTACAAAGGAATTACTCATTATAATATATAGTACTGTAGTAAGTAATGTATATAATTTACATTATTCAATACAGTAGATACAAATAGAGAGCCCTGAAAACACCCACTTTTGGACATCTGCATAAAACTCAAAAATTGCTAAAAATAAACCCCCCAAAATGAAATTATTAAGCCTGAAAAGCAGAAACCCTAATTATGTTACAATTTTTAATTAAATGATTACATACTATTTTTCCAATAGGGCTCCTCCTCATTCGGTGCACAGGATGGATGATGCTCAGTGAATGAATCAATGTTGCATATAACTTCCTGGTCTGATTAACAAAAGCAAAACCAAACGCTTCCACTTGCAGTTGTGGCAACTTGAAGTCTGTTCAAGTAAATGCACAGACTTAAAGTTGTGACAGAAATGTATGGAAAGTAATTGTTCTGTTGAATATATTCAATTATTTTACAAATGTACTGCGAATAATGGCTTATGAGTCACCTTACAGAGGTGGGTAGGTAGTTTTACTCTACATATTTAGCAATAAAGAAACAGCGCCAGAGGATGTTTATATGTGTGACCTGAGGCAGGTCATCAAGTTGGATGGAGAGCTGGGAGTGGAACCCATGTCTCCATATGCCTAATATCAATCTTTCTCCACAGGATCAAAGTGACTGTTTACAAGGACTATCTTATTCTGTTGTTTTACTGGGCGTGTCATTCTGTCACACTTAAAGGGAACCTATCTTGGCTGCATATCTCCATTGTAGCAGCCAATTTTTCTCTTATTTCCTTCTCTGTTTACATGCCTCAGCACTAAGACTGCACAATACATTTGGCTAACTGTAAGCATCTTTTCCCATGGTGCCATGTTACACCTGGTTTATGTGTTTTATGGTGACCCTCCTTCTGTTTGTAGCAACTTCTAACCTTCATTACAGCACATTTGTTTGTTATCAGCGTAGGGCCTTGAACAATAAACAAGAAGACAATAATAGTGCTCGTCTTTGACATTATTATTATTGTACATTTCAGCACTTCCTTAAAGGAATAAATAAAACAACTTAGGCCCAAATCCTCTGCACAGAGCAAGTAACTCATCTCCATACTAAGGATCTCCATGAGAAAAAGGGAAAGGAATCCTGCACCCAGGCAACAGAGCTGCTTTGGGGGTGGATGTCCACGCAAGGGGGACTAGAAGACTTGCATTGGAGTGGATTCTCCAGCCTCCACTTCCACCCAGCTTCAAATACCCCAGAGTAACAGGGCAAAGGATGTGCAATTACACTAGTATCACTAACCCTGGGGACCTCTGTGCCTACGGAGTCAGGATTTGCCCCAAAACCAAGAAGAAGAAAAAAGAGTTGAACATTCCACATAGTTCTCACTGTCTTGTGAAATCTCTTTATGACTCATGTCGTGATGGGATTTGGTTTGTGTTAGGAGCAAAGAAGCTTTTTTGGCTTGCAGTAGGTAATGTTTCTTAATTACTCATTGTTTAGCAGATATTGACTGATCCTTCTCATCCTCCCTGTTCTGCCTCTTTCATCAAAACAGAGAGATGAAAGCAATAACCTGTATTGTCGGACATGTAACCAGTTTTTCAGTTCTTTTCATAACAAGAAAGAACACCTTATGGGAAAGCAACACTTACAGAATTTAACAGGTAGTGTTAAAATGATTTTCAATTGTGTGCTAATTAAGCTAACTTGCAACTCAAACAGAATATCCACTGGTAATCATACTAATATAAAATGGTACACAAATCTAATATGTTAAGTAGCTGGCTGTTATTGCCTCCTCATAGTTAATATAATCAGTGTCCCATTGTAAGACGGATTTTTCACAAATAGACACTTTGTAACAGAAAAAGAAACATCATCATGCTTTCACATTTTTCATTGGCTGGAATTTGTTTTTATTTTTTTAAATAATTAGGTGTATTTAGAAATTTAAAAAACCTTAGTGACTTATTTTTCTTAATAAATCTGTGAGGTTTTTAGTATTTTGAATATTTTCCCTCTAGCAGCCCAGTGACCTCACAAAATTCTGATTCATAGGAACTTCAGCTTGTGCATTAGGCAGCTTTCAAAGAAAGGGATAGAAAAATGTTCAAGAAATTGCTATTCTAAAGCTAGTCAGAAAACTCCATTCTGTTATGTCCTCTGTCAGATATTTGTTATTTCAATTACCAAAGCAAGGCGACTCTGATTTTTTGCTTGTAATGAAGCATACTTTACTCATCAACAGTTTTCACCACCTCTTCAAATGTACCAAGTGATCTCTTTTGTTTTCTCTGACACAGCTTTCCTACCATGTCAGTAACTAGTCAGAGAACAGGGATTTTGGTTTCCTGTCATTGATAGCTTGGCAAGTACTGTCCACTCCTTCAGTTTCATATGACCTAATCTTTCAACCTTTCAAAAAATGTTGAAAATTGTCCTTTTTGTGACACATGCACACAAAATAAAAGATTTATTTTTAAATGACTAGGCAGTCCCAAAACCCTGTTGATTTAAAAACCGGTTAAGGGTGTTAAGTGTGAACAGGACACTTACCTATCAGATCACTTTCTAAATCCAGGCACTTCCTTATTAATGTAGTTCCTTTTATTTGCTTCACACTGTAAATCTTAAAGCACCCACTAAATCAATGCATTATTCTTATTGAGAAAAGGCAATGCATTTCACATCACAACAAAATAACCTTAACTCTGATAATGATGCTCTTATTTCAACAACAATAATAAAAAAAACATAAAACCCCCTAGTGAAAAATAAACAGTGACATATTATTGATATGTAATGCCAAGCGTCAATTATAAGTCTATATACCTACATTCACACAAAATGAACATTTTGGTACTCTTTTGCTCTTAAAGTACATATACAGCAGTATTTCCAAGACAGACCCATTATAATTATTATACAACAACTTTCCACTGCCAGTTTAAAAATATATTTAATTGATACTTGAGAGTTGACACTAGAAGATGATGTCTGAAAGTGTGTTTTGAACTCTAAAACTCGCAGATTTCAGAGGTACCATGGAGAGGTCTGGCTGTAGCATGTATAGGTGTGCTCTTGAGTATGAGGTCTGAACTCAGTCTGTTAGATAGTTTAGGTGGGCTGCCTGATAACGTGCTGAAATCTGAGATGGTCAGTCTTCTGGTTTCTTTGCTATTCTGCAGAAGCTTTATATTGGAATCTTCTTTCCTCCCCTCTCCTCCCCCTCCCATCATTTAAGAAAATGTAAATTACTGACTCAGTTGGAATTCATACAGTCCCTTTTACTCTACCTCATCAGAGTTGTGCTGTTCTAATAAATGCTAAATAATATCAGATCAATTTTTTTTTCTTTTTTTTTTAAGTATAATTACCAGTAATGGGGGCGAGGGGAATACATCACCAATAAAACATTAACAGCTACCAGAACACTGTATTTAGGATAGTTCATTATTTTTCCCTGTTCTGTGTTTAAGGAAATGTCAAATGTTGCCACATGGTAACTATTGGTATGTGATGACTGTTTACTGCTCAGCACTGTAACAGCTTAAGGTTATATTTCATATAAAAACCTCAGCTACATTCAGGCAAACCTTTGTTATTCCAAAAATTTGGAATGTGTTGTAACATCCTTGATTTAAAAAAGAAGTGGTTAAATTTTTTAAGCCTGTTTTTTTTATTTATTTATTTTTGTCCAGGAGAGTTTGAGAAGGAAACTGCAGAGTTCTCTAAACATCAGAAACTGCAAGAGGAAAAGGAGGAAAGAGATGAGTCAGAAGGAGAAACTGAATCTACAGATGTTTTTCAGTTTGGGGACCTGACCTTCCAGAGGAACTTTGCTTCATTTGATTTTTGTTTTTTGCAGGAGTTTATCTTCAGACTTCTAAACTGTAAGTTCGCAATTTAGTTTACAGAATATACGAGAAAAGTCTTTTTCAGATATTAAATACCTCATATTCTAAAAGAATACTGCTAGAGGTGAACTGGAGTTTGCATTTTAACCTTAAATGTTTCATCTGGTCTTCAGGATGAGGCATAAAATTCAGGTCCTGACCATTTGTGGTCATCCAGGGTGGAATTGTCAAAAGCTCTCAACATTGGCTTATCTCTGGTCCTTTTCTTATCATTGACTGCAATGGGTGCGAAATAAAGACAATGTTGTGGGTTTTTGAAATCCCATCATAAAAGTCCCAAAGGAAGGGATGTTAATCCAGGTATCCTACACAGATTCCATATCAGGTAAATATATTGTGTCTACCTAAATTCACCTGGAAGTTTCAGTTAGATCCAGTGTTTCACTTCTCTTCCTGTCCTAAATTGTTCTCTATTGTTGCTGTGCACCGCTATGTAATTGCCATCTTATATCCCAAAAGTGATTCCATTTCAGTGGTGGATAAAGAAATACCTTTATGTCCCTTACCTAACTCACACAGTTCCTGTGGGGCTTAAATTAAGTAATGATGGTAAAGCGTTGAGTGTATTTTATCTGAATTGCTCAATTTCAAGTAATTTATATTTGTTTAGTGTATAATTTTAGTTTTAAAAGGGCATTCTGCTCGGTTATGTATTTTATGGATGAATGGTGAATTTTAAATAATTCTTTTATGAAGACTTAATGAGACCTGTCCTCCTTGCATTACCATCTCAGCACACACAATTGCATGTCGAGAGAAGCTGAATTTAGTGCTGTCCAGAAAAACAATACTAATTCTACTTTTTTTAAAGCTTAGCAGCAGATTTCTGAATCCTAATCTTTTCCTTTAAAACATCTGTCAAGGAGTAAATCCTTTTCTGTTGTAAAATTTAAGTTTGATCTTTTAAGATCACCTTAAAAAATAAAAGGACAACTTTTGTAAAACCTGACATGCATGGGCATGATTTCTTTAAACAAAGATTTATCATTCCTTGGGTTCAAAAGGACATAGAGTTTAATTAATTTTTTCCTCTAATGGCACTGCAGGATGTATACAAAATCTTCAATATTGATATCATCTCTCAAAAGTGTTTTTGAATGCCAGAAAGCTACAGTATGACAACCAAGTTGTGAAATTTTTCGGGTAAGGGAAGATAATAGTTGGGAGGGAGGATAGGAAAAATTAGTTGGTGTCTGCTGTAGACCCAAAACCAGAGAAGAACCAGATAAAACATTCCTGGATCAACTCTAAAGACACTTAAAACCTAGATTTATCAGGCCCATGGGGGACTTTTGTTATCTTGATACTGAGTCTGCTGGGCAATAAATACAATTAAACACACATTGTCAAAAATATTCCTAAATTACATAGATGATAACATTGTCAATCTACTCCTTACAAACCAAGAATTGAATAAGAATATAAGAATAATAGATATATTAGGAGCTACTTTCATTCAGCATAATAAGGAATGGGTTCGTAGAATGCAGCACAGAATTTAGAAATCTGTTAAGACCCAGTGAGAGGAATGATTAAAATCATCATCAACACAAGCCTGAAAAAATTGAATTGAGGCCTAACAGGTTACAGCTACTCTGAAAAAAGAAGAATTCAAGGAACAAGAAGCAGCCACTACCACTTCATGAATACCAGAAAGGCAAAAAACCCCAAACGATTATACTAGAAATGGGGGAGAAAAGAGACAACCAAACAAGAATATATAGGGTCACTTAAGGCTTTTAGAGAAAAGACGATAGCAAAAAAGCAAAATGGATTGAGGTAAGTGAAAGGACCTCAGAGGGATGAAAGAGGTATTTAGGAATATACTGTGGAGGAGAAAGCTGTTCTACAATGAAAATAAGTATTAGCAAATGAGGATTTACTGGTGAAAATATCCCCAGGGAGCAGGGCTGAAGGGGTTCCTTAAGGCTTCAGTAGCGGGGGTGCTGTCATTGCAGGCAGCTGTGGGGCAATATTTGTTCCCCAGCCCTCACAGAGAACCGCTGCACGAGATCTGGTCACCTGGGCTTTTCAGGGGTTAAAGATCTGACCCTTAACTAATATTTCACTTGTATTTTGCACCCCCAAATTTACCCCAGGGTTCTCTTCTGCCCGTTTGCTCAACCCCGCCTCCATTTTGGGCTCAGTCTTAACAAAGTAAAACACCCAGTGATGTGAATGGAAGTTTTGTCTGAGTAGAGACTGCAGCCCTCAAGTGTAACTACTGTGTGTGTTCTTCAAGTGTTTACATACGTCTATTACACTGTAGATGTATGCGCGTTACATGCACTGGTGCCAGAGAATTTTCCCTAGCAGTAGAGGTGCACCCACTTGCTGTTGAGTTCCTCATGCTTTGAAGCAAGAGTATAAAAGCCAGAATCTCCCTGCCTCTCCTTCAGTTTCTTCTTACCATCCGTGGCCAGTGGTTGGAGCAGATGTTTGTTCCCAAGGATCACCAATCTTATACCTAGTGTTACTCTTTCTCTCACATGATGTTTCAGAAATCTTATTTTGTTTCTTTATTTTTCATTTTCTTTTAAAAATGTGAAGAAAATTTTTTCATTCTACCCTGTTTTTTCTGTCAGGAGGGCCTCTGGGCCCCACTCAATACTGGAGGAGCCTATGCCAAGATCTCATGGTTCAAATGTTGTGTGAGCTGCAGAAAACCAGTGCTCATTAGTGAGCCTCATTTGTATTTTCTCAAGTGTCATTTTTCAAACTGGGAGGCAATATCTTAGGTTTATAGCAGAGTACCGAAGGACTCCAGTCACTGATAGAGCTGATTGTGGATCATTTCTCTATGGTCTTCTTTAAACACAACAGATTGCACAGCCAGGGCCATGGTGATGTTGGTAATTAGGCACAGATCCTCTTGGCTGCAGTCCTCCAGGATTCCTGAGGAGATGCAACAGACAACTGATGACTTTCCTTTGAAGGGATGTGCCCTATTCTCATCTAAAACAGATAAGGCTTTGCACACACTATAGGACTCAAACAATGTTGAAATCTTTGGGCCTCTATACAGTGATGACAAAGAAGATAAGATATCTTCAGTACCAGCCCAGAGAGTCATACTGTCCCTTTCGTCAGGCTAATCGAGGTCACACAGAAGAAAAACAATGGCTTCTACTTCCTTGCACCCGTCCGCTTGACAGCTGCAGGCCTCAAAGTAGTCATTTTGACTCTTTTTTGTCAGAACAGAATACTATTTGACCTGGATCTCACTGATCTGTCCCCATCTTTCTGGGACAGTTATCCCTTTTCCTACATATCTGGCAGTCCATCACCTCACACAAAAGGGTGTTAAGCATGGTGGAATTGAGATACACTCTCCAGTTCCTTTCTACCCCCACCTCTCTACCTAATCTCTCTTCAGGGATCCCTCTTATAAGTCTGTGCTGAGACAAAAAGTGCATGATCTGTTTCTTTTGGGAGTGATAGAAGAGATGCCCCCTCTGCATCGGAGCAAAGGCGTTCACTCCCACTACTTCCTAATACGCAAAGCCAGAGGAGTTCTCAGACTCCCTAGACCTTCGGAACCTCAGAAAGATACGGTTCCATATAGTGTCCTGGCTACAATTACCCTCTCCAGTGATCCAAGAGACTGTGCTGCCTCTGAATTACAGGCTGCCACAGGAAGTTCCTGAGGCTCACTGTAAGAGAAAACTATTACCAGTTACCATCTTGCCCAGCATCAAGGATCTTTACCAAGTGTATGGCAATAGGGGCAGCTTACCTCTGCAAAAGACACATCCATGTGTATCCTTACCAGGATGACTGGTTGGTTCTGTGTTGCTCCAGTCATAAGGTACAGGGCTTCAAATTGAACAAAGAAAAGTCAAACAGTCAAAGAAAAGTCAAGAGTCAAAGAAAAACTTGAGTACCTCTGCAGAGGATAGAATTCATCAGGGCAGTCCTGTATTCATTGCCTCCTTCCAGATTTTGCACTATATTGGTCTTACGTGCATCCCTCAAGAACCATCCTCAGACCACTGTGAGGAATTCTCTGACTTTTAGGTTATATGAAAGCATGTACATATGTCACCGTTCATTCCAGGCTACTGCTCAAAGCATTGGTAGCATGGCTCAAGTCGGTTTATTGCCTTCACATTCATCATCTACACAGGTAGTGTGCATCCCTGACAGGGGTATTGGTTCATCCACCAGAACAGAGAAGTCAAGACAATCTATGCAAAGGGGAGTGCTGAGATGCACTTTGGCCTTTGGGCTCAAGGTCTGTGGACTCTCCATGAGACCAGGTTAAACACACGTGTCCTTGAATTACACATAATATTCTGTGCATGCTGGCAGTTCCTGCATCACATTGAGGGCAAAACTGAGTGGGAGAACTGAATGCACTGCACACAGTCTCCTACAAGGACAAGATTCAGCAGGGACCACACCAAGTCTTCTCAAAGGTGGTTTCTGACATCCATTTGAATCCATCTACCTACCTACCTACAAGTTTTTTTCCCAGAACCACATACTCATAAGGACAAGCGGAGGCTCCACACCTTAGAAGTCTGTCAAGCTTTGGGCAATTACCTGGATAGGACAAAACCCTTCTGGGAGTCTTCCCTGCCTGCATTTCTCATGCAGAATGTATGAGTGGTCATCCGGTTACAATTCAGAGGTTCTTAAAATGGATCACCAACTACTTTACAAAACATTATGCTGTCAAAGGAGTAACGCCTCCTGACAAACTTACAGTGCACTCAACCAGAGCATGTTTGACCTCAGCAGTGTTTGTGGCTCATGTCCTAATTAGGACGTCTGTAGAGTAGTGATACGGTTTTAGATTCATATGTTCACCAGGCATTACGCAATCTCTGCTGCAGTCAAGAAGGATACAAATATAGGGAAGGCAGTCCTACAGTCAGTTACAATGAGACTCCCAGCCCTACTTCCTGGGGTAATAGCTTCGGAGTCACCTATAGCATGGACACATGTAGCCACTCGAAGAAGAAAAAAGTTACCGTCTTGTAACTGTTGTTCAAGATGTGTTGCATATGTCCATTACATGACTCACCCTCCTTCCCTGATGCATCAGAGTCTACCATCAATTCTGGTACAAAGGAACTGAAGTAGAGAAGGTAGAGACTTTGCCCTTCATACCCTCACTTTGGTGCACAAGGAATATGGTGGGTTGGGCTGCCCCTACAGATATCACAGGTCAAACTCTCCAGCCCCAGTGCATGCATCACACACACACTACAGTGTAATGAAACACATCTCAAAGAAGAACAGTTACAAAATTATGAGTAACCCTTTTTTCTTTATTTCAGTCATCACAGTCATCTGGCATGCTGTGGACTGTATAGTTGTACCCCTTTGCTGTCATGTCTTCATTATGTAACACCCTCTGACTTTGAAATTGATTCTTAGTGGGCAGCTTTGGTGTAGGTAGGGTTAGCTGTAATTTCATTTGTTTCTTTTATGGGTTTTGTTCAAATGTATGTAGAAAATATTACAAACTAAATTGAAAATGTACTTTTTAACAGTTAAAGAATTTGAACTTTGTGAACTAAAACAAAGTTTGACAAAGGCATATGAAGAACAGGAAAGTTTAAAAAAGCAGTTGGAGGATCTACAGGTAAATAATCTGATGTCTGAACACCAACCATGCACGCAGACATTAAGGTTTCTGTTCTTTTTGTAATCTTGCTATACTTATATGACTTTTATGTGAGTTTTTGTGTACTCTGAAAACATTTGAGATCTTGGACCAGATCCTCATCTGGTATAAATTGGCATAGTTTAAACCAGTTGATGCTCTGTCCCCTTGTTGTTTTCTGTCATTCTTGTCGATCATATCTGAATTTTTTGAGGTATGTAATGTTCAGAATTGAACTGGTGAGGCCCCAATACAGCAGACTAACCACTCCATTAATTTTGTTTGTGATACACCCATTAATGCATTCAAAGAGCCTGATCCTGTAAACAGGCACATGGGTTTTTTACCTCCACATGGACTTGAGAATAATGCTCTGCATGTCCGTGTCGATTTTGATATTGAGGCCCAATATGGCATTTGATTGTTTATGACAAGCATTAAATTTAGCCAAATTGAGACTTGTCGTCAGCAGGTCAACTCCATTGAAGCAAGGAGTCCCTCATTTACACCAAGTCTCTTTTTGGCCCGACCACTTTAATTCTCAGGTCTTTCTTTGCTGCTTTTTTATATTGCTTCCTAACCGGTTTTGTCTCATTTTTACCACTAGTGTTTTGTTACTTCACGACTTCTTGAATTTCAGATAATTTGTACTCCAGTTTTAAACAACTGGTTCAATGCGCTATCTGAGTTTTTGCTTTCATAAGTATGCTCTTGTATTTGCAAATCTCAACCCCTTTATAATGAAAAAATAATTTGTCCTCCCCTTTATCTCTTTGCACTGGGCAGATTCCATTGTTATACAAGAGAAGTGATTAAATTACCAGAATAACACCTGTGAATAGAACCAAAAGAGAAGTAACTTTTTCATTACCATGAGTTTATCTAATTAGTTCAATTTGGCAAATGGGTTCTGTGGGCCAAATGTTCAAATCTGAGAATAAAAATGAAATTATTTTGTCATTTTTTTTTCATGTACATGTAGGTGTCTGTTGTGTTCTTAAGATAAAACACCTTTTGTACAATTTTAGAACCAGCAGTTGAAGTTGGAAATGGATTTTGCAGCCTTAAAAGCATATAGTGGTGCTTTAGAAAAAGAGTTTGAAAATTTGAATATGGTTCCAATGCTGTTCCAGTTTCATCTGCAAATAGTGCACACTAGTAAGTCATTTTTTTTTCTGTGATTAATCATTTGTTTCACTTTGTTCAACAGATAACATTGAAATCATCTTCTGAAATGCGAATTAGAATCATGGGACTTGTGGGTCACTGATGGTATGTCGACCCAGCAATTAAACACACACAGCTGGCTCACGTCAGCTGACACAGGCTACAGGGCTGTTTAATTGTGGTGTAGACATTTGGGTTTGGGCTGGATCCCAGGCTCTGGGACCCAATGAGAGGGGAAGGTGTTTAATTCTAGAGACATACCCTGAATCCAATCCCTTGCTGTCACAGGCAACCGCATCTCATTCATAAACCATTCATTTATCAGGCTTCATCTTAAATCTAGTTAGGTGTTTGCCCCCATTACTTCTGTTGAAAAGCTGTACCCGAACTTCATTGCTCTGGTTAGAAGCCTTCCAATTTCCAGACTACACATATTCCTGACTAGTTTATACTTCTTTGTTCTTGTGCCAACATTATTTTTTAGTTTAAATATTGCTAGGAGAGCAATACAGCAGTTTTTGGAGAGTGGCAGGGACAACTTCCTTGTGTAAGTGCTGGAGGAACCAATCAGAGGTCGAGCACCTCTTGATCTGCTGCTCACAAACAGGGAAGAATTGGTAGGGGAACTGGAAGTGGATGGCAACCTGGGCAGCAGTGACGAGGAGATGGTCGAGTTCAGGATCCTGACAAAAGGAAGAAAGGAGAACAGCAGGATATGGACCCTGGACTTCAGAAAAGCAGACTCAACTCCCTCAGGGAACTGATGGGTAGGATCCCCTGGGAGACTAATATGAGGGGGAAAGGAGTCCAGGAGAGCTGGCTGTATCTTAAAGAAATCGTATTGAGGGCACAGGAACAAACCATCCTGCTGTGCAGAAAGAACAGCAAATATGGCAGGCGACCAGCTTATCTTAAGAGAGAAATCTTCGGTGAACTTAAACACAAAAAGGAAACTTACAAGAAATGGAAGCTTGAACAGATGACAAGGGAGGAGTGTAAAAATACTGCTTGCGCATGCAGAAGTGAAATCAGGAAGACCACAGCACAATTGGAGTTGCAGCTAGCAAGGGACATGAAGGGTAACAAGAAGAGTTTCTACACATATGTTAGCAATAAGAAGAAGGTCAGGGAAAGTGTGGGCACCTTACACTATGGGTGAGGCAACCTAGTGACGCATGATGTGGAAAAAGCTGAAGCACTCAATGCTTTTTTTGACTCTGTCTTCACAGACAAGGGCAGCTCCCAGACTACTGCACTGGACAGCACAGAATGGGGAGAAGGTGAGGAGCCCTCAGTGCTGAAAGAAGTAGTTCAGGACTATTTAGAAATGCTGGACTTAAAATGCATCCGAGGGTTCAGAGGTTGTTGGCTGATGTGATTGCAGAGCTGTTGACCATTATTTTTGAAAATTTGTGGTGATTGGGGGAGGTCCTGGATCATTGGAAAAAGGCAAATATAGTACCCATCTTCAAAAAAGGGAAGAAGGAGGAACTGGGGAATTACAGATTGGTCAGCCTCTTCTCAGTCCCTGGAAAAATCATGAAGCAGGCCCTCAAGGAATCCATTTTGAAGCACTTGGAAGAGAGAAAGGTGATCAGGAACAGTCCACATGGATTCACGAAGGCAAGTCATGCTTGACCAATCTGATTGCCTTCTATTATGAGTTGACTGGCTCTGTGGAAATGCGGACAGCGGTGGACATGAAATACCTTGACTTTAGGAAACCTATTGATACGATCTCCCACAATATTCTTATCAGCAAGTTAAAGAAGTATAGGTTGGATGAATGGACTATAAGATGAACAGAAAGCTGGCTAGATCATCGGGCTCCATCGTTATCAATGGCTTGATGTCTAGTTGGCAGCCAGTAGCAAGTGGAGTGACCCAAGGGTCGGTGCTGGTGTCAGTTTTCTTCAACATCTTCATTAATGATCTCGAGAATGGGGTGGATTGCACCCTCAGCAAGTTTACAGATGACACTAAGCTGGGGGGAGTGGAAGATACGTTGGAGGGTGGGGATAGGACACAGAGTGACCTACACAAACTGGAGGATTGAGCCAAAAAATATCTGATGAGATTCAACAAGGACAAGTACAGAGTCCTGTATTTAGGATGGAAGAATCCCATGCACTGCTGCAGACTGGGGACCTACTGGCTAAGCAGCACTTTTGCAGAAAAGGACCTGGGGATTACAGTGGACAAAAAGCTGGATATGAGTCAACAGTGTGTCCTGGTTGCCAAGAAGGCTAACAGCTTATTGGGTTGCATTAGTAGAAGCATTGCCTGCAGATCGAGGAACGTGATGATTTCCTTCTATTCTGCATTGGAGTATTGTGTCTGTCTTGGCCCCCCACTACAGAAAGGATGTGGACAAATTGAAGAGAGTCCAGAGGAGGGCAATGAAAATTAGTAAGGGGCTGGAGCACATGACATGAGGAGAGGCTGAGGGAACTAGGCTTGTTTAGTCTGCAGAAGAGAAGAGTGAGGGGGGATTTATAGCAGCCTTCAACTACCTGAAGGAGGGTTCCAAAGAGAATGGAGCTAGGCTGTTCTCATTGATAGATGACAGAAGAAGGAGCAATGGTCTCAAGTTGCAGTAGGGACAGTCTAGGTTGGATATTAGGAAAAATGTTTTCACTAAGAGGGTGGCGAAGCACTGAAATGGGTTACCTAGGGAAGCAGTTGGAATTTCCATCCTTAGAGGTTTTTAAGGCCCAGCTTGACAAAGCCCTGGCTGGGGTGTTTTAGTTGGGATCTGTCCTGCTTTGAGCAGGGGGTTGTACTAGATGACCTCCTGAAGTCCCTTCCAACCCTAATCTTTTATGATTCTATGAAAAGCATTTAGGAGAAAACCATCTTAAAAACAATAGAACACACTACACACATCTGGCTTACCAGATGTTTAACTATATTCCACATGGGGACTCTAGTAGAACTAGCTCCCTCAGATTCCTTCATAGAGCATCTCTGTCAACTTGTCTCCCTATAGAATTCACTGACACGCCCTGGAGAGCTCTTGGCATCTCTACTCTGGCCCCTTCACAGGAATCAAATAACTTTTTAACTGTTTGTTTCTAGCCAATTTGATACCTAGCCTGGCAAAACATCTGTGTCACTTCAGCCTAGAGACTTAGATTATGCCCTTGTCTCATCATTGCTCCTAATGTTTGCTGCAAGGTTGCTTATCTGAGACCATTGTGTATTGTCTTCTTGTTTGTTCTTCCCACAGCCCCCTATAAAGCTGTCAGTGCATTCAAATGGGAAAATTTTATAACCTCAGTGTATAACAATTTCCCCTTATTGACCAGTGTTCATAACATTATTGCATATCAGCTCTGTCTCTCACAGTGACATTCTATGTACCAGCTTCCAAGCTCACGTTAGTGGGCACAGATCTTTAAGGTATATTGCCATGTAAAGTTCCTACCTTTAATTTTGCCTCTGCTGCTCTAAGGTTCTTGATGTCCTGCACAGGTATCACAATATTAGTCTTTTCTTCCTTTCCAGAAAACGGGCCTTGAAATCTTTTCTCTTTTCCACCAGCAAGGTGGTTCGAGTACTCACAGAAAATATGGCCTTGATGTACTATAACAGGTGAGGGGGGGCAGATCCCCCACCCTTTGTCAAGAGGCCTTATATCTGTGTGTTTCACCGCACCCACCTAGAAGCTGTGTACCTCCCGAGTATCAGGAATACATTAGCAGACCACCTCAGCAGATCCTTTTGTTCTCACCAGGAAGTGGCCAGGTCCATCTTCCAGAGGTGAGGCACTCCCCAAGTGGACCTCTTCTCCACCAAGTGGAACAGGAAGTGCCATCAGTTCCATTCCCTCCAGTGGCTTGACAGGCATTGGATGGCAAGCTGCTTTCCTCTGTCATGGTCAGGCGACCTTGTGTATGCCTTCCCACCAATACCACTGGTCCACAAAGGCCACATAAAAATCAAGAGACACAAGGCATGGGTCATTCTGGTGGCCCTGGCATGGCAATGCCAGCACTGGTTCGGGATGCTGCTTTATCTTTCCATAGCCTGCCCTTGGGCACTCCCATCGCAACTGGACTTTCTCTTCCAGGACCATGGCTGACTGCTTCATCTGAACCTGATGGTATGGATGCTCCATGGCTGAGCCTAGAAGAGCAGTCCTGCACTCCACCAGCAGAGCATTATACCTGGCTTCACCTGCTGGGCAGCTCATCATAATATCTCCCCATCTAAATCATCCATCCAAGCTATCTTGGACTACTTACGCCATCTAAACCAAGAAGGTTTGGCCTTGTCATCGATTTAATGTACACCTCCCTGACATATCAGTTTGTCATTCCCCTTTATAGGGTAGAATGATCTTCTCGCATGAGATGACAGCCAGATTTCTGAGAGGCCTGGAAAGGCTCTTTCCACTGTTGTGGATCCCAATCCCTCAATGGGACTTGAAATTTGTCCTCTCCAGGCTCACTGGCCTGCCCTTTTGAGCCTCTGGCATCCTGCTCTCTTTTGCATCTGTTCTGGGTGAGATGAGGCTCTGACCTCTGAGCACCCTTATACAGTTTTTTACAAGGACAAGGTCCAACTGTGACTGCATCTGGCTTTCCTGCCCAAAGTGATACCTTGATTCCATATCAATCAGGTGATTTTCCTACTGGTCTTTCTGAAGCCCCACAATTTATGTGAGGAGAGGCGACACCACACTTTTGATCTCAGGAGGGTTTTAGCGTTCTACAACGATAGGACTAAAACCTTTCTGTAGATCCATGCTGCTCTTCATTGCGGTTGCCAAACAGATGAAGGGACTACTGGTGACACCCCAGAGAATTTCGTCCTGAATCACTCCCTGCATCCGAGCCTGCTGCAGAAAGGCGGGGATCACTCTTCCAGCTTCTTTGATGGCCCACTCGACAAGGCCACAGGCCTCATCAGTGGCCTTCCTGGCTCAGATCCCAATACAGGACACCTGTAGAATCGTGACCTGGACATCAGTGCATACCTTCACATCCACTACGCCATTATGCAGCAGGTATGGAATGACGCTGGTTTTGGCAGAGCGGTGTTACAATCAGCATGTCAGTGAATTCCTGTCCACCTCCATAGGCACTGCTGGTAAGTCACCTACTTGGGAATGGATAGGAGCAAGCACTTGAAGAAGAAAGAACGGTTACTTACCTTTGTAATGTTGTTCTTCGAGATGTGTTGCTCATGTCCGTTCCACATCCCACCCTCCTTCCCCTCAGTCAGAGTTCTGGCAAGAAGGAACTGAGAGTGAAGGGGCCAGCAGCACCCTATATACTGGCATATATGCGCGCTGCTGCAGAGGGCTCCAGAGCCAGCCCTACAGATACCACTAGAGGAAAAGTTTCTGGTACTGGTTCATGTGGAACATGCCCACCTAATTGGAATGGACATGAGCAAAACACATCTTGAAGAACAACAGTTACGAAGGTAAGGAGCTGTTCTTTCTCCAGTATTTATTCAAATTAGTTTGCTTATGTTGCTGTAATTCCAGCTTTTCCACTAACCTGTATCCAGCAGCAGCTTTAAACTATCACCAAGTTAATACTTGAATATAATCTGCAGTTGCATAAAATTGAACTTCATCTAAAATGTACCAGTTGTCAGGTTATTAATAACAAAAAGTACTTTAGCTGCTTTTTTAAATGTGCTTTTTTTTATAATAAAACTAATTTACACTCATTTGTTTTGCAAATAGTATTTGTACTTGTCACTGCAGTAAATAAAACATGCAATTTGGTACTTAAAAATGTAGCTGGAATTGTGATTATTTGATTTAATTTTTCCCTCTGCACCACTTGCTTATCTCGGATGAAATTCTAGCATTTTTTCCTCCTTCAGAATACTAATGCAAAACATGGGTAATGGGTCTGTTGTATCAGATATGAGAACATGAAAAGTTCCTTTGCACTAGTCCTGCCTCTGTTGACCAGAAATGATACAAACATCAAAAGGCAAATCCTCAGCTGATGTAAATTGTCATACCTATTGACCACTGGAGATATGACAATTTACAGTAGCTGCACATCTTCCCCCAGGTTGTGAGAGAGAGGAGGGAATGCATCTAGGAGGCAAGTGGAGGGAAGCTCAAGGGATTTTGTGGGAGGGAATCTACAACTGGGATGAGAATGGAGTGAGGAACCTGTATTTCAGAGGCAGCTGAGGAGAAATTTGAGGGAATCTTGTGATGAAAGTAGATGTGAGGAAAACTTGGAGACTTCACAGGACAGGAAAGTGTCTGCAGTTGGAGGAAGAGGTTTGGGGACCTCTGCACAGGCACCAGGATCATTGGGGAGGTAGATAGGGAGGGTGACCCAGGTCATTTGTATGTGGGAGGGCAGGGAAGAAATGCAGTGAAAGAGCCTTAATGTCCAGTGAATAGGATCCGGAGACACTTGAAAGTGGAAATAGATAATAGCAGTAGAAAGCAATTTCTCAGTTCTTGCTTCATGATCAGTAGAGCATATTTTCGGAAACAAGTGTATTGAAAGGAGACAACGCTGTAACAGTTACACTGAGCAGGACAGTGCTGGAAAATAAAAAATAGTTTTAAAAAACCATTCTGGCGATAGTTTCAGGCAGTGGGAGAAAGGAAGTAAGGGTCTGTGATCTCCACAGCAGTTAGACTCTACTAAGAGAGCACAATACCAAAAAAAAACAACCCTCATATCTATTGTGGACAGAAGGAAAAACAAGTTATTGTAAAAGACATCCATTAATTGGGATTTTCAGAAATTCAAATTACTATGAGTATTACAGGTCAAATCCTAGAAGTGCTGAGTTAGTACATCTCCCCTCAGAAGTTTTGATTATTGGTGCCCCATAAATTAACTAAAGCTGACTCCCACTTTCTGGGCAAAATTTCTGAGGGAATGCAGTGGCAAGAATAACTTCTGCCCTTGTGCAGGTGGGATAGAGTGTGTAGCTGACGGATGTGAAAGAATAATTTGTAATTTATGTTCACTACATATTGATGGCTTACAGAATGTTGAAAGTATCAATGTCTATGCTTAGGTATTGCATATTAAGTGCATAGGGGTACAAGATACCATGGGTCTAGAGTACTTTAATCTTCAATTTCTATTGGTTTTTCTGCAATGAGACAAGTAGTCCATGAAGTTTTTCATCACCTTTTTTCTCTCCCACCACAGCAACACATGTAAAAAACAATCTGACCTTGTTATAGAAGAGTGGCTTTGTCATTGAAGAACATTGTATCCTTTAAAACAAACAGCAGCTGACATTTACATTGTCTTGTTTAACAGCTCTGATGTCTTGAGGGCTAAATAACCTTGGTCCAAAAACTAAAATTTTCCACCCTTTCCCATCATCCATTGTTTTTCTATTGCAATCCAATTGTGAGCTTCACAAAAATGAAGGCAAATGTTCCATATATTAAATTCCACTAAAAGAAAAGTTAATTCAGCATTGGAGTTTGGATATTCTCTACGTTTCCCACAGCAACTATAATTTGTAGGGGTCCATTGAGCACATGCTGTTAGCTACACAATATATGGCAGTCAAGTTTTCTGCAGTCAGATCAGTACACCCAAATTCAGTGAATTTCTGTACTTAAGCACATGCCAAACTACAACTGAGTATTCGCATTAAGATCAACGGGACTCATCATGCATAGACCTAAATACATGGACCTAAATGCTTAAATACTTTGCTGAATTGGGACTATACAGTATGGCAAAGGATCATAACAGGATCCTTAGACTGGAATTTCCCTATTTTTGAGCAATTCAGTTCTTAACTACAATGTTTCATTATAATTGTTTTTCTTGAATTTATGGGCTGTTTTTAAAGAAAAGCACTATGGGAGAACTATGAGTGCATGTTTAGAACATTTGTGCAGTGTTCAAACGAATACACTGAACATTTGCTATGATAACTGCTCAAATTCATATAAATGAATTATTTATGTATATGAGATTAAGATAAACGTACTGAGTACATTTATCTGTATGTTCACAGGTATGTACGAACACACACAGAAATAAATAAAGCTTTCAGTTTAATGTGCAATTCTCCAAATCTAAGCTTGCTTTGGATGACTTTTTTTTTTTTTTTAAATACAGAGAGCTAAATTTAAGATTTGAAAAGCTGGGGAAATGCTAACAAACATCATCCCTCGTCCAAGAATATCTTCCCAAGACTTTATCATTTTTAGGTAGCCTTCTGTGTTCAAGGGGTTTTCTTCAGATATGCTATTACATAAAAATATAACTGATATTAAATTATTTATTTAATATAATTCTTTTGGTTTATGGCTGGTATGTGGCAAATTCAATCATCTAAAATTAGTGGTTATGTTTCATAAGCTGTTGCATTAAAGTAATAAATTGTAGTCACTTTACATTTTCCTTAACTCTGTAGCATAAAACATTATACTGTTTCAGCTAATCTTGTAAATTACTCTCCTCTGCTCTGAAGTTTGAAAATAAAAATAGCTAGAATGGAAAAGATGAGTATGAGGATACGGTTTTCTAGGTTCTTGCAAAAGTCTTTACCAGAATGGCTAATATAGGCATTTGAGGGAAGAATAAATCAGGAAGTTTGTTTGGTCAAAGTCACAGAGATCCTGATGGATGGAAAGCTGAGAATGTACAACTTCTGGGCCCTTTTTTCATATTATATTCAGCAGAAAGTATTTGTGAAACTTTGTTCCTATATAACCTTTTACAGGGAGCGTGGGGTGAAGCAGAATGCACTGTCAGGTTCTACTTACATAGGGCTTGTAGAGATTACTACAAGATGGAAAACTGAAGGTACAACTTCTGGGATGGATTCTGCTAATTGAAAACCCACGAGAACGTTTGATGTGACATGTAAATATGAAGCATAAAATTGTGACTTGCTTTCAGTCCAGTTGTAAAGATGAAGGGCGTTCTTTAAAATCTACATTAGATGATTAGAACTTTGCAACTGCACCTTATTGTAGAAATGATTTCTAGTCATAGGTATCTGTATTACTGGTTTTTATGATGATCGTGTCACCTGCCAGATTTTTTTTTCCTAACTGTAAAATGAGGATACTGAATCTATTTCAAAGATGTTGAAGATTAATTAATTAATCCAGTGCTGCAAAATTCCTACTCATGTGAGTAATACCATTGATGTCACCATAATTACTCACATGAGTAATGCTACTCATACAAGTAATGATTTTTCAGGATATTGAATAGGAGTACTTTTATTAAAATAAGTTTGTTTTTATAATGTAATAATACTCATTTCCTTTATTAAAAATTGTTTTTATAGCTCTGATCTAGAGCACTAAGCATGTACTGTGGGACTGATATTACAGTCCTTACTCACAAGTAGTCCTGCTTAGTAAGGGCTACTGCATTGGCCCCTGTATATGAGAAGCAAACTGTTAAATTATACAAAAAGAACAAATGATCGTGTTAGAGGTAACATAATAGAACAGGGAAAAATCTAGAGTATATTGCACATTAAAACGTTTCAGGAATAGAAGGTCTGTATTTTTCTGATAGACCTGTTCAAAAATGAGATTGAATGTTCATAATAACCATCGCAAAAATTTCATCCTGCAGTTTTTCATGGGAATGGCTTTGAATAATTTCATCGAAATGGCGAATTTTGAAAAAGCTTGACCATCCCTAATTATAAACCATCTCTAAATTTGACCATCTCTAATTCCAGCATATCTCTGGACATTCAGTTCTAACTCTGTATAGTAAGCTTTATTTGAATTTAAAAAGCAGCATGATAACCCCCAAAAAGAGTTACTGTGTACGATCACGACTGCAAGGTGCTGAGCCATCCAAAACCCCATTGACTTCAGTGCAAGCTGGAGATAATCAACACCTTACAGGACTGGGGACGGAGATCTCAGATTGATGTCAGAGATTGTTTCCTTTTAAAGTATTTGTTTTAGAAATGAATCACCTTTTATATCACATACTCAGGCAAAATTAATATTTGCCTTGAGTTCAAACTATGGTGCATTGCCTCTGATATAGAAATGAAAATTAAGACAAGAAAAGACTAGTCCTCATGTAGTCCCCTCCTTCCCCCTGGACCTTTGTACAGGAAACCTGCCCAATAACTCCACCCTGTAATTGTTCTTGTTTATTGGTGCCTCATACAGTACGTAAAATGTGGTCTTTGACAGAAAAGCGAAAGGACTTTTTTCCCTGCTCAAAGATGTCTGCAACATAATTATCCATTCAAATTTAATTATTGAATGGATAAATTATTCTTAACAATACACTGTGTTTTCTGGTAGACTTTTCCATATAACCATGGGTTAAAGTGGGTTCACTGGGGGAAATGATGCAGCCACCTAGGATCTAAAAGAACAGAGAGCAGCTACCTCTACTCATACATAAGGGATTTTATTTGCCCTAATTAAGGTGGTGAACTAATGCAATTAGTCCATATGTGAATTGTTTGTAATTGCTTTAATTGTTTTGGGAGTTTGGTGTAATGGCTTTTCCCCAGACAGTGTCTTTCCGCTAGCCTTCCTAGTAGAGGTTTTTTCTAGCAAAGGTTTTGTCTCAGAGGGTAAAGCTGGGAGCAGGCCAGAAAGATTGGGAGTTTTGAGCAGGGAATGAGGCACCAGTTAAATCTTCCACGAGGAGGTTCCTTTGTGTCTGGAAAACCCTCTTTTTTTCTTGAGAATCTGAACTAAATTTGCTGGAAGTAGAGGTGCAATATTTTGTGAGTTTGTATTACTAACTTTCTCTGTTCATAAATAACACTTCTGAGACGATTAGTCATTTTTCCTTCTGGCACTACTTAATTTTCCTCCATAACAGAATCCTCTACACTCAAGCCTCCACATCCTACCTGTCTTCTGAGGCACTCCTCACATTTCGTAAATAAAGAAAAAAAAGATGTAAAAGTTCAGTGCACAGCACAGATATGTTGCATGTGTTTGTTTGTTCATTCATATGATAGATTCCATATGTTTCATAAATGTTTTGATTGTTCTTCTTTCTGATTGTTCTGTAACATAACCCACTCAAAAAAAAATATCCCTTAAAATGGCATGGTGGTACCATCAGATAAAGTTTCTGATGTAAGTTATACCTCTAGTCTAAAACAAAGGAGTCTGCTGTTTTATTTTGATAACTTTAAAAAAGAGCAATTTATATTTTTAATGGAGGAAAAGGTCCCTTCATTGTAAACATTAACTTATAGTATGTACGTAAATACATAAACAGCTTTATTATAAAGGTGAAAAATGGATGTGAATTATCCATACTTTATATGAAGAAGATATTGAGATTTATTCTGTCTGTCAGATTACTTGTAAAGATGCAATAAAAGTTTGATCAATTTTTGTCCTGCTGCTTAAAAAATATTTTGAAAGGGTCTAATTTGTGCCTTTCCCCATTGCAGCACATACCTCATCCCAGTGCCCCAAAAACCCTGACCCGTCATAGTACAGTCAATCAAGTTTCTGTTACATTCCGAAGCCTTCGTCCTACCCCAGGGGGATGAGTACGTTCTCTGCAAGCCTCCCTGGGCTTTTATACTCTGTCTGCTCAAAGGATTTTGAAGCAAACACAATTGCTCTTTTTGTGTGGATTCATGTTTGTTGTGTTTGTGTGGATTTGAGATACTGGAGAAAGACGTGAACAGGCTACTTGATCCTGTTTCAGCTCTTGCTATCTCTATAGGTTCAAATTATTCTAAGTCCAGCAGAGACCCTTGTGATCACCTAGTCTGACCTAGACTAGTATAACACAGGCCATGGAACTTCCCCAAAACAATTCCTAGAGCATATCTTTTAGAAAAACATCCATTTAAAATTTGCCAGTGATGGAGAATCCACCACAACCCTGGGTAAATTGTTCCAGCCATTAATTACTCTGGCTGTTAAAAATGTATGGCTTATTTTTGCTGCACTTTCTTCCCATCTTTGTTTTCAATATGCTTTTTCTTCTTGAAGGTTTTAACTTCATTTTTCTCACCTTTCTTTGTTCCCCATTTGCTTCCCTTCCCACCCATTCTTAATAGTAAAAATTGCTTGATAGGCTGATCTCTGCCTGCATAAATATGCACCTACACAGGCAGATATGGTGAAATTCCATCTCAGACATAAAATGTCTGGAGGATGCACCTCTTGAAAACCTAGTACAATTTTTGGTCAGATCCCTCGTAATGTGTCATGCGTTCCCAGACATAGCCCTGAGAGACCTGCCCCAGTTTTCCATTCTATAGAGCCAGATTGTCTGGGGGCACAGGCAGGGCATGTGTGCCTGTGCAGATGTGCACCCTATTGGCTCACAGCTCATAACACTACACTGATGCTCCGCAAGATACTGAGTGGTGCAGTTCCAGGATAAGAGTATCAATCTGGGCTCCTTGCACTCTCTCAGTTGCAGTTGTAGAGCATGGAGAGTGGGCAGCAGAGATCAATGCTATCATGTCCTGCTCTGCTGCCTGAAAGCTGAAGGGAGTGAAGATCCATTTAGGTTAAAGAACTAAAGACTACAGGTTAAAGATCACACAATGAATCAAAGGGAGATGAAGCCTGGAGCAGAACCTAGGTTTGCTGTTCTAACCACTAAACAATTTTTCTGATACAATTTGGCAATCACCCACTGATAGAAAGCAAATAAAAATACCTACTATGAGGTAAAGGGGAAACTGTAGAAGATACTTCAGGTAGTGAAAATAGCAATTCCTCACTGTTTTGTGTGCCTTTTATGCTTAGTAAAAATATTAATGAAAAACAGATTACAAGTGCTAGTAGAGATAATCTGTGGATACAGTGACCAGTCTTTTCATCTGTTCTGTGCTGTATTAGTTTAGTTTTCTTATAGGGTCCCGCTGAGGCCTGCTGGCAACATCTACTAATTGGCAGTTAAGAAAAGGCAGAAAGAAGAAAACCCAGAGCTGCCAGCTGGAATATGCACTCCTGCTTCTATTTGAATAACCCACAGTACTTTCTGTTTCTTTCTTTTCAGCTTTTGCTTTGTTTCAAGTGACCACTATGCTTCATTTTAATACATGCTTCCTGAATAAGATGGGGCTGGTGTTTAAAATGGGGACTGTCTTTGTGCTTTATGGAAGAGAGAGAAACTGGAAAAAAAACTCACTCAAAATAACTTTCTGTTCTGGCAGTGAAGAGATTTCAAGGTTAATTGAAACAACAACAAATTCCTAGTCTTATTTTTTCTGTATTGTCTTTAATCTGTATAAAGAGATTCAAAGGTACAAAAGTCTCTTTACTAGGCATTTCTGGTAACAGGCTAGACCACTGAAAGATGTACTTAGTTCAGCTCTGGATCAGAAACTTTCTGTTGAAAATATGACTTCCGCACATAAATCTAGGAAAACACTCTGATGTATCTGTGCAGATCAAGGGAATTGTAGCTACATAAACCATGGTTTGCCTCTTAACACCATGTTAATATTTAAGTGCTGCTTTTACTGTGGCTATATAAAATCCCCTTTGTCCTAATCTTTGGGATATCTGGGCATATTGGAGGGGGTGTGTGTGTGTGTGTGTCTAGTAGTGTGAGCAGGGGGGTTGGAGTAGATGACCTCCTGAGGTCCCTTCCAACTCTAATATTCTATGAGAGTTCAGTCCTGTTTCCGTGTAAACTAACGCTTCTGCTGACCTCAGTGGGCTATCAATCAAGCCTTAAGTCAATTTTCAGTGTGAAAACTGTGTGAAGAGCAAGGAGGTAAACAAAGGGCAGAAATGGTCTAAAGCAGTAGTTCCCAACCCTTTTTTGGCTCAAGGGCCACAGATACCATTTTTACAACTCTGAAGGAGTCACCCCACCGCCCTTCCCCCCACTGCAGCCAGACAGAAGTCGTTCAGCAAGGAGGCTGTCTCCTCGCTGATCTGCCATCCTCTTGGCTGCAGCAAGGAAATCGCAGGTGTCCTGTAGCCCTGTGCGCTCCACCTGGGACCCGAGGCAGTGGCTCTCTTCTGCAGCCATGGGAATGGAAGATCAGTGCCCGCCTACCTCTGGCTCCAGCAGAGATCCCAGCACTTATGGACCCAGACAGAGCACTTTGCTGTACTCCCTGCTACAGCCAAGGGGAGAGGAGTGCAGCTATCCTGTCCCCCTGACTGCAGCAAGGAGCCTGCACCAGTCTTTTGGCCCTAGGGAAATGCGCTGCGCCTGGGTGTTTGGGCAGCAGCTCCCTTATTCAGCTAGCAGGAGGGCAACCGCAGGCCACTTTGAAAGCCCCTGCGGGCCACTTTTCCTCCCCAGGCCACAGGTTGGGAACCACCAGTATATATATAAAGTTAGATTTTAAAATCAAATCTTATATTCAAGTAGTAACACACAAAAGGGGTTAGGTTGGAGGGGATCACTAAATGTGATTTTTTTTTGGTAGTCTTTGTGGCCCATTTTAGGTGCCTATGTACCTCATTAGTACAAGTTCTGACTTTGAGCAGCAGTGGCCATTGGGGCCATGCGCTCTGCGCGTCCTTGGGCCCCGCCTCTACCTCCCTCCCCTCACTTGAGGGTCTATAGAACAAAGCATCCCCAACCACCCTCTGTTCTCTCTTGCCATCTGTGGCAGCGAGCCAGAACACTGCACTGTCTGCCCACTACCTCATAGCAACCTCTCTTCATAGCATTCTCCTGACATTTTGGCAGATCTTTGTTTTTTTTTTCCATTCAGTTTAATTTTAATAATGTGGTTCATTGTAGAGCCTCAATACCTTCCTGCCAAATGGCTGAGCCCTCCCCCTCCTGCGATGGTCTTATCCCCTTAACATTTGAACATATCCATTCCAGGCCCTTTGCTCAGCATACCAGTCCTCCTCCAAAAGAAGCCACCTTTCCGAAATACTCTGATTGTTCCAACAGAAAATGTGTTAGCAGTGAGCGGACGTTAGATTCAGAAACCTGTCCCTGGGACTCCAAAAAAAGAACTATCCCCTCAAAACTCCCTTCCTTCAGTGCTCCAATAAGTACAGACTGTCTCCCAAAAGCTCCCTTGGCCAGCATTGAGAAGAGAACCTCTACCCTTTCAACAAGCCATCAGTCCAACAAAGTGAACTCTGCACTAACGGGGGCCTTGGCATCGAAGCTTGAAACCACCTCTACCTTCTCAAGGCAGGGCAGAAGTGAGCACCATAGCACGGGTGACTCACAGTACCCATCTTCTTCCCCAGGGCAAGAGAAACTTAAAGGGAAAAAAGATTCATGGAACATTTGACTCTATTAAATCTCAACCTGATCAGGCTAGTGTGACAGGCCGTTTGCCTCCTCCAGTACCTCTGAAGCCAAGTCAACTCCAGTAACAAAGACCAGCAGTAATAAGTGCTCCCTCTCGGGTCTGGTACTAAGTACTGTTATCAGTACATTACAGTACTGGTATCAAGATCCCCAGTACAGACTGAGTACTGATACTCAAATCTTTAACTCAGTCTGTGGATCTGTTACTACAGATCTACAGTCATGTACCAAACGCAGTGCTGATGTTGTAAGAAGTCCCCGACACCAGTACTGCCCCTTCTACTCGTCAAAGATTGTTTCTTTAAATACAAACAAGCATAAATCTCTCTGACTGACAGATGGCAGGAGTATTTAATTTGAAAAATAACATCAACAGTGGTTTATGGAATCATTAGCCCCTATCGGTAATTACTGTTCTTGTTACAGTAACTTGTAGTTTAACTATTACTCGTTTAGGACAATACACTGGCATATCTAAGTCTGCCCACAGTCCACATGTGCAAGAACATTTCTTCTGACCTGTCATCTAGAAAGATCTGTTCGTTATTTTCACCTTTTATTTTGAATCTTTTCCTACCACTGTGGGTTTGAAATACAGATATTTTAAAAACAAATACCAGTGACTTCTTTTGTTAGTAGTACTATGTATTTGAATTTTGCCTTTGGAAAACAAACCAAAACATAAATAGACATTTCCATGGCCAAACTACAGTCCTGTTAATAGGTATCCTGTAATTTGCAACAAATTCAAACAGCTGTCAAATGAAATAGAATCGAAGCAAATCTACTGGACCAGTGCAAAATCCTGTGAACACTAATAGCAGTCAGAGGAAAGTCACATCAAACTGTTTTTGTAAAATAGCCTTAATTAATTGGCTACAGTGCTTCTCCGTAGGTGCAGGATACAACTGGAAAACAAACAAAGGCCTGATTTTATGAGTTTTTTAAATATTTGCATCTGAAGCTGCCTTGTATTCAATTATTTATTCAAGCTGACAGTTTGTTCTTATGCCATCAGCTTTTTCATACGCCATTCTTAATGTTTTAACATATTAGAGATGCCAACTGCAAAGGTCAGATCTAGATCTGAGCAGTCACAAAAGCTGAGGACATTCAGATCTAAGGATTTAGTTCAGCCTGTTACTGAGAGAGGGCTCTAAGGTACTTATATAGGCCCATTACCTTAGTAGCCAAGTGCTTCACACTCTTTAATGCATTTATCCTCACAACATCCCTTGTGAGGTGAGGCAGTGCTATTATCCCCATTCTACAGATGAGGTACTAAGGCCCAAAGGCCCAGATCTCAAAAGATATGCAGGGACTGCTCTCCCATTGATGGCAATGTGAGTGAGGCTCCTAAGTACTTTTGTGGATCTGGGCCAGAGAGACTAAGCGACTTGCCCAAGATCACACAGGAAACTTGTGGCAGAGAAGAAAACTGAGCTCACGACTCCCAAATCCTAGGCTAATGCCCAGACCCAAACTTCCTCCAAAGGATGGGTGTGTTTGGAACAAGGGTTTTGGCAAGGTCCATTTCTATATCAAATTTATTTTGCACTGAACGGTGAGCCTAACTCCCCTGAAAAAATCAGTGGAAGTTGGGTGCCTCAGTACTTTTAGAAATCTGGGCCTCTATGCCTTACTTCCTGCAGCTGTAGAATAGGGGTAATATTACCTCTCTACTCTAATGAGGTGGTATGAGGATAAATACATTTAAGACAGTGAGGGGTTCAGATACTAGGTAGTGGGGACATGAGCACCTTGGCTAGACAGACAATATCCAACCTGGGGAAGTGAAGCCGGGAGAAGTGGGAAATAGCTAGCAATTTGAAGTCTGTACACACAGTAAATTTGATTGTCCCTCATCCCCAGTATCCCAGATTTGATCCAGTTTGATCAGTAAAGGCTTGATCCTGCTTCTATCAAAATCAACAGCTAAACACACATTGACTTCAATACCAGAACGACCAGACCCAGTTAGAGATCTAGCAGCGTGTCCACTTGAGGGCAAGCAAGAAGGAGGTGTTAGTGCCGTTATATACGGCGCTGGTGAGACCCCACCTGGAATATTGTGTGCAGTTCTGGTGTCCCATGTTTAAGAAGGATGAATTCAAACTGGAACAGGTTCAGAGACGGGCTACTAGGATGATCCGAGGAATGGAAAATCTGCCTTATGAAAGGAGACTGAAAGAGCTTGGCTTGTTTAGCCTGGCCAAAAGAAGGCTCCGGGGGGATATGCTTGCTCTATATAAATATATCAGGGGGATTAACGTTAGGGAGGGAGAGGAATTGTTTAAGTTTAGTACTAATATAGGCACGAGGACGAATGGGTACAAATTGGATATTAGGAAATTTAGACTAGAAATTAGACGAAGGTTTCTAACCATTAGGGGAGTGAAGTTCTGGAATAGCCTTCCGAGGGAAGTAGTGGGGGCAAATGACTTATCTGGCTTTAAGACTAAGCTTGATAAGTATATGGAGGGGATGTTATGATGGGATAGTTTAATTTGAGCGATTGATTTTGGATTATTGGCAGATAAGTCTGCTCAATGGTCTGTGGGAATGCTGGATGGGATGGGAACTGAGTTACTGCAGAGAATTCCTTTTTGGGTGCTGGCTGGTGAGTCTTGCCCACATGCTCAGGGTTTAGCTGATCGCCATATTTGGGGTCGGGAAGGAATTTTCCTCCGGGGCGGATTGGCAGGGGCCACGGAGGTTTTTCGCCTTCCCCTGCAGCATGGGGCATGAGTCGCTTGCTGGTGGATTCCCTGCAGCTTGAGGTCTTCAAATCTCACTTTTGAGGATTTCAATAACTCAGTCATGGGTTCGGGGTTGTTATAAATGTGTATGGGTAGGGTTTTGTGGCCTGCCTTGTGCGGGAGGTCAGACTAGATGATCATATTGGTCCCTTCTGACCTATGAGTCTATGAGTCTATTACAGTAAAATACTAAAACAATCGTAAGGGTGTACTGTAATGGAGAATCCTCTTCAGAATACAGTGCTTTCCAAAATCCATAATTTATTTAGGTACTCTGGTACCACAGAAATGGGTCTGGAGTAAGAACGTAAATGGAACAGCTTATTCATTTCATAGTTGGAGCTAATGGATTTGATTGGTCTAAACATTTGCTAATGACATTTGTTTTATGGCTATGATTCTATCAACTTTAATCAGGAAAATAAAAGTTTATACTGGCTGTTCCTTACAGAGTTTCTGAAAAGTCAAGATGAATCAATACAAATTCCACCCTGACCCTATAGAATGTATTGCTATTTTTATATTGTGCTAGTATCTAGAGCCCTGGTCATACACCAGGACCCCATTGTGCTAGAATTGTACAAACAAAAACAAAAAGTCAGTACCTGCCCCAAAGAGCTTACTGATCTCTCTTTGTAATGTAGCTAAATTCGTGCGTGTAATATGAGGATTTGGGGTAGTTGCTTTTTCTAATTTTAACTTTTCTATTGGCATTCTTAATTTGCCTCAAGAGTGTCACTTGGCAAATACTCGTTTTTATTCTCTCCCTCTAACTAGAGAGAATGCTTTAGCAGAGAAGAATGAGGTGTTCGGGCGCCATCTGCTGGGAGTCTTGTAAATGTCGTTCAAATAATCAGGATCAGAATTGTAAAAATAATAGTAATTACGCGGGGATGAGGGCGGGTCAACAAATCCATTCCCTTGTTAATGCAGAGTATAATCCTGTCCCAAAAGTTTGTCACATCATAAAGTGACAATACTTTTGTCTGATAAAGTGTTGTTAGTAGAGATCTACTCCCCATGGAGTCCCACTAATTTTTGCAGCCAGTGGTAGGTGCTCTAATTCCTGAAATGTATCATCTAAATCTGTGGCGCAATAGACCTCACATATAGCAGCAAAATTACAAAATCTTTCTCTGGGAGGTAAGGGATGAATGGGCAGAAAGGGTATTTCAACTTAGCAGATCCCTACAGCACTATGATTTTGTGTAATGATAATGGAACTACATAGGGAACTTTTAAAATTGTTACAAACCATAAGCTTCTTGGTGATAACTATATACAAATATTTACCACCTTCGCTTTGCTTCCACATCTGTCTATACACTTATTTCTAAATTATCTTTGAATACAAGTGCTCAACTCTCGGGGCAAGAAGCAGTTAAGGTTGAAGGTAGCAAACTCAGTTTCAGTTTGAATGTTTCAGCGCTAATGTAATGCTTTTAAGGTTTTAAATAATGGGCCAAATTCTGCTCTCCCTTCTACTAGAAAAACCCTGTTCAAGTTACAAGAATTGCCCTGTGATAACATAAGTGAGAGTAGACTGTGTCCTAATATATATTTTGTCTTATAGTCAAGTCAGAAGCTTATGGCAATTTCACTTTGTAAAAAAATCTTAACTGTATCCTAAAAAATCTCTCTTCCAACATCCGTTATGGTTAAGGCATGATGATAGTTAAGTTTCTCATGCAGGGATTATATGGGTCCTTATAGAGAAAGAAATACAGCAATACATTTGCTGGAGTGTACCAAGTGGGGTTTGGAGCCAGATAAGGAAGGTATTAGCTTGTGCCTGTGTCATGCAGTTTAGAAGAGTGCAGATGGGAGCCTCAGCAGAAGAGTTTTTCACTCAGCAGCTAGACTGAAATGCTTTGATCAGATCAGTTTGGGCACAAAAGGAGCAACTGGTCAAGAGGGTGAGCTTAGCTGATGTTCTATCATGTTGGGGTTAGTTATTTTAAAGTTTATGTATGTATTTATTTGGTGAGTATGTGCATTTGTAGAAGACTATTGTGTGAGAGTCACAACTGGAACTCAGAAGTCAATTAACCTGATGCAGGACTACACCAGTTCACAAAGTAAGACAAACCTTGTATATTATGAGGTTTTGGGAGGGTGTTGGAAATTCCCAGAGATATTCTGTTAACAAACAGGAACATGAACGGAGAGCTAAACCAACTTCTTTAGAAATCCTGGGGGATTTGTAAATTCTATTTTACTCTAGTTGGTTTAGGTTTTTTCCTTTCCTTTTAAAAAAAAAAAAAAAAGGAAAGGGAGATAGTAAGCCATAAAAAACATCGACCGCATATATTCAAACATGTGGCATATGTGCCTTTGTAAGCTGGCAACCCTCTTCATGGATAGAACACTCTAGGCTTTGATGAATCATTTGTAGGGGGATATGGCATTCATTTCCACTAGAGGTCACTAAGTGCAAATGATTACACATCTTCATTTTAATATCAGTTACTTTTATTGGTTTACAGGAGAAAAATTGTAGCACACTTTGCAACTCAAGAGGTTAATGAGACCCCGCTGCATGAAATGTGCCGTTTGATTAAGGATATGACATTTCTTAACATGCCCTAATTAAGCTGCAGATTATTTCATTCTAAAATAAGGAAAGTTGGCTCAACCATATACACCTTATACTAAAGAGTGTCAAACTCATTCCAGCCAGAACCAAAACTCCACTAACATTGCCCAGCTTCAGGAAATTTCAGATCCAAATCCAAGCTTTATGATCTGAATCATCAGTCTGATCCAAGTATCCATGTACTTTGGAAAGTTTGGATTTTGGACCCACTCTTTAGACTATAACAATGTGGAATGAAAGCTATTTTGATGTAGTTCATACAGGACCAAATGCTGGTGCCACTGATGTTAACGATTTCAGGGGACGCAGTGTTTGGCTCATAGTGAAGTTATGTGGAAAAAGAAAATTCATTCACCCTTAAAATCCAGCGTGATCCTATGGTTAGACATAACCTGAACTATAGCCAGAAGAGTAGAAGCAGCATTTGTCCCTCTTCTTCATAACAAAAAAGGTTAAAATATAACATTTATCCAAATTAAATGAGACATACTGCATATTCCATGTAGAGTTTCATACTTCTCTCATCATCATGTGATCTGAGTTCCCCCAAAGATGAAATAAGCAGTTAACAGGTCCTAACATTCCTAAAAGCCCTTTGAGCAGGGCACAATGGAAAGGTATTTTAATAGAGTTTTGACAAATCAATTCTTTTTAGTATTTAGTGGATATAAAATATGATTTACTGGTGTGGAGGGGGATACATAGTGGGTACGATGCTATTCAACATTTTGATCATTTGATCTGGAAATAAATATAAAATCACTACTGATAAAATTTACAGCTGAAACGTTTGGCAGAGTGGTAAATAATGATGAGGACAGCGGTCATGATTATTTGGTAACCTGTGTCCATTAAACAAATTGTGTTTCAATACAGACAATTGAAATTTTTACATCTAGGAACAAGGAAAGTAGGTCATACCTACATAATGGGGGACGGTACCCTAGAAAACAGTGATTCTAAAAAGGATTTAGTGGGTCATAGTGGACAAATAACTCAAAATGAGTTCCCAATACCATGCTGTGGCAAAAAGAGATAGTGTGATCCTTGGTTGTATAAACTGAGGAGTTATAAGTAGGAAGAGGATTTTACTGCTGCATATATGGCATTGATGAGATTGATACTGGAATACTGTGTATTGTTCTGGTGTCCATATTTTTAAAAAGATGTTGAAAAATTGGATAGTGCAGAAAAGAGCCACAAAAATTATTTGAATGGTGAAGAAAAAGCCTGAAAGTGAGAGACTTAATGAGTCCAGTCTGTTTAGTGTATCAGAAAGAAGCATGAGGTGAGTTGATTACAATGTCTATGTACATTAATGATGAGAAAATATTGGGTATTAATGGGATCGTGCATATAGTGGAAAAAGGTATAAGAACCACCAGCGGCTGGAAGCTGAAGCCAGAAAAATTCAAATGAGAAATAACGGAGAAATTTTTAACAGTGATGGTGATTAACCATTGGAACAAACTACCAAGGTATTGGTGGAGTCTATCTCTTGAGGTCTTCAAATCAAGAGTTAATGCTTTTCTGGAAGCTACACTTCAGTCAAACAAAATAAGGCTTTAGTAAAACATAAGACATTGGGCTCAATACAGGGGTAACTGGGTGAAGTTTAATGGCCTGTTATACAGACTAGATGATCTAATGATCCCTCCTGGCCTTAAACTCTATAAATCTGTGAGCTGGACAGTGTCTGGAATCAAAAGAGTATGGTGGGAAGGAATGTAATGGGGAGGTTGGGTAATTGGAAGGAGTGTGGGAATGAAGCTGGGCCACTTTGAAGGAACATAGAGGGGTCTTTGGCACCAGAGAAAGGTGGCAGAAAGAGCTGTGTTACTGGAAGGTTAGTCTCTAGTGCTGGATCTATCTGACAGAGTGGGAGAGTTGCCCCTGAAACCAAAAAGGAGTTTGCAAACTGAAGGGAATGAAAGGAGGGTCTGAAGCTGGGGAGGAAGCCACTGATCAGATGGATGTGGGAAAACGCACCATACTGGGAGGTAAGTGGTGGGAAGCTTTAGAGTGCTCGCTGTGGTGTAAAGTGTCCTTTGCCATGTGCTGTTGGCTATTTTATAGTTATTCAGGATGGGATCTGCAAAAGATATTTAGGCATTCACCTGAGAGGTAGATCCTGTTCAAATCCCTTCTCCTCATTAAGAAAAGGGGGTACTTGAACCAGGAGTCTCCCACATCCTGGGTGAGTACCCTGACCCTGAGCTAAAGGTTAAAGGGAGGATGTCCTTCCCCATGCCATCAAGTCTGGTGGAGGGCCCTGCTTGGACAGTGGCAGGAACCACAGAGCTGAGTTAGCCGGCACTGTGGCGCAGACATAGGGCTCTCCAGCCATCAAGCCTGGGCTCTTCACTGGGTAAAGGTTGTGGCATCCCAGGGCCTGCATCCTGCTACTATGCGCCACAGGTTGAACATTAAATTATTCTGTGTGGACAATCATTTGGTACCAACAGTTTCCTCCCTCTCAGTACCTCCCCCTTGTCATTCATCGATCCTTTACTAAAGGACTCATGGCGTGAGTTTCTTAGGCAGCGCCGACAGGCCTGAGAAGCTGGAAACTAATGATCTCCACACGAGCAGCCTAGGTTTGATGGTCACATGACTCTTGTTTGGCAACAGGCACATGAGGTCCTACTTAGGTGACTGGGTGGCTCTATTTAGGGAGGCCCTGCCTGCCTCAATCTGAGGCAGCCCCTATAAAAGTTGGGATAAAAAGGCTTGTCTCTCACTGACTCCTGGCTGGCTTCCCACAATCAGCAAGACCGCCATTTAAATGGAAGAATTAAACACCAAGACAGAAATTGACAATCGGATGCTGGAATGTTTACAGACGACTTGAATCAAAGGAAAAAAAAATAAGCCCATAGCAGAGCTGCATTAGAAGAGAAAGACCTGCACAGGTATCACATAAATATCACTGCCTTATCGTAGACTAGACTACATGACAATGGTGCACTTAAAGAACACACTTTCTACTGGTCAGACTACAAGACAGATCAAAACATCACCTTCCACAGGACAGACCTTGCATAAACAAACTCCATTACTAAAACTACCGCAGCAACCTATGTCGATATCCAAGTGCCTACTGACATTGTGGGCACTACTGTCCCACAACTTTGACAACAGTAAGTGTCTAAATCCCAATATTGCTTGCTCTTGAAGAAATGAAGACTCAGTTCTACAGCCAGTTGAGTGACATTCTAAGAAACATACCCAACAATGACAGTCTTATTACTGGATGACTTCAATGCTTGCATTGGAGAAGATTACACCATTTGGAACAGAGTCATGGAGAAATTTGGATGTGGGTCTCTAAATACAAATGGAGAATTACTCCTCACATTCTGCACAGTTTGACCTTGCTGTTACAAACATCTTTTTCAACATGCCTGAGAAGTGGTCCTACTCTTGGCAGCATGCTTTGTTAACCCCACACTAGGGCAACCCACCTTTGCCCCAATCCGTAGGGCTCAAGGCATAACCTGGTTAATTTAGGTACTTCCACCCTTTCTCAATTCACACTTTAAGGTTCAAAGGCACCCCTTCGCCCCTTCCCAATCTGTAGGGCTCCGGTAAAACTAACCTGGTTAATATAAGTACCTACACTCTTTCCCAAATTTGTAGGGCTCTGAGTGTATCCTACTGTGGGTTTGCAGGATTATTTACCAGTGAAGGAGCCTTACACAGTAATTTCCTTATTCTCTATTGATTAACAATTACAGAATACACATGCTAAGCACACAATGCTCACCACTCCCCATAAGGGGGACAAACTTCTCCTGGTGGCCAATCAGGATTAGATCATCTGGAGACTCCAGCTTTTGCAAAGTATGGTTAGCAGGGTGTTGAGGTCTGACAGCTCTGATCTTCTTGGCTGTGTCCTGGAGTTAGGTTCCAAAACATGTCCTTTTGGACCTCAGTTTATATAGTTAAAACGTGGGTCCTGCTTAAAAATTAAAGTCCTACAAAACATCAATCCTAATCTATTATGAAACAGTCCTTTAACCAATCATATCCCACCATCTTAATTGCTTTAAATAGGGCACCCTTAGTTATGCAACAGAAAAAACAATTAAAGAACCAGACAGAAATCTTTCAGAGAAACAATAGAGAATTGGGTACCATAGAGACAAAACAATGTGTCGACTTTATAACCACAACCGTTGATAAGTGATTCCTTTCCAGACAGAATGCTATTAAATAAAGTTCTTTGAGCATCTTAAAATTTGTTTTATTATCTGGTGGTGGTAGATACTATTAGGACAGTATAATCTTAACAGCCTGATATTACATTGTCTTGAAGTAAGTTGAGGAATGTGAAGATGTGACTACCTGCCACTTAGCTTATGGCTGCTGCCTCTCCTGATGGCTGCTACTGCTTAGCCCAAGAACAAGGCATAAGCTTAGCCAAAAAACCCCACAAGGCCTCAGACCCTACATCCTCACTTCACCTGTCCTTTATACCTTCTCTCTTGCCCTTTCCCCTCCTGCTCCTCATTCTTTCCATGTCATCTTTCCCCTCCCTTCTGTTCCATGTAGTTTATCTCTTCCTAAGTAAACCGCACAAAATAAAATAAGAATAAAGAAATATAAAAATCATAGCACTAACATGCTGTTTGGTCTATCACATTGGTGACTATGCTTGTGTCTGTCTTGGTTATCCAGGTTGTAAACTCTTTGGGCTAGGGACTATCTGTTACTCTGTGTTTGTACAGTACCTGGCACAATGGGTCCCTTTCTTGCTTTGTTCTAAGCACGACCATAATATATAACCTCAGTTGTCCAGGATGTGTGTTACAGCCTACACTCACGATCCTCTTCCCACTTCACCAATTTTATGAATGTGTAATTCCTGTGAAGTCAGTGGAATTTTACTGGTGTAAACTGGTTTAATGGAGTGGCCAGTCAGGCCCAGGATCTAGACTGAATGGGAGACAAAATATAAATAATCTATATTATAAATCTGTGAGACAACTAATAGTACAAATCATTTGAGATAATTCAGCTATTATAAGACTCACTTTTCAAGTGCATCTCCTCTCATAGTGTACACCATTGGGTACATTCAGTGTGCAGATGAAACATGGCTATGCATTTTTTGAATCCTTATCAATCTCATGGCAACTCTATCTAATGCTGCCTGAACATATTTAATTGCTTATCAGTTTCTAGGAACACTATCAATTAGAGTACACAGGGCTTTTATATATCCAGATTAATAAAGTCTAATCCATTTCTGATTGTAACCTGGGCTAATGGAAGAGATCTCTGTTCAAATGTATGGTGATGTATTTGACTATGGAGCAGAAGGGAAATCATATTTACTCTGCTCTGTTCTCTTGACTACTCTGTTGAAATTATCACCTCACTGAGAATTTCTTCCTCAGGAATAGTGGTTTTTTAGGCATTTTCTCCTCTGTACTGGTGTGAAGTGACCCAGAAATGGCTGCATTTCAATAGTAGTGGAGGTAGGTAATTGTGAAGGTATTTTTTTATCTTTAATCATTAAATGGCTGTATAAATGTAAAGTATTATTTGTTCACTGTGATCCTTTTATGCCAAATTACTTTGTGATGGTATGCAAAACATCTTGAACATCAGGAAGACAAACCTCTACTGTTATCTGATGTCCCTTTGGTGTGCATATAGTTGAGTAGAAAATCAGAACTTTGAAGACGGCACCACATTTCATAGCCAAAGTGAGGTTAAGCAGAGTCCTCTAAGGTAGCAGTTAAAAAAGTTATTAGGTGAACCTATCTTCTCTATTCCTAGAGGTCACTGATATATGGTGTATATATACACTGAGAAAGTAATTTATTGTGCTTCTATGCCAAGTATACAGTATATATGTTCAGGTAATGACTTATGTTACTGTCTATCATATCTTGAGTAAACAGTGTTTAAAAGAATTGGCCAGAGTCAAAGAGCACTGAATCTGTAACCACATACAGTATTTGCGAGAGTGATTATTTTGTTCCTGCACAGAATGACAGGGAGTGGCTCACTTATGGGATCCTGCCTTTCCTTTGTTCTTGTTGCCATGGGAGTGTGTATAAACACAGTAAATGTCTAAAATAAAAAGGGCTTCTAATCAGAATTTTTACAATATTCCCTGATTTCCTCTCTTCAGATGTGGTGATTGCAGTAGTCACGGTCAGATTTTGCTGTAGGTTAGCTGCCAAACCAATTATGAGTCATAAAACACACTGGGTCAAAATGAAGTCACTGGAGTTGACAACAGAAGCTTACACCATGGCTGAATTTGGTTCATTTTCAAAGTATATTTTCAGCATGTTCTACCAGCTTTTAGTTGGTTATTTCTATTGAAGTCAGTGGGCCAAATTCAGCAGTGGTGTGAGCTACCGTGTAGATTTACACATTAGGTGTAAGCTTGTCATAAGTGGCAATGGATTGTATTTTGCATCAAATTTGGCACTGAATAGGTTAGTGCAATAAGTGTAAGTTATTGCACGCTGTAGAGACAATATTCAGCCTTGAAGTCAGTGGGAGTGATTTATGTCATGAGTGACTAAAATCTTGGGAAGGGTATAAGCATAAGTAGCAGAGGAAAGCTTCATTTTATACCTTTATGCTAGTTGTTTTTCCTCACTTCCACCTGCTCTGCATGTTGGTGACATTTGTTATGCATGCCCACTGAATACCAAATCAATTGTATTGTATAGAATTATATCTTAAAGCAACTGTAAATTGGTGAAAAGACTACAAAATACCCAACCTTGTTTTTCTAAAATGTCATTTCATTCAAAGAAATTAGAATTTTAACTGCATGGCTGCTACTATACTTTTCAATTTACCTCTGATGCAAGGAAAGAATTAATACTGGTATGGCTTCCAAGTGGTCAGGAAAAACTCGAAGCCAGGGACCACCCCGTCATCGGTGGGCAAAGCACATGGAGAGACAGCTATAAAATTGAGAAAATGGACAAGATTCTCAAAAATTAGGCTCCAAAATCAAAGCATACTTATTATAGCTCTTATTGACCTGCCGGGTGCACAGAAATTGGGGACGGAGGGTGGGGAAATCAGGCTACTTATTTAGATGAGTAAATATGGATTTTAGGGCTTAAAGTTAGGCTCCTATTTTTTAAAATCTTGGCCCCTGTGAACATGGCTGTGTAAATATTTAATAATATTTTCAAAGCACTTTGAAGGTGAAGGTGATGTATAATTACTAAGTATTAGTACAATGAAATTTAATTTAGCACCAACATAGCAGTAACACTATGGAAGGACCATAAAGACATCCTTTTCAATACACTCCAAACCCTACAGTCTTCGGTGTTTCCATGAAGTTTTCTATCTGTTATGTTATTGACCATAAATCCCATGCACCGTTAGGAAATATTTAGTGGTTGTGCCCTTTGTGTATGTCCAGATGGCAAGAGATTAATACGCATAAAATGTCTGGGGAGAATTATTGTTTAGTTTCCTCTGAAGAGGAGGAAACAACTGAAATGGGTTAATCTGTCTATCTGAATTCAATTGCTTTCAATAAAAAGTTCAAATTTGTTCAGAGTGTATTGCCAGTTGCTCCTGAAATAAATTCTAATTTACATCAAGTTTTGAACCCCTCTTAAAGTCCCCATAGAATGGGACTAACTGACCTTTTCTTTTTTGTCACAAATGATGAATTACTATAAGTGCGAAGTAGCAGTATTAGTGTATTGCAGACTTCCCAAAATTCCTGTAACAGGATTAGACTCAGACCTTGGTGCCTTCTGCTGGCTACCTGAGGAAATCAGCTCTCCGCCAGGCAGATGCCCCTCTCTGCCGTGTCTCACCTTCCATCCTGTCTCTGCTGAACCCTCCTTCTTGTGCCCTCCAGCTGAGTCACAATCCATGGGTCCCCCTTTCAGAGGATTCATTCTCACCACTTCCCTTCATGGTCACTGCAGCCCTGCCACTGCTCCTAAAGCAACCTGGGGGTTGGGAGGAAGGGACCCAACCCAGCCAAGCCCACTAATCCAGGTCCCAGTCCAGAGACCCAAGGGGTGTGGGTTTGTGTGTGCGTGCGTGCGTGCGTGCGTGCCTTCCACTGAATCTCCCCACAACTCCTCTATAGATTTCCCTGGGCCACTTCCCCACAGACCTAGTACCTACTCCATCCTTGCTTCAAGACATTCAGCTCGCTGAGTCCCAGCAGCCACCTACTGCTCTGTCCAAAATGCAACTATTCTTTCCTCCTTGAGTTCCTGGGGATCACTCTCCTTGCTATGGGCTTCAGCTCCCATTTATACCGGCCTCCTGGACCCTGACTGACTGCCACACAGCCCCTTCCTATTGCCTGCCTTTCGTGCAAGTGCTTCAAGGCCCTCTTAACCCTTCCCAGGCCAGTATAGGGCAGGCGCCCCACCACAATTCCCCTTGGAATCTTATAGAATCCGTAACGTGTTACTCTCCCAGATCCTTCACTGTACATAAAATAAAATCACAAGCACAGTGGATTGAGTTTGTGATCTTCATAAAAGTGCTTCATTTTCTAGAGATGATTTCTCTGTGCTCTATCTGCCCAAGTCTTATCCCACTTCTTATCAAGTTCTATCTTACAGCTGCTATAAAGAGTGAGTACCAGTGCCAAAAAACAAGAACAAAATCCTCCTACTACACTAAAAAAATAACCTAAGGACCTAAGATTGGCTGAATGACAGAAATATTTGGCCAGGAGCAATGTAAGCAGAATAATGCGCACAGACTGACAGAAATTAAGTGTTTAAAACATCACAGGTGCAACCAAGCAAAGTGATAAATTACACCAAAAAATTTAGGGATCTGAAGCAGTTCAGAAAAATACAAATTTTAGAGCAGGGATATATATATATATATATATATATATATATGGGGGGGGTCAGGGAGGGGAGAGAGAAATCTGCTGTAAAAATATAGTTTATATATGTTAATTATATTACAATAATGATAAAATAATAATTTAATCAAATTAAATCATGGAAAATATGATTTACATAGTGATTGGAACAGTTTCATTTCTGTATATGTATATTTCAAAATGTATGACTATGAATGTCATTTTCAGTGTATTTCACATTTTCTTTATTCTCCCTAGGTGACATTTATTTAACATTTATTGCATCTGTTGAAAATATATTTTTCATGTTTTAAAAAAATCACTTTACATAAGAACATATGAACCATATTGGGTCAGATCAATGATCCATCTAGCCCACTAGCCTGTCTTCTGACAGTGGCCAGCACAAGCTGCTTCAGAAGAAATTAACATAACAGGGCAAGTACAGAGTAATCCATCCACTGTGGTCCAGTTCTGCTTCTGGCAGTCAGAGGTTTAGGGACATCCAGAGCATCCTTGGCCATCTTGGCTAGTAGCCATTTATGGACCTATCCTTCATGAACTTATCTAATTCTTTTTTGACCCCAGTTACATTCACAACATCCCATGGCAATGAGTTATAGAATCATAGAATCGTAGAATATTAAAGTTGGAAGGGACCTCAGGAGGTCATCTAGTCCAACCCCCTGCTCAAAGCAGGACTATCCTCAGCTAAATCATCCCGGCGAGGGTTTTGTCAAGCCGCAGCTTAAAAACCTCTAAAGATGGAGATGACACCACCTCCCTAGGTAACCCCTTCCAATGCTTCACCACCCCCCTAGTGAAAAACTTTTTCCTAATGTCCAACCTAGACCTCCCCCACTGCAACTTGAGATCGTTGCTCCTTGTTCTGTCATCTGCCACCACTGAAAACAGCCTAGCTCCATCATCCCTGGAACCCCCTTTCAGGTAGTTAAAGGCTGCTATCAAATCCCCCCTCATTCTTCTCTTCTGCAAACTAAACAGGCCTAGTTCTTTCAGCGTCTCCTCATAAGTCTTCTGCTCCAACCCCCTAATCATTTTTGTTGCCCTCCACTGGACTCTCCAACTTGTCCACATTCTTTTTGTAGTGGGGGGCCCAAATCTGGACACAGTACTCCAAATGCGGCCTCACCAATGCCAAATAGAGGGGAATAATCACTTCCTGTGATCTGCTGACAATGCTCTTACTAATGCAGCCCAATATGCCATTAGCTTTCTTGGCAACCAGGGCACACTGCTGACTCATATCTAGCTTCTTATCCACTGTAATGCCCAGATTCTTTTCTGCAGAACTGCTGCCTAGCTTGTCGGTCCCCAGTCTGTAGCTGTGCATGGGATTCTTCCATCCTAAGTGCAGGACTCTGCACTAGTCCTTGTTAAACCTCATCAGATTTCTTTTGGCCCAATCCTCCAATTTGTTTAGGTTCTTCTGTATCCTATCCCTCCCTTCCAGGGTATCTACCACTCCCCCTAGCTTAGTGTCATCTGCAAACTTGCTGAGGGTGCAATCTACCCCCTCTTCCAGATCATTAATAAAGATGTTGAACAAAACTGGCTACAGGTTGACATTACCTTGTGTGACTGTCTTATTTTTGTTTTAAACTTGCTGCCTATTAATTTAATTGGGTGATTCCTGGTTCTTGTGGTATATGAAGGGAAATATAACAAGTCCCTATTCACTTTCTCCACACAATTCCCACACACCCCTTATTTATCTCTTTTCTAAACTGAAGAGTCCCAGTCTCTTGAATCTCTCTCCACATTTGGAAGCTGTTCCATATTCTTAATCATTTAATTACCTTCTCTGTACCTTTTCCAGTTCTAATATATCTTTTCTGAGATGGGGTGATCAGAACTGCATGCAGTATTCAAGATGTGGGTTTACCATGGATTTATATAGTGGCATTATGGTATTATGTGTCTAATTATCTATTTCTTTCCTAATGGTTCCTAACATTTTCTAGTCTTTTTTATAGCTGCTGGTCACTGAGCAGATGTTTTCAGAGAACTATTCACAATGACTCCCAGATCTCTCCTGAGTGGTAACAACTAATTTAGACCCCATCATATTGTAGATATAGGTGGGATTATTTTTCCAGTATTCATTACTTTGTGCTCATCAACACTGAATTTCATCTGCCATTTTGTCACCCAGTTTAGTGAGATCTCTTTGTAACTTTGCAGTCAGCTTTGGATTTTACTATCCTGAGTAGTTTTGTCTGCAATTTCTGCCACTTTACTGTTCACTCCCTTTTCCAGATCATTTATGAGTATGTTGTATTAGTATCTGGGACCAGCACAGGTCCCAGTGCAGATGGACCCTGCTATTTATCTCTCTTCATAGTGAAAACAGACCTTTTATTCCCACCTTCCTACCCCATTCCAATCTTTTAACCAGTCATTGATCCATGACAGGACATTCCCTCTTATCCCATGACTGCTTACTTTGCTTAAAAGCCTTTGGTGTAGGACCTTGTCAAAAGCTTTCTGAAAATCCAAGTACAGTGTCAATTGGATCACCATTGTGTACATGCTTGTTGACCCCCTATAAGAATTCTAATAGATTGGTGAGGCATGATTTCCATTTACAAAAGCCATGTTGACTCTTCCCCAACATACCACATTCATCTGTCTAATAATTCTGTTCTTTACTATAGTTTTCAACCAGTTTGTTTTCACTGCGCATGTATGATGTTTCCACAGTGTAAATTATTCTGCCTATTTAACAGTCCTATGGCTTTTCCCTTCTTCTTGAGTCCTGCAGCAAAAGGGTGTTTTGGTGTATGTAAATGATGAAATGATCTACACTAGTTTAGGTTCCATGATTGATTTTTTGGCCACTTATCTCACTGTTTAACTCCACCAATTTGTTTTGGATAGCACCCACTTGCCGCATGGCCATCCCTCAATTTTTTAGTCTAAATTAAAACTAACTTCTGCTTTGTGAAGATTGAGTACTTTGCAACCCCAACATATGATTCCAGTAAGCCTTGTTCCTGTACATAGGAAGAATTTGACTCACTTTCTAACTTTGTACACTTTCTCCCACTCAATTTTTCAGCTTAGAAGTGCCAGTATAACATTGGCCCTTCATGGAATGCTGCCTTCTTCAATCACAGAAGAAAAGATTCACTGAAGACTTAGTGAAGTGGGTAAGAGATGGCACCCTTTCTTGTTTTCCAGGACCTTCACATGCAGACACCTTTCTCTAATGCTAAACAGAAAGTACAAAGATGTCATCTTCATGGTGCATACAGGGGCAGGCTTTCTGCAAGCAATAAAGTTAGGACAGGAGAAGGCAGTAAAATAACTTTATTTCACAGACTTAGGAAAGAACAGAGCAATTAAAAGAACTTGTATGATCTTCGGTATTCAGACCAGCTCCTACTATGGTGTTATTTTTCTTTCTGAAACATTTAAGGTGAAATCCTGGCCCCACTGAAGACAATGAGAGTTTTGTTATTAAATC
>ML675624.1:68988596-69103213 GCA_007922155.1 Mesoclemmys tuberculata
CCCCCCCCCTCGAGAGCGGGCTCCCCACCGCCTGTCCCTCCCCAGTTGTGCGCCCCCCCTCGGGAGCGGGACCTACCTCTTGGATCCCTTTTATCTCCCTTTCCCCCCTCACCCTTCTGCCCAGTGCCTGGGGCAATGCAGTAAGTTGCACTGTCATGTCAAGCGCCTTTTCCTTGAGCAGGGATGCAGGATCCCCTCAGCTGCATCCATCTCCGGGGCTGCTGCTCCCTGTAGAAACCTGCCTCCCCACGCAGGAAGAGGTTTACGCTCAGTTTAGACTTGGGTGGTCCTTGCCTCCAACCTGCTAACCTCGAGCAGCCGTCAGAGTACCCACTGTTACAGAAGAACACCGCTTCCCTTCCCTGTGCTGCCACTTGGATGATGTCCCAGAGCTGCCAGGTTGTAAGTGTCTGGCTACATTAGGGAGGATTGAAACTTGAGGCCTCTGCACTGCTGAGTTTCAGTGGGGTGCCCCCAAGAATCTGACCTGGCTGAGGCAAGTAAAGCGTCTGTTCTTCTTTGCTTCCCTTTTGGGATAGCTGTTCTGGCTCATCAGGGAGTGTGCCAAACATCCTTTTTTGGTAGGGAGTCCCAAACAATTCTGCCTCAAATTCTGTTTCTTGCACTTCTACTCAGTATCTTACATTCCTTCCAGTCCTCAGTTATATTAATGCTTATTTGGAAAATGTTCTGAGCCCATAAAATGCTTTGTTATGTGCTGGTTTTTTACTTGGCTTAGAACCTTTATTTTTAAAAAAAACTCTACCCCCACAGCCATCCCTTCTTCATGATTTCACAAGCAAATCACAGGATGGGGATTGTCATTGGGGTGGTTGTTGAAGGCTTTTAACATGAAAGGACAGTGAGAGCACATGAGAGAGTAGGTCACTGAACATACTGGGAATGTTTTGTGTTTTAAAAGACTGCTCATTTAAAAGTCACATGTTGTAAACAAATGGTTGTTACTAGTACCCCTATAGGTCATAAATGTAAGATTGGTTTTAAAAAGCCAGTTCACTTGTGTCTAAACTCCTTGTTTACTTTCTGCGTTTCTTTCAACTTGGACAATGGAGTCAGTTTAACTTTTGTTTATATCCAGTTTCACTTTCAGATTCTTGGTGGTGCAATGGCTGGGTTTTAGGCACTTCAGATGAATGTTTCCTTGTTTAAGAAGTTTTTATTAATACTTTTTAATTTATAAACATTTGTAATGGGCTTCTTTTATATAAACTTTTATTAAAGTTTTAATTTTTGGCCTAATTGAAGGTGACAATGTGTCTTTAATTTTTTATAATAAGTTACATTTTCATCTTCTCCTGAGATTGCTGGGGAGATGCTTTCCTCACCTGTTGAAGTCCCAGAAATCGTTATGGAGAATTCAATTAACTGTGGCCAGGGAAGGGGATTATTTACTGTCAGGGATCCTATCTTCACCTTATTTTCCCTGCTCTTGTTCCCTTTTAAAGTAGCAGGGTCAAATATGAATCCAACTGAGAGATTTTTTTTGTATATAATCATTAAAAATAATTCTGCTGGTTTATTGGGAAAGGACATTTTAATCTCTGCATTTTCCTACATCTGTTAAGGGAGACCTTTTTTAGTTATTCATGTTATGAAATACAAGTTATATTGTAATAATACAGAAAGTAATCTTTTTCTTGGTAAAGAGAACACAGTGAGTTGTCTAAATTACTTAGTACCTTTTATTTATAAATATTTATCATAGACATGTTTATTGTGTTGGTATGAGTTAGGATTTTTAGTGACCACTCTGGAAGCAGAGTTCAAGTTGTTAGCCCAAATTATTGAAGTCAGTATTGATTTTTTTAGACTAATAACAGTTAATATTTTTGGGCTATGTGTTCAGAGCTTTTTATTTTTATTAGGCAAACAGCTAAGGGCATGTTTTTGGAAAATCCAGGATTATAAGAGTTTAATACGCTGACTACGTTAAAGCAGTTTCTGCAAAGTTTGTTGTACTCAGGGTTCAAATTCAGTTAAGTCATAATTCACTTTCAGGCATCTAGACTTACTACATTTCTTACTTTGGTGACACATCCATCTGCTTCCAGTTCTTTAAAAACTAAACTTCAACTAACATTTTTCTGTAAAGGTTGCATATTTAAGGAACCTTTTACAAAATAATAGTTACCTCTTAATTGTGTAGGGGGAGTTTTTCAAAGGGAATTGTAATCCTAACTGCCCTTTATGCCTTTCAAAATCTAACCCCATAAAGATTTTGTCAAATGTTTTTTGTGAAACACTGTTTACTTTGGGGGTGGGTGGGGAGGCAAAAGGAGTTTGCTTATCTTGGATGAAAACTCTAAGTAAATCTGAGTTCTTTGGTTAAAGAGCTGGGTCAAGAGGCTGGGGGACGGTGGAATTTTTCTTCTCAGCCATCTCGTGAACATGCCTTAGGGTCTGCAGCACAGTATCCCTTTTGTGATTTGAATGACGTGCAAGTGAGCAGTTGCTGTTTTTTTATAGGTCTTTGAACACTTGTACCTGTGTCAGAGTGGATTTGGTGGTCCAGTCCTTTGATTTGCATTTCAACCAACTGTCCCATCTGTCTTAAACTGTTCAGGGGCAGGATAAAAGCACGAGCTGCTCCTTTATAATTCCCTATGTACAAGATTCAAGCTTGCCAATGCTTTTGTATCGATTCTGGCTTTTTGTACATATTGTCAGAACAAGAATCATAAAATCTATTTGGGCTTAATGAAGTTTGGATTACATAAAATGCATGCCACGTAATTATTAATGTCGTCTTTTCTTTAATTATAAATTTAACTTTTTCCTTGTAGCTGAAATGGATTCAGATCCTGATCCTCCTCCAAGTCCTTTTCACCCACAGCCACAGCAAGGAAGGTCTCAGCTAAATGCAGCTGCCACTGTGGGCCATAGTGAGAGTAATCAGAAACCTGGATCACCTTCAGGAGATTCATTGTCCTCTGCAACTTTTTCCCCTTCAGCTACCAGCCATTCTAACAGCAGAGAGAGAGCTGAAAAAAGTGGTGAGTATGAAGTACTAATTATGCAAGATTTGCATGCTCTAAAATCACGACATTAGAGGGACTGTCAAGATAAAATCCAATATTTGAAGGGACTCCATCAACTTGAAAAATACATTCCTGTGTGAATTTTTATTACTATTATATAAGATGGAAGATATGAGATTTTTTTCTTGTTTGTTTTTGTGTATAATTATCTCTTTCCCCTGTGTAGTTTATCAATCTTTTTCTCTGTGTGAGCATAGCCACAGGAACAAGACGGCTTTTTTTTTAAACAACAAAAACTAATAGAAGAATTCAAGCAAAATATAATACCAGAAACTGCTTTTAACTAACTTCTTAAAATTAACTAGGTTACATGTTAGAGAGACAATGAGCGTGAGGCAATATCTTGTATTGGATCAACTTCTGTTGGTGAAAGAGACAAGCTTTTGTGCTTATACAGCTCTTTCTGATCTGGGAAAAGGTGCTCCAATGTTACAGCTATATACAAGGTGGAACAGTTTAATAAGCATAAGGGGTTAACACATGCTGCAAGAGACAGTTCAAGGTGAGGTAGTCAGTTAACAGCACTACCTCTATAGGACAAAGGAAAGTTAGTGAGTTACAGATTACTGTAATAAGCCAGACATCCAGTGTCTTTATTGAGTCCATGATTTTTAGAGTCTAGCAAAAGCATGAATTTAAGCTCCCAAGTTCATATTTTGAAGGCGTTGTGAAGGTTTCTGTTGAGGATGAGAACTCAGAGGTCCGACGTGCAGTGATTGCTTTGTGAACACCATTCATCCATATGGTGTTTTTATCTTTTATTATTTTTCTGAGGGTGTTCATCTGAGAGCTCAGTGATTTTGTCTCGTTTCACACCCTTAATTGTTGTTGGACATTAAGTTCACTGCATGAGGTACACCGCATGTTGTGATAGGCATGTGTAGGTGCACTTACGCTCTCGAGTGAATTCACATGGAAAAATGTGGGTGGATTAGTAGGTATGTAGGAGTTGTGATGAGTATTCATGATAAATTTTGAAAATCGACATGGTGCTTTCAAGTTGCATGGGGAGAGACTGAATAAATTATTAGAAGTGATGGAGATGAAGGTGCTCTCTCTGTAGTTCCTGGAATGAGACAAGGGTCCATCTGCAGTATTCTGGATCTAGTCTGGAATCTCACACCAACATAAGAACTCCTGTGTGTTCCAGGCTTAACCAGTCCACTGTTTTTTAGCTCTTCCTATAAAACTAGGCCTCAGTTCTGCAAATACTTACATGCTTGCTTAACTTTATGAATATGAGTAGTCCTGTTGAAGTCCCTGAAGTTATTCATGAGCATAAAACTAAGCACCTGTTTATGTATTTGGTAGGGTTTCCCAGTAGGGCCTCCGTCCTACTATCTACTGCTTTTTCTTGTTCTGGGTTTAGGATGGAATTCCATATGAATTTGAAGTAATTTAAGTGCCGTAACAGTCCTGGCCCTAAAATGTTTCTGTTTCTAGTATAGAAGTTCCTAGAGGCCTTAATCAGAAAATGGGGACCCATAGTGCTAATACCATACATATAATAACAAATAGACTGTCTCTGATTAAAGAACCTATGATTCAAGTAAGAGCTTATGATCTAAGTAACTAACCTTTTGTTTCCCTAACTTCTAATAGTTGAAATAATTGATTCCCAAGACTGCTCAAAACACAATTTTAAGCAAATAAATCTTTTTAGTTTTATGTCCATCGTTTTCAGACTTACAGTTTTCACCTAATCAAGGAAGGGCAACTCTGCAATTATTAAGGCAGCTCCCTTGGACCAGTGTGCAAACTGTTTTGGGGGAAAAAAAACGAGATTTGTTGAATTCCTGACTTTCTAATTTGCAGCCTTAATATATCATTATCAGTTTTCTAATCTCGCCCACTGATGAAGTAGTAGAGAGCTGCTGAAGAATTGACACTTTTGATGTAAATTACATGATTATTAAGTTCGGATTAGAGCTAGCAGGTACTTGTTTCCCCTCCCCCTCATCCCCCAGTTTCTTAGTACTCTTCAACATAAAGAGACTAGCAACAATATGAGAAATATAACTTTGAAATGTATCCGGCTTTGTTATAGTATAATTTTAAAACAGGAAGGCGTGGCTTCTATTCATGAAATATGCAAAATTATGGAAATGTATGCAAACGATCAAGCTACTCGTATTCTACATAGAGGATGCTGGCGGGTATGATAGTCTTCATTTCCAGTCAACCTGAAGAATTTCTGATTCTGTATAAATGTCTAACTTTTTAAAATCCTACTAAATTCTTTGCCTCAATTACATCTCTTTGCAGGCCCATTTGTATGTTGGCGTATGCATTCTGTTAATTTTTTTAGAAAAGCATGTGCTTTTATTTTAAATGTTACATCTCCATTTTATTGAATGTGCTCTTGTTCTTATTATGAGAGGTAAACAGAAGCATCTGACTTACCGTTCTAATATTCATTATTTTGTATACCTCGCTCATGTTTCTTCTCTAAAATATGTAGTGCTAATCCTTTTAACTCGCCTCATTTTGGAAAATCTTTTTTTGAAGTTTCTAATAATTTTCATTGCCCTTTTTTCTGGACCCGTTCTTTCTCTTATGCTTCTTGACATATGATGAGTAAAATGGACTACAGTATTGAGGATGCAGGGCTACCATCAATTTATACAGTAGTATTATGTTTTTAGTATCCTAGAATTTTAGGATTGGAAGGGACCTCGAGAGGTCATCTAATCGAGTCCCCTGGATTTACGGCAGTAATAAGTATTATCCCTAGATCATCCCTGACAAATGTTTGCCTAACCTGTTCTTAAAAATCTTCAATGATAGAGACTCCACAACCTCCCTAGGCAATTTATTCCAGTGCTTAACTACCCTGATAGATAGGAAGTTTTTCCTAATGTCCAACCTAAACAGTCCTTGCCTCAATTTAAGCCCATTGCTTCTTGGTTTATCCTCAGAGATTAAAGAGAACAATTTTTCTCCCTCTTTTTGTAACAACCTTGTATGTACTTGGAAACTTACCATGTCCCCTCTCAATCTTCTTTTCTCCAGACTAAACAAACCCAATTTTTTTCAATCATCCCTTGTAGGTCATGCTTTTTTAAGACCTTTAATCATTTTTGTTGCTCTTCTATGGATTTTCTCCAATTTGTACACATCTTTCCTGAAATGTAGCACCCAGAACTGGACACAATAATCTGGCTGAGGTCTAATCAGCACAGAGTAGAATGGAAGAATTACTGCTCGTGTCTTGATTCTGACACTCCTGCTAATACATCCCAGAATGACGTTTGCTTTTTTTGCAATAATGTTACATGTTTACTCATATTTACCTGGTGATCCACTATGAACTCCAGATTCCTTTCTGCAGTACTCCTTCCTAAGCAGTCATTTCCCATTTTGTATGTGTGCAACTGATTATTCCTTCCTTGGAGTACATTGCATTTGTCCTTTATTGAATTTCATCCTATTTACTTCAGATCTTTTCTCTAATTTGTCCAGATCATTTTGAATTTTAATCCCATCGTCCAAAGCACTTGCAACCCCTCCAAGCTTGTTATCATCTGCAAACTTTATATATGTGCTTTCTATGCCATTATCTAAATCACTGGTGAAGATATTGAACAGAACTGCCCCCAGAACTGATCCCTGTGGGTCTGCACTTGATATGACTTTCCAGGTTGACTGTGAGCCACTGACAACTTCTCTCTGGGAACGGTTTTCCAACCAGTTATGCACCCACCTTATAGTAGCTCTATCTAGGTTATATTTCCCTAATTTGTTTGTGAAAAGGTCATGCCAGACAGTATCAAAAGCCTTATAAAAGTCAATATATACCACATCTACCACTTCCCCCATTTATAAGGCTTGTTACCTTGTCAAAGAAAGCTGTCAGGTTGGTTTGACATAATTTGTTCTTGACAAATCCATGCTGATTTCTGGATCCATGCTGGATTCTCCATGGAGTCTAACCATTTTTAAATCACGATTGGATTTTTTTCAAAAAGATAAGCTTGAGGAATTATTTTGGAGAAGTTTTGTAGCCTGTATTATACTGTATGTAGTATATTTTCCCTAACTGTAACTGCATCTGTATATGCTGTGTTAAAACATAATAACCTTATACAGATGTCAAGAGAACTTATGTGTTCTGGGTAACCTCTTTCTCTTGATCTAGGGGACAGTCCTGCTCTGATCCAATAAACACTTATGCACATGCTTATAACTTTGTAGTCCCATTGGATCAAGCTCCTGTGATGAGGGGTCTTGTATCAACAAGTCATGCAATTCCTCGCTAGCTCCATTAATTTGCTGTAGGGGAATTTGTTTGCTTTCCATGGGTTTTGCAGATAGTTTTTCACAGTGGGTGGTAATGATAACATGAGGGTTTTTCATATAAATCAGTACTGATTTGAACATAAACCTCAACATGCAACTGGCAGAGACTCAACAAACCTAAAGCATAGTCTGTTATCTAAATAACAAACTTGCTCTTCCACCTTCCCCCTCTCAGGAATCATTAATGTCTTTCTGGACAGCACCTGCAGAAATAAGTTTGTGTATTTATTAGGAATTGGAGAAATGGTATTGGCTGAATACTAAATAAAAATTGGAATAGTTAACTTTCTGTGGCTTTAACAAGAATATGCCTTGACAGGGAATTTGTCAGTGAATGATGTGAATACATGGTTAATTAGGGCTTCTGGAGCTTGGAATCAGTGAGTCATCTGTATACGTGTCTGCAGTTTACAGGAAAGCTAGTAATTGCTTAAAACAGAATCAGTCCTGGCATTCTTTAGAATTGCAAGAGGTGGTGAAAGTACACAGTACCTAGGAGAACATGGGAATTGGTCACTAAGACCAGTCTGGAAACTCAGTCCCACCTATAACTTTTATGTGGCAGCTTGCAAATAGTAGAATAACTGACCACTTAATGCAGCAGGCTCTTCTAACAGATGTTGACTGATAAGCTTTGTCCACGTGTTTGTTCTTACAGGTATATGAATTTTGTTTATTACAAGGCTATTAGAGAAGAAAAATAGGGTTCTGGATCCTGAGCCGTCAAATAGTGTTTGTACATATCAAGACCCCTATGAATGGGGGTTAGCTTTTACACTATGCTTATACATATATTTGGAGTTCTACACATCCTTGGAGGTTTCTAGTTATTGTGTATACTTTACAGAACTGTTAACTTTATAAATTGTTCTAACTGAGGTCTAGTCTGTATTTAAAATTAGGGACAACATAGCTATGGTGCTCAGGGATATGAAAAATCCACACCCTGATGAGATGCAGCTATGTCATTCTAGCTACTCTTAGTTGGGAAACTGTTTGTTTGCTACACCATTGGAAAAACACTTTCTATCACTGTAGGCTGCATCTATGCTACAGGGTTATGCCAGCATAGCTTCAGTGCTGTAGCTGTCACAGAATCACACAAGTTTAGGGTAAAAGGGACCTCAGGAGGTCATCTAGTCCAACCTCCTGTTCAAAGCAGAACCAACCCCAATTAAATCATCCCAGCCAGGGCTTTGTCAAGACACACCTTAAAAACTTCTAAGGATGGAGATTCCACCACCTCCCTAGGTAACCCATTCCAATGCTTCACCACTCTCCTAGCGAAAATCTTCCTCACTGCAACTTGAGACTATTGCTCCTTGTTCTGTCATCTGCCACTAATGAACCAAGAACAGCTTAGCTTCATCCTCCTTGGAACCCCCCTTCAAGTATTTGAAGGCCACACCAGTGCCAAATAGAGGGGAATAATCATTTTCCTCAGTCTGCTAGCAAGGTTCATACTTATGCAGCCCACTATGCCGTTAGCCTTCTTGGCATTAAGGGCACACTATTGACTCATAACCAGCTTCTTATCCATTGTAACCCCCAGGTCCTTTTCTGTAGAACTGCTGCCTCGTCAGTTGGTCCCCAGTCTGTAGCAGTGCCTCCGTTGTCCGCACAGTATAGATATGGCCTTAGAATTTGCCTGTAATTTAGCTGGATTTTTATTCTTAGCATTTTTTATAAATCTTTATTTGTATTTTTCACAGTGTAGTTAAATGAAAAGAAATGCATTTAAATCCATAACGTTTATGTATTCAGAAAAGTGCTAGTCTCTTCGGAATTAAGGCTGTAAAAGGCTTGTCTTTAAAGCCATGTTTGTAACACCCCTGTGGGAAGTTTTGGTTTCTGAAAACTTGTTTGGCCTGAAAATTGCACACATTCGTTCTAAAGGCAAAGGAAATGTTTCTGCAAAATCTGAAGAAAATTCCACAAACTCAGACTTAAAGTCCTGATTTCAGATAGTGAGTTGCCTAACACTTTTTTCCCTTTAGCTCAGACACTGCTTGTTGCTGTCTCTTCAAACTTTCCCTATAGTTACTACACTGCCTTGAAAGCTCATGTGACAGCTGTCCTTGACAAAACAAAGTGAACTCTTTATCTCAAGACACATGCTGGGGTACAGTCCTACTTGATGGCTTTCCGTGGGAGTTGTGTTCCCAGGTCAGTTCCTGTGGATGTCAGTGGAATAATTCTTCTGCGCTTTACTGTAGTGGGAGTAGAATTGGGCTCTGTGTATTTGTAGGAGAAGATGCTGATCCCGCTTTGTTTTTTGCATAAAGGTTTTCCATAGGCGATAACTAAGGCATATAAAACATTTCCTTTAGCTCAAATGGTCGAGGCCTGACTCTTTGCAGTTGTAGGACCAGGGTTTTAGACCTGACAGTGTTGATGTGAGGAACTCCGGGGTTCTGATGTCCCGTCCCCCCCCGCTGCCCATGGCTTGAAGCTGTGGGGCTCACTGTCTGCATCGGCTCAGGGCTCCCCCCTCTGGCGACTCAAGACTGTGTGGTTGGGGGCTGCGGGAACCCCTCTCCCCTCCCCCACCTGCTGTCAGCTGCCATGGTGGAGACCCCAGAGCTCAGAGCAGCTTTAGGTGGTGAAAGGACCCTGGAGCTCAGAGGTTTCCCTGCAGCTCAGAGCTGTGGGATCTCAGCAGCTGCCGGCGACTCAGAGCTGGGGCTCCCACCACCTGTCCTGGTGGACAGCAGGACAGAAGCTGAAAAGGATAATTTCACAGAGGTCTCTGGAAGTCATGGAATCCATGACCTTTGTGACAAAAATCTTTATCCTTACCCATGACCGGTTACTTTGCTTAAGAATCTTCAGCAAGGGACCTTGTCAAAGGCTTTCTGAAAATCTAAGTACACTATAGCCACTGGATCACCCTTGTCCACTTGCTTGTTGACCCTCTCAAAGAATTCTAGCAGATTTCCCTTTACAAAAACCATGTTGACTCTTCCCCAACAAATCATATTCATCTAGTGTCTGATAATTCTGTTCTTTACTATAGTTTCAACCAATTTACCTGGTACTGAAGTTAGGCTTACCGGACTATAAGTGCTGGATGTCCTCTGGAGGTTTTTTACAATTGGAGTCACATTAGCTACCCTCCAGTCATCTGGTACAGAAGCTGATTTAAATGATAGCTTACATACCACAGTTGTTAGTTCTGCAATTTCACATTTGAGTTTCTTCAGAACCCTTAGGTGAATACCATGTGGTCCTGGTGACTTATTACTGTTCAATTTATACTTTTTGCTCCCAGATCTCCTCTAATGACACCTAAATCTGGGTTAATTCCTCAGATTTGTCACTTAAGAAGAGAGACTCAGGTTTGGGAATCTCCTTCACATCTTCAGCTGTGAAGACTGATGCAAGAATTCATATAGTTTCTCCGAAATAGCCTTATCTTGCTTGAGTGCTCCTTTAGCATCTCAGTCATCCAATGGCCCCACTGGTTGTTTAGCATGCTTCCTGCTTCTGATGTACTTAAAAAAACAAAAACAAAAAATTTTTTTGTGGTGTTACTTTTTGAGTCTTTGGCTAGCTGTTCTTCAAATTCTTTTGTCTTTCCTAATTATATTTTTACACTTCACCTGGCAGACTTTGTTCCTTTCTGTTTTCCACAATAAGATTTAACTTACACTTTTTAATGGATGCCTTTTTGCCTCTTGTGACACTATCTGGTGTATAAGGGATCATTTATAATATTTAATAGCAATATTGCAAAATTACAATAATTTGTATGAGATATACCATGTCAGATACTGTTGGAAAGGTTATAATTTGTTAAACTTGCTAAACACTTTCATATATTTGTATCAGCATTATAAGTTCTACATATATAGGATAAATTTATGTTTCAGCTTGTGCTGTGTTTCTTGGTGACACGCCAAACAGGATGGCAGTAGCCCTAAACCCGCTCAATGGCCCATCAAAGGAACTCACAGGTACAATAAATCCAGTGAAGGAACCCAGAGGCTAGACTTTGAGTCACCAGGGCGTGCAAGAACATGCCTGGTTACAGGGGACTCTCTGGTTTTTCCATGCCATATACTGTCTGGCTGTGTTTGGGACAAGCCACATGACAAAGAAATATAAAAGATTATTGTACTGTCCTCATCTTGTCTCCATTCCTGCTTCCTACCTTTGGATGAACTCATCTACAACTGGAACTGTGAAACAAAGGACTGAGACCCATCCAGGTTCTGGATTTACGCCAGAAGAACTGTACAAGCCTGCAAACGGCACAATTCTGCTGAGAATCTGATATATAGATAGATATGGACTTTAATGTCATTTGTATGTGTCTGATTGCTTTGACCATTTAACATTTATCTTGTTTGTTTGTTTCCTTGTATAATAAACCTTTAGTTTAATTACTGAAGGAATGACTGGCAGCGTGGTATTTTGGGTAAGATCCAAACTTGTATTGATCTAGCAAGGTGGCTTATCTAGCAATGTAGGGTCAGGAGAACATTTTGGTAAAGGGAATAGAGTTTTAAATAACATCTCTTTACCAGACCTAGTTGCTGACTGGGAGTCAGAGCCTGAAATAAAGTAAAGGGGCTGAGTAATGCTTTTTGTTTGTTTCTTGATAACCAGTGTCGGAAACCAGAAGCACTGTTTGTAACTGACTGGGGAATCTAACTGCAGTGTTAGCTACCAGTTTGGGAGAATCTGCTCTCCTTTTTGCAGCATGTCCTGACCTTTGCATTTTCAGGTGGGCTACCCTAGGCCCAGATGGGTCATATCTCCAGCTGCTTCTTTTACTTTGTTTAGCCATGGTGGCACTTTTTTGGTCCTCTTATTTTTTGGGGGGTCATACATTTAAATGGAGCCTCTATTATGGAGTCTTTAAAAAGTTTCTATTCAGCTTGCAGATCCTATGTTCCACTTAGGAGTTTGGCGAGGGATTTTTCTGCGAAAAGAACCTTGTACAGGAAAAAAATTGTATAGCTATTTTTATAATTATAGTTGTGTGTGTGAATTATTTTAAATGACTTAAATGTTCATCGTACAATAATAGCTACACTGGAAAGAAATGCAAATTTCTCTTGTGATGTCTTTAGAATTTTTTTTGATAACTCGTCAAAAAATATATAGCCTTTATGAGATCACCGCTTTCATTTTTCCACCTACGCACTTTTTTGCTGCTCTCTTGATTTATCCTCATTTTGTGTGGATTTAGAAGTTGCTCCCTTTGGAGTTTAATGCGATTTGATGATTTGCAATTGTGGTGTGACTAAGGCTTTGTCTGCACTAGCAATTTTGTCAGTAAAACTTTTTGTCAGTTGGGGTGTGGAAAAAACCCACCCCTCTGACAGACATAAGTTTCACCAACAAAAGCACCGGTGTGGACAGCATTATGTTGGGAGGAGATGATACTGCTGCTCCTTTTGGGTGGGGGTGGGGTTAGTTTTCTCCTATTCGCATAGAGTGTCTACAAGGGAGACCTTACAGTGGTACAGCTGTGCTGCTGTAAGGTCTGTCCTGTAGACAGTCTTGGACTATTAACTTAACTACAAGGACAGTACTGCTCCTGGAAAAAGCAGGACTGAGTTCCTAGCCTCTTAACAGCCTTGTAAGTGTGCCCCTGCATGACAGTGAATATGGAATGTCTGACAACATTCATCATGGAAATACTTTATTCACAGTATTAACAAAATATTCCAAGCTTCATTTGCCCTACCAATTGAAATGCTAGTTGACAGGTCAGATTAGTTGTGCCTCTTGTGGTATTAAAAATTTTATATTCCTTTCTATTTACCAGCATGGTAGGTATTGCCTGTTAAGCTGTTTTCCTTCTGCTTTGACCTGGGCTCTGAGACTCAGTGCTGTGGGGTTAGTGTAAATTGTAATCCATAGAACTAGCTTTCACATTTTATTTTACTTTGCAATAAGACAAGAAACCTACAGGCCTGTTTCCAATAAGACTCTGGCTTAAGCGAGTTAGCATGAGGCTTGAGACCTATGAATTTGGGCATAGATAGATGACCCAATGGTTGCCTCCAGGTTTCAGAGAACTGGGAATAGAGTGTTTAAGGGGGAAGTTTGTACATGATACCAGACAACTGCAGTAACATTGAACTGATACCAAGCTTGGATTTTAAGATAAAATCGTTGGCAGATGCTTAATCACAAACTTGCTTTAGCAATAAATTGATATATATTATAATAAGCTAAAGTCATTAATATGCTAACCTATAGGATAAAGCCACCCCAACATTATTAGAGTGAGGAAGTTAAATATGGACATGGGAGGCTGGGCATCAATGAATATTCAAGACAATCGTCCCTAAGCCCTATAATAAACTAGGCTACCATGTAGAGGTGGTTGATCTTGGGTCATTGGATGGGTCAGTTTGGTTCTGGACCATTGAACTTGATTGGCATGCCAGGGAAAGAGTGGATTCTTTGTGTCTCACTACCATATCCCCAAGGAAGCATGTGAGTATATGAGCATATGTCAAGAATTATACCAAAGATATCACTAATGCTGTATTACTGCTATTCGTTTATTTGGTTTGGAGTTTTCTTGTCTTCACTTTCTATGCTAATAAATGAGACTAGAGCTTTATTTTGCCCTCAGGTGAGTGTCTTTGCTGTACACGATGGGGTTACCCACCAGATATTGAATTTACTAATTTTAATTGTTGTCTCATTGTGGAACTAAAACCCTATTATCCCCAGCTTTTCAAATCAGTATTAATCAGCAATCAAAAATAATTATTAACCACTAAAGAATCAGGGTACAAAACATATCCTACGTGTGCTGCAGTTACACCCTCCAGCTGCAGTGCAGACATATCCTACCCTTTAGTTGCAGTGTAGATCCTACTCTAAGATCATGTAACATGGAAGCTGAATTTTTGGAAGTGCAATATGCTGTTGTACGTTTATTGTATATGGTCTTGATCTTGCAGTGGGATTTGCATTGGCAGACCTCTGTGCCTGCACAGTAGTTAGTTGAAACCAATACACTTCTGCATCGATGGGTTCAAGGGTCTAGCCTCATGAATGAGCAGCTAGTGAGTTCAAGGCTAGAACTAACTGAGGAACAACAGAAACGTTCTGCAAAAAAAAGTTGACCATCTCCAGTCAGGGCATGCTTTCCTTGTTCTGTAAATTATGCGTGTGAACATAATGCATAAGATCGGCTTTTAAATACTTCATTCCTATATAGGCACAATGCAGAACAATAGAACTTTTTGGAACTTGTGGAATGTGAGTAGGAGCATTTCCCCAGGGAGGCTGAAACTGGCTCTTCTGAATGCTTAATGGCACAATTAAAAGCTATTAGAACACTAATTTTTATTATAGAATGTACAGATCACTCTTCAAAGAGTGCATTGGTAATGGTCTAAATCTGCAGCAGAGAGAACCATTGTAAATCATACTTCTAGCAGTTTCACCCTCCCAAGGGAAAATATGCCAAACTCCTTATATATTTTATAGCTATGTTTTCTGCATCACCTGTTGGTAAAGTTCATTTTGTCATGGTTTTTATCTGTTTCTAGAATCTGAATGGGAGTTTAAAAGTAGCTTATTTCGTTACTCAAACCATCCCAGTTAAAGAACCACAGACCGTTACTAGGTAGAGTGTGATATGGCATCACTTGGTAACGAATGGGGGATGCAACCTAGAGATGGATGATGTGGAAAAAGCTGAAGTACTCGGTGCTTCTTTTGCCTCTGTCTTCACAGACAAGGTCAGCTTCCAGACTACTGCACTGGACAGCCCACAATGGGGAGGAGATGATCAGCCCTCAATGGTGAAAACAGGTTCAGGACTATTTAGAAAAACTGGACATGCATAAGTCCATATGGCCAGATGCAATGCACCTAAGGGTGCTGAGGCAGTTGGCTGATGTGATTGCATAGCCACTGACCATTATCTTTGAAAACACGTTGATATCTAGAGAGGTCCCAGATGTTTGGAAAAAGGCAAATATAGTGCCCATCTTTAAAAAAGGGAAGAAGTAAGATCTGGGGAACTACAGACCAGTCAGCCTCACCTCAGTTCCTTGAAAAATCATGGAGCAGGTTCTCAAGGAATCCAGTTTGAAGGATTTAGAGGAGAGGAAGGTGATCAGGAAAAGTCAGCATGGATTCAATAAGGGCAAGTTATGTCTGACAAACCTGATTGCCTTCTATGTTGAGATGACTGGCTCTGTGGATGTGGAGAAGTGGTGGATGTGATATACCATGACTTTAGCGAAGCTTATGATATGGTCTCACAAAGTGTTCTTGCCAGCAAGTTAAAAAAGTACGGGTTCGATGAATGGACTAAAAGGTGTATAGAAAGCTGGCTATATCATTGGACTCAATGGGTAGTGATCAATTGCTCAATGTCTAGTTGGCAGCTAGTGGAGTGCCCCAAGGGTCGGTTTTGAGGCCAGTTTTGTTTAACATCTTCATTAATGATCTGGAAGATGGAGTGGATTTCACCCTCAGCAAGTTTGCAGATGACACTGGAGCGAGTGGTAGATACACTGAAGGGTAGGGATAGGATGTAGAGAGATCTAGACAAATTGGAGGATTGGGCCAAAAGAAATCTGATGGGGTTCAACAAGGACAAATGCAGAATCCTTCACTTAGGACAGAAGAATCACATCCACTGCTACAAATTGGGAATCAACGGGCTTGGCAGCAATTCTGCAGAAAAGGACCTGGGCTTGCAGTGGGTAAGAAGCTGGATATGAGTCAACAGTATGCCCTTATTGCCAAGAAAGCTAATACCCTATTGGGCTGCATTAGTAGGAGCACTGCCAGCAGATCAAGGGAAGTGATTATTCCCCTTTATTTGGCACTGGTGAGGCCACCTTTGGAGCACTGTGTCCAGTTTTGGGCCCCCCCCACTACAGAAAGGATGTAGACAAATTGGAGAGAGCCCAGCAGAGGGCAGCAAAAATGATTAAAGGGCTGGAGCAAATGATTTATGAGGAGAGATTGAGGGGAACTAGGCTTGCTTAGTCTGCAGAAGAGAAGAGTGAGGGGGGATTTTATAGCAGCCTTCAACTACCTGAAGGGGGGTTCCAGGGAAAATGGAACTAGGCTGTTCTCAGTGTTGGCAGATGACAGAACAAGGAGCAATGGTCTCAGGTTACAGTGGGGGAGGTCTAGGTTGGATATTACGAATAATTTTTTCAGTAGGAGGGTGGTGAATAGGGTTACCAGTGGAGGTGGTGGAATTTCCATCTTTAGAGGTTTTTAAGGCCCGGTTTGACAATCTGGCTGGGATTGTTCAGTTGGGGTTGGTCATGCTTTGAGCAGCGGGTTAGACTAGATGATCTTCTGAGGTCCTTTCCAACCTTAATCTTTTATAATTCTGTGATCTTTCTTCTCCTGGGTGCCATTTCTTCCTATCTCAAGCAAACATACAATATTCTTGCTTGTGAATTCTAAATATATGGTGTGAGAGAGGTTGCCACCTGTATTCAAAAGTGTTATTGGAGGGTAGCTGATACTTATACTTAAAGCTATGATTTTGGCACAGGTATTTTTATGAAAAGTCAGAGGTAGAATGCAGGCAATAAGCAGTAAATCATGGATTTATTGAAGCTGGAGCCTCACTACCAGGGGGCTGAATTATTGGAATTTTCAGGAAGTCACGGAGGTCTCCTAAAGTCATGGATTCCATGACCTCCGTTACTGACATGTAGCCTTACCTACACTTAGTCCTGGTCTACACTGCCTCCGGCCATCGATGGGAGATATGCAAGCTACTTTGCCATACCCTGGCATCTCCACTACGCTGAATCGACAGGAGATGCCCTTAGGTCAACGCAGCCTTACTCTTTTTGAGGGGGTTGCGTTGACCAGAGAGCACTTTGGGGATCGATTGAGTGGGTCTCCCCAGTATGCTCAGTTGATCCCACTGTATCGATCCATGCAGCTCTGGCAATGAGGACATACCCTCAGGCTGTCTAACTTTTTCTATTATAAAGATTCTTGTGACTTCTTGGTGAAAAACTCTCCCCCTCCCCCCATTATTTGCAGCAGGCCTTTGATGTTTCTCAAGGGGAGCTCCCTCAGGAAACAAATGTACCTTTTCTTGTCCCACTAAATTAAATTCAGCTTTTGCTGACATAGAAACGGTTTAAAAAGAAAAAAAATTCTCATTTTCTTTTGCTTGCATTCTTCAGGAAATTTCTGGCAGCCTGCCATAATAACTGAGCACAAATATTCTAAGTTGTGCTGATACTGTCCTTAAAGCAACAGCAGCAGATGCTGTAGTAGTAACACCAAGAAGCTGTCAGAGCAGCTGGTAGCAGTAGAGGAAGAAGAAGGTTAGAATGGCCATACTGGGTCAGACCACAGGTCCATCTAACCCAGTATTCTGTCTCTGACAGTGGCCAGAGTCAGAGTTGCAAAGGGAATGAATAGAACAGGGCAATTTTTCAAGTGATCCATCCCTGTCTTTCCCTCCTGGTTTCTGGCAGTTAGTTCATCACCCCTTATTATTGCACTTTCTGCTTCTGTAGCCTCTCTAGCCTCTCTTAGGATTTCACAATCCTTGTCACCATCCTATGCACCTTGAACATACATAGTGCCACTCCCCTAACAGCGCGACCTACTGTTATTCCTATATGTTTTACTAGGTCCCCTTGATTTTCCTCATTCCACCAAGTTTCTGTGATGTCTGTTATATCAATATCCTCATTTTAATGCCAGGTGCTCTATTTCACTCGTCTTAGCACTAAGGCTGGGTCCACACTGACGGCGGCAAATTCGCCGCTGTCAAATCGATTGCTCTGGATCGACTGAGCGGTCTGTTCCCTTCGACGCAGCGCAGTATGGACGCTGTGCAGAGGAGACGCTGCAAAGTCAACGGGAGATACGCAAGTGATTTATGTCACTTGCGTATCTCCTGCTGCCGAATCGCCAAGGTAAGTGTAGCCCGGGCCTTAGACTTCTAGCATTGGCACTGAGGCACTTGTACATTTTGTCCATATTCAGTTCTTTGCCTTCACATTATATTTAAATTGGACTCAGTTTCATTTGACTGTTCCTCACAATCTCCTGCCTGCACTTTCCCAACTTCTTTGCTATCTTCTTTACTAAGATACAGAATTCTGCCTTCAATAAATTGATCCCTCAAAAACATATCTGCCTGAACTGGGTCTTCCTCCACACCTGTTGGCTTTTCCCAAGCCCTTAGTTTAAAAATATCCGCAACAACATTACTAGCTTTATGTGCCAGCAGTCTGATTCCCTTTTGATTTAGATGGAGCTTATCCCTTCTGTAGACGCTACCCCTTCCCCAAAAGGTTCCCTCGTTCTTGATCAATTTAAATCTCTCCTCCCTACACTGTTGTCTCATCCACTTGGCGAGACCATGCAGTTCTACCTGTCTCAGTGGCTCTGCACACAAAAATGGAAGCATTTCAAATAGAATACCACCATGGAGGTCCTCGACTTGAATCTCCTACCTAACCTCCAGGATCTCTCTTATATTTCCCTATGTCACTGATACCTACATGTACCACAACCACCGTCTCCTCCCGAGCAGTATCTATAAGACTATCTAATGTCTCATGAGATCTGCTATCTTTGCATGTAGCAGTCAATTTGCAGTGCAGTTTTCCTAGTTATCAAACCTAACTATATATTTTTTTTAATAATTGAATCTCCCACTACCATTGCATGTCTCTTCTGAGTTTTACCAGGGCAAGGGCCAGGTTTGTGGCAAACATCTTTGTACATGATGCAAAAGCACTAATATTTACTCCTCTCCCCACCCCCAGCTATGTATTGTATAAACCTGGAAGCTAGTAACTTCAAACTTGGTCAACAGTAAACTTACATATATATTTACACATAAAGATGCAGTTGATTTCTTGGCTCTCCCTGACTGTTAGAGGGTGTTTCTGAAGTACCTGATATGATGTTAAAATGTGAAATCCAGTTACAGATATTTTCATACCTCACCATCTAAATTTTTTCATTTTTCCAAACAGATTTCTTTCTCCTCCTTCTACAAGTCCTTGTCACTTTCTCCCCTGAGCCCACATACAATGCTTGTAGTCGTGATCATGAAAAATGGGTATGCCAAACATGTTTCCCTCACATACTTAGTGTGGGTGTCACCTAATGCATTAAGATCTTTTGTTCAGTAGCATTTTCTGTGCAGTTTTAACATTCACTTGTAAAATCTATAATTTCTTTTAAAGTTGTAGATACTGCAAATGAATATTTTGCCTCCTTTATTGTTTCCTGTCTGAGTAGCTTCTTCAGTGCACAAGTTGGTGCTCATGTTGTCTTATTTATTGAAGTTTACAGTTGAAAAGGACTTCAGGTGCTTGACCTGTGTTTGTGTAATACACTGGTTTAGTATGTGTGAAAACATGACTCTCTCTAGCCCCAATAACTGTATAGCCTATCACTTTCTTACAGCCAAACGAGAAGTTCTTTAGCTCAAATGGTAAAGGCTTGTGACTTTTTGTTTCAAAGGTTATGGGTCTGACACATCTCTCACCCGTACAACGCCCCCACCTCCTTGTGTGTAGGCTGCTATGGGTCGGTAGGTAGGTACCCTGTAAACATTCTCATTTCTCCTTGCTTCCTTTGTTCTGTGTTTCTCTATGTATGTTAAATCACTTTTAATTTTAAAAGTTACATGGAAAGTTTTTTCTAGTTCAGTGTGGTCTAGTGGTTGGAACAGGGCTTGGAGACAGTTGTTGGGGATATTATTTCTGATTCTGCCCCTGATTTATTTTTGTGATATTGGGCATATCAATTAATCTCTACCTCTTTCCTTACCTGTAATATAGGAATATTAATACCTAACTTTTCGTAAAGCACTTCAGAATTCACAAATGGAAGGGACCCACAAGTTACAGTGAAGGTTACCATACAAATACCTGTAATATAAAATGCAACGTTCATTAAAGGAAAAGAATGGTAGTACGTTCTGAAGTATGTTTTAATATGTCTGTCTGTAATAGAACAGCAGAAAGTATGCTTAAACTGATGTATGTGACTAGAGTCAACCTAGTTACTATGGCTGATTTACACATCCATCTTGCCCTACAAGAGGGGATAGGGAATCTGGAGTCTACTGCCATTGACTTGCACTGTGATATTGGACAGAAGACTGTATAACTAATAATCATAATTATTTCTGCCCTTTTTAGTTTTGGTGAAGCTTGGAAATCTTTTACTACTTAGATTATTGCGTCAGAAAATCTTGCTCCATCCAGATGTATAAGCTCTTCTTTGAAAATGTATATAATTTCCTGAGCACTGTAATACTGGTCTTATTGTGGTTGTTGGGTATAGTGTGAAGGTATTTAGTGACCTGTCATGTACAGGAGGCCAGACTAGGTGATCTGGTGGTCCCATCTGGCCTTAAACTCTGACTCTGTGAATGCTTAAGAGGATTATCTTGCAGAAGATCTCCTGAAGATGTTTTTCATACACAGTCCTTAATCAAACTTCTCTCCATTTTTTTTTTTTTACTTAAAGATGCTATTCAATAAAACGTCACAAGCTCAGTCTGATGAGGAGACACACAGTGAAAAGTGCAAGGTCATGTACTTAAGGATTAATAATAAGAATTTTAGATATACGTTGGGGACGTCGGAGGAGGAGAAGGACCTTGGGGTATTGGTTGATAGCAGGATGACTATGAGCCGCCAATGTGATATGGCTGTTAAAAAGGCAAATGCGGTTTTAGGATGCATCAGGTGAGGTATTTCCAGCAAGGAAAAGGAGGTGTTAGTGCCGTTATATACGGCGCTGGTGAGACCCCACCTGGAATATTGTGTGCAGTTCTGGTGTCCCATGTTTAAGAAGGATGAATTCAAACTGGAACAGGTTCAGAGACGGGCTACTAGGATGATTCGAGGAATGGAAAATCTGCCTTATGAAAGGAGACTCAAAGAGCTTGGCTTGTTTAGCCTGGCCAAAAGAAGGCTCCGGGGGGATATGCTTGCTCTATATAAATATATCAGGGGGATTAACGTTAGGGAGGGAGAGGAATTATTTAAGTTTAGTACTAATATAGGCACGAGGACGAATGGGTACAAACTGGATATTAGGAAATTTAGACTTGAAATTAGACGAAGGTTTCTAACCATTAGGGGAGTGAAGTTCTGGAACAGCCTTCCGAGGGAAGTAGTGGGGGCAAATGACTTATCTGGCTTTAAGACTAAGCTTGATAAGTATATGGAGGGGATGTTATGATGGGATAGTTTAATTTGAGCAATTGATTTGGATTATCGGCAGATAAGTCTGCTCAATGGTCTGTGGGAATGTTGGATGGGATGGGAACTGAGTTACTGCAGAGAATTCCTTTTTGGGTGCTGGCTGGTGAGTCTTGCCCACATGCTCGGGGTTTAGCTGATCGCCATATTTGGGGTCGGGAAGGAATTTTCCTCCGGGGCGGATTGGCAGAGGCCCCGGAGGTTTTTCGCCTTCCTCCGCAGCGTGGGGCATGGGTCGCTTGCTGATGGATTCCCTGCAGCTTGAGGTCTTCAAATCTCACTTTTGAGGATTTCAATAACCCAGTCATGGGTTCGGGGTTGTTATAAATGTGTATGGGTAGGGTTTTGTGGCCTGCCTTGTGCAGGAGGTCAGGCTAGATGATCATATTGGTCCCTTCTGACCTATGAGTCTGAGTCTATGAGCAGGCTACTGACTAAATTTAAATTAGCAACTAAATAAACAAATATGGGGGGAGATGGTGCACTGCATCATAATTAGGCTTGGAAGTGTTAGAAATAACCAAACAAGTTGTCCCGAGGGGGACCGGGGAGACGGAAACCTTTATTGCCTGCTCATTCCACCTTGACACTGTGAGTGAGCAGTGAGGTGTTTACTTTACAATTATTTTATCCATAACAGTATGTAAATCTATACATTTCCAACAACTCCCCTTAGACCTTTATTTGGTTACACTGACACCTATAAAATGAATATTAGCTACATAATGAATATAATTATACCTGCCCCGTTTGTTGTTTACGGGATTACCATACAGAGGTCAGGAAGATAATACTTTCTTCCCACCAAAGTCCTTGTGCAGGAGGGTGATAGACTTATCCTTTGCACAGATGGCCAGGAAGGGAGGAAAAGAAGAGAGAAGACTCTAACTAGAATTCACACCAGTTAGCAGAAACAAGGTTTGCCCATGCCTTGACGGGGTTCCCTGTAGCTTAGGCTTGACCACTTGTCCAGCTTTTAGCTCTTTAATCTCCTACAGGAAGGATTAGATTTTTATCTGTAAATGTTGGTAAACATCCACAAACCAAGAATAAATATTTCTATTGATCATAAATGAAATTGACCAATAGGCAAAAATAAGAAAAATGCTGCTTGAGAATTTATTCGTTTGATTTAAGGAGACTTACTCTGTGTATTTTGATATAAGTGATGTTGACAATTGGTGTTTTAATGGTTAGAAAGCTTTATCTTTTTGAATCTGTCTCCTGTCATTACATAATTATCTTTGCCCCCATAATTTCCTGTAATTGTGAAAATATAAACAAACATCTGAAAAAAAATGCTTAATAAACAGATAATTATCCATCAAATTTTATTTAAAAAAATCAAATTCTGCAAGCTTAATCATAATGTGCTTTTCATTTTTGCAAATAGAATTTAATTATAATCCTTAATATTTACTGATAAATGCAGTGTAGTATTGTTTTTAATAGATAAGGCTTCACTGTAGCATTCTCTATTAAATTTTGCAGGTGGAATGGGATGGCTTGGGAATAGCTGATGTAAAAATAAGTGCCTGATTTCACATAAATTAATGGTAACTTTCACAGAATTGAATGTAGCATATTTGAGTGTCACTCTCTGTATTAAAGTTCTATTAAGGAAGATTACAGTTAATGGATATTTAACAAAAAATATTTTTGCATAGTTGTATTGTAAATGTAACTTATGGCTGTCTTTTCACCAAAAGGTCTTATATTATTTTTTCAGGCAATACCATATGTGAAGTATTTAAAATTCTAAAAACCCACTAAGGATAATAGCTTTTGCTCTGCTTATTCACAATGTTTTATATAAAAACGACTATTTAAATTTACCTTGTATTTTGAAAGACTTTTTATGAGACTTTATAAACAAATGTGTTTACCATTTAACAGAAATTGGTTTAATAGCCATATCTCAATAGTAGCTTAAAATCTGATTTCAGTTAATGTTCCATAAAACTTGGAGGAGTTTAAAAAAATTTTACACAAAATGACTGATGATATTCTGAAATATACAATCTCTTAAAGGTGTTGTCATGGGGGTCTTTCAGTGGCAATTCACAATGCATTTCTGATTAAATAACTCTTAATCCGTTTCCTGAAGCATATTTCATGTGGCAGATTTAACCTTTAACTGAAACACTTACATGTCTATAGTAAATACTTCAGCAGCCATCCAGGAATCAAAAACTTTTTAGTAGCTTGGGGACATAAGCAGAGTGGAAAATACGCTTTTGCTCACTCACGCTCTTCAGAAGTCATTGTATTTGCCTCAACCTCTATGCACCCCTTTACTGCACTCGTGAAAAACTAATAGCCCATATTTTGGACCCAGTTGCATAGATCTTTCAGGGTGTTTGTTTCCACTTGAATTGTGCAATATATGAAAAGAACTTTGTTTGCTGAATAAGTCTTGTGACGTTTGTAGTCAGCTTAAGGGAGTTGAAGAAGTAAAAGTGGCCTGTATATGGGGGCAAAATATTGTAAGTAAATATTTACTTAGCATTATGTCAATTCACCATGTGGCAAATTACCGTCGTCCTACAGATCAAAGGGGTAGATGTTACCTGAAAGCTTACTTTGTCTGCAGGCTGCCATAGAGTTGATCACTCAGTTTAGTGATGGCCATTGATTGTCTTTCATTGCAATGGTGAGCTAAGAAAAAGCAAAAGGGTAATTCACAAAAAGTTTCGTGCCTGAGAACTTTATTGAGCATTATGAAAATCAAGTCCGACCATTACTTTACCTTTTGAAAGGAGTTCTCTTAAGATATTTATATGGCTCCCATCCCAATAGCATCTGAACACCTCATAATCTTTCATGTATTTATGTTTGCAACACCTCAGAAGAGAGGAATGCTGTTATCCCATTTTATGGCTGGGAAGCTGACACACCGAGAAATTGTGATTTGTTCAAGGTCACACAGAAGGACTCTGTCAGAGCAGGGAATTGCATGTGGAACTCTCAAATCAAAGCAGGATCTCTCTCATCCCAGGCTAATGCCCTAATTACTGAACTATCCTTTCTCCTTGCTTTATCTTATATATATGTTATGAGTAACGCCTGCCCAATTGAGTGTCTTCACTTGCATCCTGTCCCATAAATGACCATCCCTTATGCCAATCCTGTTACTTGGAGTAGTAACTGATAGATGTGTCTACTGATACTAAACAGCCAAAGAGTCTGTTTTAATGATCAGAAGAGATGCATAAAATATAAGAGGGGCATTCATCTCTTCTGGAAACTTTTATATTCAAGATGGAGTGAAATTTGGCATTTAAAAAAAGTCAGTGTTTTTACTGAGGCTGGAAACTAAAAGCTTTTACTGACAGCTTTCCCATTGTAACACTTCAATGTGGGAGGAATACACATCAAGAAGTTTTCTAATGGAATGCCTGTTACAGTAACCTATCATCCTTGTTCCTTATCAGGTTTGCATAGGGCCCCCTCTGCTCAGGTTCTCTGCTCCCAGAAACCACTCACAGACTTTGGCTTCATGCTCCCATCTGTGCTCTTTATTTACAGATTGTTATCCACCACCATCTATCAATATACAGTCCAGCCTAACAGCCTCTAGGGGCCTCATGGTTGCAGCCACTACCCAAGGGGACTTCACCTTCCTTCTGTGGTTTCTCTCTTTCAGGTTCTTTGCGGCCTCTGCACTTCCTTCCTGTGAGCCTTTATAGTAGCTTGCTAATGAGCCTGGCAGCTGCTTCTCATCAGCTCTCTCTGGACAGGTTTATTGAGCCAGCCCCAGTTCCCTTCAATTAAGACTCCAGTGGCAGAAGGCTGGCTCAGCCTGCTTTCTCCCAAACCCTGTCACAGTTACAAATTGTCACTTACTTTTTTTAAGGTTGACATAGTTGCTCTTGTGTCTTGTTTGTTTGTCCTCCAATGTTTATTTGGAAAGTTGTCACTTATATCATCCATCCAGGTTCTCAAATGTTCTTGGTGCTTTTAATGTCAAAATTTGACCTAAACTGGTAACCACCCAACTTGAATCTTTAAAACTTTATCCCTTCATTCAACCTTTTGTGTTGGGCTTGCCACTAGACGAAGGAAAAATATTCTTTGTTTTCAAACCTCAGTAAAGCTAATGTTATGCTGGTCTTTCATGATAAGATTTTAAGCCTTGCTCAGTTAGTCTCTATAGAACATACCAGACACGGGCTTTTCACCTCTGTTCTATCACTATAGAGCACCATCTAGAGATGTGATCTTAATTGTTTAATGGACCCATCATAGTTCCCATCTGTTGAAGTTTATAGAACGTATGTGGGAGTGAAACATACTCTGATATTTTTGTATGAAGTGACGTTTGGAGTGGCCTATTGGCTTGTTTTGCACTAACTTTTGTATCGTGGTGTGAAAAGAACTGGATGATAGTGATTGATTATTAGGTCTCACCAGATAACATGTGACAAAGCTGTTCCTCTACCTTGGGGTTCCAGCACTTAATTCTAGCAGTAGGTCAGGGAACTGCTTCACCCTTCGTGTTCTTCCACCCTCTAGGGGTGGGTGAGGGTAATACAGCCTCTCTAAGATGGCCACTCCCTGCTGGCTCTGTCTTGTCTCTGGTTCTTGTAGGCCCTTGCCTCTTTGCTGGGACTCTTGCCCCTCCAGTGAATGGCCGGTGGGGGGTGCCCAGTCCTACCCTTGACTCCAGGCTCCAACCCAGGGACCCTACAAGTAGCAGTCTTGCACTGTGGCTTCAGGAAAGCTGCAGGTGTCCCTGGGTTACTTCCCCATACCCCTTAACTTAATGTCCGTACCCTGCTTGGACAGGGGCCCTTCTTGGCTTTCCTTGCCAGGGAAGGCTCTTGACCTATGATAGCCCCACTGGACGTGGTAGTGCTGAATGAAATGTCCAGTTCGATCTTCCCCTTCTGGCAGGGTCTCTTCCCTCAGGCCTCCAGGCCTGGGATAGGTCCTTTGCCCTCTTCCGGCAGGGTTTTCCATCCCCAGTCTTTGTACCTGCAGGGTTTTCTCCTGCCAGTGTTCTGCTCCTACTCTGAAACCCTCCTGGCTCTTGATAGCGTCTTGCCTGCTCAAACCCTCTGGTAGCTCACCTTACTCTGACAACTCCAGCCACACCCTTTCTCTGGAGGGGAAGTTTTTAACAAGTCCCAGGCTGGGGCTTGATAGACTCCAGGTGTATTAACCTGGAGTAATCCCAGCTCAGCAACCAGGGGAAAAAGGACTTGCTGATCTATCAGCTGTCTAGAACTCTCCATTAGCTATCTGGTCTGACCCTGACACATGTTATGAAATGGTATTAGAATTCTACCAAGTAGACCTTGATAGACAAAACTGTGACATGGTGCATGGTGCACTTACTCAGTGGATGGGTCTAACAAATTTATGATGGCAAACACTCAGCAAGTGGTGACCAGTTACTTACAAGTGGGAAAGCTCATCAGGACAGTCTCATCACAGTCACTTCTAGCACTGGACAATAATAGCTTCAACCTTGTTACTCAAACTTATTTATAAGTTAGATCTACAACTTTCTGTTATCTCTTCTTACACTTATGTATTAGTGATTCATTTCCATGTAAACTCTCCTCCCCTGTCAGTACAGATTTAATGTTTGTTCAGACTGGTATTACTTTCTTTTCTTTTTCTCACAAACATGATCACATGGCGATTTCTTACATATGCACAGGTCATCTTATACTTATGCTATTTAAGGTTATCAGAAGATACTCTTAAAATTCACGGCAGGCTTCTATCTGGCCTAAATATGCCTTCTTTCCTCATACTCCAAAGAATCCTTCCTAAGTTTTCAGCAAAACTTCTGGGTTTCATATGCATCTTTTCTTTCCCAATTGCCTAACCAAGCTCTTTCCTTTTCAAATCAATGCAATTAACACCACTGCTAGTATAGCTTGCATAATGACAAAGCCCATTGATAGCATGCATACCCACAGATGTTCCTTCAATATTGTATGATAACTTCCCACTGGCTCTCTGTTGCTTTGAATATTTTGACACTCCTATCTTAAGGTCTGCGAATGTTCTGTACATATGCTCGTTAAGGCCTGCACATTTAAAGACAATGGTGTGATGACACTGCTTAGCCATACCATATGGTCTAGGGCAACACAGTCAGAGGGATCTCAGCTGATGCATTGTGGCTTTCATGTTGGAGAACTGAAAAAATTATTTTGTCCCGTATTCATCTAATCTTGGAATTAAGCAGGACAGTGGCCTGTCATAACATGTTTGTGTCCCATACTGGAACTGTCCGACTCACAAGGTTACCCAATGTTTGCCTTCTCCAGCATTTGCAACCTTAGCTTGAACTTGTCCCCATTGCCTTAGCCCTATTGTGCAATTTTGGGTTTCTTGAACCCACATGCTGGAATCACTCTGTAGTACATCATGACATAGCCAGGTACCATGCTTCATGGAAAAACATGAGGACTGGGGGGCTTTCCAGACTCCTCTAACCCATCCTTAACCGTATCAGAGGATGAATGACCTATTCCTTTAAGATAGAACCTACAATGGCAAGTTACAACATATCTATGGACCGGGCACTATACACTCTGAATACCTCACTTAGTCCTGTGGCCACTATTGCTGCTAGGATCATAGGAAGGATACATGTTTCATCCAGCTTGCACCTTTTCTCAGCAAAATAGACCTTTGAGTAGCAGCTAACCTGGCACCAATCTACTCCTTTTATTTTTGTCCGTTGTTCCAATATCTTACTTGTTATGAACCCAGTCACTTCCCCACCTTGAATTCTCTTTAGTCCTACCTGTAGTTCTTGAATTAAGAAGCTACCAGGCAATAAACAGGTACATGCCTTTGATGTATTAGGATGGTTTGTGGGTTTTTTTCCTATTTCATTGCTTGATGTTTCCACTTCCCTAAACAGGTGTCCTGTTATCCCAGCTTCCTGAACATGCTTTAAATCCTCCCCTATATCCTCATTGTGTTTCAACTTTAGCAGGTATTGTAAATTGAACTTTCATTCTCTGATTTTCTTCCCACAGTACTGTGGTACTCACGTGATTCCATATTGACATTCCCTACGCCCCAGCTCCTAGTATTGTTCTTATATCTTTTTTTATCTCTCTTCCCCTGAGTAAGATAGAGATGCTGTGGTAATGTTAAAATTAGTTAAATACAATACTACAGGTGTCATTTGGTATTGTACATTATTGTGCATAATCTAATGTTCACGATTTAGCACTAATCCATTATCAGGTCCTGCTTCTGTTTCTGGGCATGGGTCATTATCTTGCTTCAGTTTTGGAGTATGAGGCATTTTTACTCCCATATGTTCCAGAATGGAAGTGGAATTCAGTCCTTAATTGCATTCAGAGAGAGGGTCAAAATCTCACACCATTCTGGCACGGTAGGGGAGTCACGGGGGGTGGTATTTCAGTGATGTGCATATTATCTGCTCTCTGTGGATGGTTAAGTTAGCAATTACCAGCCCATTTAAAAATTCCAAGTCCCTGCTCCTGAGAGTTGCTTGTACTGCAGGATCCTCCCCCTTGGCTGCAGTCCAATCTGTACCAGAACACAGACATTTCTGCACATTTGCCTAGGAACCATAAGGCTAGGGTAGCTTTCACCCCTTTGTGCGCTGTCACCGCCTTGTTCCTTTTCTGTATCACGAATTCCATAACTCCTGATGTAGTAGGCATTATGCCTCCCACAGTGATCAACACATGAAAGAGAAAACAAATTCTTGCTTCCCTCTTTTGACATTAGTAGATTAACTTGTGTCTTTTCCCTTATGATTTCAGCTGCATAGCATGCAACCATTGATTCACCACCCCTTCTTATCCTTTACCTAAACTAGATACAACGATGGACTAGTTCTGTGCATTATGTAGCAGGAATCCTTCCAACTGGCTTTTGGAAAGGGCTTTTTACCTGAGACACATTACACAAGTACCTGATCTCCCACTTCATGCTCCTTGCCAGAGGCGTAGCCAGAAAAATACCTTTTCAGTTTTCACTGGGCTTCCCCTGAATTAAGCAGCTCACATTTTATTTGCATATTTCATCTGTGAATACATTTTTCTCAGGTGAAAACTTTTTTTTTGGCCTGGGCTCTGTTAACTGCTGTACTCTCTTTTTTGCTACTCCTTTGATTTCTTTTTCTGAGTTTAGACCAACTTAGGTCAGTACTACTTTTTGCTACACTTAAAGCATTTTTTTTCTGACAGTCTTAGCTGCTGCTATTTATTTTTTCTTCTTGAACTTACTAGGTATTTAACCCCCTTTTTTTTTTAAATCAGCATTCCCTTTAACACTTTCACTACCCCAATTGTCTAGTCTTTTCCTAGCTTTGCAGTTCTTAGAGTTGTGCAGAACTTCTTCTAACATCACATTCCTTTTCACTGAGCTTTAAACTTTTTCCCTTTTTGCCCAGAGTGACCGTTTTCAGCCGATGTATTCTGCAACATTAAGATTTTCTGTGTGGCTTTTTATGCTTTTTTCCAGCTTAGTCCATTTCTGTAGCCATGTCTGCAAATCTCCCGAGAGACACGGACCACAAAAAATGAGTAATAGAAAAGCTTTCTACTGTGACATCTAAGGGTTTAATAAGCCAGTAAGTGCTTCTTGCCCTGTCACTCCAGTCATGGTAATACATGGTTGTGTAACTTTCCTGGCCCTGAGTTCTAGATGTTAGCGATAGATGCCCCTCTATCAAGTGTAGCTTGCTCATGAATAACAGATAACACATTGGGGCACCGGCATCCCTACTCATCCAAGGTAATGTGGGTAAGACTCCTGAATCAGTGAGAGGAGGGTTGGTTTCCCTACTGGTCGGGGGTGGGGAGGAGGGAGGAAGCAGTTCCAGCTGACAGACACTGCCCATCCCTGAGGTCCCCTCCTGAAGCCACTGCACCACCTCTTCCAGTTCCTCATTATGTCTCTAAACCTCATAAGTGAGCCGGGGGCATCCCTGGCCACCTTCTTTTCCTTGGCCTCACCCTCTACAATAGCCAGGGTACCCTGGCAACTCTCAACCCTGAAAGCTTTAGCCTCATCCACTGGGTGCTTTATTCTGACCCTCCAAAGTGTGGGGGAAAAAGCACTTTCTGCTTTTTTAACCAAAGTCTTAACTTTAGTACAACCCCTATCGAACACCATTTTAATTGCCTCTCTCGCCCCTGTAAGTAGCCCATTTATAACAAGTTATGAGTAGCCTGGATCACCACTAACTGGATTATTCATGACCAGAGAATAAGCACACCAAAAAAAAAAACCAAACCAAAAAGAACGTTGCTCTTTATATTCTGCAAGGGACTCCTTAGATTTCTGCTTTATAGCACTGACAGCGGTAGTTGCTGCATCAGACCCCAATAAAACTCAGATATCTCTGAACACAGGAACTGCCGCTGTCCCTGACCTCTATAGCCCTAGGGAATATGCAGCCAGACGCAGAGCCAACTCCATTCTGCAAAATTCTCTCCCAGCCTTCTCTAGTCAGTTCATAAAATTCAGCCTGCTCTCTAGTGTTCATAAACCGCTTTAACACTTCCTCTATGCCCCTGGTACTGGGACAAGGACCTATTTCTTTCATTATGTCTATCTCCTCTGATGAAAGGTTTTTAACCTTCACTTTTGTGCGTGTTCCGCTCTGGTTGTTTGGACTGTAGATGTGAATATAAGCGCCACAGGGGCAGCTTTACAGTCCAGATTGCTTAAGGAAGGAAAAAGTGGACGATAAGGAAGTGGAGCCTCAGACAATACAGCACTGTCCACATTAATGCTTTCTCCAGCCAAAAATCTCACTGTCTGATTAAAAGCGCCTGCCAGTTCTGTGTTCTCCAGTGACACGGCTTCCAGCTGTGCTTGTAGAATGCCGTTCTGCTCCTTACGAGACTCACATTCTTGAGCTGCTTTCTCAATCAAAGCCTCGGAATTTGGAACACACTGTACCTGTAGCTCAGTGGCCTTGTCTCTCCGCTCTTGTCTCTGCCTCCTGCATTTCTTTAAGTTGTGTGTTATCTTTTTCTGCATTCTAATATGGGCTTCATCTTACTTCATAAAAGCTCTGGCTCGTTGTCAAACCCTGAACTATCACAACTTCTCTCCTTTTCTTGGCAACTTTTTTTGTTGCCAGAAAAGTTTCTTGCAAGTAGATTAGCCACTGCTTCAAGCAGATTTTGGTTTGTGAGGTGGTCCACCTCCTTAAGGGGACCCCCACCATGTCTAGCCAGATATTCATCTACATATCTCCCCAGCGATTCCATTGCCCCTTAAACCCCTCAGTACCCTTAGGTTATGGTCCCTTGGATGTTGGCAACTAGGCCAATCTGCAAACTGCCTGTTTTATTGGATTGAGATTCACTTACTCAGCAGATGGGTCTAACAAATCTTTATTAAGGCAAAACCACTCAGCAGGGGTGATCGGTTACTTACAAGTGGGAAGCTGATCAAGACCATCATCTCCAGCAACGGACAATACAACTTCAACCTCCCTTTGTTATACAATGTATACCTTTTTTGTTATCCTTTCTTATACGTATGTATTAGTGTCTCATTTCCACATTAACTCTCCATCCCGTCAATCAGTACAGATTTCGTGTTAGTTCAAACTGATCTTCTAGCTTTCTAACTACTTTCTTTTCTTTTACCCACAAACATGATTACTGTGCAATTTCTTACCCATGTGCAGTTTTGCTTATGCTTACGCTGTTAAACATTATCAGAATATAGTCTTAAAATTCGCAGCAGGCTTCTGTCAGGCCAAAATATGCCGTTACTCTCAGCCATAGTTTAAGTACAAGTGATCATGACTTGATTTCATTCTGCTTGTATATTATAAATGAGGTCTCGACCAGCAATGCATATACAGTAGAACCTCAGAGTTACAAACACCTTGGGAATGGAAGTTGTTCATAACTTTGAAATGTTCAATAATTCTGAACAAAACAGTATGGTGGTTCTTTCAGAAGTTCACAACTGAACATTGACTTAATACAGTTTTGAAACATTATAGAAGAAAAATGCTGTTTCTAGCCATCTTAATTTAAATGAAACAAGCACAGAAACAGTGTCCCTCCCTTGCCAAATCTTTTTTTAAACTTTTCCTTTATTTTTTTATTAGTTTACATTTAACAAAATATTGTCTATATTTGCCCCTTTTTATTTCTGCTGCTGTCTGATTGCGTACTTCTGGTTCCAAATGAGGTGTGTGGGTGACTGGTCAGTTCATAGCTCTGGTATTTGTAACTCTGAGGTTTTACTATACTTGGCACTTCAATAGGGCCAACTGCACAAAGCTAAAAACAATTGTGAGTCAAATCATCTGGGAGAGAACTTAATCAGAAAAATTTGAATGATAAGGTTCTTGAACGATTCCCAATTACTAGCTACCCAAAAAGCTACAATCCCATTAAGGATGAGAGGTGTTCTGGTTAAAAAAAATCGACCTGCCTTAGAGGTTAAGCAAAGGCATCTATTAAAAAATATGTAACAAAGAGGAAGTTAATAGTAATGAATATATATATCATAAGTTAGGAATTGTAAAAAAAACTTGTAAGGAAAGCCCAGGGACACAAGGAGAAATCTATGGACAGCAGAGTTAAGGCCAGTAAGAAGGAGTTTTTTAAATGTTAGGAAGAAAAAGAATCCTGTTAGTGGTATTGGTCTATTACTAGATGAAAATGGTAGAATTATCAACAATAATGCAGAAAAGACAGTTGTGTTCAATAAACATTTCTGTTCTATATTTGGGGAAAAATCAAGATTGTGTAGTCTCATCATATGGTGATAACTGTTTTTATTCCGCTAATATCTCTGAAGGATGTTAAACGGCAGCTACTAAAGTTAGACATTTTAAAATCAGCAGGTCTGGATAACTCGCATCCAGGAGTTTTAAAAGAGCTGGTTGAGGAGCTTGCTGGACAGTCCACATTAATGTTGATTTTTCAATAAATTGTGAGGCACTGGGGACGTTCCAGAAGACTGGAAGAAAGCTAATGTTGTGCCAGTTTTTAAAAAGGATAAATGGGGATGCCCTGGGTAATTACAGACCTGTCAATCTGACTTTACTCCCTAGCAAGATAATGGAGTGGCTGATACAGGACTCACTTAATGAACTATTAAAGGAGGGTAATGTAATTAGTGAAAATCAACAAGGGTGTTTGGAAAATAAATCCTGTGAAACTAACTTGATGATTTTTTTGAGATTACAAATTCAGCTGATTAAGCTAATAGTGTTGACATAATATACTTAGCCTTCTCTGAGGCATTTGACTTGGTATCACACAACATTTTGCTTAAAAAACTAGAATGATATAAAAATAATGACATGTTAAATGGATTAAGATCTGACTAACAGGCCTCAATGTAGTGGTAAACGGGAATAGTCATCGAGTGGGTGTGTTTCCAGTGACGTCCCGCTGGGATCAGTTCTTGGCCATACGCTATTTAATAGATTGGTCAATGACCTAAAACCATAAAATCATCACTGATAAAATTTGCAGATGACACACAAATTGGGAGAAAGGTAAATTAATGAAGAGGACAATTCATTAATTCAGTGCGATCTGGATTGCTTGGTAAACTGGGTGCTAGTGAACCATATGTGTTTTAATACAGCTAAATAAAAATATATGCATCTAGGAACAAAGAATGTAAGTCACACTTATAGCATAGGAGAGACTGTCCCGGGAAGCAGTGACTCTGAAAGAGATTTGGCGCTCACGATCGATAATCGACTGAACATTAGCACCTACCGTAACTCTGTGGCCAAAAGAACTAATGCGATCCTGGGATGCATAAATGGGAATCTTGAGTCAGAGTAGAGGTTGTTTTATCTTTTGTATTTGAAACTGGTGCAACCGCTGATAGAATACTGTGTCCAGTTCTGCTGCACACAATCCAAGAACGATGTTGATACATTGAATAGAGTTCAGAGAAGAGCCACGGGGATGATTAAAGGATTAGAAAACTTGCTTCAGATTGAGGTCCTGGAATCTATCACTGTAGTTAGCTTAACAAAAAAAGGTTATGGGGTGAGTTGATTACGGTCTGTAAGTATCTATATGAGGAACATGTTTGATAACGGGCTCTTAAATCTAGCAAAGAAAAGTAAAACATGATCCAATGGCTGCAAGTTGGAGCTAGACAAACTGGAAATAAGATGTACATTTTTAACAGTAAGAGTAATTAACCATTGGAACAGTTTGCTAGGGGTTGAATCCGGATCACTGACAAATTTTTAATTCAAGATCAAATCTTTTTCTAAAAGATATCCTCCAGGAGTTACTCTGGGGAAGCTCTGTGTCTTTTGTTATACAGGAGGTCCGACTAGGTGATCACAATGGTCCCTTCTGGCCTTGGAATCTATGAACAAATTTGAACATCGGGACATTTCCCAGGTGAGGTAGAGAGAGGATCCCTAGACTAGCCAATAGCCTAATAGTAGGGCACTCACCTGGGATATGGGAGACAACCCAAGTTCAAGTCCCTGGTACAAGTCAGGCAGAGCAAGGATGTGAACTTTGATGTCCCGCATCCCAGGTGAGTACACTAACAGTTGGGTTATTGGCTGTTCTGGAGTAGGGGTGAGGGGTGCAGGTCTCTTTCAATTTTTCATGACAAATGTTGAAAGGGCTCAGTTTCATCCCAACAAATAAGTGTAAATGTTTTTTGAAAACTTTTTTCCCTCCCTCCCAGCTCTAAGCTACAGTGTTAAACTGGCTAGTTCTAAGCTGGCTTTACTTCTCATAAATCAGTGCTAATTTTTCGAGCCGTCTTTCTCCCCACCCCATCCTAATCTCTCAGGTTCATATGAATATTGAATGTCTAAATTTTGATGCTTGATATTTGAAATCAAGTTAGTGAGAATTTTTAAGCTTCCACACAGAGCTATAGCAGTTCCACCAAGCTTCATGTTTTCCAAGAAACTAGAAGTCAGTAGCTCATCGTTCACAAGATAAATCCAGTCATGGGATTACTATCAAACAGAAAAGGAGTCAAGATCATGCAAAGATCTAATTACCTTGTTTATGTCTGGGTATGTGGACAGCATTGTAGTTTGTCATTTTAGGATTGAGTGCTAAAAATCACTTATCTGGTTAATATGGGAAAGAATGAGAAACAAACAGAAATGTGGGACTGGAACAAAACAGTGGGTTGTGGTGTTTAAAAAAAAAAAAAATCATTTACTCCAGAGATATAGGAGCTAACCTTTCAAATGCATTGAATGTGGTTTTGAAGAGTAGCTTCTCATTCCTCAGATTCAAAACTCTCTTTAAGGCCTTGTTTCTGCTCTGAAGAATAAACGAGTTCCCTGACTAAGTGCTCAGGAACTTTTTTTTCTCTTACTGGGTTTGAACAGCAACAAGAAGGTTACTAATATAGACAAGCCATAGTAGTATTAAATATAAATACAGAAGCTTAGCACCTGTAATGGAAAATTTTCTAATGGACAATTTTATCCTATGTAATTAGTTGGGATAGTGTTAATAATATGCCTTAATGCTTGTAAGGGATGTCAAATGACAGTTGGGTTTTCTGAGACAGTTTGTTTAAACACAATAATTGAAGGATTTTTTTAAATGAAAATGTTACGTCTTGGGTAGTATTCCAGTAAAAAAGTATTTAAGGTTTGAGTAATTGCAGCTATAAATGTAATAACTTGCTAGAACTGCTTTGCTGTTTTGTGCTGTACATTTAGATACATTCCTTACATTCTTCAGTCAAATGCACTAAGGACTCATGAAAATCATTCTGAATATTGCCAACAAAGCAGTGTTGTTCTTGGGTTCCTTTATAGAAGCCATGAAGGAAGAACCTGAAATACTCTTTGAGGACCTGCTCGAAAAGGCCAAAGCTGGAGAACCAAAAGCACAGACAGAGGTAATTTTATATGTTTTGTGTCACTATTTTTTTATACTCTAGAAGCCATTTATTCTATAAATGGATACAGCCATTTATTCTATAAATAGATACAGCTAACAAACATTTTATTTTATCTGAAATCGTATGTGTAGAGCGTGCTGGAAACAGCTTTGAACATCAGTGAAACTTCATCCAGCATTGTTGTGGTTTAAACTGAGAAAATGTTACTATACACCGTCAACTCTTATGGTGCTATTATCTCTTTCAAAACTGTTTAGTTGAGCCACATCCTTTGTTAGAATTTTATATTGTTCAAAGTGAAGTGATGCCAAATACCTCCTTGGCCTGGAGGAATGATCCGTTACCTAGGAAGGATATCAGATTTCCCAGGTTCCAGTCCAGCATGAGTCTTTGGGGTAGATGTGAGAGTTAACTTTAGATTTTAAGCATTATGGAGGTAGGGAGTGTCCTTTATTTTTTTGTGTTTTGTCCGGTGCCTAGTACAATGAGATAAGAGGGAAGCGTCCATGTAGTGACTATTGGATACTCTTTTGATTTAATTTGTTACCATTGGAACATTCAACAGTAAGGCTCCAAAGCACCATGGTTATACAAATAATGAATAATACTAGAGGAATGCTGTAAACACAGTAACTCTGAGTTGTTTCAAGGTTTGGGAACAGCTCAACAGCACCAACCAAGGACAGTTTACAAATGCACAAATTATGTTTCCTTGCATGGTAGATTAGTAAGGGCATCATGTATACAGGATTGAGGTCTTTCTGTAACTTTCCTCATCTGTGCTGAATAAATACATTTTAAAAAACCCTTTAGCTACTGAAACTAGCTACCATTTGGCTCTTCAGTGACATAGGGGAATTAAGTTGGTGGTCTTAGTTGGAGATATTTGTTAGCAGCTTTAGGCCTTTTTCTATACTAAGAGATTGCCTTGGTTAAGATTTAAAATTCTAGCTAAACCGGTACAAACACCTAATGTAGTTGCATTTAAACCAGGTTAATCTTCAATTTAAAACACTTCAGATAAAATGGTTAAATTACTATCTGAATCAATAGAAGCAGAGGTTAAAGGAGTTTAAATTTGTCTACATTAAGAGTTTGCACCTATATAACTGGATTAATTTTTAAATGTACATGGTCAAACAGATGCACTAATTTAGCATAGACCAGGCTTGAATGGGATTGAGACAGTAATGTCGTCTCACTCTTACAAATGGCCCCTCTAGGCTGCAATGCAATCCAATTTAAAAAATTGGAGTGCACAATCAGGAGTGAGAATAGGATACTGCAGCTGCACTGTGGAAGACTTCCCAACAGGAGAGTAAAAGAATGATTTTAGGATTGGTGCTAACATCCTTCAGCCCTCTCACCAGTATATGTCAACCCTGCTATTCAAGCGCCAGTCTTGAGAGCAAAGCCGTCTAAATAGTTCCTGGCCCCTGAAATGGCCAACACCTTTGTGGGTAATGGTATTTTGAGCTTGGAGGATGCTTGTCACCAGAACCCTCAGTTTGGTTCCAGTTCCAGCAAAGAACAAAAACCTGTAATTTCTAGTTGATTAAGAAATATATAAACCAAAATAGTAGGAGAATGAAGCGTGGGGAGACGCAGAAAAAACTGATCTGTGCTGATGATTTGTTCCTTTTGGCTGACAGCAAAGAGGAATCGGTAAATATGGTATCCGAGTGGGCATCTGTTTGGGTTTACCTTCAAACCATGATCTTCAAAGAAAACTGAAGTTATGCATTTAGGCAGGGTGGAAGAAGAGAAGCTGTTGACTGAAGTATCAGAAGAGAAGCTGAATCAGAAGAATTTATGTACTTGAGAATTACACGCCATCGGGGAGAGATCTTGAAAACTGAAAAGAACCCCGTGTGCATAGGTGACAGTGAAAAAGGTGGTTAGGAGTACTGTGGGGCCGGCAATTAAGTGGAAAAATTGTATATTCTGTATTTGTCCCTGCCTGCTCTGTAGTTTGGAAACAGTAAGTCTTATGGAAATGGAAAAGAAGACGATTCAAGTAGTAGAAAATAATGTACTGACGAGATTGGCAGGCAAGCAGAGAGTAGACTGTGCATGTGGAAGAAATTAGGGACAAGATGAACTTGGGACTCAGTGATAAACTGGAGAGAACACATTTTGAGATGGGCTGGACATGTGATAAGAAATGGAGAACAAACATTAAAGAAAGCATGGGAGGAAGAGGAAAGCAAGAAAGGATATGGAAGACTGATGATACAATGGAAAGAATTTAAAGGAAATTTCAAAAGAAAAGACTGGAACTCGAAGACTGGACACGGGGTTTGGAAGGAGTGAGACAGAATCGTGGCACCTCTGACCCCCTCCCTATAAATGGGAAAAGGACTCGAGAATGAAGTGTAAGAAATATGTAAACGGAAACCCTGTGTTATTGGTGGAAGGTACATTTGTGTTAGTTCAAATCAACTTTCCTTCTGTTTTCTTCTATAAAATCAAAACCTGTTTAACACCAAGCACAACCAGGTTAATGATATTCTGGACTAATAAACAAATTGGCCATCATCCTAGGCATTTATTAACATAGGATATGGTCTTTGCATTCTTGTCCAGAAGCACACTCATGTTACTGTTGCACTACAGCAACTTTTAAAAAATGTTTAAATGAAAGATGTGCAATAACAAGCAAAATGGACTATCAAACCTCCTCTTCTCTTCCCCCACCCCAGTCCGCCTTCCCTGCTTACATATCAAGAAGGCTCTTGTCCTGAAGATAACAATATGTTTTCAGTGTTAATTGTGTTTTGTCTCAAAATAAACAAGGGAAGCAAGAGGAAAGCAAGATAACAAATCTTCCTTAAAGTATTTAAATAGTTTCACTCATGGCAGTTTGAGAGTCCCCCCTCTTTTTTTTGGGGGGGGAAGGAATGTGTGTGTCCCATTGGGGCATGGGGGGGTGTATCTTGTGCAGAAGTGAGTGAGAATGAGAAGCTGAGATGGTGATCCCTGTAGCTTGCTGACAGCCTAAAAAGTTGACTAGAACAAATCACTCAAAGTTCAGGAACTTGCACAAATCACTATAAGGCTATATAGAAATAACCTGGCACTCAGTGTCTTGCCTCTGTTACAGGGATATATGTACAGTACTTTTATGGAAAAATAACTATAGTAATTATGCAAATGAGACACCCACAGTTAGAACTGCATAATGGAGAAGAGGCAGTGATGTGTCTGTTACTGCACAGGATCTCTGTTCTTGCATAGTTGAGACCATTCCGTTTCAGTTAGCAGAGAACAATGGTATGAAGGAGCGAGCATGCATGTTAGAGGAGTAACCTGAAGATGTACAATGATGATTTGATACTAACTACCTCTTTCTGCCTCAGCTCATGATCTAAACAAGGAGCATCCTCAAATTAACATTAAACTACCTGATAAGCTGGTATGTGCAGAAATGGATATTGTATAATCACCTCAGTTGAAAGGCTTCCAGCCATTTTAAAATTTGATAACTCTTGCACAAATGTTTTCGTTTGAAAACTTTACCAGCAATCTAATTAAAAGCCCCTATTGCACAATCCTCATTCAGAAAGAGCAGATCACACACAACCTAGTGCACAGCATCTTTCAGAGCAGTTTCATGGAAAGGCTAGATACAGGTTGCTGTGGTTTTTCTGTTAAAACTTTCAATACTTAAAAAAACAAAACAAAAAACCCCCCTCCTATTCCAATAACTTATGTATCTTAAAAACCAAAATAAGGGTAAAATGTTCTCTTTAGAAGGTAGCTATCCACAGATGCTGCTACTGTACCTTAAACAGAGAGCTCCATCATAAAGCCCAAATACTGGGCTGTGGTTCCTTGTGCAGCAGTCATTCTTATGGCTGATTCCTTGATTTTGTGTTGGTAGATAGCAGTTTATGTAACTATGGGATATTAGTAGAGGAGCTGCATTAACTGCTGCTTTTCTTGAGTTTAGTTAAAAACCTGATGGCTATAAATATAAACACTGTAGGAACAGTTGTTTTTGGCATAGGCTTTATTGCCACGTAGTTTGCTCAAAGCAATAACTGCCTTATAAATCTTGCTAACACTACATCTGCGTGGTGACAAACTGTCAGTGACTCTACTTGTACCTAAGCTAAATTCTTGATTTTTTTTTTCCCACTTCCTGCCCTGTACTCGCTTCCCACATCTGCCACTACATCAGTGTGCTTTTCTGCTTCATCAAGTGAGCCAGCCATGGTAGTGTTTGTATATTGTCACTTTGGTTTACTAAGGCTGGGTCTACAATGACGGCGGCAAATTTTGCCACTGTCAGATCAATTGCTCTGGATCGACTGAGCGGTCTGTGTAGACGCACTCAGTTGATCCAGCAAGCGACACAGGAAAACTACCCCGGTAAGTGGCATAGTGCCAGTAAGTGGCATAGCGCCGGTAAGTAGCTGTTCCCTTCAACGCAGCACAGTGTGGATGGCGTGCCGAGGAGACACTGCAAAGTCAACGGGAGATATGCAAGTGATTTATGTCACTTGCGTATTTCCCATCGACTGCCGCCGAATCGCAAAGGTAAGTGTAGACCGGGCCTTAGTCTGAGTTCTCTTGTCTATTTGCATCTTTTCTGGATAGCTTCATGCTATGTATTTAATCATAAAGGCCCTGATTCTGCAAACGGATTTATGTGCATTGGTAGGTGTAAGAGTCCGCCTGTGGACATCCAGCTTGAGAATTGGGGCCCAAGTCAGACCTGCTAACCTTCCAAGAGAAGTTCAGGGTTTTTTTTTAAGGTGGGGATGTGTAGCATTGCAGAATCATTCAAAAGAATAATTAGCAATTCAGTTCTATAGCATATATGCAGTTTCATTCGGGTGGAGTGTGGGGAACAGATTATTTGAAGCATTCAGTATTTTGGGATTCATAATGGTACAATATTCTTGGATTCACATTATTTTCCTTTCATCTGTAACCATCAGTATGATCATCACCCTCCACCCCACTTAAAAGGGTTGAACGAGTTAATGGAAGGCAATTCCTGGATGCTCCATCTACACGAGCATAATGACTAATTGCTTACAGCCATTTTCAGCAACAGGTCCCCTCTGATCTCATGAGTACTGGTATTAAAACTATAACTGCAACCTTTTGTGAAACTCTTGCAGCATTTGCTTTGCTTTTGTTTCCAAAAATGGTGGTACAAGAAGTAGCTCTGCTAATTTCTTTAATGTGATCGGATGCATATAGTCTGTACTAGTTAACCTATACGTGTATGCAGTTTTTCCAAATATTTTTCTTACCTGATATGTATAAATGATATCTTCATTGCTATTAATTTGAATAAATCAGGAAAAAAAATTGGGACTTCAGAGAGCTATATATTTCAGCCTTTGTGAGCCATTGTTAATTTCATCCTCCTCATGAGCTAATCATACTCATTATCTGATCTGACCTCAAGATAGCTCCTCTGTTAGCAATCAGGTACTTCATTGACCATAGTCTCTTTCCGTATCAAGGCCCTCTACAGAGAGATGATGTCATCTGAATTCCTGTCTGTCACTGATACCCTTGCTATGGCACTTCATTTAGCATTTTTAAAGTTAATGTAGCAATATTTTTAAAAGCTTTTGAACTAATTAAGGAGTTCTGTTTATTCACCCTGCTTTTTAGATGGGAAAACACTACTTGAAATTAGCGGAAGAACAGGATGAAGAACTCAACAACTGTAGTGCTGTTGACTGGCTGATTCTTGCTGCTAAGCAGGGTCGAAGGGAAGCTGTCAAACTGTTGCGTAGATGCTTAGCAGACAGAAGAGGTATGGATTCTTTAGGAGCTTTAACTGTATTCTATTTTTAGTCTGTACTTTAGCTACAAATACTCTATCCATTAAAGTATTGGGGAGACAGGTTACAATATATTTTAAAGTCAGGGCATATTTGAAGCAAAATTATTTGAGCAGCTGTTGGCAGCATGTTAGAGTAGTTAATTAAAAAGGACAACATATGATTCTGCTTAGACAAGTACTTGTCAGTCATGTACTTGGATTCCTTCATTAGAGTCTTGCTTCTTATCACATCTCATTGAATCTCTTTATCCTTGCCTTTAAGGTTAATCTCACACCCCACCTACAGATCTGCTGCTGTTCTCTTCTGCCCCTCTCATTCTCCCTTTATTCTTCTCAATGCTCTTGCCTAATTGGTTTCCTGTACTGTATTCTCCCACTTCAAGATTCATGCCTTTCCCCATCCCACTTCCTATGCTTGGAATAGTCTCCCTCATGTCTGCCAAGTATCTGATCTCTTCTTGAAACCCACTTCTTTACATAATACTTCCTACCTTGTTCTCCTCCCCAGTGCTCTATCCATGTCATCTTTTACCTGAACTACTGTTCTTGTGTCTTCCCTCCCTCCATCTGTTCAGATTAGACTCTTTGGGACAGGGAACATATTTTATGCAATCTGTAAACTGCACTATAAATTTAAGATATGTGTAAATAATTTTTGTTGGTAAGCTCTGGACACAGAACAATGTAGGAAAGATGAAGTGTGAATCAGCTTGTCCAAAAACTTAGAAATAAAGTGAAAAGAATAACAAATTGTGAGCATGTCTGTCACTTCTTCCTGAGATGTGAGATGAAGATGATGATGATATCTAATACACTTTCTTTTCTTGAGGCATCACTTCTGAGAATGAGCAAGAAGTGAAGAAATTATCATCTGAGACTGATCTGGAGAGGGCTGTGAGAAAAGCTGCCTTAGTTATGTATTGGAGGTTAAATCCAAAGAAGAAGAAGCAGTTAGCAGTTTCTGAACTGCTGGAGAATGTTGGGCAAGTTGACAGTGAAGGTTGGTATCCAGTACCCCAACAGAAGACATTGATTTTTGCATTAGTGTCTAACTAAAAGCAGAACACAACTGAAAATCTAAATGAATGTAAAAAGTAATAGATAAACTGAATAAAATAAGTGTGTAACCCATTCATGAAAAATAGTTGTGGTAATGACCTGCTCACTCTAACTCAATAAAGCCGATTCATATGCTTTCACAAGTCTTGCTTATGAATGGTGGTTTACTTAAGTACCAATGAAGACTAACAAAGATTAGAAATGACTAACTCTTTAGTCAAAACTCAGTATCTTTTAGAAAAACATACTCTCAATTATTTTGATATAAACACTATTCCTCTTTTTAACACTGTAGCTGAAATCAAACTGTACTGTTGAGGTTACTTTCTCTGCTTTCAAAAAGCACATGATCCATCGAGTTCTGCTTTTAGCATAAGCTTTGTGTTTCCATTCAATCTACGCAGTACTTTCAAGAAATTCAGCAGATTCCCACTCAGTGCCCTGTTGTTGCGAAGGGGTGGTGGATGGGTCATGGAGTTTTCACCTTTCCCAAAGGATCACAACTGCTCTGGAGAGAGCTTTGCTTGTCCCTGAGTAGAGCCTTCTTACAGGATTTCTGCCACAGCAGGACCTGGTAGCATATGACCTTTTGTAAACCTTTGTTTCATTTGATGTGAGACGCTACTGCCCTGTATATATTTGCTGCTTTAGTTAAAGCCATTTGTTGTTAGTGTGTTCACTTAATGACTACTTTGTCAACTTCTCTTATTGTGCAGATGGTGAAAAACAACCTGGCCCAGTTCCAAAGTCTGTACAGAAGCAAAGAAGAATGCTGGAGCGATTAGTAAGCAGTGAATGTAAGTGCACACATCCCATTTGAAACATAATGACCTTGATTTTAGTTTATTTTGCTAAACAATTTTGCACCAGCAGTAAGTTTTAGTTTAGTTTCAACTACAGTATACTAACCTAGCACGTTTTTATCTTCTGAGTGCACAGCATTTAAGCTTAACATCTAATGTACAAAAGCTCTCCATCCTGTCAGTTACCTTGCTGTAACCATTAAACCACACTCTCATGCATTCTTACGTCTCCTACATAAATACTTGATTAAACAGATCTTCCACACCCCACCAACCTTCGAGAAGAAACGTGGTGTGAAAACGAAGGATAGCCCACTGTCCTTGTGTTTTAGCTGTCTTCACCTATAACTCCAAGAGATCCAGGTTCAAGCTCTTGGACTCCAGAGTTAAATCTAGGGAGGAAATCTCTCTTCTTATGGCCAAGTAAGATACAATTTTGCTGGAGTGCCCAGCTGAGAAAAGTCAGTGGTGTTCCTGAAAAGGAAGGAGCAGCTACTGAAAACACCTCAAAATTATTACTGGCTTACTCTTCTATATGCTGGGGAGAAGAGAGCCCCATTCACTTTTTAATTTGTAAAAATGCAACTTCTAGTAGGGAGCTGTATATTCTATGGGTAAGAAGTTCTGGATCAGCTCTTATGACACCTATACAAGAAAATGAATAGGTTTTAAAATGAAGATAAGATTAAGCTTTAAAATCCTGGCCTGGGGCATGAAGATTCCAAATTATTGGGAAGGAAGAGGGAAGGGCTGGCCTCATAACTAGTTCTCAACATCAGGACTACTGCTTGCTTAATAAATAACACAGAAAGGTAGATGAAAATAACCAGTGTAAAGAGAGGTGCTCTGTTGATCCTTTCTTTCAGTAGAGGAGCAAAGAGACACTTGACAGGATGAAAAGGCAACAAATTTAAAACTGATGACAGTCAGTCACCTCCATTTCTCCCCACAAAGCATTAAGCCATGATACGTGCCACCACAAGAATGAGGATGGGGTGTAATAGGATTGATTAAAGGATTAAACATGTCAGATGGGAAATAAAAATTACAATAGCTAGGATTTAAAAATAAAACACACATGGGATATCAACCTCCCTGCTTCAGCATGTAAGCCAGCAGTCAACTGGTTGGTGCTAGAAAGATCATCCCCTCCCCTCACTGCTCAGGATATGTAGGCATGTCAATGCATAATTATGAATTATCTGGGTTTACTTATTCCTCTGAAGATTCTGATATGAGTGAGGCCTGCCGAGCAGGATACCAGCCTACATGGAGCATTCATTGGTCTGACCCAGCATGCCAATTCCTTTATTCCAGCCATGGCTTTGAACGTGCTAATCTTCATATATGTTCCCTATTTTTTAAGAAAAAAAATTGAAAAAGGGAAAACTTGGATAAACACTAGAACTTAAAGACTTAAAAATAAGAGGGTGATGGAACAGAGTTACAAACAATGTATATTGTACCAAGAATATTGTAGCTAAACCTAAACTTTGGTTATGGCCATGTACAGAACAATTCTAATTCCATTTTCATACTAATGTATAAAACGTAAAAATTCATCTGGAGACTGCCTCACTCTCCTTCGGGGCTATTTTAAATATCCTACTGTTTTTAAAAACTACTACTGTATAATAGTAAATCTACAATGTACTATATAGATACTGATACAAAAGTTGGGAGGACATGGCTAGCTGGCCTAAGTTTTGGGTTTGACATATCTAAACTTCAGGTTCAAATCCAATCAGGGTCACTGTTCTCCTCTCCTTCTAAGTACTCTATGGCTCATTATATGTATAGGGGACTCTGCACTGAGGGTAACATTCTTAGGATGAAGCGGGGCTTTTGCTGGTTTTACATTAACTTTTTCATATTTATGAAAAGTGCTGTAGTATGATGCATGGAAGAGAGAGGAAAGGACAGTGCTCTGCTTATGACATGTGGGGAGAGCAGGGGGGGAACCAGGCCTGAATTTTATTCCCAGCCTTGGCCGATTTTCCATATGGCCTTGGGTCACAATAAGCTTCATGTGGCTCAGTTACCACTTCTTGAAAAATGGAAATTGTTTAGGGCAAAGACTGCCAAGATTTCTTTTTTCCTCTCTCCTCACTGGAAAGCATGCTGTCTGTCTGAGTTCACTGGAGAAACTTTTGCTTTGGCACATATTGGATGATGCTGTTGCGCATTCCGTCCCTTAGCTGCTGATATTCTGAGTCAATGCTTCTCGTTCTTGCTGATAGCAAATAAATGCAAAACATGCCATTTTGTTCTGGATCCTTCAGCAGTTCATGGTGTTTGGGGGGGGGGGGAAGGGACAAGGGGACCAGTCATTTTCTGAATGCTTAAATGACAGATGAAATAACAGGAGGGTAAATGAACCTATATGTAAATGTAGGCAGAAATTGATGTGCACATTTCTTTTTTTACTGCGAAGGGGGAGGCAGGGAATTTGTCATAACCAAATTGAAGAAAAATCTGAATAATATAGAGGAACCTACAACATATGCTTTTAATACCAATTTAAGAGACACTTGGGTGTCAAGTTACTAATGGCATTTAGAAATGATAAGTTTTCATCAAACACTTAAAGTAGGCGTTGGGCTGTTATCTCCTTTCCAGAAATGGAGTTGGCTGTCCATACATGAGCAGAAGCAGCAATTACTATCTAACATTCATTTCCCAGACCCAATCAATTCCACTTATGCAGTGTATTTTGCCAGAGGCAAGTTTTCTTCTGGTTGAATTGCCACCACTTGGAAGCCTCAGATAAGCCTGTTTGCAGATATTCAATGTAGGGTGAATTCAGTTGAAGAACATATAGGGTATTAGAGATGACATTATCCATGGACAGTGGTCATAGTGCTGAGAATGTAATTGTCATTGTATTTGATTTAACACGCCAACCATGCATTATAAACTAAGAACTCTCACTCTTAGCGCATCCCAGAAGTGCACAGGATAAGGCAAGGTTATTTAATTACTTTAATATATATTTTAATTTCAATATACAAACAAATTACATATATCCTTGTGAGAATGAAGATTAAGGTATATGATGTTGCTTTTTTGTTGTTTTCCTCTTTATACTCTAAGGGTTTTTTGGATGGGTAGGAACATTCTCTTATCAAAAAAGTCCGTAGAATGTTGCTAGCTGGCTATAAAAATATAGCATTTTATGAAAGAATGTTTTAAAAATTACATAAAACCACAAATCCAATAAGTTAAATCTTGTAGTTTTAAACTCGTAGTTGATTGTTTCAGTTTCCTGTGTGTAACTTGTGCTCAGATAAAAATTAAGCACACCAGCCTTCATATCTCTGTTAGCTGACTCTCTAAACTTACAGTGTGGGAAGCTTGTTGTAGGTTTTTGTCATTCAAAAGTCTTTCATATTTGAAGCAATATCAGGTGCTGCAATGTGTGGGGGGAGTTGGCATTAATTATACGTATTATTGACATCAAACTTGTTTACCATGGAAACCGGCTAATCTACACTGACGAGGACAGGCTGTAGGAGGTAATTGAGACAGTTTGTACGTGATCTTGTATTCGGGTACTCCTCAGGAGGGTCACAAGGGCTAATTGGGGGCTCTCCGCTCCATTCGTAGGGCTGGAGGGGAGTCTCCCTGCCCTCTTGGTATAGAAGAAGCTGAGTGGAAGCCTATGAAAGGTTCCCACTCCTTGAGCTCCCTTGCAGCAGGACTTCAGGAAGTTGTAGGGAGCATAACATTATAGTAAATGCCTGACTTAAACATGATGAATGTTTTTTACTTTATATGGCTGGTTATTCTGGCCTCCAACAACCCCTTCTCCACTATCCCAAACTGCAGCAAGGCCTCATGCACCTCCATCCTCCTCTCCATCCTTCTTTTCTTTATCCTGTCCCTTCCCTGATAACCCTCTTCCTCCATCCTTTTCAGCCTTCCTCTTTTTGAAACTCATTTCCCTCCCCCATCCATTTCTCAGTCCCATACTCTGACTTCACAGGTGCCTGCGCGCACTCTCTATAAAATGTTTTTAAAAAAAAATAATAGTAACTCATGATGATGCAATCGTGTAACTCTTGTTCCCTTCTCTGTTTCTTTCTTAGCGTCCCTATCTGAGATTCAAAGCTCTTCATAGCAGGAAAAGTGTCTAAAGTGTCTCTTGCACTTTGAGAGGACACTTCTTGAAAGAATAGTAGAGATTTGTCTCAGAGTCCTTGGCCAAAATCACCCTCTCCCCTGCTATTGTATTAAGTTGCAATTTTGTGTCACTTCCTCCCTAGTGAGGCTAAATTTAAGTAGTGGCATGTGTAGTGTATTTAAATAATTTCTGTGCTTCTGTATTTGGAGAATTAGCAAATAAGCAAACAGACAAGATGAGAAAATCATGCTGCTACGTTATGTAAATGAGCAATGTTCATTTTGTTGTCCATTCAGTTCAGATCACTTCTAATGATGCTTCATAGCATGCTGATAAATATACTTCAGTATGTTTTGAAAAACGTATATAATATCTAGCCTCACACCTCATCAAAACTGTTAGAGTGAGATTATATGGGGACTTGTGTGTGTGAAATAGGAGGTATTGCTCATTTTACTGAATTGGTGAGGTTTCCTAGGTATAATAGGAGTATAAGCAGTGCATTCACCAGATAACTGACTGAGTGCAGACTTTCACTTAGACATTGAGGAGTTCTTTTCCTGTGGCTTTGTCTCTTTTTAACATGGCAGAACATGCCACTACTGAAAATTTAATTAGTTTTACCACCAAAATGTTATAAAGGGAGGGAAAAAAATCTTAATTATGTTCTGAGATGTTTAATAATGTGATCTGAAACCTGATAAAATTGCAGTACACTAAAATGAGCATACAAATATCTTCGACAGGTAAATATATCTGCACTGAAGGTTTAATTCTGGTGAAACTTGGACATTATATTGCATTAAGTCATACAATCTAACCAGATGCAATATAATGTACTTCATACTGTTTTCAGAAGAACGTGTTCACACTTTTTCTTCTTTCTTATAATTTGTATATTGCTGGTCCCACTACTGTATGATCCACTACAAGATGTATTGTGACCGCTTATTGCCAGCAAAAATTAATTTGCTATCTCTGAACAGGTCACAAAATAAACACCTGTCAACGAGAGTTCAAGTTCTCCATAATAAAGCACAAAACTTGTTGGAAAATAACTTCCACATCAATCCTAGAAAGGCTGGTCCATGCTGTGTAATTGAGATGCTACTCCTGTGACTTTTGAATTCTTTTTATTATCTTCATTATACCTTTCAGCTAAGAACTACATTGCTTTGGATGATTTTGTTGAAATAACGAAGAAGTATGCAAAGGGAATCATCCCAACTAACCTGTTTATGCAGGAGGATGAGGATGATGATTTGGCTGGAAAAAGTCCTGAGGAACTACCCCTGCGACTAAAGGTGAAAACTAGTTAAGCATGTGTTTGTGTGATGTGCACTGAAGGACTCTTAATTTATTTATGGCCAAAATAGCCTGCCTTCAAAACTTGTATCTTGTCATCCAAAAGCAGCATTGGTACAACTTGTGTGAGTGTATAGTTCCATATTTATACATACACCGTGTGATGGTTTTGTATACATGACATAAATTTAGAAAGAAGATACATAGAAAACATAAAAAGTGTTCTTGGAAGGTGACAATACATCTTCATCCTCCCCTTGCGGAAGATGACAATGCCCCTCTTGCCATATTTTGTTTAGATGTATATCTGCATTTATTAATTACAGATACTGGTAACTGACTAAATAAATGACTGAAGTGTGTAAACATGCATATACAAAGGGGAAAACGTAGCACTGGACTAGTTGTGTAATACAGCTCACTTTCTGTTCTGAAGGAATTAAAGGATGAAACCGGTTGGCACTAGTTTGCGCAGGCCAATGCTTGACTGTTAAACAATTAAAACAAAATCTAAATGGGAGGACTGAGAAGTATATGTGTACGCTGATCTAAATTTCAAAATGGCAATAGGTAGAGAGCATCATACTGCCATCAGCAGTCCTTGTCCTGCTTGGACATTGTCTAATATAAAGGGACAAGAAAAGGACGGTTTCCTCTAGTGCTTCCAGTTAACTGACGTAATGTACTGAAGGAGATGTACTTAGGAAGGTAAACAGGGACGCTTGCTCTAGTGAATATCCTTACTCCTGGTTTCCTGGGCTTGCTGCCCCAGTTAGTGATGATGTATAAATCTCTGTTGAAAGCTTCTTGGCCTCTCCCTTGAGGTACTTGATACAAAGGCATATGTTTGGGATACCATGGAAACTGAATTTTTTGTGATGTTTTAGGACTGTGAACTACACTTGCCAGCATTTTTAGTTCAAAATTAGCTTGAGATGGTCCTTTCCATCTGTCCTGCAGAAAGGAAGTGTCTTTTCTTACAATAACTCCAATGTTTGACAAGTCACCCCGTGGGGCACATAATCCCCTGTAGGATAATTGGAATATTAAAGACTGTGTAATATAATTGATTGTGGGTTAAAGGAATAATCACAGATCTGTACATGAGGGAGATAAAATAGTCCTAGCTGTTTATAATACAAGGAAGTTGAAAAGGACTAGTGGTTTTGATAGCTGCTTGCTTACATACTTGAGAAAAAATTTTAAAAATGCAAATTAGCCATAAAGACTTAAGGCTTGTCTAGATGGTAAACTACTACATAGCAAGCCAAGGTGTGAGACTACTGCATGGCGAGCACCGGGTTAGTGTCCCATAAGAACACTGCTACAGTTCTGTGAAAGTTCTAGAATGTGGCTTAGTGTACATCTTAGTATACTTCACTGGGCTGTAGCAATGTCCACATGGGACTGTACTGTGCAGCAAGCTGGTGTGCTGTAGTTTCAGACCCTGGCTTGCCTATGAGTAATTTTCCAGATAAACACTCATTTAGTGTAAGTATGTATAATGATGCACGGTGTGAGACAGAATCACTGGAGAAGTTTACAATTACAGCTGAAGTAATGACTCACGATGGTACAGAATTGCAGCACTTCAGTTTAACTTCATAATATCAGTGGGCACTTCAGTAGGAACCGAATTGAGCAGAATGCTAGATTTGGAAGCCTTTTAATAAAAATGGTATGTCATATTGATAATGAGATTTGTCTTCCTTTCTGAAAACTTTTTAGATAACAAAATAGACAGGTTATGTAATCTGTGCATCATCTGATGAGGTTAATACCAAAGAATCATCACAGAGAAAATCCCATTTTGTTGTGCAACGCCTCTTGAAATAGAAGTATTTCAAACCAGTTAGACTTGAATTACTTGAATTGCTTTAACATGAATATACATACTGTACATGAACGAAAGAGTTGTTAAATAAAATTTTCCTTTCTTTTCAGGTTGTAAAATATCCACTTCATGCCATTATGGAAATTAAAGAGTACCTTATTGATATCGCGTCTAAGGCAGGAATGCATTGGCTGTCTACTATTATTCCAACACACCACATCAATGCCCTCATCTTCTTCTTCATCATCAGTAATCTGACAATTGATTTTTTTGCCTTCTTTATCCCATTAGTCATCTTCTATCTGTCCTTCATTTCCATGGTGATTTGCACACTGAAAGTCTTTCAAGATAGCAAGGCCTGGGAAAACTTCCGCACACTGACTGACTTATTGCTACGTTTCGAGCCCAATCTAGATGTTGAGCAAGCGGAAGTGAACTTTGGGTGGAATCATTTAGAACCATACATTTACTTTTTGCTCTCAGTTTTCTTTGTCATTTTTTCCTTCCCTATAGCAAGCAAAGACTTCATACCATGCTCAGAGTTGGCTACTGTCTCTATTTTCTTCACAGTGACAAGTTATATGAGTTTAAGCACATGTGCGGAACCCTACACACGAAGAGCTTTAATGACTGAGGTGGCTGCTGGCTCCCTCTCCCTATTACAGATATTACCTATAAATTTCAGCTATTTGAAATTCTTAGGTAAAACCTTCTTTACTGTTCCTATAGGCCACTTCTTCATACTAAATGTGAGTATCCCATGCCTTCTATTCCTGTACTTGTTCTATCTCTTCTTTAGAATGGCACAACTGCGAAATTTTAAAGGCACCTACTGTTACCTGGTTCCCTACCTGGTGTGCTTCATGTGGTGTGAACTCTCAGTGGTTATTCTTCAAGAGTCTTCCTGCATTGGTCTCATTCGTGCATCAGTTGGCTATTTTCTGTTTCTCTTTGCACTCCCAGTTCTAATGGTAGGCATTGCACTCATGTGTCTTGTCCATTTCATAAAATGGTTCATATCTTTGGAGCTCATGAAGATTGTGGTGACTCTTGTGTTGTGTGGTATTCCTTTGCTACTCCGATGGTGGACAAAAACTAACTTCTCCATGGTTGAAATGATGAAATCCCTAACCAAGAGCTCTATAGTGAAACTCATTTTGGTGTGGATTACAGCTGTAGTGTTGTTCTGTTGGTTCTATGTGTATCGATCAGAGGGAATGAAAGTCTACAATTCCACTTTGACATGGAATCAGTATGGCTTCCTCTGTGGACCCAGGTCATGGAAAGAGACTAACATGGCACGTACCCAAATTATATGTAGTCATCTGGAAGGACACAGAGTGACGTGGACTGGGCGGTTCAAATATGTCAGGGTTACAGATATTGACAATAGTGCAGAATCTGCAATAAACATGCTTCCGCTTTTTATTGGTGATTGGATTAGATGTTTGTATGGTGAAACCTACCCTGTGTGTGACCCAAAAAATGTTACCATGGAGGAGGAGGAACTGTGTCGTCTCAAGTATCTGACAAAGCATGACTGCCACATGAAAAGGTTTGATCGATACAAATTCGAAATAACTGTGGGCATGCCTTTCAATGGCAAAAATGGAACTAAGGCTGTAGAGGAGGAAGATATAACTAAAGATATTGTGCTGAAGGCAAGCAACGAGTTTAAGAAAGTGTTGTTGAACTTGAGGCAAGGAAGTATGATTGAATTCAGCACAATTCTGGAGGGTCGTCTTGGCAGCAAGTGGCCAGTCTTTGAACTGAAAGCAATCACTTGCTTAAATTGCATGTCTAAACTTACACCTGCAGGAAGGCATGTGAAAATAGAGCATGACTGGAGAAGCACAGTGCAAAAAGCAATTAAATTTGCTTTTGATTTTTTCTTTTTCCCTTTCCTGTCGGTTGCATACTGAGCTCATGTACTGGTTCAATAGTATTTTCAGTGTATACTGCATTAACACTACGAAAGGTTTGGCTTCTTAACAAAACCTGCTGTAGCAATGTTCAAAATGTATGCGATGCCAGAGTATTGATTGAGTTTTGTAGGTGTAAACACTGTACCCACACCTTGTATCCCTTAGGATTGAGGTTATAAATTCTAGTTGAATATTACTATAAATTAATGCAGAGAACTGCTGCAGAGTAGATGCATGAACTGTTTTTATCCAAAATCTTTTTCCTGTGGTACGATTCATCTGCTTGATGTTAAAAGCACTTTACTCGTGAAATATTCACGGCATTGCCCTTATGTACTTTCACATGTATGATTTAAAATGGATATCTTGTAGGCAACCTAAAATGTAATGTCTTGTATTTATTCAGTGGTTTCTAGAGAAGTGTGGATTGTACAATTAGGCTGAATCTGGTGCCGTGTGATTGGTGTGTATAGAAGTGAACTACTTCACTCGTTATCAGTTAGATTTGATTAAAAGTGGTCTTTCGGAGGTGGACACACTTCACACACCAACAAAGTTGCTACAAGAACTCTTGGTTCCCTTTCAGTTTCATTAAGTATTCTTCTTAAAATGAACATGCTATTGACTGTAACTGGTTATGATTGTTACATATGAGACTATCCGTTCTAATCCTTGATAGTATGTGAATGATAGGCACCAGGTAGTAAGACTGGTATTGTGATGGTACTAGTTAGTGTAAGGCAAGCCAAATCAATTGAAAAGCACTGTATAAAAAATGTACAATGGAGACAGAAATACAATGGGTAAAAATATGTATTGCGCAAATATATGTAAATACAAACTTGAATTAAAATGGGAGTCTACATTCATTGCTTATGCGTGGACATTGTGAGCAATTTCTAATCGAATGATAACAGCTTTCAATTAAAGCATATTATGTGTTAGTATATTTGATTTAAAACACAATTCTAGTTTTGAAGTGCTAGAAATTATCATTCATGTTTCAAACTACAGCAGTAAAATCAGAATATTGCAAGCTGCTGTGAACTGCTTGTAGCTATATGATCTGAATAATGTATTTCCTTTTCTCTTCACTTCATTCTAATTTATAACCTCCAGATTACATAGCATAATTTCAAGAACATATAGCAGGATTTCACTCTCAGAGAACTAGTCTTTCAATCCTCTCTCCTTCCCTTCTTTTAAACATCTTCTTCTCTCGAGGCCTATTAACCCCCCAGTCCTTCTCTTCAAAGCACTATCTAGACTCCAAGTTGTTCAAGGCAAGCACACTATTTTAAGTGTTTTTAAAGCCCCTATCACAATACTGAGGCTGTACAAATAATAATGGAATTAATTGACTTTGATCCAGAACTTAGTAAAATTAATGTCACAACATTAAAATAAAAAAATCTTAGTCATTGTTTCGATGTAGTTAGGCCTCCTTCTCTCTTCCTCACCATCCCTCAAGTCCTGTTCTTTTGGTTTAGTTACTGTAGTTCCCATGCATTCAAAAATCCATGAATGAGGTTACCCAAAATCATTGTCTTAAAATATCATGGGACATAATACTGGGTGGGGGGTGGGGTCATTGCATTTGGTATTTTGAGCGGTGGGAAGCCATCTGCCTCTCTGTTCAATATCCTTTTATCCTCTCCTAACCCCTGGAGTGGAGAAGCTGCCCTTCTATCCCTCTGCATGCCCTCACCCCCACCTTTATCACTGTCCTGTCTCCTCCTCCTCCTCCTCCTCCTCCTCCTCCTCTTCAGCATACTCTGACGCCTCCCCTACTCACGTTTTCTCTTCATGCTCCCCTATGGTCTCCTTTCTTCAAACCTCCACTTATATTTTCCTTTCTTCCATCCATATTCTCCAACATCTTCCATTAGTCTCCTCCTGTTTTCCTTTTAGGCTATGTCCTGCTTCAATCTGTCTCCCTACAAATGTTGGACTGGAGAGGAAATTGCATTCAGAGATGGCAGCCATCTTCACTGGGGTAGTCTCAATTCCACATGCAAAGTCCATAGTGAATGGTGGCTGTCCAGGCAGTTTTGCATTAGCTCCCACGTGGTCATTTTGAATAAGGGAAGCCATGAATTTTGAAGGCAGGATTCTGAGATCATGTGAGACTTTACTCTGACTGTTACAGGTTTGCTTGTTTAAGGTCACATGGGTGTTCATTGTCACATTCATCTCAGCGCTGAAAGCGAATACCCTACAGGGCTGAGTACAGCCTGAACCAATAGCTCTGAGGTGTGCAAACTGCTCCATTCATGTCTGTGGATCCCTTTCCCCTCCCCACTGCTGAAAAGTGTCTGATGCAAATCAAGGCTACCTGTTTTCAGAAACTCCTACAACCAGGTGCTGTCGCTGTGTATGTGTTTGGTGTATGCTCCTACCCTTCCCGTTCTAAGCTCCTCAGCTAAAGGGACAGCGTTTCCCCCATCCTGACTCTCATGGAGTGGGGGTGGAGGAAGAGAGACTGAGACACCATTGGGTGGGGCAGAGACCCTCAGGTCCTATGGATGGGTAAGGAAAGGGGCCCACCCCTACACATCCTTCTGCACCCGGTTCACATGGAAGGTGAGGCCCCCGCAGCTCCTGATGTGCCCACACACAGGCAGAGAGAGGTGCTCAGACACCCCCAGAAAGGGAAGCCCCTCCTGAATATGGTTTACATGAGGGGGACAGGGATGGGGAGATCAGATAGTGGGGAGAGGGCAGGGAATAAGGCTCAGACATCTCCAGTAACTGCCCCCACCTCTGAACTTTGTTCCAGTGAAGAGAGATGGACCACAGAAGCTGGTCCAATAAAAGATATTACCTCACCCACCTTGTCTGGTCAAGATCGGGGGGCTCACACTGAGACTGGCTGGGTGTGTTTTGAATCAAAACACTACAGCTTATCCACTGGAGCTATCTAGCTGGTGTGAAATTGTGAAAGCGAGCAAGCCTGTTAACTCCTCTGCCCGTGCATGCCTAGTGTAATTCCTTTGGCACTTCAGCGCGAGAGGCTTTAGAGACACTAGAGAGAGTAGCAAAACTTTTTTCAAGTAATGTTTTAATCTGATTTTCCCTGAAAATGCTGTGCTCTGTGTTATGGTAACCCTCAAGCACTGGACGTGCTGGTGCAATAATCTGAGCTTGTGTTCCCTCTGTCTCTATACGCAAAAATCAGTTGTCAGAATCTGTCACCTGTATTTTTTTAAAAACAACTTTTTTGGGGGCAGGGGGGCTGTGTAGTTCAAGAACCAGTTGGTCAAATGGCCCCAGATTTGGATCAGTAACAGAACCTCATCTACCTCCTGAAGCACACCAAATGTCAAGGCCATCTGAATAAGGAGGTAGACTTAGACCACTTAGAAGAACCCAGATTTAAACTAGAACCTGGCTTGAACCTTAACTATAGCAGGGCTTTTGCCCTTCTCCAATATGAAAGAGTTGTTCAGGCCCCACAGCCTCAGCTAATGTTCACCCCAGTGAGTGAGGGGTTTTGTGGTAGTGGTACCTGCCAGGGTGGGAGCGGAATGAAACCACTAGTTCATTTCACGTTAGTCATTAGCTAGTAATCAGGGAAAAGCTCCGAAACGGGCAGCAGGGAGAAGCAGCTGGTCACTGCTTGCCTTCAGTGCATGGCAGGGCCCTAACTGATACCTTTGATACAATGGTTCCAGAATCACTAGGAGATGATAATCCTTGGATACAACTCTTGATCTGCCCCGGAACATGTCTTATGCCAGCATCTGATGTGGAGGAGGCACACAGCTGGTAAAACAGGCTCTATAGCTCCTGTATTTTCTCCTTGGGGCCTGTGCAGCTGTGTCAATCAAGCCTTCTCATTTTCACTAACAAAGTGTTGCCAGCTCTCATGATTTTATTAAGTCTGGTCATACTGGCCCCTTTTCTTAAGGCCTCAACTTCTGGAGGTAGGTGGTTACATGAGACACTCAGCTTTCATTTAAAAATGTAAGTTTCTCCCCATTATGGTTGCAGAAAAAAAGCTTGAAAACAAGATCCATGTGTACTCGAGAGGCTCAAAAAGCAGAAGGCAAACAAAAAACTCCAGTTATGTAGAATTGCACGATTTTTAAGCCAAGTTCATGATTTTTGAACACTGGGGGTGGACAGTACTGCCACCAAGCTGTGCAGGACTTTAATGCCTGTGGTATATCACTGATTCTAAAAAGTTTGTGTCCAGCTGTTAATTTCCTGCACCATCCAGCCTCTCACATGCATTATAGCAGATCAATAATTTTACTCTCTCCAGGTCACACCTAAGAGAAGGAGATTTCCTCCTTCAATATATGCTTCTAAAAAAATCAGAAAACAGACTCCAAGGCCAGACCCTGATAATTTTCTACTGATTTATGCTCATATGAGGATTTATCCGTAAACTGTATATATTGAAGTAGCCTCCAGATGGTGCTGATACAGTTTTAGATCTTCTTTTGCCTTTATTAGCAGCTCAGCAAGTTTTGCAGAAACAGGGCTTTTACATTTGAAATTAGGCATATATTTTCTTGTGTGAGGCCTGTGTGAGGTCAGTTCCCAATAACTGTTTCTCAGAAATTAGAATTTAAAGCTGTGAATTGTCTGCTTCAGAATAATAATAAAACTGGGGTTTTCATCTGTGCCATCAGATGGCACTCAAAGCCTGCAGTGCATTCTCTCTCCCTTTAACGTTTTCTCAAGAGGGCAGCACTAAAAGACAATAACAGGAGGTACTGCTTTTACTACTTAGAAATTGAAATGTCATTTTAAAATCTCCCTTAAAAAGAACATGTAACCAGATTGCAGACAAACGTGGCACATGTGAGTTATCTTTTTTTTTTGTCCTGGATAACTCTTTACAGTGAGAGTGGTGAACAAAATAGTTATGTCTATGGTTGTTCCCATATTGAGACCACAATGAGATAAGTATTTGTTCCAGTTTGTGGAACCCTGTGATGAAGGCGCATACAAGAATAAATTAACAATTTGTGCCATGGAGGTCATAATGCTAAACACAGGGAGGCTGTATTAAACATGCTATCCAGACAATGTGCAGACTAGATGCTTTTTGAGGGGCTTACCCTCCTCATTAACATTGTTACAGTGTAGGGAGTTCAATTTGTTTTTTGGTGCTGTTGTAACTTTCAGCGCTATACAGCACAACCCTGATGACCTTTGTGGCAGTGACCATATTTTCTTCTGGGTCTCGTTTTGCATCCAGCACACCGTCAGCACTTAACAGATGAGTACAACTTGACACTATAATGTCTGAAGAAGACAGGTATATACAGAGTCCAGATCACAACTGTGCAATTAAGTTAGAAATGAAGTACAAAGTGGGCTATCTTCTTTTTCTTTTTCTTTTTTTTTTTTTCTTAAAGGGAAATTGGTAGCCTCTCTTACTTTAGATCTATTAAAAGTTAAATTTTCCAAAGCCTCCCTATGCAATGTTAATTGATTGGCATTTTGTTTAACAAGCCGGTAGCTCAGGCAAAGGATCCATATGGTGAAGAGCTCGGAGTCAGCATTCTGTCAAACAGATTGTAAATCAAATGGAGATGCTGTAGCACGTGTTTTATAGCAGTTGTTTGTTGCTAGTATTTTGGCTTAGTTTGAAGATGGTAGGCAGAATTTTCTGACAATAATAGCAAATTCAGCAACTCAAAGTGCTTCGTAGATGTTGCTAACGATAGGAGATGCCAGTTCTTGGCAGGAGGTGCTTAGTGTCACTTTAAATTAGAGATGGACCTGAACCAAAATCCTCCTGGCTTCTAATACCCTTGAACTTTGGGTGGGTTGGAACCAAAATCCAGATCTGGCTCTGTCTTTTATATGATTTCTTTGTCTTAAAAAGAGAGACCTTTCAACAAAACATTTCTTCTTTAGATCCCTCTTCTGATCCTCCCTCACTTTTCACAAGAATCCCATGCTTGTGACAGCAGAGATGTTTCCACGACAACAATCCATTATGTTGCCTCAGGCGAAGAATGATAACTTCAAGAAATAATTTCTTTAAAAAAAAAAAAAAAAGCTTTGAATGAGGAATTGTTTAGGTAATGGAAATATTATTTTAAGAGGGTCTAGCTGCTTGAGGATGCATGTAGCTCAGGAAGTATGTTCTAAAACCGAATCGGGCTCAAGTGTAGTCCCACCTTTGTTTGTGAAATGATCCTGGTAATAAGGTGAGAAGTGGCCTACAAGTGCTTTAAATAGGTAGATGCATGAGATTAGAGCCTCCATTTTGTCTTGGATGGTGTGATTTTTCTCATGTAATCTTTTTCATTACAAGAGTGAGTTCTGATAACTTGTGTAGTGTGTTCCACTTACACAAATCCTGCCTCTCCCAAAAGCTGTGAAGAGGTTGTAGTGGACATAGGTAACATGACTCTGTAGTTCTGATGTTAAGGTCTGTGCTATTCCCTCGTCTGATAAAAATGGTCATTGCTGTCTGCAAGAGCAACCATTCAGATTAACCTTGGACAGTAAAATGACATAAGAAACAATACAGCTTCCCTTGCAAGTAATGGTAGGACATTTTACTGAGAGCTATAGTAGAAGAGTTAAAGATTAACCTTTTCCTCATTAACCAGTGACATGCTGCTAGGTACAGAGCATTGTAATTCTGTGTATTTGGACAAAATGACATTTTTGGCAATGTACTTATGATTGTAGGTTAATAAAAGTAAAAAAAAAAAGATACAAAATCAAATCAGGGCGAAGTAGAATATTCACAATGGAAATTGCATATCTTAAAATATAAGGATTTGGACCAATTTTGGAAAACACTACAGCTTTCATGGTTTCTTTCCTCTTAAAATTTTTGAAATTTGTAATTTCCTTCCAGTAAAAGTTTTTTTTTAATTTCAAAACAAATGCAGTTTCAAAATCTTGATAGTTCAATGCAAAAACTGCCATTTTTTTAAAATTTTGTAGTCACAAAATGGTTCAAAATGGTTCTGTGAATATTTTAGGAAAAAAGAGAGATTTTGAGGAATGTGCTAACTTTGCATGGTCCTGTGAATTCAGTTGCTATATAGCACATGCTGTATGTTGATGTGCACTTCAGAAGGACCAATAGTGGGCAGATGATGATGATTCATAGCCAGTATATTTGCAGTAAATGGATTTCAGCCTTCCCCTTGCAAAAAATCCTTTCCTTTATTTATAAATGTCTGATTCATAAATCTCACCTAAAGCGACTTCTGATAATTGCTCAAGCGATCCTTATTTGTGCTAAATTAAATGGGGAGTCTCAATGGAAATATTTCAGTCCTTTATTCTAAAGATTCTTTATCCCAGGATAACTGATCTTCTGATTCCAACTGAGCTGCTTATGTTAAAACATCTTGAAAGATGGACCCGTTAACTGCAATACCGGTGCCCTGATTAATACAGTATGTTATGGTTCTGTCATGAAATGGACCAGCTAGCTGACCCTGACGGAAGGTTTTACTTCATATTCCCTTCATTTTTTGACACTAACAATAGAAATAACATCATTAATGATACCAAGTTTCCCAAAACAAGATGGTGGTAGGGAAAGTGATGCTTACCCAGCCTTTGAAATCTGTGAATGAAAAGAGCTATATAAGCACTGACTGTTATTCCCTCAGAACCTATGCAAAATATAACTCAGTTGTATTATGAGTGCTGCTTCTTGCCGCACAGGGTGTGGCAATGGTAAGTAGCACAGGCTCGGGGCATGCCTTCCTAAGGAAAAATCTGGGAACTGTTTCTGGGATGAGGAGAACTTTGCAAGTTCATCTTGTGAACTTTGTCTCAAGTAACTCTTTAGGGGGTTAAGCTTGACACGTCGGCCCCAGATACCTAGGCTCTATGCAGGAGGCTAACACAATTTGTGCAGAAACCCTGTGCACTGACTCTAAGGCTCCTCCCTGCCTCCCCAGCCTGGCTCTAGACAGCATGGCTCAGGTGGCTATGACTGGCTTGTCCAACAGAAAGTCATGTGAAATGCATAGGTAAGGCACATGGGGAAAGGGAATAAATTCCATTCTTCAGACTCATTTTTGAGACTGCATTTGTATCAGACAATTGTGTTTCTATATAATGAACTGCTGGAGTGGTCTTGGGTATGGTACACGAAGGCTGCTTCTGCGGTAGATTTAAATTAAAACTGTCAAACTGGGTTTATAAGCATCCGTGGTTGCTAAGATACAGTCACTCAAATCCTGTAAATCTTCCACTTAGAACATATTCTAGCAAAAAACATGGTTACTTACCCAGTAACTGTTGTTCTTCGAGATGTGTTGCTCATATCCAATCCAGTATAGGTGAGTGCACGCCACCGTGCACAGGTTCCCGGAACTTTTTTCCCCTTAGCAGACCACGTAGGGTCAGCTCAGGAGTCCCCTGGAGTGCCACGCTCATGCCACGGCACATAAGACACCGCTGACCCTACGGCCCCTCAGTCCCTTCTTTCTGCCAACTCTGACAGTGGGGATAGAGGGTGGGTGTGGAATGGATATGAGCAACACATCTCGAAGAGCAGCAGTTACTGGTAAGTAACCATGTTTTCTCCTTCGAGTGATTGCTCATATCCATTCCACTATAGGTGATTACAAAGCAATACCTAGGAGGTGGGTAGGAGATACCGGTGAGCTGCTCTCAGCATGGCTCTGCCAAATCCTGCATCCTCTCATGCCTGCTGAACAATGGCGTAGTGGGACGTGAAGGTGTGCATCGACGACCAGGTGGCAGTCTTACAGATGTCCTGCAGGGGCACTTTCTCCAGGAAGGCTATCGATGAGGCTTGGGCTCTGGTTGAGTGCACTGTGATGACTCCAGGGAGTGGTACCCCCGCCAGCTCATAGCAGCACTTGATGCAGGACGTGATCCACTTGGAGATGCGCTGGGTGGAGACAAGGGATCCTTTCATTTGGTCCACCACGGCGACCAAGAGCTGCATCGTCTTCCGGAAGGGTCTCATCCTGTCTATGTAGTAGGCCAGGGCTTGCCTCACATCCAGGAAATGCCACCTCCACTCCTCCAAACCGTGTACTTTTGGAAAAAACACGGGGAGGAAGATATCCTGATTATAGTGGATTTGAGAGACCACCTTGGGCAGAAAAGCTGGGTGGGGTCTCAGCTGCACCTTATCTCTAAAGAATATGTGTAGGGGGGCTCTGAGCTCAAAGCTCTAATCTCTGAGACCATCCTAGCCAATGTAAGGGCCACCAGGAAGGCTACCTTCCATGAAAGGACAAGCAACAGCCATGAAGCCATAGGTTCAAAGGGGGGCCCTGTTAGGCTGGAGAGGACCAGGTTCAGATCCCAGGGAGGCACTGGGTCATGGACCTGCGGGTATAGCCTTTCCACCCCCTTGAGGAACCTGATAGCTATTGGGTGGGAGAACAGGGATCTCCCCTCTAGCAGCTGGTGGAAGGCTGAGATGGCCACCAGTTGGACCTTGAGGGAGGCTAGGGCCAGGCCTTGGAGTTTCAGCTATAGCAGGTACTCCAGGATGGCCTGAATAGGGCACAGGCTTGGCAGGAGACCCCGAGACTCTGCCCAGCAGGAAAACCTTCTCCACTTGGCCCGGTACACGACCTGTGTTGAAGGTTTTCTGCTGCCCAGCAGAATTTGTTGGACCTGTGCTGAGCAGACTCTGTCTCCCTCCGTCAGCCACAGAGTTTCCAGGCCGTCAGGTGCAGGGAGTCCAGGTCCGGGTACAGCAGGCAACTGTGGTACTAGGCAAGCAAGTTGTGCCGTCTCGGGAGCTCCACTGGGTCAGCAATCGAGAGGTCCAGGAGCATGCTGTACCAGTGTTGCCTTGGCCAGGCTGGGGCAATCAGTATCATGACCGCTCTGTCCCCCTTGATTTTCAAGAGGACTTTGGGCAGGAGCGGAATGGGGGGAAAAGCATACATGAGGGTCTCCGTCCATTCGATGAGGCACGCATCGGAAATGGAGCCTGGCTTGCAACCCCAGAGCAAGCAAAACCTCGGGCTCTTCTTGTTCCAGGACGACGCGAACAGGTCCAGTTGGGGAACACCCCACTTGTAGAAGATGAAAGCCGCTACCTCCAGATTCAGCGACCAGTCGTGGCAGGGTAGAAACAATCTGCTGAGGCGGTCCGCCTCATCATTCCTGACCCCGGGAGGTGAGAGGCAGATAAATGAAAATCGTGCCTCACTGCAAAATCCCAAAGTCGAACGGCCTCCAAGCACAGGCCTGAAGACTGTACCTCACCCCCCCCCCGTCTGTTGATATAAAACATGGCTGTGGTATTGTTCATCAGCACCTGTACTACTCTGCCCATTAGGAACCTGAGGAACACTCTGCATGCCAGTCTGACTGCTCTGAGTTCCCTCACATTGATATGGAGGCTCTCCTCCTCCAACCAGAGACCCTGAGTACTCAAATTGACGGGGAGGTGGGCTCCCCACCCCACATCCGAGGTGTTGGTCATCAGGGTGACCGACGGGGCCAGATCCCTGAAGGGAACTCCCTTCAACACCGCCCTGGGGTTCCTCCACCAATTCAGGGAACCCAGTACTACAGGGGGAACTGTAACCACCCTGTTCAGGGGATGCCTGCTGGGCACATACACCGAGGCCAGCCATGCCTGGAGTGGCCTGAGCTTGAGGCGCACCAACCTCACCACATACGTGCAGGCTGCCATGTGGCCCAACAGTTGTAGGCAGTGCCTGGCTGTTGTCGTGGGATACCTGTGCAGATGGGCAATAACTGCAGCCATAGCCTTGAACTGAGCTTGCTGGAGAAAGCGTCCAGGGTGGCCCCTATGAATTCTATTCACTGCACCGGGGACAACGTGGACTTCTGCTCGTTTATGAGCCGACCCAGCCGGTTGCATGTGGCACAGGTAAGTGACATACTGTCCTGCATGTGGGCCCTAGACCTGCCCCTTATTAACCAGTCATCCAGGTAAGGGAAGACCTGGATGCCCCACCGCCTGAGGTGGGCCACCACCACCGCCATGCACTTGGTGAACACCCTGGAGGCAGAAGAGAGGCCAAAGGGCAGGACCGTAAATTGGTAGTGGGAACCAGCTACCACAAAACGGAGAAAGCACCTGTGGCTGGGAAGGATTGACACATGGAAGTATGCGTCCTTCAAATCAATGGTGGCAAACCAATCCCCAGCAAACCTGGGCCGGGATAATAGAGGCTAGAGAGACCATGTGGAACCTTAGTCATGTTATGAACTTGTTTAGATGACATAGGTCCAGTATGGGCCTCAGGCCCCCCTTTGCTTTGGGGATGAGGAAATACTGGGAATAAAATCCTTTCCCTATTTCATGCAGGGAGACCAATTCCACCACCCCCAGGTCAAGGAGGTTGTTCACCTCCTGCAAGAGGAGTTGCTCGTCAGATGGGTCCCTGAAGAGGGATGGGGGGGGGTGTTGTTTGGTGGACAGGCCGTGAACTGTATGGCATAACCTTGGCGCACTATATCGAGAGCCCAGTGGTTCGAGGTAACGCATGTCCATTCTGTGAAGAAGGGGTTCCGTCTGCCCAGGAAGAGACAGAACAGATCCAGAGGAGTGGGGGGTGCCACCCTCGGGCGCACCATCAAAACTGGCCCTTTTTATTACTAGGACCCTTAGGGGGCCCTTGATGGGGTCCAGAAGAGGAGCCAGGCCTGCTGCGCCTGCTGTTCCCTCTACTCCTATCTCTACCCCTCTTGGTTGGATAGGACCTAGGTTGCTGGTGCAGTTGCTGAGGCAACTGGCATCTAGAGGCCTGAGGAGTATATAGGCCCAAAGACTGCAGGGTGGCTCATGAGTCCTTGAGGGTGTGCAGCTTCTCGTCTGTTTTATCAGAGAAGAGGGCTGACCCATCAAACGGGAGGTCCTGTATCGACTGCTGCACCTCCTGGGAGAGTCCCGAGGTTTACCCCTAGACACCAGCCCCTTCTTCCTCAGCCGATGGGGGGGGTGGAGGCATGGGCAAGGCCATCAGAGCTCTTGCTGCCCGGGAAACCTCCGGTGTCGACGGCACCTGCAGAGTCACTCCCCCACTCCAAGGAGTCTGGGGAGGCTCTCTGCGTGGAGACGCAGGTGCCAGAGCAAGCTCGACAGGCCGCGGCTGGTGCATCTCCGCACTCGACCCCGCTGGTGTCAAAGGTACAGGGGAGTGAGCACGCACTGTGCGCTGTCTTCTCTTCTTCTTCGGCACCGGAGACTTTGGGCGACTCAATGGTTCCGGTGCCGGCAGGGCGCTCCACACCGAGGAAACGTTCGGTGCTGACATGGAGCGTGGTGGCTCAGAAGCAGGATGGAGCACTTCCTCCATGAGGATAGCTTCTAGTCTGATGTCCCACTCCTTTTGAGTTCGAGGCTTAAAAGCCTGACAAACTTTACATTTTTCCCTGCGGTGCTGTTCTCCCAGACACTTGAGGCAGCGACCATGAGGGTCACTTACAGGGGAAGCCTCGCCACAACTGGTGCAAGGTTTGAAGCCAGGGGACCTGGGCATGGCCGGGTCACTACTGAGCCCTTAAGGGTTCCTATCTAATCAAACTAACTACACTAAACACTTAACAAACTGCTAACTATAAACTGCTCGGAATAACGAAGGGGAAGATACTTGCAGTAGCAAGATCGTTCTAGTAACCATCACGGGTGGAAAGAAGGAACTGAGGGGCCGTAGGGTCGGCGATGCCTTATGTACCGCAACATGAGCGCAGCACTCCAGGGGGCGCCTGATCCGCCCCTACAGGGTCTGTTAAGGGGAAAACAGTTCCAGGAACCGTGTATGGTGGCATGCACTTGCCTATACTGGAATGGATATGAGCAATCACTCGAAGGAGAAGTGGCCTTTCAGCTTTGGCAGCACAGGGAAGTAGAACTTTCAGAAATAGCACACGTGTAGCACTGCTCGCCTCCTTCACCTCCTTTTTTAATAGAAAAGCACAATGAATTAGAGTGCCTCCTTGTTTACATCAAATATATTCAGGACAGTGATGTTGCAAGGTGCTAATGGTTGTCATCAGGTGAGTCTGTGATCCAAAGACAATAAGGGTGCATCTACCCAACCTGCAGTCCACAGCAGCGACTCTCAGAGCCGGGGTCAATAGACACTGGCTTACAGGGCTCCCGCCATGGTGTTAATAGCAGCTGTGTAGATATTCAGGTTTGGGTTGGAGCTCAGGATCTGAAGCCAAGGGAGCCTCAATGTCTGCACAGCTATTTTTAGGCTCATACCATGAGCCCAAGAGCCTGAATCCATTCCCAGTTCTGAGGCTCACTGCCGCTAACAGGGTAGATACACCCTAACTGAGCCCGTTAAAGTTAATGGGTACCAAGCATTTTTTCAGACAACAAATGGAGGAATTAAGCCCCTTTATTTAGAAAGCAACAGCTGCAAACAATGAAGGGACACAGCCCAAGACACATGGCAGGTCAGAGCGATGTGCATTGGTTGAGGGATTTCCCTGGCTGCAAACACAGGAGTTAGGATATCAGTTTTGCAGCCTGTGCATGTGTTAGGATATGTTCACACTGCACAGTTAACACAGGTTCTTACTTAGGGGGACGTTAAAGCTAAAACCCAACTGAAAAACCTCTAACTTGGGTTTGGAGGTGCTTTTAACTCAGGCTGGGATTTACCCAGTTGGGGGTATGGATTAGAACCTGGGCTTTATGGGCTGGACCCCACCCACTTTGCAGTGAGGATGGAGAGTGAATCACTTGAGCGCCAATACGCCTCCCATGCCTTTCTCACTGTTTCCCCAGCAGGACAGACAAGGTCTCCTGCAATTAACGCAATTGACCAGGAAAGAATCCCAGAGTGTCCCAGCACAAAGAACCATCTGCTATGCCCCCAAAAGTGGGCAAGTGTAGAAGCTGTGTGGACACAGTAACACCAGTAAGGCTTTGCCATGAGGACACTCACACAAGTAAGGCTAATCCAGGTGTCAATCACCCAGGTTAATGCTGCAGTATAGAGACAGCCTTAGAGCCCGAAACCCTGGAGAAGTCGTTCAGAATGTGGCTTTGAGAGCGAGCAGAAAGGCGGAGCTCCTTGAGCACAGATCTCAGTGGAGTTGCACACCCAGGGATTTCCGAGAAAGGCAACTGCACATTGGTGTTGCTGCTCAGGGAAACGGGACTGTGTACATTGTTTAGAAATAAACAAGATGACATGAAAGAATATACCTGATTCATATAAACTAGTCCTCCTCCTAATGGAAACGACCCTGAAAGGCCTTAAATGTTGGCTAACTACTTGGGCCAAACGGAGAACAATACATTTATTTACCTGTTTGCTTACTATTGCTAATTAGCTTATTTGCTTTTGAGGTTTAGCCTTTGAAATTTCTTTTTATTTCAACTTTGTTTCTGATTGGCTGATTTTTTTTCATTGTTTTGAGATTTGATGAACCAAAGAATTTGAAGGGCGGGTGGCAGATGGAAAGGGGTACGCTTTGGGGGGAGAGCACAGATCCAGAAATCAAGCGTTTGGCGGTCTGCTCCTATATCTACTGCTGACTCACTGTCCTAACTCATTCTCACGTGGCCTCCGGATTTTAGATACCCCGTTGCAGCATTTTGGATGCAAGCAGGTGGACACTGTCAGGTTACCAACTGGAGACTAAATGAGGCCCAGAGCCCAATCACAAAATACTGTGTATTTTATTGTAAAGGTTTGTTTTCAACTAGGCGAGGTGGTCTGAAGTTTGAGACAGCTTCAGAATTCACTTATCCAGTTTGTGACCTTTTGGACTAGCATCTAGGCCACTAGTATAGATCATTAGCCTTTGTGGCACTTCTGCCAGCTACACCCCAGAAATGCCACTCGTGATATAAAGTTTTCTCAAGTCTGTGCTTTCTCATTATTTTTGTCATTACTAAAAATGCTCACTATCTCATATTGCTCCTACTAGGAGCAAAGCTAAGCTACCCTCAACTAAGATGGCTGCTTCTGTTCACCCTATATGGCAGTGCAGGAGACAGGGGCATGTGGAGGGACAGGGAGTAAGATGGCTTGGGGAAGGCGGAACAGATAAAATGAAGGCAAGAAAATTATGCAGGGTAGAGGGAAGTGGAGAAGGAGCAAGAATGGAAAATGTGGAGAGGACAGAGGGAGGACTCCCTTCTTGTGTCCCACTCTGGTAACTCCATGCTATTGCTGTTTCTGGCAGGCAATAGCTGCCAGGACCTTTCTGGATTCAGGCTTGGATTCAGCTGGTACATAGTGGTAAAGCACACTGGCAACTCTCTCAAACCACTAAGTCTCTAGTTGTTACGGTTGCAAAGAACACCTCAGAAACGTCAACTGCCTGCAGCTGGTGCAGATTTGCAGTGATATCTCCACAGTAAGTCTGGAATAATAGCTTTGGACTGCCCCATTCATCTCAGTGAGGTGTTAACAGACATGCCAAAGGTTGATAATTTCAACGTCAGCATCCTCTCATGTAAGACAGGAGAGGACAGATCATAGATCTGCATACTCTCGTACCACAAGTGCAGGCCATTTGGGAGAAACCTCCATATTGTTTTTTTCCCAAGTCAAAAAGAAGCTAAAACCATTGAGCCTAGCAGAGGGATGGGCATATTCAAGCTCCACCAAGGTTGAGCCAAACTCAAGGAGTCTAGCGAGGCTCAGCAAGACACATGCTCATATCTAAAGGATCTGCACAATCTCCTGAGCACTGTCTCATTTGGGTGATGTGCCTCAGAGAAGCTTATTTGATGGGTGAAACTTGGAAAAGTATCAACCTTCCCCCCCCACAATTTGGCCACTGATTCCGGGTTAAATGATTGATTTTGTTTGTTGTTACATTGACCTTTTTGAGAACAGTTCCTTCTTTCAGCTGATGAAGCTATTGATCTACAGACGATAATGAGAGATTTTTGTTGTTTTTGTTCTTAGACTAATTATGGGCCTGCTCTGCAGCTGGAACTGCTCATTGCCACTGTGTCAATTTAAACCAGCTGAGGAATTTGACCCTATATTTGAAGCTAATCTTTGGGTGAAAGAAACTTTTGGTTCTGACAAGGTCTTTTCAGCTAGGGCTTCTATTTATTGTTGTGTTAGAAATTCACATTCTGCTTGGTATGAAGCCAGAGCTCTCCTGTCTTTCCAGGAATTAGTTATTTTTAGCAAAGGTGACTGCTTTTCAGAAAAGTGCTAAAACCCTATGTATTAAAAAATAAAATAAAATAAAAAGCCGTTTTATTTACTTAGGTCCCATTAGTTTTGTTAGTGGTAATGTGAAATGAAAATAAAATATATGGCCTGCTGTGGCAATTAAAATAATTATTTAATGGAAATGTGATCAGTTACAAGACATGTACCTACTATCAATTGGCTGCGCTTAGCAAATGACAAGACAAGTCATTATCAGTATCATGACTGGTTAATCTGTAACCACGGTAACGCTTATAGAGCAAGGAAACCAAATCAGTTTTCCTAGGGCAGGTATATGTGGCCTGAAAGGGCCTTCACATTGGGCAAGAACGTGGAGTGATGCTTTTACAGCGGCTAAGTGCTTAAAGAATGCTCACCCACAATGAGGAAGGGCTTTGCTTTCTGGCCCAGCAGCTGGGACTGAGACAAGAATACGAAGGAATAAGGTTTTTCTGAATTACACGCCTGAGGAAAGTATTTCTAGCAGTTACTATTAATTACCATTGGTATGGCACCCAAAGCATTGTATGAGTTTTACAGGACAAAGACCTGTACTCTGCCCCGAGGAGTTCAATTCTGCAAACATTTCCTAGCAGCAGTAATCCTGTTGCCTTCTAAGAGCCTCCCTAAATGTGTGCAAGATCAGACTCTAATGTTAGACATGACAATTCATGAGATGAATGGGCAGGAGGTGTAAACATGGAACAGGGAGGGTGTGGGAATCAATAACATAGGATGTGACTGGGTATAGTTCTTGGTGCTGGCCTGCTCCACAGGGGAAGGGCGAGAGAGGTGTGAATTGCATCCTAGCAGTGATGTTGGAAGGTTAGAAACGTGACTTCTCTATCTCACTAGATGGGGGAAGCAAGCCTCAAACTGAAAAAAATCAGCGTGAAGTGGCTGCACTGACTGCAAATAGCAATAGTAGGCAGTGGCACTGACCTAAGCAAGGGCAGCAGCTCCTGTGGCCAGTTTTTCACTGATCACCAGCGTTGAAACGATTTATCGTGTGCTGTTAATAAATATGTTTGCTGAACTTTCTGGAGCAACGCCGTTGGCCATCTGTCGTATGCATATCCTGCTGGGTACTGGGGATGAAGAAACTGCGAAGGGAAATGCGCATAATGCTTGATCTGTTTGTTTTCAGCTGAGTTTTATCCCACCACTATCTATTCACACTGGATAATCCAGGTCAGACTAAGTAGTTCAAGGACTGGGCATGTATACTGTGAGGGAAAACATGAAATGACAGGTGAATGCCAGTAGAGGTGTGTAAGACCTTGCCATGCTCTCCTCCCGCCCACATAAAGATAGGTACAATCCAGTCCTGGATTCGAAGATGCTTCATGCTAAATCCTTTTGCTTGCCCAGCACTGCAGAGCACTGGAGTCCCTCTATGGGTCAAATCAGTCTTACAGAGAGGAACTCATTTTTGTCAATGGGCATTTTGCCTCTTTGTAGGATTTGGCACTACAGGGTTAATATGTTTTACCACTACTTAATACTATTACTACTGCAAGGGATTTGGCCTGCCACATTTTTTTTCAGATTGACACGACTTGTTTCCCAACTGAGTATTACATCTCTCCTGGAAGGACTTGGTGCCACTGTTCAACCATGAATCTCTTCTTGCCAGGTAGCTCTAACAGAATTTCTGCTTCTGTATCTTTCACGTTAGTGGCTGCTTAGTTAATTTTTTTTTTAAATGCAAAAACGAAATATGTGTGCTTCCTTCCTGATGGACAGGGCTTGCCTGTGTCATTTTATAAACCCGTACAGGTTTCCTGTCAGATGTTAAAATAATTTAAAATGTGTGGCCAGACACACACATTCCCACATCTGCGAGCAATGGGGCATCTCCTCTTTAAGCTTAATGTAACATTCAGGAATTATGATATTGCTAATATTTGAACATGTTTTTCTGAACTCTAATTACTTGCTGCATCCCACCTTCTTTATAGGAGCAACATTCCTATTGACTTCAATGGGAGCTATGTCAGCTGCCATACTTGCCTCCAGCGCTATATAGATTTAAAATGTTGTTCTTTATTAGCATTTACCTTTTATGATTATTTTTTCTATTTGTTTGTTTCTGATTTGGGGTGGTTTTAAAACCACATCAGTAATTTAGGAATCTAAGTACCATTTCAAAAGTGACTTTAGGCAGTTAGGTGCCTAAGAGCATGTCTACACTGCAAAAATAAACAAATACCTCCCCAGGTTACAGAGCCTGCGCTCCAGCTCGAGCCGAAATATCTACGCTGCTATTTTTAGTGCTGTAGTTGAGCTCCATGAGCCTATGTGTGTAGACCTGGGCTCTAAGACTCACTGGGATTTTGTGCAGTGTCAGCATATCCTTAGTCTCATTGAAAGTAATTGGATTTTGGCTCCTTAGGGCCTGATTTTTAAAGGTGTTCAAGCACTTAAAAGATGTGCATAGGTGTCCAGTGGGATTTTCAAAAGCACATACATGCCTAATTCCTAGATTAAACATAAGGCACAACTCAGTGTCATTTGTTTATGCAATTTTTGCAGTCATTTTATTGAAAAAGCAGGTATTAACATATTTATATCTTTATTCAACAACAGTTAGCTAATTTGTGCAACACAAAGAATGCAGCCATGAACAACAGCTTTCCAAACAATCTGATTTACCAACTTTACCATCACTTACTCTACGCCACTGAAAGCTCCAACCAAAAACTAAAAGAAGTTTTAAAATTTCACAATGACGATGTCAACTCTCTTACATTCAAGAAGACCAGGAAACTGAATCGTAGTAGCGTCATGAATGTGACACTGGTCTTTGAAAGGATCTCCATATTTTTCTCAATATTCACATCAGATCATTTTGGTCTGGAAATCAATAATTTTGTAAAGCTCCAAATATTTGTTTTATTTTATTAGTTAGTTATTTTAAGAAGATCTTTTTGGTACCCAAAGCTGAAACAGAATAAGGTACTTGAAATAAAAAGAGTATTACTGCTGTATTAAGATCTGCTTTATAATAAGTTACATATGGACTCTTAGTTGAGGATGTTAGAAGCTAAATATGTTTTACAGTACTTCTAGCAGTAAATGCCAATATGATCCGTTAGCATTTTTAATCTGCAAAAGTTAATGGACGAGGCCAAAAGTCAAAGAAAGTGTACGACAACCTTGAAGCAGTAGTTTGGCATTAATGAGATTTCTATACAATTTACCACATTCTTAAACCTTTTTACAAGGCAAAAAAAATGGATTGTTAACTTTAATTAGAATAACTATGTACATATAATACTGTCATGTCTTCTAGAGTATACAGTATTTTATAAACAAACATTCCTCATTCCCTTTAAAATTAGCCTATATAGGTCGTACTGTATGTGTATAGTATGGCTGGAAACTGATGGACATGCGTTTGTGCTCCTACACACAGAATATACAGTATCAATCTAGAAAATTTTAAACATACATAATTCATGTGTCATGTCAAGACTTCATATAAAAAGTTATAGCCTTTTTTGTAAACCTTGGAAGCAGATTTCCCCCTCCCCCAAAAAATCATAATATAAAAACATGCAGGTTCGTTTATTAGTTCATTCTCCAGTTACCAAAAAGTCAGTGAGTGAAGAATGATGTAAGGTTGTTAAAGAACCTTTTCTATGTAAAGAATTTTTAATAAGAGTAGATCAGTCAAGTCATCTGAATCAGTTACACTCTGTGACTCATGAATTGAGAAGCCAACATTTGGGGTAATAATTTTTCTGCACGTCTTATTAGTCATGCAAAAAGATTTCCTAGATTAAAAAGAATTTCCAAAATTGTACACCATTTCTTTACATTTCTGAAAGGAAGAATCTTCAATTTACATTGCAGTTCAATTGAAGAAAGAACTGTATAAACTAATTTAAGTAGAATTTTAATTTTCCATTTCACCCAGAAGTCATCTTCTCATTGTACAGTGGGCTATTTAAAAACTTAAAATTCACTGAGCAGTGCTAAATTCTTGAGTTACCATTCATAGTAGTAAAACTTATAGTTGCTGTATTCCCTGGGGATACTGCAAATATCACGATTAAAGTAGTGTGATGCAGTAAACGTCACATGTGGGATTTTCAAAAGTACGTAGCACTAACTCAACACAATGGAAGCAGAATTAGGCCAACACTTGAGGGCTTCTGAAAATCCCACCCCAAAATTGTAATAGCACATGTGTATATGCATTAACCAGTGTATCTTTATATGTGTTGAATAGTCACCATGGAGTGGCAAATCCTGAGTTTTTAAATGGAACCCACTGCAATTGGTATCATCACATTCTACAGCGTGAATAGAAATGTACCTACAGAACACACTGCCTTTTTTAAATAAGGTAGCTGAGGCTATCGACAACACTCTTCCCTTTTTGACTCAAAGTTGAAATACAAAGTCAAGATTTGTAGCAGAAGTAAAAAATTGTAAAAAGTGATTGTGGAACTCCAGAAGGAGGGCACAATGCTAGGGATGTGGAATGTGATATGTGAAATAGGGACAACTTGTCACTTGTTAATAAGCAGAATAATGTATTTTGCTTCCATCTCACTGTCTAGGGTCCTCTTTCTGTGCCTAGCAATGTATGGAGGACACAGCTATTTGTACACTCATAAATCAGTCTCATTTAACGTTGAAAGACCAGAAAGCATTCCTGAAAAAAATCAAGGGACCAATGTAAAAAGCTCTAATAATGTGGTAAACACTGAGTCTGTGGAAGAATGCAGCAGAACAGAATGCTGATCCTGTGAAGCACTGGGTCTCTCTATGAGAGTTCAGGGCATCCAGGACCTCACAGGAACAGTCCTGAAATGAATACCCCTGCTTATTTAAAAAACGGATACAGACCACAGTACTTAATTTGCAGTAGTGCTTTTTTACTCCTACAATTATACAGTTGCAGTGATTTAAAACAGTTGGTTGCCACCAACAATGATACAGACTGAGGAGTGAAGGGAGGGAATCTACAAATTCCACCACACTGACCACACTTTTGTGAAGATCACGTCCTTCTACAACTCTCAAAAGGCTGGTTTATAAATACAGAAGGATATTGATAGACCTAGTGCATTTCCGAGTTCACTTTATCCTGAAATATGTACAGATTGTTTGTCGCTGCTATAGCAATTATGTTCTCAGTTGGGTGCCATGCCGTGTGCAAGATCTTCTTAGTAAAGTCCAAACTGTCAACATTGATGTCATCTTTCCTTCGCTTGCCTCCAACACAGACTCGACGGGGTTTCAGAACGGCTCGTGGCTTACTGCTCTCCCGGGACGCCTCCAAGGTTACATCACGCTTGGTGTTTCGGTCAAACATTCGAAAGAAGTTGTTATATGCACCTGTCATAATAACACTGCAGAGGGAGAAAACCAAAAGCAAGAATAAATAGCAAAATATGCTAATTCTACCAGGAACAGGAGTGGATCAGTATAGAACAGTACAATTACTTTTCCCTGCCATGAAATTTAATTCTATGGAGTCCAGAAACTCATGTTACTGTGCAGTTTAATATATATGACTTTTGAGTTTACATGGTCTCTTATCATTTTATGACATTTAATATACTGTAAGGTTGCTTCAGTATTGCTAATGCCAAGTGTTCAATTCTAGGTCCAGGAGATGCTTGAGGGGGGATAAAGGACGGCCCTGGCTAGGTCCTGTTTTACCCACCTTCAGTGCAGCAGTCTCTATTTTGGATATTCTGTTAATACATTTGGAGAAAGAGGTGCTATTAGAACATTTATCCCCAAATACTTTGATAAAAAGAAGTTTACTAATAAACTTGATGTGACAGCGTTTGATCTACTACACACTTACAAAAGGTGACATCTATCCTCTCAGTCCTTCCCAGGGTTGACAACCATCTGTAAATTTATGGACAGTCATTAAAAAAATGTAACATTTTAACAGTCAGTAAATCCGTAAATAAATGAAAATGTCTGTAGATATGGGTAGAAATAAAACATATTGTGTTTTGACATTGATTGTCATCATTCAGAATCACTTCTTGTATCATAAAACTACATTGATCATGATTTTATCAATTTCCTGTTTTCTACTATTGCACATGCCCGAAGAACCCAATTGATCAATTAACTGCAACTAAAACAATTGCGTAATTCCAAATTCCTGTGTAAAGAATAGCGAGAGCGAGTACATGCTTTTGTGACATTATTCTACAGAATTATAGAAATGTAGGGCTGGAAGGGATGTTGAGAAGTCATCGGATCTAGCTCCCTGCCTTGAGGCAGGACCAAATAAACCTAGAGTATCCCTGACAGGTGTTTGTCCAACCTGTTCTTAAAAACCTCCAATTATGAGCATATGACATCCTCCCTTGGGAGCCTATTCCAGAGCTTAACTACCCTTATAGTTAGAAAACTTTTCCTAGTATCTAAACGAAATCTCCCGGCTGCAGATTAAGACCATTAATTCTTGTCCTTCCTTCAGTGGAAATGGAGAGTAACTAAGCAGCTCCCTCTTCCCCCTCCAGTCTTCTTTTCTCAAGACTGAACGTGCCCAGGTTTTTTAACATTTCCTCATGGGTCAGGGTTTTTTTAAAAACCTTATATCATTTTAGTTGCTCTCCTCTGGATGCTGTGGCTTCTCTCCAATTTGTCCACATCTTTCCTAAAGTGCGTTGCACAGAATTGGACACAGTACTCCAGCTGAGGGCTCACACGTGCCAAGTAGGGTGCGACAATTACCCCTCTTGTCTTGCATACAGCTTTCCTGTTAATACACCTCAGAATGATATTAGCTTTTCTCAATTCTGCAGCACATTTGTGCCTCATAGACAATTTGTGATCTACCCCCGCTCCTTTTCTGCAGTACTACCACCTAGCCAGTTATTCCCCATTTTGTAGTTAAGACTGTTCCTTCCTAAGTGAAGTACTTTGCACTTTGCTTTATTGAATTTCATCTTCCTGAATTCAGACCAATACTCCAATTTGTTGAGGTCATTTTGAATGCTATTCCTGTCCTCCAAAGTACTTGCCACCCCTCCCAACTTAGTAGCATCTGCAGATTTTATAAGCATTCGCCATTAGCCAAGTCATTAATGAAAATACTGACCCCCTACAGGATCTCACTGGGCACACCCTCCCCATTTGACAGCAAACCATTCATAACGATTCTTTGGTTATGGGCTTTCACTCTGCTGTGCACTCACAATTTAATCTAACCCACATTTCCCTAGTTTGCTTCTGAGAAGGTCATGTGGGGCTGTGTCAAAAGCCTTATTATAATCAAGCTATATCACATCTATTACGCCCCCTCTGCTCCCATCCACCAGGTCAGTAATCCTGTCAAAGAAGAAAATTAGGTTGGTTTGGCATGATTTGTTCTTGACAAATCCATGCTGGCTATTCCTTATAATCCTATTATCCTCTAAATGCTTACAAGTTAATTATTTAATAATTTGTTCCAGTATCTTTCCAGCTGTTGAAATTAGGCTGCCTGGTCTTTAATTCCCTGGTGTTCTCCTTGTTGCTCTCTTGAAGATAGGTACTATGTTTGGCATTCTCCAGTCCTCTGGGACCTCATCCATCCTTTATGAGTTCTCAAAGATAATTGTTAATGGGTCCAAGATTGCTTCAGATAGTTCCTTAAGTACCTTAGAATGAATTTCTTTAGGCCCTGAATACATCCAACTTATCTAAATATTTTTAACCTGTTCTTCCCCTATTTTAACTTGCATTCCTTCTCCCTTCTTAATATTAATTGTTTTGAGTATCTGATCACTATTACCTTTTTAGTGAAGACTGAAGAAGGCTTCTTGAATCCATCAGTTATTAGCTCTCCTTCCCCACTAAGTAAAGGACCTACATTTTCCTTTGTCTTTCTCTTGCTCCTAATGTATTAAAGAATCTTTTCTTATGGCTTTTTATATCCCTTGTTAGGCGTAACTCCCTTAGCCTTTCTAATTTTGTCCCTATATGCTTGTGCTATTCTTTTGTAATCCTCCTTAGCAATTCGTCCATGTTTCCACATTTTGTAGATTTCCTTTTTGATTTTCAGATCATTAAAGAGTTCCTGGTGGAGCCATACTTGCCTCTTACAATTATTCCTATCTTTCCTTTGTATGGGAATAGTTTGCAGTTTTCTCTTTAACATTGTCTCCTTCAGATACTGTCAGCTCTCCTGAATTACTTTTACTCTCAGATTTTCTTTCTTTGAAATCTTAACTACCAGTTCTCTGAGTTTATTAAAGTCTGCTCTTTTGAAGCCTATTGTCCTTTTGCTGCTCTCCTTCCTTTCCTTAGAATCATGAAATCAATCATTTAATGATCACTTTCTCACAAATTGCTTTCCACCTTCAGATTCACAACCAATTCTTCCCTGTTGGTCAGAATCAAGTCTAAAATGACTGTTACCTGGGTTACTTCCACCACTTTCTGAAACAAAAAGTTGTCTTACATAATAGTGTGTTATGCTGTATTTCTTTTCCAGTAGATGTTTGGGTAGTTAAAATCCCCAATTACTACCACATCTTGTGTTTTGCATCTTTCTGTTATTTGTTAAATGCCTCATCCACCTCCTCTTCCTGATTTGGTAGTCAATAGTAGACCCCTACCATGTCACCCCTATTTTTACCCAGAGACTTTCAACTGGTCTGCTTCTCACCTCCTTCTGGACCTCAGAGTAAGTGTATATATTCTTTATGTATAATGCAACACTCCCTCCCTTTTATTCTGCTTGTCCTTCCTGAACATGCTGTAACCCTCTATGCCAACATTCCAGTCATGAGACTTACCCCACAAAGTCTCCATGGTATTAAGTCATAATTTAACTTATGGACTAATACGTCCAGTTCTTCTTGTTTATTCCCCATGCTCATTACATTTGTGTATAGACAACTACCACGTTGAAAAGATCCTCCTATGCCCCCAGATTTCCCTCGTTAGTCTCTGTGTCTCCTGCCTGTACAGTTCCAAGCACATTGTTGGCAGTCAGTAAAACAACTACCAGTCTTGCTAATGCACTCCAGCAGAGCATATTTCATGTGCCTCAATTTTAATACAATGTGCCCCTTCCAGAAAATGAAGGAAAGTTACTATGTTTTAGCATTTGGTTACTCTGCACAGCTAGTTACACTAATTTGCTGTTGCATTTTGTTGTTTGGGATACACCATGGATGATTATATTGGGAATCAGGAGTTTTAGATCCTACTCCCAGCTCTGCCCCAGATGTGCTGGGCAAGTGACCATAGGCAAGTCACTTCGCTTCTCTGTTTTCTTTGTCTGTCTTGTCAGCTTCTATGATAAGCTCTTTCATGAAGGGACTGTGTCTTGCTATGTGTACAGTGCCTGGCACAATGTGGCCTTGAACTCAGCTGGGGACATTATTTGCTATTGTAATACACATAAATAATAATACACTAAAAAAATTAATAGGAACTGTGCAACTAAATGACTTTGCATCATGTCTACTGCATCATAGCTGCCTAGCTTACGGTCTTCACTTCAGACACAATACAGAGTGACCGCAGAAGCTCAGGCAAGCTATATTCTGCATCATGAATCATTAGCAATAATGCCAGCGATGTCCCGATCAAGGTGGCTGATGATAAGCTAGAATTTGACGCAATAGGATTTTATTTTATATAGCACTTTTCATAGACCAGATATCCTGATATGCTGAAAAAAGCAGCAATGGGTTGGATATTGGTAGTGTAGGGACTGTATAGGACACAGCAACCACAGTACTCAGCAATAAGTTGCATACAGATTTGGGTGGGTTGTCACGGTGCTTCCTAGAGTTCACAGGCCTGAACTTGGAGTGTGACTGTTCCTACACCCTTCAAAGGGTGCAACAGGCACTCCCTCACCATAGCCATCCAGTTCTGGGAGCTAGGGCAGAGGGGGGACAATGGGGCCATTCCTCTCACCTGCAGGGACCCTTGCAGGAAAGAGTCTTTAAACTCAAGACAATGCAAGATCAGCAGTTGTAGCCAGATGCTGTATGGGGGCAGGCTTCTTTCACCCTTGCTCACCTATGCAAGAGCGAGGCACAATCTCACCTATATGCAGCAAGCTAATATTCCCAAACATTAAAATAAAATGTAAGAACATTAGAATGGCCATACTGGCTCAGATCAATGGGCCATCAAGCCCAGTATCCTGTCTTCTGACAGTGGCCAATGCCTGGTGCTTCAGAGGGAATGAATAGAACAGGTAATCATCAAGTGAGCTATTCCGTCAACCATTCTCAGCCTCTGAGGTTCCTATGAATAGCTTGATAAACTGTATCCAAGTTGCAGCATAAAGCCTATTGATCATGATTAGGGCTTGTTTCAGAAATTGAATCAACTTCAGTAAATCTGACATTGCATTCCTTCCAAATCACCATGTTTTGTCATGAGGACTCCTGCTGTAATAGTTATTCACAACATGAAAAAATAGAGGGTTTTTCTTATCTCTGTGCTAACACACACAATCTTTGATTCTAACTGTCTTATACAGTACTGTTGTTTTTTTCCCCTGTGGGCAGAATTTTGAAACTGGTTCATGATGATGGGGCATCACGGACTGCAGAGCTGTATGTGACTGGAACACATTTCCCCAAGGGAATAAAAAGCCTCCCTCCAGACGAATCCAGAAAGAGCAAAGGGAGCTGTTTTCACACAGACAATGTTCCCGCAGAGCAGCTTTCAGTCATGGGCAAAAATCCTCTGTTTTCCAATAATGTTTAGTATGCAGTACAGCTGTTTCTGCAGTCCATTGGATTTGTTATTTCTTGAACTTTCACATGTTAAAAAAAGTAATTTTTCTTTGGCTGGCTCATTTGGATCTATAGTGACATTTTTTACATAAGCATCCCTTTTGCTTTATATGTAGATGATGACTGTTCATGCTGGCCCTGGTTTCTGCCATTTAATGGCACTGTAAAAATAGCATTATGTAAATGAAAAGTGGCCATTCTTGTTGAAGGTCACAGACATAGATGAATTATAACCTTAGCTGCTGTTTACAATAACACTAAAAGAGGGAGCCTACCTTAGCGTACCTATTATTCTTGTTCAGAAACATAATTCTCTATATTATGATGACAACATGATAATATATTGTGTATGTGATGCAGAGGTTAAACAAATCCCATATTACACATATTACATCTGGCAGCCATATGAGGTGAGAAGGGAAACACACATGTGGGCCATGTGCATATATATGTATATATTTCCGAATATAAAATTTAGCTCACTTCACAAAGTGTTCTCTGTTGGTGAGCTACACAGAGCTATATAGAGCTCTTCTTCAGGTCATATATACATATGTTTAGACAGTTTTGTTCTTCACAGTAGTGCTATAACCAGCATGTTGGCAAAATCCTTGCAATTAGTGTTTGTGCTAGTTAATTTTTCATGGATGTATGCTCTGAGCAAAAATTGCTGTTAATTGCTCCTCCTTGTTTACTCTGTTAAAGCGCTGCATTACCAATGGCACTGGAACACTGTGTTCCCTATTCATGGCACAGTTATCGACTACGGTAGACAAAGCCAGGCACTCCTGAGTCCATATTAGAACTGCAACATAAAACTTCTTAGAAACTAGAAACTGCTGACACAGGTCCTGGAGAAGCAGCAGAGACTAAGGGAGGGGAACGAGTACCTAGAAGAGTACTTGCTCGAGGTGGCAGAGCAGCAGCGCTACCTAGTTTGGAGCCAGAGAGGAGGGGAAGAAAAAGGCCATAAGGGATGAAAATACAAGAGGACCCAAGGTCTGGAGCCAGAAAGCCTGACCAAAGTACTGTTACCTCTGTGCCCAGGTGGGTCACCTGCAGAGGGTCTACCCCTACCGAGATGGGTGGTGGAAGCCTCACCCAGAGGGCGAGGTGGAAAGGAAGCCCAAGAGAATCCCACCCGTGAAGCGAATGGTGGGGGTGGGTATGTGGGGCCCGTGGCCTCGAAGGCCACTGATGGAGAGAATGCCCAGACAGAAACAAAATGGAAAAGACCAGTCCAAGGGCCTGGAAGAGACCAAAGAGATATTTCCAGTGCAAGGAGCAGGGCCATTTAAAAAGGCATTGCCCCCTGAAGCAAAGGTGGGCTAAGAAAGGGATGCCTGAGAACAAGGCTAGGTCTGAGACTGACCAGGGGGATGGGCCAGTATGGACTGAAGTCCTAGCTGAGAAGCATCTGCCACACCCAGCTGGGTGCAAAACAGAGACAGTGGATAGGATGACAGGGACAGAGAGGGCCCAGTCAGATCAGGGAACCCACAGGAAAGCTGAACAGGCTGAGGAAGGGACCCAGACCCTGGAGGAGAGGGCGCCAGGCGATTCAGTGCAACATATCAGAAAGCTAGAGGAGAAGCTGGTAGCTACAGAACAAGTGCTGCAGACTGCGCAAAGGGAAAAGGAGGAGGTGTGCCTGTGCTTGACGGACATGAAGATGCAGAGGGACCCCGTGACAGGCCATCTCCGGGTGGCACAGAGCATGAGGCATCCCTACCCCAGAGGGTGGCAGTCTTGAGGGCAAGGGGGTGTGGTGGGGCATCTGCCCCAAACTGGCCAGGAAGGGGTTAAGCGGGCCCTTGGAGAAGAAGCCAATGGGAAGGAGCTGTAGGATAGCCAAGCAGGGCCCAGGAACACAGTATAAAAGGGACCTGCCAAGCAGAACAGGGTCAGTCAATCCCAGGAGCTCAGGGAGGGAAAGCTGGCTGGCCTGCAGGTGGAAGGCGGTCAGTACTTAGGACAGAGCAGGGGCTGATTGCTGGAGCTCAGCAGAGTACATGCCCTGGTACAAGGGCAGAAGAGGTACTGGGGCTGCGGGTGAATGTCCCGGGGCAGTCTGTTGAGGAGTTGGGGGAGAGGTAGTGAAAGCTGATTGCACATAGGGTCCCTGGGTCAGGACTCGGAGTAGTGGATGGGCCCGGGTCCTCCCCACCTCCCTCAGACCACCGTTGTAGTTGTGGTAGACTTCAGTGGCCACTGAAGAAAGTGATGGAACCAGGACTGCAGAATCCCCTGGAAGGAGTGGAGGGACGGGTCAGGAAGAGGATGTGGAGGGTCCTGAATGTAGTGAGAAGGACTACTAGTGAACCCCGAGGAAGTGTGAAGGAGCACACCAGTGGATCTGGGTGTCTGGCTGAGCTATTCCCTAAATCATCAGCAGAAAGCGCTAGTCCGATGCTGAGCGCTGCAAGTCAGTCACTGCCCCTATTTCCAGTTCAGTTTTGCTCCTCCTTTTCTTCTATTAAAAAAGAACTCCATTTTACCCTTCATTCCTCTCTTTCTTTGTGGTCTTTCCTGTTTTCTATTCCCTCATGTCCCTCTTCTCCCCCACATTCTCTTCTCAATTACTTTGACCTCTTGTCCCTTTTCTGCCCTGCCCTGGTCCTCCATTTTAGGTCTTCCCTTCCTCCCTTTCAGTTGTCTGGCCACTCTTCTTTCCCTTTCCATCTCCTCATGAAACCCTTACCTGCTCTCATAACCACCTCTTTGAATCATAGAAGATTAGGGTTGGAAGGGACCTCAAGAAGTCATGTAGTCCAATCCCCTGCTCAAAGCAGGACTAACTCCAACTAAATCATCCCAGCCACGGCTTTGTCAAGCTGCATCTTATAGACTCATAGACTCATAGGTCAGAAGGGACCAATATGATCATCTAGTCTGACCTCCTGCACAAGGCAGGCCACAAAACCCTACCCATACACATTTATAACAACCCCGAACCCATGACTGAGTTATTGAAATCCTCAAAAGTGAGATTTGAAGACCTCAAACTGCAGGGAATCCATCAGCAAGCGACCCATGCCCCACGCTGCAGAGGAAGGCGAAAAACCTCCGGGGCCTCTGCCAATCCGCCCCGGAGGAAAATTCCTTCCCGACCCCAAATATGGCGATCAGCTAAACCCCGAGCATGCGGGCAAGACTCACCAGTCAGCACCCAAAAAGGAATTCTCTGCAGTAACTCAGTTCCCATCCCATCAACATTCCCACAGACCATTGAGCAGACTTATCTGCCGATAATCCAAATCAATTGCTCAAATTAAACTATCTTAAAAACCTCTATGGATGGAGATTCCACCACCTCCCTAGATAACCCATCCAGTGCTTCATCACCCTCCTAGTGAAAAAGCTTTTCCTAATATCCAACCAAGATCTCCTCCACTGCAACTTGAGACCATTGCTCCTAGTTCTGTCATCTACCACCACTGACAACAGCCTAGTTCCATCCTCCTTGGAATCCACTTTCAGGTAGTTAAAGGGTGCTATCAAATCCCCACTCATTCATCTCTTCTTAAAACTAAACAAGCCTAGTTCCCTCAGCCTCTCCTCGTAAGTCTTGTGCTTCAGCCTCATAATCATTTTTGTTGCCCTCTGTTGGACTCTTTCCAATTTAACCACATCCTTCTTGTAGTGGGGGGCCCAAAAATGGACACACCAGTGCTGAATAGAAGGAAATATTCACTCCCTTTGATCTGCTGGCAATGTTCCTACTAATACTTCTTCTGCTAAGGGCTTCCTTTTCTACTCTCCCTTCCTCTCAAATATTTCTAATTTCCTTTCTCTCCTTCCCCTTTGGTCTGAATCTAATTGCTGCTGAATAAAGTAACTGATTGGCAGACTTCCTCTCATCTCATAAAGATGCCTAGTTTCTGTGCTTGTGAATTGGCATGATAGGCCTCTGCACATGCTTCCACAGCATTGGTCTAGTATCTCAATGGACTCATTGTAGAACTGCCACACTCCCAGGTACACTCCGTAATCTTGGTTGTTATCTACCTCCTAAGAAAGATGGCAACACTTCAACCCATGCCAGCTTATTCCTACTGGATGGAAAATGGCTTGGATCTTCCTGGGAAATGCCTTCCCGCTATCATGGGTTACCAACAGGCATTGTATTAGACCAGAGTCCCAGTTCATTTCCCAGTTCTGGTGGGGAATTTCTCAGACTCCTTGGCATCGAGTCCCTCACCTCATCTGTCTATCACCCATATACTAATGGGCAACAGAGAGAGTCAATCAGCTTTTGGAGCAGTATCTTTGCTGCTTTTTGTGCTATCACAAGGATGACTGGCTTCTCCTACTGTGCTATGCCAAATTTGCATTTAACAATGCAATCCATGCCTCAATTCCACATAGCCTATTCTTTGGAAACTATGACTTTTATCCCTGCTTTCACTCAGACTTGTTCATGAGTTCCCCAGTGCTGGCCACCCTGGATTTACCCTCTCAGCTACACCAGGTGCACTGGGAGCTCAAGGAATACTTGCAGTCTGCCAACAAAGTCTATACACACCATGTAGACCAAGACCATCAGGCTGCCTCCAATCTGGCCATAGGGGACAAGGTGTGGCTCTCTGCCTAAAAGCTTAAATTGAGCTGCCTACCCACCAAATCTGACAACCAGTTCCTAGGCCCCTTCAAGATTACAGAGCCTTCAGTTTACAACTGCCCAAGTCTCTGAAGGTCCATGCCATCATTCACATCTCACTGTTAATGGCCTGTACTAAGAACCCATACCCAAACCACTCCACTTCAGTTCCTTTTTAATTTTTTTAAAAAGGTATTAATGCAAGTAGTCCTTAATATCATCTAGAATTTACAGGAGCAGATCAGGTGAAAAACATTCAACACTGTAATTCACAGAACCTGTTCAACTGCAGTTTATTCCAGGGCATTTGAGATAAAAACTCAAATGACAATGTGTGCATATTTTGTTGGCAGTGGAACGGGACACTGTTGTGCAAGTTATTAGTTAATTCTTCCATTCACTTGTACTCTCAAATCTTTAAATAAAACAGCTACATACAGCAAAGCTTGCATGTTCTGAAGTCATGTAAGCATGGATATGTGTATAATATATATGGCATGTGTTTACTCTAATATAGTCAACTAACATAATATGTGTTTGTAATATGTATTTTTAAGACTCCCTCTTTATCTCCTCCAACTGCTGTTCTTGGCCAAGTATATAATGATTAATGTGTCCTTCAGCAAATGTGATCGGGTCTGTCTGATTGTGTTAGTTCCTGTTCATTGGAGTTACTGAGCATCAATCACGTTCTAATCAGAGCTTGTGTACATTGATTTTTGTAAACAGCCCCTACAATGGAGCTCTTCGTGATCCTGAATTAAGTCCTTAATGGCAACAAAACTAATTAAAAAGAAAACAACTTTCACATATAATAAAGAGGCTTATTTTTTTAAATGCTATCCTGTATGATTCTAATGTATCACTTAACCTGCTAACTACCCTAAAACTAGATTAGCATTTTTTTAAAAAGTGGCATGCTTATATTTGTAACCATTTTTATTAATGCAAATATCATTATGGAACCTTCCATAGATCCCCAAGTGCTAATAGGCCTGTCTTACCTTTTGCAGTAAGCTGCATTTTAAAATACATGTTTTAAAGCATCAGAACATCTATCTTCACATTAATGTGTATTCTTTTTAAAAGATGAGGATTCTTCCTTAAGAAACAGCAATACAGAAACACACACAAAAAATCCATATATTGTGCACGGAAATAACAAAATAATTGCCACTTATATGAGCAAGATCACATCTCCTTGTTCAGAAGTGTCAATGCAAGTGTCAACCTAATGATGAAAATTGGTACTGATATATTTAACTCTCGTTCAGGCTATTAAGAGAAAGTGTTATGAGTTTAGAAAAGAGAGACGAATAAAAACTAAAATAAAATGGATGTTGTCTTTTGTCAAATGCTGTGCTCAATGCCAAAAGCTGTGCTCAATGGTTTCTTAAGATCATGCGTGTATCCCATCCATTTTTAAAAGAAGTGTTTAGTGATGGATTCAGTAAATTGTGTAAAATTAACTATCCTTCCACATATAAACAGTGTGATAAATTAAGCCTTTAAAAATGGAATGCTCCCATTTAATAAGGACCAGTTGATTTCACACTATGTTGATCTTTCTGATCTGTCAAGTGGGGATTAGATTGAAGCAATTACTCTCATTTTAAACCCAGACACTGAATAATTCTTCTTTTATTAACATGTAGCTATCCAGATACTTTGTGGATGAGAGCATTTTTGTTCAGCTACTGAAGGATGTACCTGGGAGTGCAAATGCATGGCTGCCTACAAACATAATGTCTTCGAGTTCCCGTTTAAGGATGGATTAAATGACTTTGAAGATATTAGGAAACTCCTGTGAACCTCTGTGATGGTTTTGAAATATCCGATTAATTCCCTTCTCCTGCCCATATCAACACTTTTTTGCAGTTCTGCACTCCCAGGTTTCTGGCTGGGATAGGAAATATCAATATTTCCCCCCAAAAGGCTGTTGTGATAGTCTCTCTACCCTGACTAGAAGCAAGTAGTACTGGTAATCTTGTGAGAGAGCCTGATCTGAGATTTCCACCTACTCTCTGCAGATTCAAGTGGTTCAAAGAAGCACCCAAAACTCTGGATGCTTATCCAAAACTTTCCTAATTTGAGCCAATCTTAATTTTCAAACATGTTGAGCCTTGCCCACCGCAACCAATCTTGTCTAGGATTGGTTAGCCCTTGCACAAGAGGGCCTACTCCCAAACTGTCAAAAGACATGGAAATTTTACCTCAATGTGGTTCACTGTCTGGTAGTCCACAAGATAGGAGAACTTACCCTCTCCTCAGGCCCTACGCTACCAGCACTCCTAGCTATCTTCGCGATACAACTGACTTCCTGAGAAAACTACAATCGATCAGTGATCTCCCAGAAAACACCGTCCTAGCCACTATGGATGTGGAAGCTCTCTACACCAACATTCCACACAAAGACGGACCACAAGCCAGCAGGAACAGTTTCCCTGATGATGATATGGCTCACTCGGTAGCTGAACTTTGTGACTTTGTCCTGACCCACAACTACTTCAGATTTGGAGCCAATCTATACCTTCAAGTCAGTGGCACAGCTATTGGCACCCTCATGGCCCCACAATATGCCAACATTTTTATGGCTGACCTAGAACACCGCTTCCTCGAAACTCATCCCCAGGCACCTCTTCTTTACCTACACTACATTGATGACATTTTCATCATCTGGACCCACAGGAAAGAGTCCCTCAAATATCCCACCAGGATTTTAATACTTTCCACCCCACCATGAACCTCAGCCTGGACCAGTCCACACAAGAAATCCACTTCCTGGACACTACAATACAAATAAGGGATGGTCACATTAATACCACCCTATACTAAAAACCAACTGACCACAATACATACCTTCCTGCCTCCAGCTTCCACCCTGGACAAGTTACACGATCCATTGTCTATAGCTAAGCCCAAAGATACAACTGAATTTGCTCTGATCCCTCAGACAGAGACAAACACCTACAGGATCTCCATAAACATTCTTAAAACCACAGTACCCACCTGGGGAGGTGAAGAAACAAATTAACAGAGCCAGACAGATACCGAGAAGTCACCTACTACAGGAAAGACCCAACAAAAAAAAACCAACAGAACACCACTGGCCAACACCTACAGCCCCCATCTAAAATCTCTCCAATACATCATTAAAGTTCTACAACCTATCCTAGAAGATAATTGTTCACTTGCTCAAACCGTGGGAAGCAGGCCTATCCTTGCTTACAGACAGCCCTCCAACTTGAAGCAAATACTCACCAGCATCTGGACACCATACAACAAGAACAGTAACCCAGAAACCTATCTCTGCAACAAACCCCGTTGCCAACTCTGCCCACACATCGACTCTAGTGACACCATCACAGGTTCTAACCACATCAGCCACACCATCAGGAGCTCATTTACCTGCACATCTACTAATGTAATATATGCCATAATGTGCCAGCAATGCCCTTCTGCCATGTACATTGGTCAAACCGGACTGTCACTACACAAAAGAATAAATGGACACAAATCAGACATAAAAAAAATGGTAATATCCATAAGCCAGTAGGAGTGCACGTGAATCCCCAGGACATTCTCTGTTTTTGAAGTTTTTTTGTTGAAGTATGGCAACTTTCAAGTCAGCTACAGACTTCAGCAAGAAACTGCAGAGCTGGAACACATATGCAAACTTGACACAATCAGACTGGGTCTGACTAGGGACTTCGAATGGTTATCTCATTACAAGAAGTAATTGTGCGAACAGTGACATTCTCACCCTCTAATCAACAGTTGTGAATAGTCCTCATCTACTCTAACTGAATGGACTTTGTTAGCACTTGCCCTGGTGTGTGTGTGTGTGCATGCGTGCGCGCGCATTTCCACTTCGTGCATCTGCTGAAGGGTAGTTAAGTCTCAGCATAAAAAAAATTAAGCTCAGGTAGAATATCCCAAAGGCAATGGTCTTCCAGCCTCAGTTGTTTAAGTCTTAAAACGAAACCCTAAACTTAAACATTTAAAGCTAGGCTGGATCAAGCACTTGGGAATATGCTGTAGGAAATGTTTTTACATTAACTGGATGACCCAGTAGCTCTTTTCTGTTTCTAATTTCCACAATACTCTGCGGAATTCCATTAATTCTACGAGTCAGTATATTTGTGGAATTGTGAAACATCTGTGCACCTACTAGGCTAAGGAAAGGTACTTTTAGCTAGAGAAGGAACCATCAACTGAGTATAGCAGTTCCTGGTCAGAGATCAGAGGAATATAGTTTCCTCTGGATGAAGGATATAGCACCTCAGTAAAGAGAACTCTCTCCCTGGAGGAGAATAGGAACTGAGCAAAGGCAACCAAAGAAAGGAATATATCTAACTACGTTATAAAGCATTATTTTGTATCTCTATGTGTGTTTGAGATAGAAACTGTGACCCACTTTTAGATGTATGAGGGAATGGATTTTGCTGATTGGATGGTGAATATTATGGGTCACATACTCTCCTCAGTCCTCACAGGGACCTGTCGCTCACACCAATGCTGTGCAAGGAATGAGGGAAATAGCTGACAACTGGTTGGTTTTTAGAAAAGATGACCTTATCCAAGTTGTTATGAAGCAGACAGTTGAACTAGTTATATTCATTTATATATATATATATATATATATATATATATACACATATATGTACTAATTATATTATTAAACTGTAAATCAATCATAATACAGACATGAGTTATAGTATTAGGAGACAAATCCTGCTCTGATCTACCAATATGAAGTTAAGGCCTAAGTAGTAATACTGGTGTAAATGAACAGAATGGTTCTATGTCTATAGTTCCCCCACAAAAAATTTACATTACACTAGAAGAATGCTTCACCAGTCTGCAAAGAATTGTCTGGTCACATGATACTGGCTCTTCCTCCCTCTTTATTTTCAGCTGATCAATTGGATTTACAAGGAAGCTACTTTGTTAACTTGCCTGGCCACGCGTTTCCTTAGCAAAACCTTCATGCAGGTTGTGCAAACGGTTTTTTAGTAAGTTGTTTTCTTTTGATTTTTTTTCCCAGCCCATTTCCTGCTTTTGGTGGAAATGAGTGGAATTTGATTTTCTCCCAGTGGCTGTGAGTGGAGAATAACAATTCTTAAATTGTGGTTGAGGAGGTGGAAAGATACAACAGCATAACAGGCTGGACACTGATATGGAGAAATATAACTTGATATGTAGAATAACCACAAGTGGCAGATGATTTATTGATTATACTTCATCCTATGGCAGCCCCTCAGTGAAATTTAAAATAATGATCGAGATAAGGATGGGTTACCTGTCCGATCCATTCCATGCACATTCAAACTTGTCAAAGATGCAGTCATTTTCATAAAGAGAACACAGCTTGCTCCTAAGGTAATCATGGACCTGTTAACAGAAAAAGACAGCGCAGTTTTGACAAATCTTTGTTTTAGAATATGTCCTAGACTATTACGGTAGAGGTTGGTAGCTTCTACAAAGGTTGAGAGTACTTCTCTCTTTTAAACAAGATGACTGAGCTTTCTTGTGGTTCAATTAAAGGAGTGCTACAGAAGTAATGTAGCAGGAAATCTCTGGCTTGAGCATGCTCCTCTGATCATATTGGAGATTACCCCTCTCAAACATGGTTGGTTCCTGTTAATGTGAATTTCTGAACTCTAGCTTGATTCCAAAACAGATCGTCCCAGCTGATACATCAGATGTGCTAATGAGAAAATGAATGGCCTAATTTAAATAGTTAATAATAATAATCCAAGATCTTTATAGACTTTCAGTTACAATATAGGGTTTTGAGAGAAAGAGGTCCCTGCTCCATTTCTAAAAGCTATAATCTGTGGTATTATATTATAGAGCAATTCAAAAGTAAAGTATACTAAGGTGTGTGGTGTCTCATTTACATAGGCTAGTACTCAGAATGATCTCTTGCTCACAGCTCATTCATATCAAGGATGACGTCTGAGATCTGAAAACAAACCATGAGTTCTTATCTTGCATGCTTTGAAAGTGAGATTCACAGAAGACCTTATTTTAGGTCATGTACTTCTACAGCGGGTAAGTTTATCATGAGAGGTCAGAACTCAAGCTCATTGCATCAATCCTCTAACGAATTTGATATTTTCCGTCTGTGTGATGTTCTTCATCCCACCTTGAAATAAGGAGCCAGAGAATTCCTGCCTGTACAAGGCCTAATAAACCACTTTACGTTCTTAATATTCTCTGGTAGCTGTTCCTAATCTTTTACCAGGAGCTACAAACCAACAGCTCCTTCTGATATTAATGCTGTATAGATGACTTCTGAGGGAGTACCATATCAATGTAATGTAGCATAAGGACCAAATTTAGTCCTGGCATCAGAAAAACTATCCCTTCCATTGAAGTCCAGGGAAAATGTTTGTTTATGCCAGAGCTAAATTTGGCTCTCCTGACTGTGGCATTCTCAGCACAGGATCAGCATCCTCTGCTCGTCGAAGGCTTAGAATATTCTCCAACAAAATAATTTAATACCAGCTTCACTGCTGTCTGGTTAGTTCACTCGGGTTTTATTAAAACTAGAACTGTTTGCAACAGCACACTGTATTGTACAATGAATGAACGTGCACATTAACTCAATTTTCTATGGCCTATAAATTTGTCACAAATCAATTTTCAGAATTAGATTATCAAGCATCCTAAACTATATATGATCCATTAAAGTATGTCAGCTGAACATGCTATTTTCTTAATAGCTAATAAAGATATGGGAGATGTAGGTAGAATGTTTTCCGGTTAAATGCATTTACTGAATGTTGCACATTGTAGTGCACGTTCATGGTGGATGCTTCATGTACCCTTCATAATGAGATCACACCATCTTCCATTTATTCACAGCCACCAGATTTCTTCAGCAGAAATTGGCAAGGTTCCCTAATGGTCACTCATCTCTAAGGCACCTTAATCATGGTCTCGTTTGTTAATGTTTTTCATTGTATTACAGGACTGGGATTATTTGTGTTAATAGTGTACTAAGTTGTAGGAGTGGAACCCTTTCAGCATTATTCTGACTGCCTAGGACAAGAATCAACACATAGAAGCAACTGACAAAAGGGGGTGGGGGAGGATGAAGCAGCAGTAAAATGATACACATAGTAATCAGTGGTCTCAGCTTTCCACCTGCTTTTTTTCATCTTTTCAGTCCCATTTTTCTGTGATCTCTTCCATGTGCCACCTGTCCACTTTTACAAATGCTCCCTTTGAAATTTATGTTCAGCTCTACAACTTTAAATCAGCCGCTACTGTTCAGTGTTTTGCATTTCTTCCACTTTCCTTCTTCCTTGTGAATGTTTGAAGTTCTTAACTCCTTGTTATCATGGTGTTCAGACTCTGACCACAGGCTTTCACAAACACCTGGGCTCATTTGCTGGCTCTTTCTTTTCACTCTTGCTCACACTGATGCCCTCCAGGATATCTGTGAAAATCTATGCTGTTAAAATTTGCCAGCTTTTTCCATCGTTGTCTCCCACTCATGGAATACGTAACAGTTATAAAGCTGAGGTTAGTAAACCAGCATCCACTGTGTCAGTTAATTAAACAATATACCAGAGGCAACCATGCCTCAATGTTAGCAAGATCACTGCTTGTGTTGGCCACAGCGTTGTGCGGATGATTCCAGACAATGACTTCATCCCTCGCTGCAGAACTGCTGTGGAAGGGAGCACACACTGCTACCTCTGTAAAACGGGCACAAGAGTGGCTTTCCCCGGTAGCTCTTGGGGGCTCCACATCACTTCCACAGCGGTGGTGGTGGCTTAGGGCCCCCATTTTGCCTTGTATCTCCTATCTTCAAGGCAATGGATTGATGTGACTGGCCATTTAGAAACATGTTTTCAAAGAGATAATCTGCGGTTAGTGGTGTTGCAAGCAAACTTTTTTTTTTCCTAAAAAGTCTTTTGCCACAAGCAATAGGTGTACATTTGTACACTTTTTTTTTAACTCAGTATTAGTATTATTGATCCAGTGTAATGGGCCAGATCGTAACGAATTCTAGAGGTAAAGCACACACTATACTCATTTGATGATAAAACTGGATTTTTACTGTCCCAGTATTGTTCGTTTGTTCTATCTTATCATCTATGAAAAATGTTCCAATTTCCATAAACACTGTTCTCAAAGAATTGCCACCCGAATTTTCCTTTCTGGAACCATGCTCCTGTTATATAAGCCCTTGCCAGAGTTATCCAGATGTTTTATGCTCTGGGGAAACACGTAGGAGCTATTTTGTTGTAACAAATTATTTCAGGCAGGGATTGTTTTGACAAAAGACACATTAGTTTGAATTATTGTCTTTAGGCCTTGCCCACCTTGGGATCACACTGATACTAACCACAAACATGGTCAAGTTTGGCAGTTGCTGACAGAGATCTATACTGTTCTGACCCCAAGATGGCTGAGGTTTTAGAGAACTGCATGACAGATCTGGTCTAGAAAATGCCCAAAAATCTAAATTCTGCAGGGGAGCAGTTATAAAGCGTGGCTGTTCTTGAACCCTGTAGAAAATCTCCTACATTGACCCCTTCATGGAAACAATCTTCTCTAGCCTCCAAAATAGGTACATTCCATATATGCACATGGCACTTCACAGGCAGCTCAAATTTAGACTTCCAGTGATATACAATGATGACTACAACAAGGGAAGCATAGTGGATTAAAAAGGGCAAGGTTTGCAATAAAAGACCATAGTGTTGTTTTGGCTAGCAATATGCTTAACAGTTCTCTGAGAAAAGGTGATATGAGTGAGGTGAGGGGTAGGAGGGAAGCAGGTAACATGGTGAGGAAATGAGTTAGGATTCCTTGGAGCAAAAGAGGAAGGGAAGGTGGATGGAGTGGATAAGGGCAGAGGCAGCAAGAGAAATAAGGATGGTGCTGTACAAAGAAGAATATGGTGGGGAACACAGCAAGGGCAGGATATGATAAGCCATCAAAACTGAGCAAAGTCAATATGAGAGAGGTTTAATATTAGTTAACTGGGCTGACTATGGGAAGCTGTGAGAGAAGCTCCCTTCCTCCTGCTAGTGCAAGTGCCAGTTGATTCCAGCTGGCCTTTTGTAGGCCACCGCTTTGAGGGAGCAGGAGGCTGGCGGCTGAGCATGAAATAGAATCATGTTCTGTGGATTCCTTTTAGCAATTAAAGGAGAAAAGCAGAAGAGAAATAGTACAGTTCAGAGCATGTTAGACGGCTATAATTTTTCTCTAACTTGAGTGATAATAGGCTCAAAATAAGGAAGTTCAGAGTCCTGCATCGGATGTATTGGAAATAGGGTGATCAGATGTCCCAATTTTATAGGGACAGTCCCAATATTCGGGGGGGTGAGGGGGGGTTCTTATATGGCTGCTTATTACCCCCCCATCCTCTGTCCCACTTTTTCACATCTGCTATCTGGTCACCTTAATTGGAAGTCTGCATGTCTTAATAGTTGTAGATTATGAGAACCTGGCATTTATTAAAGTAAGAAGTGTTAGTATGAGACACATCATATAGACATGATCCAAAATACAATATACTATTGAGACTGAGTAATGAATGTTATCGATGGGATATGAGAATAAAAATTGACCCTTATCTTCAGTTACTTAATGTACTTAAGTTTTTGTTATGAAGAATAAATCTTTACAATGGCTGTCCGTACCACTACCTAGTGTAAAATAGGAGAAAATTTCGATACAAAATAGGGGAGACTGATACAGTAAACTGACATGACAAAGCAACATGAGAATTTTTTTTACACTGTAGCAAAACAATTGCTATATGGGTTATGATGCATTAGATGAAATAACATAGCTCAAATTTTTCTTCTTATCATCTCATGTTTCACTTCTCTTTTTGTATGTAGGCTTTTCTTTGTTGCTTGTTTGTTTGCAGCTGGAGAGGCACAACCAGTAGATACAGTCCACCAAGCCCAGGTTTTCAGAAGTGTGTATGTGCTAATACAGTCCAATTTGCACCCAGTTACTTCGCTTACATGTGCAGTTGTAGTAATTATGTGTACAAATGTGGTAGCATTAAAAAATGCACAGTACTGAAAATGTGGGCCTTAATTACTGCCTTCTGAGTATGTGTCAAGTTGTATACTATTTCTGGTAATTGATATTTGCTGTCCAGACATATGTGTGCATGTGGCATGGTGGACATAATATTTGCATGAGAAAAATATATTTTAAAAAGTGTAATTTTCAAACATTTTCTCTTTTCTATAAAATTCAGAATCGTCTTTTCCAAGGAGAAGAGGACAAAAGGCTGCAGAAAATAGCCTGAATTTTTTTAATCCTAATCATTGAGGTTTATATTATCCTACGAGGGCTCCTCTCATAAAACACTTGTGAGTGCTGGCCTTTCCTTGTTTTGTCAGCTGCAAAGCATTTATTTCTATCAATGGCACTGGCATCCTCACTACTATGGAGATGTGTTTGAAAAGAAAAGACAATCTATAGATTAATGGAAGGCAGCAAGACTTCGTTTTCTATTTTCCATCTTTTTATAAGCGTCTGATTATTGCAATCATTACAGGAAAAATCTACATTTTGCTCATTTCCCGCATCTCTTCATAAAGAAAACAACTTTTTAGTTGGCCCCACTGCTCAGTGTCAGGTTGATTAAAAGGTGGCCAGCTTATTTCAAAGCTTCCTACATGTGGAAATAAAAGCAGATGTCAGACTCAAGACACACAGGCTGGCCTGACCATCTTCTTTCCTCCAGGGAGAAGGCTGCTTACCACACTAGCATAAATGCATGGTAACACATTACCTGAGGTCCTAAAATCTTAGATGTGGATGTAACATATCAAATGCTGTTTTATTTCCCTGCTTCATAGACATACGGTTAGAAGGGACCTCAAAGGTCATCATGTTTCATATAAGAACCAAAATCTCTAAAACATTTATCATTATCAGGGCAGTGAAGTTACTGAAGAAAGTCATTTTTGTGGTGTTACTAGAATATAAATTTACATTTTCAAAGGCTAATATGGGATTTAGATACACAGTGCCTATTGACACTAATGGGATGGGTCAAGGAAACCTGAGTCTGTCCTGGCTGATTGTACTGTTAAAGGAAAAAGAAGAAAGACTCAAAATATTACCAGTGCTGGGATTTGGCACTCCTGATAAGCCAGACTCCTGACTTCTTACTAAATGTCACAAGGAATTCAGAAAAATAATTAAAAAAACCAAACAAACCGAAACCCCACATCCCTGCCTCCAGGGCAAGAAACACTAGGATTTACCTCCACGGACCTAGAGTGTGGGATATATACAGTAGAACATTAGTTCTCAACTCGAGCTCTCCTGCAGGGCTCTCCAGAGCTAGCCATTACTGGCCAGCCCAACTGTACTTTGAAAGGTTGTCATTTTACAGGTGCTTATGCAGAACACAGCTTTCGACAGCTTTTTCCCACGATTTTTGAAACAAGGACTTTTGGGGGGAAGGGAGCACACTTGTCCCACCTTGCATGAGCTTAGACTATTTTAAACTCAGATTGATTTTACCAGATGGCACAGACTCCAGGGCCCAAATTCACTATTGGCTGAAGTCAGCGGAATTGCACGCTTCAACACTGAATTTGGTCACCTTGTGTGTGTCGGACTGGTAGCATTAGCCAAACTCCCATAGTCATGACAATATTATGATTTTAAAAGGCTTTTTTGGGGGTGGATTAGGCCAGTTCAGAACTCTAAGAAGAAATCCATGCATGGGATTTTCAAAAGCACTCAGCACTGATCTAATTCTGCTCCCACTAATTTAAAGGTGCTGCTCTCATTGATTTCAATAGGTCAGAGCTGAGCACTCTTGAAAATCGTAACCTGCGTGTTCATAACAGCTATTAATTGTGGAGTTACATAATGATAATTTCGATGCAAAACTGAAGAGATGATTCTCCTCAAGATAAACTGCAGGTGTTTTAAGGGCCAAATTCAGCTTTGGCATAGATCCATTGACTCCAGAAGAGTTAATACTCTCTCACCAGTGCTGAAATTGGCTATTAGTTCTATTTATTTTAAGGTGACTCTTGTATAACAGTCATCTCAGATCAACCACTGAGAAACTATAGTGCACTCTGAATGTATTTGAAATACTGAGATATTTTCGCAATGTTGCGCTTTAAGAAATACCTGGTATGTTTCTATAGGCTTCGTTTCCATGTTCAGATCCCAGACTTTGACAGTGAGGTAATCCCTTGTTAGCATATATCGGCCACTGTGACTGAATTTAACGTCCGACACTGAAGAAATAATTTCTGAAAAAAATGATCTGTTACTTGGATCTTCTGGTTCTTCGAAAACTGTTTTTTAAAAAAAGAGAGAGAAAGAAATTAGAATATTATAAAAAATGTTTCTTTATACAATTCTTTATGATGTGGCTCTCTTTTGAAATAATATGGTTAAAGGTACAAATCCATGCCATATAAAATGAACAATATGGCTGTTAATTTCTTCACGATATTTTTAAATAAGAATAGAAGATTTACATTTTAGAACATGGACTCTCACAGTTTTGGAGGAAGCAGACATGATGGCTCAGATAAACTGACTACAAATGATGTAAGTTGAGAACTGAGTAACAATTAATTATTATTTGTATAACACTAGTGCTTATGAGCCCCAAACATGGACCAGGCCTCTCTGATAAATTCCAACCTAAAGTGAAGTTACTATTAATTAAATATAGTATATGCTACAGTATACAATAATCAGGAGCAACTAACCCAGTAAGTGTCCCTTGATCATAAGCTGTCACAAGATAGCAATGATACTATATGACAAGATATCATAAGACAGAATACTGCATTAAACAAGTGTTGCTAGACTGCTGAAATTTAGGAAACAGAATCATAGAATTGTAGGACTGAAAGGGATCATGCAAGGTTATCTAGTCCAGTCCGCTCCACTTATGGCAGGACCGAGCATTAACTAGACCATCCCTGACAGGTGTTTGTCTAACCTGCTCTTAAAAATCTGCAATGATGGAGAATCCACAGCCTCTGTAGGCAATTTATATCACTGCTTAACCACCTGACAGTTAGGAAGTTTTTCCTAATGTCCAATCTAAGCTGCCCTTGATGCAATTTAAGTCCATTGCTTCTTGACCTATCTTCACAGGTTATGGAGAACAATTATTCTCCATCTCTTTGTAACAACCTTTTATGTACTTGAAAACTGTTATCATGTCCTCCCTCAGACTTCTTTTCTCCATACTAAACAAACCCAATTTTTTAAATCTTCCCTTGTAGGTCATGTTTTCTAGACCTTTACTTTAATCGTTTTTGTTGCTGTTCTATAGGCTTTCTCAAATTTGTCCACATTTTTCCTGAAATATGGTGCCCAGAATGGTACACAATACTCCAGTTGACACCTAATCAGCACAGAGTAGAGCAGAAGAATTACTTCCCCTGTCTTGCTTATGACACTCCTGCTCACATCCCAGAATGTTTGCTTTTTCTGCAACAATGTTACACTGTTGGCTCATATTTAGCTTGTGATCCACTATGACCTCCAAATCCCTTTCTGCAGTACTCTTTCCTAAAGAGTAATTTTCCATTTTGTATGTGGGCAACTGATTGTTCCTTGCCAAGTGGAGTAGTTTACATTTGTCCTTATTGAATTTCATCCTATCTGCTTCAGACCATTTCTCCAGTTTGCCCAGATCTTTGTGAATTTAAATCCTATCTTCCAAAGCACTTGCAACTGCTCCCAGCTTTAAGTGTACTCTTTATGCCATTACCTAAATCCTTGATGAAGATATTGAACAGAACATGTACTGCAATGTACCAGTTAAAGTTGATTAGAATATTTTGGAGATTTTTGCAGACACAGAGTGTCAGCAATGTGCCAATGACAAGTTGTTATCATGACTGAGTGACATAAATATTAATGAGTACAAGGAAAATTAATAGCCCAAGCGCATGCACACATTATCAGGGTCAGGGAACAACCTGGGTTTTCTGACTCCCAGCCCCTGGTACTAAGCACTTAAACCATATTTTTTTTGCATGTTAAGTTCACAATCTGAGGTCAGATGTCTGCGTGTAACTGAGAAAAAGATGTTATTAAGTATTTAAACAAATAAAGTAGCTTTCTCCTCCCACCCCACCCTTACAGCAAAATAATTAAAATGCATTTGTGTGTGATTACTTTTTGTAGTCCACCAAGACTTTACTTCTCAATAAAATTTCCTATCAAAGTATCTAAGTTACAGCTTCGGGGTATCAAAATAATGTTATGTTGAAAAATAAGAGTTGATCATATGTGGGTTAACTCAAAAAATGATGAACAACTTTCTTTGTGGAGGGTGAGTCAAATGCCGTTATGCTTGCACATGAGAATAGACTCTCTATTTAAACACATACAACAAATGTAAATGATAATAAACTACATCAAAAGACAAAGAGAGAATAAAAAAAACTTTTCAGCCGGAGAGTAAATGAACACCTTTAAACAGCTCTCTAAAAATGTGCCTAGACATTCAGTAAGATAGATATTTTGTAATTATCCTGTCAAGATTTCAATAGAAGTCTGATGAGCACAAAGCAATTATCATCTCTCACACCTCTTCCCTTTAATCTGTCCAAACTGTGTATTGTGAATGGCAGAAATTTCATCCTCCTAATTATGATGTAAAGTTGCTATTAAAACCAGGGAAGAAAAAAGCAACTAAAATGCACTTTCATTTTTGGCAGTGATGAGTTTTGTCCATGTTTCTCACTTTAAAAGCTCTACATTACTAGTTGAGCTGTCACTGATTTCCATAGGAGTTAGATCAGACCAGATATGCCCTCTGTTTTGTTATATAGCCATAAATGTCATGTATAAGAATGGCCCTTATCTAAGGGAAATAGGTAGGGTTCTCTCATCAGCTGCAGTATTCCCTGTGGCTTTCCTATTTTTATTACAGTAAATACTTGAATACTATAAATAATGACATTATTTAACTGCAAATATTAATTTAGGAATAAAAGTCAAGGTTCAGTACCTTCTTTAAAAGATATTTTCTTTCTTTATATGAGAGAAAATGGAATTTAGTAGTCCGGATCTGCTGTAAGCAACTCCTTTTAAATCAGAGTAGCTAGCCCCAGGAAGATCACCTCAGTTTAGGGGGCATTTTTCAGTGGTTTAGTGACCTCTATAACACTACTGTGTGCAGCTGATATAAGGGACATGGCTAAGAGATGGGAGTTCCACACCCTGGGCATCTTTGCCTGCTATCATTTGCTAGAGTCATTAGCATCAGTGTAAATTAAAGCAGCCTTTGATCTGCCCATTGGGAGACCAGTGTTGCATACGGAAGCCCAACGTTGAGAAGGTGCAAGGCTGCCTTAAGTTTACATACCAAGAGAAGTCTCATTAAACTGGGATCTGGAGCCAGAGTTTTGCTGAATCCTGATTAAAGATTAAGTTATAATTCTCTAGTAATTACTACATAACTTCAATAACTTCTATCTGCCCAACTTCAGTTATGCAAAAAATGGATTTTGTACTCCAAACACAATTGTCTCTTCTCAATGTTAATTATATCAAAATGCTAAAGCTAATTGTCCAACTGTAAACCATTGCACAAGCTGATGAACACAATCATCAGTAGTTGTGTGTTATTTGAATTTTCATTTACCAGTACCTATTGTGGTAAAGTCAGGCCAGAGGGCTATCAAAGCATATACCAGTGCCGGTATGTGGGCCCTAAAGGGTTAAAGGCTCTTCATCCTGCAGGCAGAGGAGAGACACCTGGACCCACTGAAGAGCTACACCAGGTGTGCTTAAACCCTGCCTCACCTAAAGGGAGGAGGGAACAAATGAGAAGGAAGCTGCCAGAAGGCCTGTGGCAGCTGGAGGAGAAGCTTCCCTCCCAGACCAGGAGACAAAGCTCCTCTGCAGCCAGGGGAGATGGGGTAGCTGGGGGGGTCCTGGTCCACAAAGAGAGGTAAAAGTGTGAGACCCACCATGGGGAAGTGGGCAGGTTGCCACACCATATTTAAATATGGTCTTGGTGGTAGAGGCAGTGCTATTAATAGCTATGGATTAATCTGATGCAGTTATATTGATTTGCTGTAAATTGTTGTATGAAACAAATATTTTACAAAAAGGTTTGATTTCCTAACTTTTTGACTCTGTAGGTTTAAACTCAGTGATTTCTTTTGTCCACTGATTTCTTTTGTCTCCCCCCTACTAATCTCACTGCCTGCCACAGTGGCAAAGACCATGTGCAGGAACAAGTAGGGTAAGCGGTATGTACAGGTGAGATCAGTGGCTCTGAGGAATAATCCTCCAGTCTGTCAGGAAATCCTCTAAAAGTACCCCACACGCCTAGGCTCTGCAGCTCATAAGGGAGCTGTTATATGAAAATGGTAAAGAATGACAGAGAGAGTTACTTTCTTCTAACATTGACTAAGGACTTTATTAGAATAAGCAAAGAGCATTACCCCTAAAACTTTTGCTTCACTGCAGAGCTTCTGCCTGAAACTTCTTGCAGCCCGCCCCCTGGCTTCTTTCTACTGATTTAAAAAAAGCAGTACCCATTTCCACAGAAACATTTCTGAGTGGGTAAAGGTGAAAGACTGGGGTGATGGATGTGCTCCACAATACAGATCCCCCAAAAGTCTGTAGGCAATTTGCAGCATAAAATCATGTTGCTTCCCTCTAAGAAAAATCTGAAGGAAACTCCAAGAGTCCAAATCCAAATTTCCTTGCCCTTCCAGAGGTTTCTTAATGTAGGAGAGGAGACAACATAGATCAGTGTACATAACAATACCACTATAGCTTGCGTTTCCACTCTTGAGACTTGAGCCAAATTCTACAGATGCTCACTCACATGTCAGTGGGCATTCTCATATAAATAGGGACAGCCCATTCTGGTAGGGTTTGCAGGATTAGAGGGAGCAGTTTTGTCAACAATACACTTTGTCATTTTGTCAGACTGGTACTCATTTTGAATGCAATTTCACTGCTATGTGGATAATGTTAATTTACTTTATCAACATAATTTTAAATACAGACAATCACCGTTAATTATATAATCACATACTATTTCTTAAACAACATAATATATAACAGGGTTTTTTCCCTACATCCCTGTAAGATGCATCATCTAAAGTGCACAGTGAATGACACTAGTGTTGTATATAAGTGATTTGTACAGACTCTGTGTGGCAAATGCAGAAATACAAGTGGGCAGAGTTCAGGTTGCATGTGGAATATTGACACTGGGAATTTCCTAACTTAAAACTCCTTAACTGCAACTTTTAGTGTTTCTTCAACATGTTGTTCCTTATGGAATTATATATTATGTACGGATATAGACGGGTATGTAGGGGAAGACTTTTAAAGGCACAAGCTGAGTTTGGAGACCAAGTCCATTGTCCAAGTTTGACCATTGGACCAAGTTCAAGTGACCATTGATTTTCAACAGGAATTCAGCACCTAACAGCCCTTTGTGCCTTTGAAAATCTCCCTTATAATTACACCATGTGTTCAGTGAAAAATAGCTAATATTTCTGTAACTTTGATGCTAAATCAAGCATTAAAAAGTTAATGAATTCCAGCATCAAAGTTGAGTACACAACTTTAACTCTGCCCACTTGTGTGTAAGCCTTAAAAATCATTTTTATTTTGTATTAATTGCCAAAAGACGATAATATGCAAATTGGACTTTCTTATTCCACCTTATATTCAATACACACATTTTAGGTATAATGGAGTACTGGTGCAGAAGTTTTCCATCTGTGATTTGTGACCCACAGGTAATCCGTAGAGTCGTTGCTGGTGGTTTGTGGAAAGATGGCCAGTCACCAAGTCTTCCTCCTTATTACCAGATGCTACATTACAGTCAAATATAGCTAAAATACTTAGTTTCCTGATATTATTTTCCACACATGCAATTGCTGTAGCTGACATAGGGATGTGAAGTGATTTGGGAATGAAAGGAAGGTGGTCCTACCAAACAACATTGGTATTATGCACTCTCTGCTATGGGGGAAAAATATGTGAGAACCCCTATTCTGGTGTGTAATACAGATTGGAACTAAATGGATATTTTAGATATCACCTGTCCTCTTTCCCAAGAACAGCCAAAACATAATTTACACCTGATGAATGTATATATAGAAAAGTAACATTCCTGCTGGACTGATTTTTCTGAGTTGGGGAGCACACACAATTTTCACTACCATCAACAAGTATTCTGCACCACTGAAAATCAGCTCACTTTTATTTGTCTTCTTTATGTAAATTATTCAAGTGTCAAAATTTTAGCCTATCTATTCATGTTTCTTAAACCACACATTCAGAAAGGAACAGTTCACAGTATAAAGATGCAGAACTGCCTCGATACAATACCGCACAGCACAAGCAATCATGTGTCTTAAAAAAAGTTGAAAAGGGAACATTCACAATTCTTTATATCCCATAAAAGGACCTGGGATAACACTTCAAACTTTCTGAGAATCATTACTTCCCTCATCAAGACAGAGTTTGTCCTCAATACTTCTGACTTGATTGACATAAAGCACAGGCTCCTCAAGGCACTGCTATGACAGGCAGTTTCAAAATAGAAATATTAATGTTAATCAAAGAACTGAATAACGCTCTGTTTTATAATTAAAATAATAGCATCTCCCTAAGATATACGGGTGATGATGTTAGAACAACCATCTAATATATTGAAAGATTATCTGAAGCTGTGCTACATAGTAATAAATTCATAGAAAAGAAATAGTATATTGGTAGGATAAAAGAAATGTCAATTGAACACAGCTAAACTAGTCTTGCATAGAACTAACAAGGAGAAAACTAGACAGTTCAATCTCTGCGAAGAGCTGTTATGAAGACCTGGGTACCCTGTGGTAACTGACAAGATTTTCTACAGTTGAAATGCCAGTAAACTAAAACAAGCAAACAGTAAGGTTGATGACAATGTCACATAATTCTAAACAATATGGATGTGAGCCTTGGAACTTCTGTTACTGCAGTCCAAGAGTAGGATTATACACAAAAAACAAGCTTCTGCTGTTTCAAAGCAGAATTGATTCACGAGGAAGCTGAATCATGCCAACATGCATTCTATAACATCTAATTATCAGAAAAGAAATATAAAAAACAAAAGTAATCCTGCAAGATGATAGAAACTCCATATAGATGGTACAAGATCCTACTGTTCAAAAGACGAACTCATAAATGATATAAAAGGATGTTCCACAGAACATACAAACGCAGTCTCCTCTGACTGGACTTACAGAAAGTCACGTTACAAGCATGGTTGTTCTTCTGATTCATCTGCGATGACTTAAACTATTTGCTTCCTTAGTTGAAAACATCTGTCTTTTCACTAGCCCAAAGCACCAGGATGAAAAACTAAGAACTGGATCCTTGACTGGCTGCTGATGGTGCTGGTAGCAACTAAAGATGTGCCACAGATAAGCACTATATTATTATATTTAACTATTTATATTGCCGAAGCATCTGGAGACCAAGTCATGGACGAGCAGCCCATTATGCTAGATGCTGTACAAACACAACCCCAAAGAACTTACAATCTAAGTTAACTAACTCCTTCTTTTGAATCCTTAAGGGAACACCTCTGTGCTCTCAGATTAAGGTGTACAATACTATCTAAAATAATGGTACCTTGACATTAATGGAATTTTCTACCTCCTGAGAGACCAGCCATTGCAAGTTGTCAAACTGAGCTGTAGAATGTATCTGTATTCATTCTGCTTCACAGGTAAAGACTTTTGTACATGTTTTATTCTCAGCTGATTAATTGTTTTTGCTAAGTTTAAATGCCCCCCAGAAAGCATGACCTTGAGTTTAAAAGCCTGTAAATGATTTAAATATATACAGGCAGAACATCAGCTAATATAAATCTGCATATTGTGTATGCTGACTTATAACAGCTGAAGATCTCGCCCATAATGTATATTTACTTCACTTTCACTAATAAGATTCATTCTGTAGGTTTACACCTAATATTTTGATATAATATATGGTTAATTAAGAGTCAAGCACAGAACATTCATTACATTAGTTCAGCATGTTACTTTTATTGTGTTTAGGTGCAGTGAAACTAGTGTCTTTAGTTGTGTCAAATGAAATTGACAACTTTTTGGACAAAGAGAAGTTTGAACTAATGTATGTTTTTAAAGATAAGGGGCCAGATCCTGAACTGATGTGAATCAGTACAGCTCCTTTGATTGCATCAGAACTATGCCAATTTACACTAGTTGAACATTTGGTCTGAGGATTTTACCATTGTTTTAACATTTGTTTAAACTATTGTAAGGGGTTATTGTAGACCTACTTTCTAGTGAATTTCAGAAGAAACTAAAGGTACTTTTGAATCATTAAGTGCATATTTGGAATTAACATGCGGGGTGTGTGTGTGTGTGTGAGTGTGAGACAGAGAGAGAGAAGTAGAGAGAGAGCTTACTTATTAATTATCATTTCCTAGGCGTGGTAATTTTGAACTGAAATGAAACTGTAGTCATTAATTGTTTGCAGTAATGTAGCTAAGTTGATTCCAGGATATGAGGGAGACAAGGTAGGTGAGGTAGTATCTTTTATTGGGCCAACTTCTGTTGGTGGAAGGCAAGCTTTCAGGCTACACAGAGCTATAATTTCTTCTTCAGGTCTGGGGGAGAGCTCTGTGTAGCTTGAAAGCTTGTACCTTCTTCCAACAGAAGTTGGCCCAATAAAAGATATTACTTCACCTACCTTGTCTCTCTCTATTGTATGAATTAAGTCATGGTTCAAATTTCTAACTTTGGAATAACTTTTAGTTGAGCTGTCACTGGCATTTCCATACATTTTTACTGAAATAAAAACTGATTGGAAAATGTACAAGGTCCTGCATTACTTAGCCATAGTTTCCATATTGGTACCAAAATTCTCTCCCCAGAATCACAGAGAATTCTTTTAGGATGTTACACTGCTGCTCATCATCATAATATTGGAGTGTCTTCCGCATAAAACAACAGTGATGGGGAAGTCTCTGGCACTTAGCATTGGTTTAACAATTTGTGATAAGACCTTGATTACTATTATTTATTTACTTTTATTCTTTAGCTATTTACATTTTAACTTCTTATATTAACTTCTTGTTCTTACTTTGTAAACCCTCTCATATAATTAGCTTTGTTTTGCTTTTTTGTGATGTTTTCATCTTTCAACTCAGTATTTATTAATAAAATATATACACAAGGATTCTTGAATCTACTTTAGCTAAGAAACCCAAAATTCAATTATTTAATATGAAATATAACATGACTGATTAATTAGTGGCAACTATTTAACCAATGTGTTTTATGCTGTCTTAACCTTAATCTTCTCAGATTGCCTATCCTGTTTTAAATCCAATATTTTACTGAAACATACAAAGACAAAAAATTAGTTCTGAGGGCTTCATGTCAATTTCGCTTTCATGTCACTAGCCTTCCTAGTGATTGCAGAGCCATTGACCATTATCTTTGAAAACTCATAGTGATTGGGGGAGGTCCCGGATAATTGGAAAAAGGCATATATAGTGCCCAGCTTTAAAAAAGGAAAGAAGGAAGATCTGGGGAACTACAGACCAGTCAGCCTCACCTCAGTCCCTGGAAAAATCATGGAGCAGGTCCTCAAGGAATACATTTTTAAGCACTTGGAAGAGAGGAAGCTGATCAGGAACAGTCAACATGGTTTCACCAAGGGCAAGTCATGTCTGACCAACCTAATTGTCTTCTCTGATGAGATGACTGGATCTGTGGAAAGTGGTGGATGTGATATACCTTGACTTTAGCAAAGCAAGTCTCCCACAGTATTCTTATCAGCAAGTTAAAGAAGTATGGGTTGGACAAATGCACTAAAAGGTGGATAGGAAGCTGAATAGATCATCAGGCTCAATAGATAGTGATCAGTGGCTCAGTGTCTAGTTGGCCGCCTGTAACAAGCGGAGTGCCCCAGTGGTCAGTGCTGGGGTCGGTTTTGTTAAACATCTTCATTAATGATATGGAAGATGGAGTGGATTGCACCCTCAGCAAGTTTGCACATGACACTAAGCTAGCGAGGAATGGTAGATATCCTGGGGGGTAGGGATAGGATACAGAGTGACCTACACAAATTAGAGGATTGAGTCAAAAGAAATCTGAGTATCAACAAGGACAAGTTCAGAGCCCTGCACTTAGGACAGAAGAATCCCATGCACTGCTACAGACTAGGAACTGACTGGCTAGGCAGCAGTTCTGATGAAAAGGACCTGGGGGTTACAGTGGACAAGAAGCTGGATATGACTCAACAGTGTGCCTTCATTGCCAAGAAGGCTAACAGCATATTGGGCTGCATTAGTATGAGCATAGCCAGTAGATCATAGGAAATGATTATTCCCCTCTATTTGGCATTGGTGAGCCTGCATTTGGAGTATTGTGTCCAGTTTTGGGCCCCCCATTCAAAAAGAATGTGGACAAATTGGAAAGAATCCAGCAGAGGGCAACAAAAATGATTAGGGGGCTAGAGCACATGACTTACGAGGAGAAGCTGAGGGAACTAGGCTTGTTTAGTCCACAGAAGAGAAAAATGAGGGGGGGATTTGATAGCAGCCTTTAACTACCTAAAAGGAGGTTACAGGGAGGATGGAGCTATGCTGTTCTCCATTATAGTAGATGACAGAACTAGGAGCAATGGTTTCAAGTTTCAGTGAAGGTGGTCTAGGTTGGATATTAGGAAAAATTTTTCACTAGGAGGTGGGTGAAGCACTGGAATGGGTTACCTAAGGAAGTGGTGGAATCTCCATCCATAGAGGTTTTTAAGGTGCTCCTTGACAAAGCCTTTCTGGGATGATTTAATTGGGGTTGGTCCTGCTTTGAGCAGGAGGTTGGACTAGATGATCTCCTTAGCTTCCCTCCAACCCTAATCTTCTATGTTTCTATAAAAGGTAAATCTTCTCAAGCAATAATCCTGCCTCCCCAGGCTGAAAATACCAACCACCAACTAGTACACCTCTAACCAGTGACCCATTATGAAAAGGAAGACTTCTCATCAATACAGCTAAACAGTATGAATTTTAAAGGTAAACCATCAAATCAATACCTAAGACTCTGTTTTTTACTGTCTGGTGTTCTACAGTGAGTTGCTGCAACTTGTCACAAGCTGTGAGGGTCAGTGCAAGAGGGCAGAGCCAGATCAATACACAAAGATCAGTGGGGGAGAACTTCACTGTAGAGATGCTTATATTAAATATCGTTCACCGGGGAGTTTGTTAATGAAGGGGAACAGTGCTAAAGAGTCATATGTAAGGAAATGGGGGAAGGGATGGGGTAATCTTAAAGGCAGAGCATCATTAAGCCCCAAACCTGGAAAAATTTATGAATATATTTAATTTTGAGTAGTCCCACTGATGTTAATGGTACATGACTACCCAGTATGTAGAGTCAAGCACATGTATAAATCTTTGATATTGGCACCTCAGATTGGGAGAAAGATTCTTCCCTCCCCATGAAATGCCATATTGAACAAAGAATGGAAATTTGAAAAGACAATGAAAGATGACTGCCACGAAAAACAAGACAGCAGTTTTAACTGACTGAATAATTAAAGAAATCTTATTGTAATTATTTGCTCTGACTGTGTATATGTGTTTTAGAGGGATTAATGAAATACGTTTTAATCATAAATCATTTATGCCTGCTTCAGTACTATATTTTTTCTTACTATTTGATAGCTGCAAGTACATAAGTCAGACAATTTTCTTTTTACTTTTATTTAATTTTAATATATTTGCATAATCAAGGGAAAAATGCATACATTATAACTGGCTTTCTGTAGTAGCATTTCCTAATTTTCATGATCTATTTAAATTACTATTATCACAGAAGTGTTGTATACCAAAAATAATCTTACACTATGGGGCTCAATCCTGCAAAGTGGGCCACAGGGTATCTCCCACTGAATCCAGTGAGATTTCTACACAAAGAAGGATACTTTACAGGATTGGGTCCACTATGTGTGAAATTGGAGTGACAGATCTTTAGTGACAGCTGCAATTAGGAAATGTATAGGAAGTAAAATTACCAAGATGTGGGCACATTTTTGTATCTAGCTTACATAAAATGGGGGATTATGCTGGAACAAAGGATACATGCATTAGCAATGTATTCTTAAAACCCAACTCCAGACCTACGATATGGAAAACAAACCTTTATTAACAAATGCCAGTGAAGTGTTATGAGAGTTCAGCTTAAGTTGACCTGTTTTTGTAGAATGTCACGTGACTTCACAGTTCCCACCTGAAGTGAACCCACTTTTTACAGCTGTCTCTGAATGTACATAATGTGAATATTTTCCTCCCATTGCAGATGACAGACCTGCATGTGGACAGAGGCAGTAATCAAGTTATTTTCTTAAATGTAAAGCTCACACAAAAGGAACAGGGGCTCTCTTTTTTTTTTCTAGTCCTATAACAAGCATCATTCATTTGGAAAGGTCAATATTAATTAGCAAATCCAGCAGCGACATTCTGTCAGGGTTCAGTGTGTGTTGTGTGTGTCTGGTTGTTCTTTGTTTCAAGTGAAGGATAATCCATATTGTTAGAGGTCAAAAAAAGTGTCTCTACTATGTAATCCCAATGTCCTTTCAAAGAATGTTTTTTTTAATTTTAAAAATCAATGTGTTAGAGTTTCCTTTTTTATTTTCTGGTTTGTTTGTCTGAGTTTATGGTTTGGTGGCTGCTTTTGCTTTCTTGAGTTTTGTATCTCTAGATTCTGCCAACAAAAGGGAAGATATCTGATTCCCCTAACTGCCAGACTGGGAGCAACTGGATGAAGTTTAGAAGATGTACTGATAATTGTAAGGAGAAAAGTGCATGAATCTTACTGTACTTTGTATGGTTGATTATGGCCTAGATTTTCAGAAATGCACATGCATTGCTCGTGAATGTATGAAAATGGTCTGTCAAATGTCCAAGTGGATGACCTCCATGAAAAATAAATGTAACTGTGTATATAAATTAGGCATGCAATATGCATGTTCATTCTTTGTATTCAAAGTTCTGAAAATCTGAACCACTGTATCTGGCTAATGTGAAAATCTGGACCATTTGTTTATGACTAACATGCAAACACATATAGCAACACCCCAAAATGAGAACGTCAGTGTTTAATTACAATTTAACATTAACTGAGTGAAAGTCCTGGCAGCAGAGAAAACAGCATCAGTGAACTGACATCTCTTGTTTGTTACCACTTTTCCCAAACTGTTCTGCACAAGTCTCCTTGTAAATGCCAGCTCTTAAAATAGTTACAATATCAAAGAGAAATTTCTAATGGAAAAGTTATTGGCGACAGTAACATCATTAGTACTTGAAATGGTGAAGTTGTTTCATGCCCAGAAAGAACAGGCAGGGCATTTAGGGAAGTAAAATTGATGGTTTGTGGGCCCAGGTTAAAGACCCAGATTCCAAAATAGCAGCATTAAGAGACCTGCAAGTCTACAGATGACTGAGCAATTCACTTCTTTAGAAAGTGTAACTCACCAGAGGTCAAAAATGAGACCACTCTATAATTTAAAAGTGAGCTAGGTAATAACTGGGAAACTATAATTTGAACATTATAGGAGCCCTGGACTACAAAGAAATCAGGATTTCTCTTTTGGAGAGGTTTGAAGAGATACTGGATAAAGCTGAGGAATCTAAACCACAGGCTGTTAAGGTCTCTCAGGTTGATTCAATAAAGATTGAACAAAGTAACAGTCAATGTTGATATTCTCTAAAATTGCTTAGCTGTGACAATTTGACACATGAAGTGGCAGAATTTTCTCTCACTTTCCTTCACAGGAAGGGCAATGGTATTTACCTCTGTCAAGGTGGCATTTTTTGATGACTGGGACACAAAACATGGGGAAAATTCAAGGGAAAGATGATAAATCACAGAATCTTTGAACTATGATCCTATAGGAAACATGTTTCTCTACTGGTTCTGGAAGACCATATTAGTGATTTAGAATGAGATACTATCCATATAGTTGAAGAGAGGTGGTAGAAGGTAAAGATGCTAGTGCCTCCTCCGTTCCGTCTTCAGACTTTCTTTAAGGGAGGGGGCGTAACCATGAGATGTTTTAGCTTTGGGTCAGGACTGCCCTGTCATCTATAAACTTACATAAAATGCAACATATATACTTAGTTTTAAAATGATTAAAATATACAATGTTTTCATCAAAAATTGCAAACGTTTCCTAGTGCAACATTCTCCATGACTCCCTGGGGTGGGTGATTTCAGTTTTGTCTCCTCATTTTAAAACTTTCCTCTGGTCTTGAAACACTGGGCCATACATGGAGACCAAATGGGTCTTTTTAAGAGGTTTCTGCTTGAGGCCTTTGGTTCTGAACCATGTGAAATCTTTTAGAGTTGAAAGCATGAACTCTGATAGCAATTTATAAGCCGTAAGGGCTATGTGATAGGGAAGTTTGTAACTTCTGAAAGCTACATAGGACACACTAGTATATCTCCTTGCTTCAATCATTTCAACTCACTTCCCTCCACCTACTTAAAATATCATATAGCAAACTTTGTATGTTGGTAATGGATCGCTAGAAGAATCTTAAATCAACTGAGTTAGCTCATTTAAAATACACCATTGAAGAAGGAAATAATTTTATAGTCTATAAAGGAATAACAAGAGGTAAAAAAAATTTCAACTTTAAACAAAATACACAGTTTAAACAGATTATGAACAGAGGTATTTTAGAAACCAGCCAGGTGTCCAAGCCACTGTCAATTATTGGGGTGGATTACCAATTATTCTGTTTTCTGCTTTTAGCTATTTTCAGGCCTTTGCAGGAATTTCGCATAACTAGCCAAACTGAGGGGGGTGAGTGTTAGACAACGAATACGTGAAGTGAGCCTGGCTCTATGCATTCTCTCTCTCTGAATATGCTGGGGCAAAGGTCTGTGAAAAACAGGAAGTCTGGATATATTTTAGAATTGTCTGTATGGAGAAATTTAGCTGTCAGACTAATAGCTGAAAACTGCTTGCTTAACAATACATATTTTTTTAGTGACATGTCTCTAACTCCTGCTTTTGCCCAGTAATCGATGTGTTAGGTTAGCTAAGTCACATTCTTTTGATTGACATGTCTCTGTAACTTTTGGGGTATAAGAGGGAGGTAGCGAGTCTGAGTTAGGGAAACTGCTTTATGGACACATGGAGAAAGACCTCCAGGCGCAGACGGAAGGACCAGCCATCCAGAAATCTGTGACTGTTTTCACCCGAAAACTGCTTCAGACTTGTGGGGTAACTATCAAGTTTGGGGGTATTCAAATCACCTATTGTATTTGTATGTGTTTAAGGAAACGGAGACTTTGTAAAAGTGATTCCACTGGGAATTGCTGGAGACCAATGAAGTAAAGCTTTAAATAAAAAGAACTTGGTTTTGACTTGTCTGTGTCAGCCAGAGAGCAGGCAGAGGTATTTTGTTTATTTCTTTTCTTTATTTCCTGATACCGACTCGGAGAGACTAAAAGTTACTGGGCTGAGGAACCCTGGGTAACCATTACATCCTATAGGGCTGACGTTCAAAAGTGAAAAGGCTGTGCCAAGTCCCCAATGACTCTCACTATTTATTCACAGTAGAACAGTCTTTCCCAATATTTTGCTTCTAGCTGTCTGACTAATTCTTCATTCTAACATTCAAAAGGCCTGTTAAAAGAGCAGTGGTCCTGTCCAAACAGTAGTAAGACAACTATATATTTAGAAATATATATGGAACTCAGACTACTAGTTAAAATAGCTTCAGTATTGCTATTGAGCTTGCTTCTAAAGTAAAGATTTACACTCAAATGTAGGCCTACAGAAATAGGCCATGTATAAAGAGAAGGCATGAGAAGAGCCAGATGCATGTGGTCCATTAGCAAAAGTAGGTGACTGTTGACATGGCTCCAGCACAGACACATTTTAATACAGCATACTGAGTCAGACCAATGGTCCATCTAGTACAGTATCCAATCTTTTGACAGTGGCCAATGTCAGGTGCTTCAGAAGAAATTAACAGAACAGGCAATCATCAAGTGATCCATTGCCTGTCATCCATTCCCAGCTTCTGGCAAATAGAAGCTAAGGATGGTTCAGACCATGGTTTTGCATCCTGCCCATTTTTTTTTAACCCTGTTATAGTCATGGCCTTCACAACATCCTCTGGCAACGAGTTCCACAGGTTGACTGTAAGTTGTGTGAAGAAATACTTCCTTTTGTTTGGTTTAAACCTGCTCCTATTAATTTCATTTGGTGACCTTTAGTTCTTGAGTTAAGTTCTTATTTACTTTCTCCACACAGTCATGATTTTATAGATTTCTAGCACATCCCCCCTTAGACATCTCTTTTCCAAACTGAAAAGTCCCCATCTTATTAATCTCTCCTCATATGGAAGCTGTTCCATACCCCTAATAATTTCTGTTGCTCTTTTCTGTACCTTTTCCAATTCCAATATATCTTTTTTGGGATGGGGCAACCAGAGCTGCACACAGTATTCAAGATGTGGGCATACCACAAATTTATTCAGAGGCAATATGATATTGTCTGTGTTATTATCTATCCCTTTACTAATGATTCCCAACATTGTCAGCTTTTTTGTCTGCTGCTGCACTTTGGGTGGATGTTTTCAGAGAACTATCCACAATGACTCCAAGATCTCTTTCTTGAGTGGTAACAGCTAATTTAGACCCCATCATTTTATATGTATCGTTGGGATAATGTTTTCCAGAGTGCACTACTTTACATTTATCAACAATGAATTTCATCTGCTATTTTGTATTGCCCAGTCCCCGAAATGGTTAGTATTTGATGTTCTTTCAGTGTGCTATGTATATGGATCTGGTGTTCTCAGACCAGTTCGTAGGACACAGGTGTCCACATTACAACTAACCACACCAATTGGCACCTTATTGCTAGTCTTGGGAGTAGCAACAAGATTTGAATGGTCATGGAACCCTCTTGTCCCCTGTAGGAAGGTGCAGGGACCTTCCCGAGCGGCTGGGCCCCAGGAAGGGCCGCCGCCCCAAACACAGGATTTAAACCCCCGGCCTGCCCGTCAACCCCGGCGGCGGACTGAGATAGGCCCAGCTGACTGGCCAATCCCCGCCGCGGAGGGCGGGACTTCCCCAGGGAAAGGGGGTTAAAAGGCAGGGCCCGCTGCTCAGTAAGGGGGCAGACGGCCAGCAGGTACAGACATGCCTTCCCGCCGGCTGCAGCCCCTGCTGGAGCCCCGCCGGACCGAGGCTCAGCAGAGGGCCTCCTCGGAATTCAGGGACTGGGAGCGGCCCTACCGCTCCGGGCCGGATGACTGGGTCGGGCCCCCAGATACCCGGGAGTGGGACGAGCCCCGGGACCCCCTGGGGTGGGAACCCCCTCCGGAGGCGGGTCCGGACCTGGAGGAGTTGCCAGCCGCAGCACCCCCCGAGGCGGGCCCCGACTTGGAGGAGCTCCCCGAAGCGGAGGCCCCCACTGTATCCTGTGAGCTAGAGGAGCTACCCCTCGTGGAAGAGTTCCCAGACCTGCCGCCCGCGGACACAGAGGGCCTCCTGAACCTGCCCAGAGCCAGATACCCGGCGATCCCTGAGGAAAGAGGTACCTGGGGCGAGAGGGGAGGAAGTAGCCCAGGGGCAGCCCCGGATAGGGCGGCTGTAGACGGCCGGCTACCTCTGGCGTGTTACGGGTGGACCCCGCCAGAGCAGCGGCAGCGGCCCTGCCGCTACTAGGGCCCTGGGCTGGGACGCAGTGGAGTAGGGTGGGCCTGCGTCCCCCTCCCCCCTTTCCCGGTGACCCCAGCGAACCGCACGACCCCTCCTCCCACCCGGCACTAGACTGCGTCCTTCCTTGCTCGCCCGCCCCGCCCCGCCCAGGGGCC
>ML675624.1:69103223-69286920 GCA_007922155.1 Mesoclemmys tuberculata
TTGCTCGCCCGCCCCGCCCCGCCCAGGGGCCGGGGCGAATAGACTGCTTCCTTGCTCGCCCGCCCTGCCAAGGGGCCGGGGCGACCGACTATTTGACTAATTCCCCTTAATTCCAGGAAGGTGCAGGGACCTTCCCGAGCGGCTGGGCCCCCAGGAAGGGCCGCCACGACCGGCGCGAAACCCCGCCGGCCTACATCCCCAGATATGAGCCCTCCAGGTAAGGGTTGTGATACCCTGGTTGGGAAAACTTTGCACTGCTGCTACAGCCCATGCTGGTTTTTATTCTATGAATAAACAGAGAACTTTGGACTCTGAGTCTAGCAATGTAGTAGCCTTCAAGATTTGTTACCATACTGAGTTAATGTACTCAGTGCAACCCAGTACCATATATGTGCATAGTGCTTTATAGACATCTACAAATGAAAGGTCTCTGCTTTAAAAAGCTTGCAATATACATTAGACTTAACACAGGAATGGGTTACAATTAAAATGTGAAAGAAAAGTATAAGGGAAAGGAGTGTTATAATGGTAAAAGTTCACGAGATAGGCTCATTATTCTTACAGAAGTTACTCACTGGATTTTGTTTTATTTCTAATAAACACTGTAATATATATTTTCTCTGCAGAACTTATGTGGGAAAACAGTGGAGGTCAGTGATTGAAAACTAACTGGAAGAAGTGAATTTTGAGGGGAGATATGAAATAGGAGAGTGAGGTTGCATAGTGCTCAAAGTCACAGAGGCTGTTCTAAATATAGGGGCGGAGCAATTTATGGGTAAAGCATGGGGGTAAGCTGAGTTGGGCAGGGAATTGGGCATACACAAAAATCATTTGTAAAACAGATATAAAATTCATGGTGTAGACATCAGAGAGACTGTTCTGCTAACATTTGAGTTCCTAGCTGATTTATTTTAGGATGACTGCTTTAGAGTGCTGTAGAGTTTATGGAACTAGTGTTGCATGTCATTGTGAGCTATATTCAAACCAATCCAATCCGCGGTACTCAATAACTCTTCCTTGTAATGCTTTGAAATTTCTATCATTAACCTTATCAATTTTTGTGTTGTACATGCTCCACATACTGTTTCTCAACAAACTTAACTCCAGTTCAATGCGGCAATGCTATATTAGATGGCTATTTTCTAACCCACAGATCTGGAAAATAGGGTTTAATCGATGACCATTAGACCTTGCTCTTCCTTCTGACATAAAATGCCTTCTTTTCATTCAGAGTTACCGTATTGTTTTAATAGGTTCTGATTGGCATTTGGTACCATGTTACAAGGGCAGACAGGCCTTATTAATAAGAAATTAAAGCATTATGGAAGAAAACAATGTAAGTGGGACAGAAAAACTCACAAGAAAGACTCAAATTCTGTCATGCCTCTTCCCTCATGATAGTCTATTCCCCCTCAAAGTACAAAGGAATACTGCTAGCAAAGGCAAAATACCACCAAAATTATTGTGAAAGGTTATTTTCTAGGAATAAGTAATAACCAATGATATGCAGATGCATTTTCCCTTGCAGCTGATGGGCAAAATCATGACAGTTTTACTAGTGTCTACTCAGGAAGAATTTCACCCTGTGCCTATGCACCACTTACAGCCCTCAAAAGCTTATTATTTCCTACTAATAAGACCTGTCTGCCTCAAAAGACTTAAGTGGGAACTGAGTGGTGCATATGCTTTTTGAATTCCCTCTACACAAGAAAGAATTTCAGTTACTCAGTAAAACTCCCATTGATTTAAAAAATGTCAAGTAGACACGAAAGGGCCTGATTCTGCGAAGCGTGGAGCCAATCTCAAGATCTGGCTCCACAAGAGTTACAGGTGTTCACTGGATTCTCAGCTCCTCGTGGGAACCAGCTACATGACAGTAGGTCATATCTCAGCAGATTGTGAGAAATGAGGTTGTGAGCTCAAGAAAATTTGCCTTAGGCTCAGGGACAGAATGCCAACCTGCAAGCACAGATCAACTCGGCAGCTGCTAGACTATTAGGAGGAGGAGCTCCCCATTCTGCTCTCCCTCCACATGATATTTTGAGCCACTTTTCCCCTGGCCCAGTCACAAAACACATTTCTGCTGCAGTGCTCTCAATGAATTGTGTGCCCGACATATCTCAATAGCCAGAACACCATGAGGATACTATGCGTCCCCACTAACACAGGGGGAAAGGAATTATATAATAACGGGCCCAGTCTTCTCCCTAGTCGAGTCAATGGGAATTCTGAAATGGACTTCCATAGGACAGTGATCATCTACTGTATCAGTAGTGGGCCTATCTGAACACTCATGTGAGTGGAATTTTAAATATTTGGACAAAACGACTAAAATGATTTAATCACCTTCAGGGCAGATAGCCGTCTATGGTTCCAAACACGTACATACTGCAATGGCTACTCAAACAGGAAGAAAATCAAAAGAATGGGAGCTTGCGTCTAGATAAATATAACAATTCTATACGTATTCAAGTATTACGTGAAAAGGAGCAAGGAAAAACTTCACAAGCTGGTGTGATCCCACATAGCACGTTTCCTTTGTTACAGTAGTAATTATTTCAGCTCACGTCTGTACGAAATTCAGACTAGATTTCATTTTTATGCACTTGCTCACACTGCCTTAGTTATAAACAAATAATATAACACTTTCTTTCATTTCTAGTTTTTAGTGGCCCCAGCAAAATTCAGAGCCCTAGTTATATAAATATTTGAGGTTGAGAGAGTCTTGTACCATTAAGAATGAAACAAGTGCAAAAAATTTTAACTCCCTATGTATGGTACTTAAAGTCCATTGTGTGCTTGCTTCTTTATGTGCATGTTAGGGCCAATATCAATGCTGGCCCCAGACAGGTCCAGTGGGGAAAGTGATGCAGGAAGCCCCTTTTCCTCAGTTCACCCTTGCTGGGGTTACCATGGCTTGTCTGCTTTCACTCTCTGAACAAAAGGCAACGCCTGCAAGCACTAGAATTAACAGAACTGCATAAAACAGATTAGAGACATGGCCAGGCTCCATCCTCCCTGTGTGTATCAACTAGTACCGCGTGGGCAGCAGGGGGAGAAAGCACACAGTACACTTTTTGTACAAGTGTAGCAAATGCTGCTCCCTGAATGTCCCATTACGCTTCCCTTCACCACCACTTGGACACTAGAGCTGCTAAACACCTCCACAGGTTTTCCCACTGGCTGTCAGAGCTATAATTTAACCATCTAGCTTTAGGCTCTATATTTTGCATTCTTTCTGCCCTCGTCCCCATGCCAGAAAGCATACATCACAACCACGTAATGTGAGTGCCATTTACTGGTTTAGTTTTCTCTTTCATTATGCATCAACCTAAGTCCACTTAAAAGTTTCTTCATGGCATGTGCCCTTTCCATCACATCAGTTCATTACCTTTAAACCTACCACACTTAATCCACTTTCCAGCTGGGTTTCAAAGGATTCCATATGCCTATTCTCTCCTATTTGGATTCTAAGGAGTTGATAGCCAGATTATTTCATAATGTAATGTATTCCATACCTCACTTCATAGACTGTTCATGAAAGAAGACAGCCGCAATGGTAATTTATATGCTGGTGCTATCATGAACTTAAGATAACTCTCTTTTTCCATTTGCAGATTCCACATTTCTCATTTTGTCATCAGATTAAATAGCTACAACTTCTCTGTCTGACTCTCACAGGCTATATACATCCACATTAGAACAACTACAGAATCCTTTTTATAGTACCACAATATTTTATTCCTTTTATTGTTCAATTTTGAAATGACCTCCTTTCCTATATTACACGCCTTATACATTATTAGTTACTTCATTTGTTTAGCTGAACAAACACAATGCTAAGAAATTACATTTATCTGAAAAAATTTGGGGCCAAACTTCAAGAGACACCTTAAGATTTATGCACCCTAAAAATGCTTCCATGGATTTTTTCTGTATGAAATCTGGGCAAAATAAGCTTGCGCCAACTCAAATGTGAACTTCAAAATAGCAGATAGACATTCATACTGAACAGTCCTTTCACAGACGCTTCACAACAGACTAAATTGTTGAGAACCATCTGTCTGTTGATAGAGGGTTGTGGGTTTTCCCCTCAGCTGTGTTTGTAGCACGAACTGCAAGGAGGAGCAGTTTAGAGAAGTGATTCCAATCAAGTCCCTAAATAACTCTCATATAAATTCAATGGTTCACTCAGTTTTGTCACTGTTTTGTTTTCTATAGCCTGTCTGCAACTGGCAAGTGAGCACATTTGTAACATGTTGCACTTCAGTACATACATAGAGGTGTACTATCTAAAAGTGAAAAGCAATAAGAAGCGTTTGGAGCAAAGCGTAGCTTAGGAACTTACGTTTGGAATGTTTGTCACAGAGGGCGGATGCCCTCATATCACAGAGTCTTAAGGATCCTTTGCTGCTGCTGTAGACAAAGAGATTGCAATGGTGGGGATGAAACTCAGATGCAGTGATCACTTCCGTCAAGTCCTCCATGTTGGCCGGCTTTATATCTACAATGTCTGAATGGAGGTTTTATTAAGGCAAATTAAATCGTTTACAGGTAAGCTATGAATCTTGCCACCTGTTTGAAGGAAGAATGTTTGTATAGACATTTGCCACATATTTACAAATAAATTAGTTTTGAACAAAGCATTCTCATTTGTTTGAGAAGAGACATTCAGTATTACTCTATTTGGCAGTAGCATTTTTATGTGACGGTTGCACCACAAAGACAGTGACATTTTCATAACAAAATTAATCCGGGATTGTTATCCAACAAGTATCTCACGGTGGGTGCCATTAATACACCAACATTTGCAGTACTGCGCATATATTGGTGCTGGGGACATGGTAGTTGAGATTTGCAGATTAGTTCAGGAGATTTGGCCACCTATCTTTCATTTAAACTAAAAGAGAATCAGTAGCTAAATATCCTGCACTGCGTGGCAAATCAATCATCAATATTTCCCCATAACTGCAATGGAAATGACTGCTGTATCTCACATAACTCTGATGGATAGATAGCAGCCGCTGTAAATCTCACTTTCCCTCCATCCAGTCTACTCAAAATATTGCTGCTAAGATAATTTTCCTCTCCCACTTTTGAGCTCATTTCATCATCCCCTCCCTCACTGGCTTCCTGTCTTTTGATGTATCTTTGTCAAGGCCATTCTCCATCCCTTCAGTGCCCTTCACAGGTTTGCCCCAGCCTGCCCCACTGCTCTTATTTCCTCTTTTTCCCTCTCATTCCCTCTGCTCCTCTAAATCCTTTCTCCTAGCTACTCCCTGGGGTCTGCTTCTCCTATTCCCAGCTTCCTATCTTTACTCATGGCCCTCCCTGTACTTGGAATCGCTGCTTATAATACACCCCTTTCCTTTAAACCTAATCCTGTGCTATATACAACACCGAGCGGTTCGATAACTTAGAGGATGAATAGTGGTAATAAAATAAGTTGCTTTTTATTGTTTGTAGTGTATGTTCACAGAAAGGCAGGCCAAGCGGATAGAAGATTGTGGGATGATACAGGCTCTATTCTGAAACAGCAAATGAACCTTAAACAACAAACATTCAGAAGTGCCATGGACTATCATGAAATGGTAGTTGAATGTGAGCCGCCAGGATACTTTGGCCCTAAGAGATGTAAATGCTATGTAAAAAGGAGGAATAATGAGTTATAATTGACACTGATATCTACTATTTAGATAGACTGAAAGATATAACAGGTTTCTCCCCTCCTCCATCTGTATCAGTGCAAGGGTCAAGTCTACTGGGAAAAGTTATCAAGGAAGTTACTGACTTGTATAGTTAAAAAAAACTTAAGGTAGATTCTGCTCTCATTTACAGCAGTTAAAACAATGTAACTCCATTGTGTTTGATGAGTTGATCTTGATCTACACTGATAAGTAAATCAGAATCAAGCCCGTACACTGGACAATCTGTATGGTTGCCCTAAAGTTGTGGGAATCATTGCCTTATTCATTCTGCAATTTAGAGTAGGTATGTAAAATGGTGCCTCCAATTTTTCATGTCTCACTTTGTCCAAGCAGAATTTTTCAGAATTCAAAATGAGTCCAATCTTGCTACAACTGAAGTCCATGGGAGTCTTGTCATTGTCTATAATAGGAACAGGTTTGGGTTCTGCAGTTTTGAATGCAAATTATGTGGATGCCTAACTAACCTACCTGCACTGGAAAATGCATTTAGAAAGCAGATATCAGAGTTCTGTGGCTGCCAAATGATAGATGTGAAAATGTGTAGACAACTTCAGGTGCTAAGTAAAGGAGCTTTGAAAATTTGCCCAACTATTAGCATTACTACAAATTTAAGGTCCAGTACGTCAGGCTGTTGTGGAAAATTCCAGTGAAGATAATGCCTATTACAGCAATCAATGTAAATTTCTGTGAAAAAGGACTATAGGCTCTGAGCTCTTTAACTGGTCATATGTGAACAACAATATACCACACCAATTAAGTTTCCTAAGTACACACCAGCCAATCTGATCACTATCATTACAAGTTATTTATATGATGCATAACTTATATCAGGGGGTCTCAAGCTTTTTTCTCTGGGCCCCCCTCTGAAAATATTTCAGGCTGTGATGACCCCCCACAAAAGAGTAACAAGCCCCCATGCCATGCAACCCTTACTTCTTCACTGCCAGCAGCTGTTGCTCTCTGCCCCCTCCAGCTCTGAAAGACTCTGGCTGTCCGCCATGCATGGGGCTGACAGTCGCAGCCACGGCATGTGCAGGAGCTGACAGCTCGTGTCCCCCCCCCCCCCCAAAAATAACCTCACGACCCCTTGAGGGGTCCAGACCCCCAGTCTGAGAAACCTTGACTTATATAATAGTCCTCAGTCACAGTCATTCATAGATCACGTCTTCAGGAACTTATGCTTGGCGCAGGCCAGCGGACAGCAATTCCAGGCCCCAGAGCAGAACAGCGAATGGCGCTCACCCTCCTACAAAGGTGTTAGGTGAAGCTTCCCCTTGGGAAGCAAACTCCCCATCCCATCTCTTTTGCCTAGAGCCCCGCCCACACTCATCCTCAGGCCCCGCCCCCACCCCTGCTTGGCCCACTCCATGCTGCATGTCTCCCTCCCCCCCCGCCCCGTCCTCCCCACCCACACACACCATCTCCCTCTTCTCTTCCAAACCCTTCCCCCAAGCGGCGAGTGACAGTGGGGGGGGCTGAGCAGGATGGAGAGACATGGCAGCAGGGAGGCCATTCAGGGAAGGGGGGATGTGGAAAAAAGGAGGTAGGGGCTAAGCAGGGCGGGGGATGCAGCAGCAAGCAGAGGAGAGGTTCAAGCAGGGCCCGAAGCAGAGTGGAGATGGACTGTGTGTAGGGCCACTGGCAACAGAGGCGGGACAGGGAGCTAGCCTCCCCAAGGGGAAGCTTCACCCACTGCTCATGGCCCAGGCCCTTTCAAAATTGCTGGCCCTGCATATTTGCTGCATGTTGAGAAGCCTGGCTCGGGAAAGACAAGAAAAAAACACACATAAGAAAAGACATGGGACAACCATTCAGGAAAAGGAATGTGGGAAGAGAGATTGCTGGTGAGGCAAAGGAGGAAGGAAAAATCCCTAGAAGAGGATTTTAAGAAAGCAATAGTTGAAGAGGCATTGTGATGGGGTGTTCACCCCACACCAGCCCTGAAGGGGTTAAGATGAGCCAGAAAGGGTCAATTTACTTTCAAAGTTGCACTTGAAGGGAGGCCTGGGAACTGATAAATACTAATTGCTGATGAAACCCAGCTGGGCAGGGATTATAAAGAGGAGAAGTTTATATAAGAGGAAGCTATAGGAGGGGAGTCTGTAGTCACTCTCTGAGAGCAGGAAACCCAGCAGGAGGATAGTCCTGGCATCTTGACCCTGGAAGAAGGATCAACCCCAGGGGAGTTGTGGCGAGAAAAACCTAACAAACGTGAGAAGGCAGCATAGGAAGAAGTCCAGAGAAATGGCAGCAAGGAGGGGGACTGTGTAAACCTTGGATGCTGGTTATAGGGTCCCTGGGCTGGAATCCAGTGTAGAGGAAAGGCCTGGGTTCCTCTACCGGCCACTGGGAAGTGGCACAGGACTGTCTGAGGCTCAATCTGGACAGCTAATCCAGCAAGACTTTAATACCCCAGAAGTGGGTGTGTGTGGGACTATATAACGACCTTGCCAGAGGGCTGAGTTGTGAGTAGGAAGCACTGTGAATTACAGGAAGAGAGACTAGTGCAACGATGGAGTGACCATTGGCAGGGGGTGCAATGCAGGAAGAGCTGCTATGCCAGACCTGCCTGGGAGGAGGTACTCTTGTGGCAAGTGAATGCCCTTACAATCATAAAGTGAAAGGAAAGTGTAACTGTATTACAGTGTATCTGAGTACAACTATGTTCTCAGATGATCTTTATTGCTGTAGGGTCTGCAAGCCTCCCAAACAGAAGTGAATTTATCTTCACAATATTTCTGCAAGAGAGGAAAGTACTACTATGCTATTTTACAGATAAGGCACATGGGCAGAGAGAATAAATGGTTAGCCCAGGGTCACACCAAAAATCCATGATAGAGCTGGGAAGTGAACACAGATCTACTGAGTCCCAGGTCAGCATCTTAACCACAAGACCATCCTTCCCTGCTGTCGTGCTTCCCTAAACATAAAATTTGAATGAATTGGCATAAGATATAATTTGAACATTCCTGGAGAAGGAGATACTATGAAAATGTTGATTTATTAATGATCAGAGAAGTCCTATGCTGTCCTACGAAGTAGATAGAAAAAGTAGATAGAAAACTTTAATTGATTTCAGCGGGAGCAGGGTCAGGCCAATCACAGAAATTACAACTACACTTCGATCTTTCATGAGGCTGTAGATTTCAGAAGCACTACAATGAAATTAAAATTTAAAAGTAACCATATGCAAGATGTAGATAGAATTATTGTAAGTTTGCCTGGCTTCACACGGACTATATCATATATTAAACTAAATTGGTTTTAAAAAGAAAAACAGCAGTGAAGAATGGGAGTAGCTGGTGACATTTTATAACAAGAGGACATGAATTAATGTTGCATTTCAATGGCATTCCTAAGAAATTACTTACAATATTATATTTGCATCCATCTCCAAGAATCCATCATGATTAATGTTAAGTACAAGGAATACCAAGACGGGGTAACATTGATTTACCACCTATTATGAAGTATCTCTAAATTTTCTTAAAATTCTAACAGGAAGAAATATCCTTTATTTAGTTATTTGCATTTGGTAAATCTTTTAGTAAAAGCAATTGCTTTCAGTGATTGAATTGCTTTCAGGAGGAATTACAGTAACTCGATGCAAGAATTTCACCTGTTAGTAGAAAGATGAATAATTGCTGAGTGATGAGAAAGATATAAAATATAAATAGAGTGTGTGAAACAGTCACACGGTATCATTTTTCTGGAAGCTGAAGATGTTATTGATGAATTTCCCTTCATTGTACAAAATGAATAGCCCCATGCTGAATAATGAAATTAAATATTCCATTTCCCCAGCTGAAATGCATAAAACACTTGGAACAGAAGGCATTTCCAGATGCAATCTACATCTCCATTGAGACAGAGTTGACTTCATTGCTTTTTGTGGATCATACATTAAATATATGAACAAAACCCATCATTTCATCAGATTGAGGCAAAAATAAAACAATTGGTATAACCCCTAATCTAAAGCAAAATGATCAAAAGAAGTACAAACTGCTGAAGAAGAGATTACCCCTAGTAAGTTTGTGTAGTAACAGCCCTGTGTTTTGACAGCTACATAACCCAATGTATCAAAAACAGATACAAAAAGACCATTTTTCTCATCTCTTGATTTTGCCATCTATCTGACAACTATCAAGTATGGCTTGGCATGTGAGGTGTGAGAATGGTAATTAAACTAGTGTGACAGGGGAAGGGCAAGCAGAACAGAAGCTGCTCCAATGAGACATTTGCATCTTTATTTTGCCACTTCCCCCTTGTGCTGGGTTTTACTTGATCATAGAATCATAGAAGATTAGGGTTGGATGGGACCTAAGGATTTCATCTAGTCCAAACCCCTGCTCAAAGCAGGACCCAATCCCAAGTAAATCATCCCAGCCAGGGCTTTGTCAAGCCACACCTTAACCTCTAAGGATGGAGATTCCACCACCTCCCTAGGTAACCCATTCCAATGCTTCACCACCTGCCCAGTGAAAAAGCTTTTCCTAATATCCAACTTAGACTTCCCCCTCTGCAACTTGAGACCATTGCTCCTACTTTTCATTTACAATCACTGAGAACAGTCTAGCTCCATCCTCTCTGGAACCCTCTTTCATGTAGTTAAAGACTGCTATCAAATCCCCTCTCATTCGTCTCTTCTGTAGACCAATACTATATATTGATACTGTATAGCAGTGAAATACAGAACAATGGGGTCAAGTTCTCTGTTCTAGATCCAGCCCCCTTTATGTAACCTGAGCAGCTCAAGAGAAGATGGAAGCTGGCACTTGCCAGCCAAATAAAAAATTCCCCTAGTGGGGGTGACATCGATCATGGTGCAAAGCTGGTGGAGGCAGCTCCTACATTAACTGCCACCCTCGTCCTCCAATATCAGAATAGGGAGCATCTTGGAAGCAGGGAGAGATGTCTTGGATAGACCACACCTCCGCCACAACAGTTCACAGGTGGCACATGGTCCCTTACGTGTCGTAGCTAGCTGTTGTAAATGAGAGCAGTGCTTCTTCTGGATCTGATGCTCTGAGATCCCCACCCTCCTCTTACATCACGTGGGTCTCCATGCAGAAGAGAATCTTGGCACACGAGCTTTAGAGAGATGGAAAAGCCATAGAGACTGATTCACCAGCAGTGTGCAAGGCCCTGCAATTCTCTCTTCCCTGAACCAGCTGGGGTTGCTGTGCTCAAGTGGAGGAGAGTCACCCTGGGGAAAAGGCAAGTGCTGATTACACTGCAGCCATCTCCTCAGGTGCCTGGCATGGGAAATGAATTTTTATTTATGCTAGAGGCTGAGGCTGGTGGAGAGAGAGGGCTGAATCCAAATCCTCCCAGCGTCTTCATTGCCATCCTCTTTGGAAACTATGCATGCTCCAACAGAGGGAACTGTGGATACCTTGTGCTGCTTCAGGCCAGCGTTTTCCCCACCATCATGGTGTGCACCGCCCTGGGACGCACAGGCAGAATGCTGATTCACATGAAAATAATATTAAAACAAAGAATTTAAACTCTCCAAGAAACAAAAAAGTGTCTCAGCCTCTCCTAAGTCAGCTGAGCACTATTTTGCTCCATACAGGGTTGCTTCTCCATTGCCTGGCTCAGTGAGGCAGGATGAGGCTCCTAGTAGGCTGATGGATTTTTCTAGCAGTTCTCCAGGGAAAGACGGACCTGAAAGATTTAACATGCCTGCAGACTATGACATTGATGGAGGGAGGTTTCGCACAGCTGGAGCTGCAGAGCTAGGAGTTAATGTTGGTGGTATTACTGCAAGAGCAGGGAAAGCACATGAGGCATGTGAAGTTGGGGCTCAGTCTCTTACTGGGATGGCTTGTGTACCTCCAGGAGCAAGTCACTTGCTCATTACTTTTAGTCCCCTTGTAAGCTATGAGATGGAACACACAGTTACTCCACTTGCTGTACTGCGCTAAGCAGGATGTACTCAGCCTCTGTGTACACTCTAGGTAGCAGGGAAAAAGGAGCATTTAGGATGGGGAAGGGTAGAGTGAGTCTCAAAAGGCCAAAGGGGATAAACTCCCAAATTGGATGTTACTTAACCTTCAGACCCGGGTTAACAGTTACACCTACTGGGAGTCTGACAGCACGGCTGCTCCCACACCTCTTCTCTAGAACTAGTTCAGCCAGGTGGTCGAGTGTGCAACTTCACAGGGCTCCACTCTGATATGGGAGGTCTCCCAGTTTATTGTTTATTTATTTCATTACTCATATAGTGCTATACATGAGCAAAGCATTTTACCCAGTTCGAAATGGCCTCTGCCCATAGGACCTTCAGCCAAATACAAATGGGAACAAAATAAATAATGGAAGGATGATGTCCGAGACAAATTCTGAGCTGATCAGAGATGGAAGGAAAAATGCAAAAAGAGGATTTTAAGGAGGACAAGTTGAAAACATAATAGAAAAAACAAAGAGGAGGAAAGAGCACAAGGAGCAGTGATAAAAGGCATGTAGCTTTGATGGGCAAGTAGGATCGGATTACTGATATGTGTGAAGTCAGTGGAAGTTTTGCCATTGACATCAGTGGGAACTGGACAGGTTCTAAAGTGAGCACAGGACTGTGAGCTTCAGCATTATTCATAGTACAGGTTTGGGACGCACAGGATTAGTGCCAACAGCTGTTGTGCAGATGATATTAAAATGAGGACAACATGAGAACGGATTTGTTCCACTGCCTTTTGGCTATTGCATCTAACAGCAACATCCCCTTCTGGGAGAAAGTATTCAATAAAGTTTCTTTTTTTATTGCAGATTATGAAGATGACCTGCCCCCCATCCAAAATTTACATTAATGAGATTCCCTCACTTCATCAGCTAGAATACAAATTAGTGTGTCCACTTTCTGCTTCTGCCAAAACATGTATAATGAGAGTGTGGAAAATAAGCAGGGCTCCTGCTGTGTGAAAAGGGTTCCAGGATGTTTCCTTTTATGATAATAGAAACCTTGTAGAGTTTCCTTAAAATAGATTACATCTCCTTTGAACTGAAGAGTATGCATAAAAACCTAGCTATGTCTCCTATCAGATACCTCCAGGGATTCCTACAAGGAACTGGGTTTAGCAGAAAACTTGTATCTGAATAAAAGTCACAAATCAAGCGATAGCAGGCACAGGACTGAATCCTCAAGTGTCACTCTGCCAAGAGCTTCACTGACTTCAACAGTGATTTTTTCAGAGTAAATATGAGCCAGGGATGGAGGGTTTGGCCCTCAGAGTACAGCACAGTGGAAGTGGAACAAGGACCTGTATTTTGTCTAAGCAGGAAGTTTGGAATGGTGAGTTTTCCATAAAAATGATGCACATATTCAGATAACCTATATTATCTGAACCTATATTCAGATAACAGGAATGCTCAAAAACAAGGGGGTCAGCAAGTGGAGCGTTCCCCCTAAACCAAGTGCAGACTTGCTGAGGGTTTGTACTGTTTTCATTTTGGTATTTCTCAGAGTTGTTTCCTCAATTAATCATTAAAAGAAGAGTGTGGGGAAGATTCTGTGCTGGCACTCCAGAGAAAGAGCCATACCACATCCATGCCAATTCCCCTGCTACACCAGTTATGTCAATCCTATGTTACTCCTATGCTGAGGAAATTCTCCCCCAGACGGCTGTGGTTTCTTTACCACATCAGTGCACTGTGGGAGCACCCTAGAGGGCCAGAAGGCAGAATCAGCCCTCAGTACGTTCATTGACACAATGTCATTTAATTTTTTAAAAAGAAGTAAACTAATGAGCTAACTTTTAAACACTAAATTATATATAAACACCCTCTTTCTTATTTAAGGTATACTATATGTTTTCATTGTCCTATCAGACAGAGTCCTCTCTTCTAAATCTGTATCTTTCAAACCCGTTCTAAAGTCATAGCTTTATGAAATGGATCATCAATAGGTTAATGTATCCGGCCTTTTCTCCTGATTGCTCTGGGTTTCCTCAGGCAGAGAGATGACCCAGTATTTATATTCTAACTACTCCTAATAGCCACACTGGTAGTCCTTTTCTATCAGCACACAGCTTTCTTCCAGCGTTCTGCTAAAAGCATGTAGCGTATGGGATTATTTTTAAACCTAGAGTTCCAATTACATCGTCTGCACCATTCAGCTCTTCTGAACCATAGCAACCATGGACTGCAGCATAACTGATGCTCCTTCAAGCTTTCTTGTACCTAATACCTGCTAATGCAAGTTATTGATCTAGTGCTCTAAAATGACTTAATGGTACACGGTCAGGCCAAGTCCTTTCTTTAATTCCAATTGCTATCTATCTATGCTACTGGTATGGTCCCCGTATTATTGACATTATTTATCCTCACAATACTCCTGTGAGGGAAGGAATTGCTATTAATCCCATTTTACAGAGGGGAAACTGAGGCTCAGAGCAGCTAAGGGACTTGCCCAAGGTCATACAGGAAGTTTGTAGCACAGCAGGGACTTGAATGCACATGTACAAAGTGCGAGGCTTGCACCGTAGCCACTGACTCATCTTTTCTAAGGGACTTGAGAGTTGGGAACACTCAGTGATGGTAGCATCTAGCTCTGATATGGCCCTTTTCATCCCGCAGCACTTTATAACGTGGTTACTATTATGATACCTATTTTGAGGCACAGAGATGCAAATACTCTTGCCATACGGTACCCAATAGGCCAGTGGTAGAACCAAGATTGGAAGTCCACTGCTCTGTCCACTAGGCTACATAATGAGTGCATTATAACTCACTCAGTTAATTTCTTGATTATACTGGAAGACTCTTCAGCCCTTTAAATACTCATCTTCAGTTAAAGCTTCCCCTAAGAGTTCAGGTCTCTGATTTTGATTCCCCAGTGTAACTCACTCTTGGGCCACAACTGCACACATCACAATTTTCAGTTGCAAAAGATCTATGACTAAAGAAGCAGAATCACCCAGCTGGTTCCGTGGGAGTGTGCTTGTGGGTTTAAATGTATGCTTGCATTTTTCAATGCACAGTCTTTAACCATCAGGTTGCATAGTCGCACATGCTTGATGCATTTGCGTGTGTAATTGTGATCCATCTAAAATCACTCTGGGTTGCTTTCTTCTCTATTTCCTACTCCTCCGATAACTGAACAGTCATAGAATCATATTAATTAGAAAAATTAATTAGACTATTAATAGGAAAAGACCTATTAAATCATCCAGTCCAGCTCCTGTTAGGCAGATTTGTTCTGTACAGTATACCTTCCAGCACTCCGTACAATCTAGTTGTAAGGGTTTCAAGGAATGGGGATAACAATCTAATAAAGTACAGAAAAAATACAGTACTTCAGCTGAAGTCAACAGGATATTTCAGATAAGTAAAACAAGCAGAATTTAGCTTTTAGGATTATTCTATAACCTATAAGATTTCATAGCCAGGAAGCTTTTCCTGATGTTTAAGATGATTCAGGGGAATTTCCAGTAGATCTACCACTATGCAGATCTATAGATCTAAACTTCCTGCATAGGGGAATGCAGGGCCTCTAGTTCACAGGCGTGCAAGGAGAAGCCTTTCCTTCTCAAATCTTCTTACATGTTTTGCGTAATCTAGTCAGAAATAAAGCCATAGGAGTGTAAAACTATTCCCTCCTATTCTATAAGTGCTCAGATAAGTCAGTGATGGACCCATAAATACAAATGTAGATGATTCTATAAAATAGGTGATTGTTTTTCTAATGTAAAACTAAAAAAAAGCCTGTTCTAGATTTCGCTTTGGTATACAGGGTTTTTCCATACTCACAATAACTGCATTGCGGCATCAGAAAGAACTCAAAAATGACCACTACAATGGAAATAGATGTGTCTTTCTTAGGGATCTTCTGTACGGTGAAATGTTTTTTCATCAAAAGCACCTAAGTGGCTTTGGAGAGTTCATCTATTGAAACTCAATGAAACACATTCTCCTAATTCACTTAGCCACTACAGGTGGTATTTCAAAAAATGCCTACCACCCTGAAGAAATACACAAAATTATGGAGCACAAAAGTCTGGAACACAAAGATCATTTGCTTTCTCTGTTACTTCAAGGCTGAGGGGTGTGACTGTGTGTTGGATTTATTTTAGGAGCACTGATTCTGGGCAAGACTTATAGTTCATACCCCAAATAAAAATGGCAGCATTACATTACAAATAACAACCCTAATGATGACATTACCCTACATTTATAGAGCACTTTTTATCCCAAAGGATCCCAAAACACTTTTCAAACTATTGTAACTGCACATACATTCAGCACCCAAATAAGTTGGAGGGTGGCAGCAAGTACTGCGCAACAAGCTGTTAGAGGAAGAGAAATTTGGCCATGGAGTAGCGTGGAGTAAATGTGTACTCTGATCAAAAGTACCATGGTAACTTTCATACGAACAAAGGCACTCAGGATCTCAGTTTTTAATGTCTCAGGTGAAAGACAGTGGTGGACATACATCAAACTGCCTGGCACTCAGTTTATCTACCTCAGATGAGCAAATCTATACTGAACAATTTGATTACATCAGACATTTCCCTCCTTGCACTGAATAATCTTTAAACTGATAGATTTTATCTTATGAGCAAGTTATACTTTATGCTTCTTTTGGTTGGCTAAAGCTAATACTCTGAAAAAGATAACATTTTGCAAGGTTAATTTCATGTCCACAGTCACATGGGAATGAGAATAATTGGACTCGTTTAAGAATTCCTCCCTCTGGCAAAGCTGATTGAATTATTTATACATTATCTTTTCATATAATTGTACCTAGACAAAAAAATCATTTAGGCCATCTAACTTACAATAAATTAACAATACATGTTTTTCCACTTGGACACATCGCTTGCACATGCAACATTAGCGACTGGTACATTTTTAAATCAGTGCAATGAGAAATTAATCCAGAGGGGAATAGAAACATAAGATTTAAAAGCTTCAATAGGGACACCTTTTTGGCAAAAACTCCTCACCTGAAGAAATAAAACCAAAGTGCTTGGACCCAATCCTGCAACCCTTTTCCACACAAGTAATTCCACTGACTTCAGAAACAGTATAAGAACTCCAGTATAAGAACTACTCGTGAGATCAGATCTCTCTGATCTCACTCACAGTAGGCTTTTATCATAGAATCATGGAAGATTAGGGTTGGAAGGAATCTCAGGAGGTCATCTAGCCCAACCCCCTGCTCAAAGCAGGACCAACTCCAACTGTCTTTATCTTATGATATATTTCTCAAGTCTCTCTGGTTGAAGGATTTCAGATTCTGAAAGAGCACTGAAGATTCCAACAGAACAAACCACTGGACTTGTAGCGTGACTACGATTTTGGTGGTACCCTCTGCGCTCTCTTTCCAGTGGAAGTGGACATGAGGAATTCTGTGCTATTCCCAGTATTAAAAAGTATTCTCATTCTCACACTAAATGGAGCGGACCAACACATAGCCTCTACACAAACTGGAAAATAATTCATGCCAAGCAATCTTTACCAAATGACTTATTTGTACCTATTGTAAAATGTTAACCATGTTACATAAAACAAACACCACCAAGTGGAACAAATATTAAAAATGTACAAGAAATTGGGTGAAATCCTGGCCACTGAAGTCAACTGGGTTTACCTTATAAGCATGGCAAATTATACTCTGTGCTTCTTTGTGGTTGGCTAAACTTAATATTTTGCAAAAGATTACATTTTAATTTCATTCTATTCTTTTTCATCTGCCCCACATTCAGTCAGTTCCCTTTCCCACTAAATTGTTATCAAAGCATATTGGTGATAAGGCTTAAAAGCCAACTTGTGCCCTGTGTGGAAAAACATGTTCAGGGGCCAGGAAACTCCTTGGGCTCTTTGTAGAATTTCCTACGTTTGCAAGGTGAAAAGGGGGAAGGAATATGGGGTTTGCTCACTTACTCTCCAGCCTGTGGAAGAAACTGGGAGCCTGGCCCACATACCACATTTGTCTTGAAGATCTCAGTTTCTCAGGGCTGGAAATAAGACAAAGGGGCCAAAACTTTACACATTACTAGGCAGCATCAACAGCACTATTTTCTTTACTAAAGATTAAGGCCAACAGTAAGTGTTTGCAGGACTGGAATCTTTGTTTGCTCCAACCCCACTGTCTGTGCTTAACAAATACATTTTAAAAATCATAAAGATCTATTGAAATCAATGATAACATTTCTTTTGGCTTCAATGGACAACATAATCTGATCAATTAATACAATCATTTTGTCTATGTCCATGACATTCATAGAGAAACCCATAAATGTTGGGGATAATATCCACAGACCAAGATTTTAAAGTCTTCATTGGGAGCTGGGAAGAGCTCAGCACTTCTGAAAAACTGGCTATTTATTTAGGTGCCTAAATATGGATTGAGGAGCCATACTTTAAAATCTTGGCCATATTTGTGATGCTTCAAATGACCAATACAATAGGGAACTAGTCATTAAAAAAGCCAGAATGCAATAGGATGAATAGCAGCAAACACTTGATTCTGCCTTACAGAACAGTCTCAATTTCTGGTGTATCAGATAAAGCGTATACTGACAAGACAGTAGTTCCCAAGGATAAATGATAAAAAGGCTTATTCCAGAAGCTAGACTGCTTTGTAGCACTTATAGAATTCTCCTGAGTTTCCTTATGCTTCAGGCCTTATGTCAACAGCCAGATGGATTTGGGAAGGAACTCTCTCACTATCCGATGTGCAGTACTGCACAATTGGCTACATGCCCTATGACGGGAGTTGCCACAGCTAGAGGCAGGATACTAGATTAGATGAACTAGTGATCTCCTGCGGTATAACTACTCCTACATACAGATGTTCCTAGCTGACACAGCAAGAAGGATTACAAAATGACGAGAACTGAAGTAAATGTTGCTTATCTGCTATTATCTAAATTTCAAGGAAACCAACCGTTAACATTATATCAATGTATTTTGGTTCTCAATCTACTGAATGCACGAATGTCGGCCGTATTATGAGTAATTTCAATTTTTAAAAACATAGCCTGAATTGCACAGGTGCTGACTCCTGCAAGGCTATTGAAGTAAATGGGAGCTGTGAATTCTTTGAAAATTAAGCCACAGTTTTATTGAAAGTGATCAATAAAAAATATAATGCTAAAGATGAACTCCCCATCATTTTGGTAAGGCAGCTTTTCATGTGGCTGCACTAAGAAATTATGACTACGGGGTGCAAAAGACAGCAACTGAACAGGATAGCCCTCAAATGAGAGAAAAATGTTTAAGTAGCGGTTTGTCCATGAATGCAGCATGGCATTCAAATGCAGTGCTAAGCATCAGCAGCGTATCCACTTATCTCGATCAGGAACAAGTTATTTGCTACTTTACTACCTTTAAGGGCTAGCAGTAGTGAAATAGAAAACAACATCACAAGTTACTTCCACTCTAAACAGTAAAATTACAAATCCCTGACAACATCACCATTACTGTCCCAAAAGCAGACAAATAGTGAAATATTATTCCCAGTATGTCATGACATTCAGCAGCCTCCCAGTTATTATTTTCCTAGAGATGTATTGGCTTGCATTTTCCCAAGATGAATCACAGTGTTTCTAACATCTCTGCAGTTTCTCTATCTCCTTAGGTGTCTGGAATGGTTTTCACAACTCCTTCCCATTTTGCATCTTCTGCATGTAGAAGGAATAGATGGAATATTTGTTCTCATCGTGTTTTTCAGGTGAAATTCTGTCTTCTGTTATTCAGGGCGCCAGAGTAGATGATCTAACGGTCCCTTCTGGTTTCAAAATCTATGAGAACGATGAACCTGCCATACACATTTATGCATAAATTGGCACCTGGCATGTCTTTTGCTGTCATGTACATATAGCTCAAAGGAAATATTTAAGGAGAAAAAGTCTCTGGCTCAAAGAGTTTACAGTCTCAACAGAAAATGAGCAGACAAGGTATGGAGAAAAGGATGTCTCGCAGTGATTAAGTGAGCCATGATGGCTGGCATTCACTTTCTATTTCAATTTTTTAAATTTGGCTTCGTTTCTTGTGTTCTGTCTCCCACAAAACATATTCACTACTAGGGGGAAGCATAACAGCCCCTAGTAGAAATTACCATGAGAATCTGGAAATCCTCCTACTGACTCCAATGGGCTTTGGAGCAGGCCCCCTAGTCTCTGCTGGTTTCTAGTGGCAACTTATTTTCATTTGCAGGATCAGTTATCTCAGAAAGCAGCAGACCAATGGAAGCCTTACATTGCTACAAGACCTAGCTGTCCAGTTGAATTAGCTGAAGTTTTTCAGCTCAGAGTCTGCTAAGGATGCTCAAACTTTGAGTGTGTGCCAGACCCTAGGGAACAAGGTGGCTGGTTTCTCCTCAGGTCCCTTGCTTCCTAATTAGAGCCCTGACTTTAGCTTTGCAGACAGATACTTACTTACACTATGACAGAAAGAGAGCGTATGAGAGAGACATTACGAAAGAGAGAAACAGAACAAATAAAAATCAGAATTAAGGTTCAAAAAAAAGCCCCTCAGATTCAGCCAGCAGCAGCTCTTCTAGCAGAATGTCCCATGCTATAATATATGTCTTTAAATGCATGATGTAGAGTGGCAGAGCCTGCCCTGATGACAGCACTAAAGGAAGCATTAAAAATGGATTTTGTGCATTTCCCGACAGTAGATGAGAAATTATTTTTATATAATAATTCTCAAACTACAAGTATTTGTATGAGAAAAATAATGATGTGAGGAAAGTGCTTTATGACAGTGCACTTATCCAAGGAAACAGAAATGCTTTGCAAATAGAGACCGTGCACAGTCATCATGTTTGGAGACTTTTATAGAAACAACCTTATCTCATTCCAAGGACACATATTTGTCAGCACACCATACCACAAAATATCAAGAGAATGCTGCTGTGTATTTGCTTTCAGCTTTGCATTCAAATGCACTGCACTGAAGGAAACACATACAGCAGGATTATAAAAGTGGGTATTTCTCAGCCTAAGGGCTCTGTTACAGAACCATGTGTACGGACTGTGCTGTTAATGAAGTTTTCAGGTGCAATTGTACCTTCCACAAAGTAGATCATGCATTTGTGTGCAATGCTATTTGGGGCTTCCTATTTTTGTGCCTTTTTTTTTAATATTTCCAAAGAAAATTAATTCCCGCAAGATACAGAGCCTAACGATGTGACCGTCCATGATATGCTTCAAACGCTGGAATACATTAGATTATAAGAAGGGCCTATGGTGATTTGCTAATTAACTTAACTCTTTTGGGACATTAAAGAAGGAATTTTTTATTAAAACAAGATAACCCTGGACTATATTGACCTGACTGAGAAATGAGTATTTTAGTCAAGATGAGTCTCAAGATGAGTACGCACAGGCAAAAGGAATGTTGTTACCATAGCAATGCCACGGCAGCCTCTAGAGTGAAATAGTGTGCTACCAGGAAATGAAAGGAGTTCAAGTGCTATGATCTGCATAGTAGTGTGAGCAATCCAAATACATGCTCATAAAGAATATTTAGTATGGTTAGATAGTCCAGAGATGGCTACTGATGTGAAGTAAGCCTTATCAGTATGTTTCCAGCAGTTCTGTTTTCTCGTTCACCATATCCAAGATGATTTTATCTAAAGGTTTAAGCTATGGGCAATACTGCTAAGCCATTTCAGACAGAACATTAACAAATGTAGCAGTCTCTGCCTCAGTACTTCTCAGTACAGAATATCTATAATTAAGGATGCAAGCTCTCTCTCTAATGTAACCAAACGTACTAAACCTCTTAGCAAAGAAGAAAGAAGATATACTAAATTACTGTTAGGACATGACTTATTCTCTTCTCTCCACCCTTCCTGAGACATGGAGGAAATCTGATTGCAAACCAATTGAAGTGGTTTAAAGATGACTTGCAATTATTTTATGAAAATATATCAAGTGAAACACAAAACTTACTCAAAACTTACTTGTCTACGTCTTTCACCAAAATGAAAATAATGCTAATGAAAAATATTGTAGTTTATTTACCTGTCAGAAAATTGCTTGTCACACACAAGCATCCAAGTCGAATTTTGCAAGATTGGTTTAAAGTATTTTCCAAAAGAGTCAGTGAAAACAAGCCTAAGATCTGCACTGGCTTATCATTCTGTCTTCACAGAAATGAATAATTCTCAGGGATTTGTAAAACTGCTGAAATAATGGCAGCAAGTCATTTTATTTTATTTTTAAATAACACTCTACAAATCAAACATTCCTACTGTAAAAAAAACATACTGGTGTTATGCTGACAGTACTGATGAAATACCACCGCGTCTCCTGGTTTTTTATGCAGTCCATAAAGATTTTCATATGTGTTCAAGTGTCCAGAAACTCTACTTATAGTTGTTGTTTGTGTCATTCTCACATCCAGCCTCTTGGGCAAACAGAATGTAGTTCATTTTATGTAGCAGAACTGTCTCAGAGGGAAAGAGTAAGACAAATATGTATCACTGCCAGACCGTTTATTAACAAACGCCATTTGAGGCTAAAATATTTTCAGTTCATTATTTTAACGTGTATTTGATATAATCAGGCCTCGCGTACGTCATGTATTTGATGTCATCAAGCCACCATATTTTGCTTTGTGTTCATTCACTTTTCATCTAACAAGGTTAGGAAACAAACCAGTATCTTTAAAACTGTTTGATCTTAGTCTTCGGAAGTGCACAGCGGAAGGCATTGAGCCCAGTGGTATTAATTTATAATTTAAACTTTAGACTTGACAGAATTTCTTCTCTTAATGTGGCTGGTCCTAACTGCATCATGAACACCTCATGCTTTACAAGCCACCTGCAAAACCGGAAAATGTTATATCAGATATGACTGGTTTCTGCAGAATGGAAAGGCAGGCAGAATGACACCTAGTTATTGGTACCTTAACCCTCAATGTGCCAGACTGAAAGCTCACTGAGACAGATGCACTTGCACAAATGCATATGCATACTGAGGAACTGTATGGCTAAAAATATATTTTTCCAAAGATGGATGCAGATCTAAAACCACCTCTTCCAGTTGCCTTATCCTCCATTTACCGCCATGACAGGGGTAATTTACAGCTAATCCAGCCTCATTATGCAACTCCTAGCTAAAAGATACTCCAACAGAACCCCTCTCCGAGACTGAACCAGCCATGATGAATATTCACATCCAACCACTATTCAGCCGCATGAATCGATCCACTGTCTCCTGGGACTGTACGCTGAAGCCTGTTCCCCTTCCCAGAGTCCCATTGCCACCAATCCAGACAACAGCCCCAATCCATCTTGCCTCCCATATGCAGGGACTTTTCCATATTGCAGTTACTTCTTAGATATGTACTCAGTTTCCCCGCCTCACAATCCTTACTGTAAACCTGGGAATTGAGGGCTCTGTCAGGGAATCGTGGAGTGTTGTAAGGGTTAGGTCAGCGGTTCAACTGAAAACTCTAAGAACATCATATATTATCTGTAAACATTCTGCGGTGAGAGTTTGTGGATGCATGTAACACAGCTCTCACAGCAGTGAGTGAATACACAGTAACAGCAGTACATAGCAATACTAAACTCCTGAATGATGGTATTAAATCTCAAATAGCCTTGCTTTCAAACTGTTCTGTCTACAAGACATGCAGTAGATTATGTCATAAGAACAGTCTGTCTTTCAGTTTTTCCTAACACTCCTCACAAATACCGACCCCCCAAGGATTTTATGATGCATCTTTAGGGGCCAGGCATTTTTGAAGGCTGAACACAAGTGGGTTTTTTACAAGGAGGGCAACCGTACTGAGATTTAACGATGCTGGAAGCTAAGGTAAAGTGGTCTCTCTTAGGCAATTCACTTAAATTTTCTGCTTCATTTTCCCCATCTGTAACAAGGGGATAAAAATACTTATTTACCTATCTCTTAGACTGTTGTGAGGATTAATGAATGTGTGTATAGGATCTATAGATAAAGCTGTACACACATGTGTACAATAAACATGAAATATTATCCAGACCCATACTCAGACCATGTAAATTCAGATTATATCACTACTTTCATTGTAACCCTTCTATTTTCAGGGATTTACATATAGCTTGGATTTAGAAACTTACTCTGGGCTGGGATTTAGTCTGCACTTTCAGCATGGGAAATCACCTAAAAAAATCAATCTGGTCCTATTTAAATATTTATTTTAAAAGTTAACCAAGACGTGTGTTGGGATTCTGTATCTTTTACACCAGACTTGATGTAACACAAAGGATTGCTGATAGCAATGCAGTTAATGTCTTTCCTAGATATTTTTGAATATGCAGAGTAACAGTCCTGACTACCCTAAATAGGAATACCAGCACTGCCATACTGGATGAGACCAGTGCTCCATAACTCTGGATTCTGCCTCTGACAATGGCCAGAACCAGATACTTCAAAGGAAGATGGAAAGAAGAACTGCGTAACTGGCAATTATGGAATAACCAGGAGTTAGATTAAACGAAAGCAGAGGACAGCTCCCTCTCCTTTCCCTGACCTGCACTGGCTCCTTGGCTGGTGCAGTGAGAATACTCCTCTTCCTCTTTCCATCTTCTTTAACCACTAGCAATAAACCTGCTACAAGTTCATCCTGATCTGGATTAGAACTTTCCCAGCTTCTGGAATGTCTGGATCTAGGGCTATGGTTTAACAATTTATACAGGCCTGGATCTTCTCTTGGAATGTACCAGGAGGGCTTCCCCTTCTGGGGACAGAAGCAGGGATGGTGCATGTCTCCATGTAGCAGTGTTTCACCATGGCACCGTGCAGATGCCTCTCCAGCGAGGGTCAACAGCAGTGGATACAGCTATGCAGTGTGGCAATGGCCTCTGCAAAGCCCCCATTTCCAGACGGAATCCAGGAAGGCATTAATAGAGCTAGGAGTAGCCACACAGGGACACAGCTAATGGCAGCCAGGTCTTGTAGGAGCTATTTTGGCAGAGGAGAAGGAACCCCCGGAGAAGTCCCTGGGCATTCAATGCCCCAAACACTTGTCCCCTTTAGAGAACAATTTCCAGGAATTTCCTGCCCCTTCGTCCTCTCTCAAGTACGGCCATGAGATGGAGGCAGAGAGGCCAGCTGCAAACCTCAAACTTCCCCAAACTTGAGAGTGGTCAGAGATTGGAGAGACTTGCTGCTGGGCTGGCTTAGGTTTATGTCCAGTACCTTTTAATCACTCCTATTTGTCTGCTAGAAATTAAGGACCAAATGTGTCCTTGATGTAACTGCAGTGCTTTCAGTGGGGAACGTTACATTCACTATTCAGCACCTTTGAAAAATAAAGCCGCTTTTATTTAAGTGCCCATATATGGATTTAGATGCCTTATTTTAAGCACCCAAGTCTGGAAATTTTGGCCCAAATCCTCAAAGGTATTTAGGCTTCTAATTTCCATTGAAATTGGCCTCTGACTCTAGTTATTCTAGACTTGATCTAACTCTCACTAAACTAGTTGAAAATGTGTTCATTGACTTTAGTGGTATATGAATTAAACCCTTAGTAAAAATATAACCATACAATAAAGATCTCATACAATCTGGCACAATTTGACTCTCTCTGCTTAGGACTGGGAGAGCAAGGATTGATGCATGGATGCAGAGTTATGTGGGGAAGTAGGCACAGAGACTGTCAAAACTATGCTAGGCTCCAGGCAGTGCAATCAGTCTCACTCTCCCGAGCAATGAAATTAACCTCCCAACCAGTGAACAATAGAAAAGACTTTAGAAAGAAAATGGAATGAAAAATATTTGAATGATAGAGAAGATGTGACAGAAACTGAGAGAAGCCAGATAATCCCATTGGATTCTATATCCTGGCTTCTGTCATTTTAAGGGCCTGATTTTGTATTCTAACACCGTTACTGCAGGGGGTGGGATGCATGGATTCCTTGTTCTTTTATTAGGGACTTGTAACACCAGACTGCCCTATTATTTCTTTATGTGATGCCAACACTTCAGCAAGGGGTCCCAAACAACATTTTCCCCTTTAGCCTGTAATAAACACTATGTAGTAGAGGTGCATGTATTTCCTAGAGGAGGGCTGATGGACAGGGGAGTTATTTTTTCCATTTAAACAAAAATGTGCTCTTATAACCATAATCAAAGATGGAGATGGCAGTGCTTGGAAATCAAATTTCGATGGAGCTGTAAAACACTCTCTAAGTAGGCTGGTTTTACAGGATACAATCCAACATGCCTAAGCTGAAGAGGGTGAGTAGGATGAGGGCCTAAAGGGGAGATGGGGATATCTTCCACGGGGGCATTTTTATAGCACCTGCCATTTGGTGCAATCTAGTCCATTCCAAAAGGCAAAACAATAAAAATAATTAAGGACCTACTGTAAAACGCACCCAAGCTAATGGGAGTCTTTCACTGATTTTGGCTCAGGCCCCACAGATGACTGAGTGTGACAAGACAGAGAAACCATCCCAAAACGCCCCTCCTTTTGGTGGTAGCAATGTGACTCCTCAGAGACCTCCCCTGCCAACGTCCACAGCAAAAGGATTTCACCTGCTTTAGGAATAATTTGATAAAACTCCTAAGAATGCTGTAATGCAGGGCTGGCTGACCCAAGATTCTGTCCTGGCCTCCAAAGAGTTTGTGCTTCTCCTTAATGGTCCTTTTACGCTCCACACAATTTCCTCCGGGCGACATTTTTCTCTCCAGGAAAATGTAAAACCTTTCCTCTCTACAACACCTTCCTCCAGGCTGATTTCCCCCCGCCCCCAGCTGCAGTGCAGGTGGCACCTCCTGATTGTCGGAATGCCCTGTAATGCACAGTACTATGCCAGCACTTCAGACGGATGCAGCTGCTGGGACCCACCTTGAGGAAGGGGTTGTGTCACTGGCAGGCCAGGAATGTCACAGAGGAGCTGGCCTGCTAGGACCCTCCCTCATTCAGTGTTTCCAGACGCTGGGGTGAGCATGGTGGGGTAAGGACCGTCAGTTCTGAAAAGCCCTTTTACCCAACATGGAGCAACTCAGAATAAAAAGTCTGTGGGAGATGGGGGAATAAGGTATCCTAGTCAGATGGCGAATGCTTCGTCAGTTTCCTGATAGCTAGACACTAATCAGCTTTGAGGTTGGTAATTATCTATCAAAATTCACTGGTGCTTGAACTGGTAACTGGTAACGAACTTTACTACCTGATGATGCCTGTAGAGTAAAATGATGCATTTATCTGTTATAAATACTCCCAGAGACTGTGATGAGGGATGTATTTTTAAAAGAAAAATGAATGTTAAAATATGCATTTCATTTTTAAATACGGTAAATTTTTAAAAGCCCTCCAAGTGCAAAGCAACACTGGAGCAAACGACCATAATAAAGGATACTGAAACTTCTGTCTGTGATTGCCAAATGCCAGAGGTTAATCCTGAGATCATCAGCTGACATGTATGTCTCACAGTCGCTGTTGACAGAAATTGAGTTGACATGATAGGTATGACCATTCGCAAAGATTCTCCTGGGAGTGACTTCTACCATCAGATCCATAGGTTTCAATACAGGCACCTATAAAAAAAAACGAATAAGAATTTTTAAAGTAATCTGTTTACATGTTGAGAAACCCAGCATAGTGCAGGGAATGAAATATAACTACATTTTAAATAATTTACTGTATTTCCTTCACCGCTTTATGCCTCATCAAAAACTCTCAAGTGACAAAAAGGCTCCATAATAAATTAAGCCTTTGCTAGATATGTCTAGACCTCCTCTACATACATTAGTATAGTTCATTATTTGTATTTTCATAGCACCCAGCAGCCCAGTCATGGACCAGAAACCCACTGTGCTAGGCACTGAACGAACACAAACTAAATACTGTCCTTGCCTCAAAGAGTTGTGTGTGTGTATACAGCTGATGTGCTGAGCCCACTGACTATCATGCTGACCAATCCTTTCTCATTGTTTCCTTGTGCCCCCCATCTGTGCGTATTCACTTCTCTTATATTTAGATAGTAAATTCTCTTTGTTTTGTGTTTGTACACTAGTGCCTAGTACAGTGGGGTTCTGGTCCAGGGCTGGGGTTCTAGGTGCTACTGCCATACAAATACATTATTAACAATAATAATAAACACATTTATGTAGCTATCTATGTGGAAGGACCAGTCTGTATGTTAAAGAGGACCATTCATGCAAGTAAAGTTTTCCAGCACCAAGGCCTGCATTTATATGTATAAATATACTATGCTGTGACAGAGAGGAATAGAACCACCACCACTGTGTAAATTTATGGGCCTCTAGGAATTTAGTTTAGCAGTGAATTTCCATTAGCTAATGACTAGGATTTATATATACTTTTAGACAACATGACTTATGATGCTGAACTTGAATCACAGACACCATTATAGTAGCCAGTGCCAACAATCCATCACACACCAACCTGTAGGTATTTATTATAGCAACACAAGTAAATTCCTTTGAGCACACCATAGTTATTATGCCAGCACAAGAACAAAAAAATGGCTAATCAATTAATAAAAATAACTCTTCTCTCCGCCTTTGCTTTATTAGGCTATAAACTGCACTGGCTAGTTTGATTTCCCTAATTACACTCAACAATGTACGCTTTCCATTCGTTTATTCATATTAATGCTCAGAACGGCAGCAGCAGTTTAATGCTTTCGGCATTTGCAATTAGCTCATCTTTATTATAAATGCAAAAATATTAATGTTTCCACAACTCTGCCCTTCAGATTCTGGCTTCAGTTAACTTCTTTACAAAAACGAACAAAAAGACTTACATTTTCAAAACTCCAAGAGAGAAAGCTGGACACTGCATCACACAGTCCAAAAGTTCCAATCCAGCAAATCGGACTACTCACATGAGTAAAGTTATGCACTTGCTTAAATCCTTTGCTGAAGTGGGGCCCAAGAGCATATACTTTATCAGTCATAGAATCAACTGGACATTGGATGAGGAATTCTCATAGCGCCCAGCAGCTCACCTGTAGTGACGTTACAGTAGACAGATCTTTAAGTTTCCCTTCTTCATCTTTTAAGTTGTATCCCTCTGGTCTCTTATCTCGTTCAGTAACTTTCCATAATTTGATAGTTTTATCTTAAAAAAAAAAGAGAAACCGGATTTGCTATTAGCCAAAAGACCATGAACTCTCTTACTTACCTCTAAGATAATAAACGTTACCAAAACAGGGGCACTCACCTAAACTCAATTTTGCAACTCAGACTCGCTTTTTCTAACTGCAAAACTGCTGACTCAGAGTTTACTGAACCTGCATGTGGCTCAGCATGTTCCTGCCAGCTAACAAAATGAGCAGAAACTGTTATCGTCCACCTACTAGTGGACCAAAAATGCCCTCTGTAGAAGGCATGCCCTTAAGAACTTATGTCCCTCATCCATGATAGCTGTGCAGCTTGGGCCAGTGTGCTCGGATATTCAGAAGCAAAGCCATCAGAGTATTGGGTGTCTGAGGTGTCAAGCTGATGAATGGCCTGCTGCAAGAATAGGCAGAAACTTGCTATCTTCACCTCATAGGCTCATGCAGAGAAAAGATCAGGGAAGGATGGAGATTTAGGAGTTCCCCCTCTCCAAGGGAGAGGCATCCACAGAAGAGCAGCAGCAGGGAGAACTGATACAGAGATAGAAATTCTAATGGAGAGGTATCAAACTGGGATGGGAATGAGGCAGAGAAGTGGGGAGGGAAAAGGACACTAATGTTCTGGGTGTTGATATCCATTTCAAACCCTTCCTCTGAATGCATGGCTGGGTGTGTATGATTTTTAAGCTGCTCTCTAATGAGGCTCCTACAGTGGCTATGGGACCTGCTACTAGTATCTGCTGAGGAGCTATCCCTTCAGTTAAGTGGTAGAGGTCTGTACTTTTTTGAAGCTTGGGGATCAAGGCTCTGATCTGAACTCCCTGTGTGTGTGTTCTGAAAGGAATAGTATCCAATGCAATGCCCAAATTCATTGCACCCCTACAAAGAGTACTGCTGGAATGACAAAACTTTCCAGGACCAGCAGGGCAGCGTTAAAAAGAGGCAACAACAGGGTAGACGTTAAAGGACATTGCCAACTCATGTAGACTGCAGCTTTGTTCCACACAGTCCCTAAAAAGAATACAATCTGATAGGAGAATGTGAGCAGTGAGTTTAACTCTAAGAGTCTTGTGCTTTAAAATCAATTAACTCACCTCTTCCAGAAAAGAAAATGAATTGCCATATAGCTATGATGTAGATTATGGAAAAGTTTTGATTCACCCACTAACCCTCATGCAACAAAAATCCTAACACTGAACAGTTGCCATCTATCCATGAGTATAGCTGCGTGAGTAATCAACCTATAACTAAGCAGCTGTATTTAGTTAACATCAAATACATATTACAATTACACCAATTGTGTTCAGAAACTTTGTGTTTCCTTTTGGCAAATTACTTTTCTTTATGGCTTGTAGTCAGATTTATTATAAAAGTGTACAGTTCAATGCAAATTTCTGTCTAACTACCACGTTATTCATAAGTTTTAAAAAATGTAATGATACAATCAATCAAACTTTCACTTTTCGCCGTTAATGCCAATGCACACCACAAGAAGAAAGAATATTAGATTAATCTCTTTCATGGTAGGATTTGGCCTCTATTGATTAGCACATCAATTTTTGCAAGAAAACTTGCTTGTTTAATGGTTAAATGGACAATATTTGCTGATTGTCTTCTCCTTGTGTATGCCCTCTGGACTTGCAACATCCTTAAATATTCAAAGTGTCAACATGCTTTGAAAAGGGATTGTAGAAATGGCATTGTGAGGTTCCATATTTATTCAGTCTCATGGGTGTTGTGAAGTTCAAATTAATTAAGGTCTGGAAAGCAATTTGAAATCCTCAGATGAAAGGCTTTGTATAGGGCAAATTCCAGCTATCTGATGTCAGAAACTGGCCCCCTTAGTGCAAAGAATTATCAATGAATCATAGTGATTTGTTATTATAATATCTAATTAGCTGAGTTTAAAAGTCAAACTTTAATTTTGCTGACTGTAAGCACTGCAAACCCACACTGGGCTCTGCAAATCACAAGAGGGTCCTTCTGTCTCCATGAATAAAGATGCTGCAATCAGAACTTAGCTGACAATTTTGCTGGTGATGTGTAAAATGGAAAGAATCCAACTCCCTCTCCCATAGCTGTGTCACCTGTGCAAGGGCTTGCTGAATTCAAAACTTGTTTCCGTTAGAAGCAAAGATGATGTGAAGACACATGGGGCCAAATTCAGGCCACGGATCATGAGTGCTTCTTTCACTTAATTCAGTGGGAGCTACATATCTATATCTGTGGGTAGAATTTGCTCTGTGGGAGAAGATCTGCTGCTTTCCTGACCACAACTCTGCTTTAGATTCTAAACATCATTTTGTAGATTTGCTTATTCTAATTTTGCATCCAAATACTGGATTCAGAAAAGAATGTATGAACAATTCATTTCAAACCACTAGCCCACCCAAGATTAGGAAAGCAGAAAGGTGACTTAGAGCTGTGCTAAATTTAAACTCGGGAGAGCTAGGATTGAGCCCCATGTACTTTCTGAGGTTTCCAAAAAACATGCTTTAGAATGAAAATAACAGGGTTTGCTTTCCATAACAGAGAACCAACTTCTGCATATATTAAAATAGGATTCTTTTGTTAAACTTTTTGAATAAGAGAAGATATTTGAGACCAGGAAGAGGAAAAGAAAAGAACTCTCAAACTCCATGTTTCTTTTGTGAATGATAATTTTAGCCCGCACGGTAGCTAACTTTTAAAGATCTGCTTCATGACAGTTGCTAGGAGGAAAACAGAAAGAAAAACCATTCCACATTCCACATGCATAAGGAGATGTGATGCATTTAGGGATATATTCTGCTCTTGGATGTACCAGTGGATGTTTCAGTACAGCTCCCATTGGCACTTAATTTAATGCCAAGCACTCTGTATTATGTCAGGGTACCCAAAAGAAGTTTAAGTATTAAAAACCGGTTCTGAGGCAAGCAGACTGAGAAACACTGATCAATATTAGACACTGATCTTCTAATACATGAATATTGTTTTATTGTTGTAAACCTTGACTAAAAGTAATGACCTTGTCTTAAACAGCACTTGTGTTCTGAAAAGCAACTGTCTAAATGTGGCATCCTGGGGTGCCATGTTTATTTCGGTCAGTGATTTCTAAATTTGCTCAGTTTTACAAGTAAAACCTTTTCTACACGAGAGTGCTGTCACCTCAACCTGGCATCTGAGAATCATGCTGGCTTTTACCCATGTCATGCATCATGAATAGTAATGAAGGTTCCAGAGGCCAAATAATGTCCTCAGTGACACCTATGCAACTCTATGCTTTTCAAATTATTCCCACAGTGACACCTTTACAAACCCTTACTTAGCTCTCATATGCTATTTTTTATCTGAAGATTGCAAAGTATTTTGCAAAGAAGGATCAGTATCGCTAGTTCCCTATTGTGCAAACCCAAGTGTAACTGTTTGGAAGTCAGTATATAAATCTGTTGAGAATGCATTAGAAGGAAAGGTAAACCATCTCTCTTTCAGCTGAGTTGGTTCCGAAGGACTAGCAGGAGTAAAAAGCATAAAAAAGCCGCCTCCCCTTTTTTTTTTTTACTTAAGTCAGCAGAAATAGTTCTGCATACACATACAACGCTGAGTTACTGAGTAAGAAGGTCCCATTTTCACACAGCTGTTTTATAGAGCAGAACTGCATATTAATAGCAGAAAGTGGATAGCTCACTAAGCAGAGCTGAACAAATGATTTTTCTGTATCGTCACCAAAAAAATTCACTGCTCTCTATCCCTAAATCCTCATGAACACTCAGATAGGAATCCTCGTCTGTGAATGTGAATAAAGCTTACAAATAGTAAATATAAAAATCCATGTAACAATTTTTCTTAGTAGATTCTGATAGTGGAGACTATTGAAATGGAAATTTAGGTTAAAAGGAGATTTAGAAATAGTGGGGAAGAGTAACTAGTAGGGTTGGAATAGGCCAGTATGTTGACACTTCCTTCACTGGTTCTTCTAGCTTACCATTTGTTGACAGAAGGGAGTGGGCTGCATTCTGCTGTGGTAGCCATTTGATCTTGTTTATTTTTTCCTCTATCTCCAAGCTCTTCAAATAATCAAATTCAGGCTCATGGCTCTGGAATGTGCTGTACACATTGTACTCCCCCTGACTGTAAGGCTCATTTTTACTCTGTGAAGAACACGGAGAAACAAAAATATGTCTGATGATCTCAGTATTTTATCTCCAGCTTCTGAGCTGACTCAGGTAAGCTAGTAGCTCTCATAAATATAACAGTGCTAGGAAATAGCATTTTATCAGAAGTGTAAAACGTGCTGTTGACAGATTGTTCTGCTGTGACACAAACAAAATAGTTTTTCATAGGCATTAAAATGCTGTTTAATATCCAGATAAAAGCCTTTGTTAAGAGCTTAGGAATGCAAAAAGAGGAACTTCTTCACTAAAATTCTTATTCAAATGTAGTTATTAAAAAATTGGGCGTAACAATCTGGGAATTCAGAATTAAATTTTCACAGGCAACCTTCATTCTGGCCATTCCCTGAATCCCTGGAAATGCTTAGCCACGCCCCATAATTCATCTGCATTCCATTACCTACATGTCCCAGAGTAATATCTCATTCTCTCCATACTAATGTACAAACCACATTCTTCCAGACCGTCTACAGACCCTCCACGAATCCATCCTCCTTTTATCGGCCTGCTGCACACACCTCCATTCTCATCTTTCATGCAGAGACCAAATATCTGTCTACTCCCATCCCAGATGCCCACTACAGTCAAGAGACCACAATACCTTCACAGTCGATCTGCAACACAGAAAGTCTGATTCTGATGAACACTTCCTGGCAGTGCAAAGGGATTGTAAAGTGGGTGTAAATAGGGGACAATCAGGCTGAGATTCCCCAACCAGCTTTCACTATCTACATAATAAGCCACCAAGCAAATCACAAAGATAAACCTGTCCAAACTGTCCTGTCTCAACACAGTACACAGACTGCTCTACTGACTGATTGTCCCTGTCAGCGTGCATCTGTGACTGATGTAAACAACCCTCTCGGTCTAACCCCATTCTCTGGCCAAATACAGGCTGAGACAACAGCATTCTCCAAAACAAAACAGGGCAGGCTATGACACTACTTATTCCATATATATATGATACAAAGGAAGGTGAGCAGAATGTGAAAAGGAAGTGCAAAAGGTATCATAGGAGGGATGTTATATCATGGGGATCGTGTGTGGTGCAGAGCTAAGCTTGTTTGTGGAGCTTTAACTACCAGTTTCCAGACTAAACAAGGAAAAAAAAACAAAAACAAAAAACAAAAAAAACCCCAGCTTTTCCTAAACTTAGAATCTGTGCTTCCAAATGTTGGGTTTAGATACCAGCTAGGAATACCAGGGAAATTCGGAGTTAAGACTCTTATCCACCTTAATTCACTTCATTGAACCTATATATTACAGGCCAAAAGGATAACAAATTTTTTAACTGGACACTTTTCTGGGGACTCTTTGTAACACAATACCTATGCTAAACACAGTGGGTGATGACATCCTGGCCCCACTGAAGTCAATGGAGTTTTGCCCTTGACTTCAGCAGGGCCAGGATTTCATCCCGTTTCCTCAGCCAAGATCCATGATCTCCACAGCAGAGCAATTAATAGAATACTCCATGGAGTGATCCCTATCTCTCATTCCTCCCAAAACAGGTAACATTCAATTTTTGTCAATCTTGATACCATTACAAATAGATTAGATCTCAACAGTGTAAAAAAAAGTTTAGCAAGCAATTATGACTGGAAGTAGCAATGAACATACCTCAGGTTCCCTTTGGAATATAACAACCCGACCTCCCTTGTCCCCAGTAGCCAGTAGTTCTCCAGTGTGATTGAACTCGACTGTAGAAATAATATCAGCTGGAGGGAAAATGCAAGAAAAGACAAAAGATTAGAAATGTCAAGGGCTTCATAAAAATATAGGAAATGAGGGATTCAAAAGACATACAGAGGAATGCAATGGCACTCTACCCATTTTAAAAGTCTGCATGCTATTAAAATCTGACAACTGAAACCATTGTAGATTTCTAGAGGCAAGATAATGATTTAAGGCACTGCCTGCATTTTGAGAGTGGGGGGTTATGCATCAGGAAGAGCACAATGTCTCTAGCAACACTAGAAGCCCTCTTGCTCGGTGTCACAAATTACATTCCCCACCCTCTATGAGGCTTTTAGCACTCCTGAAAGCACAAGAATCTCTCTGCCCTTGTGTGCCAGGAGTGCAAGAATGAAATGTGAGTGCCTAGTCCCTCCACAGAGGCATGAATACAGGATCAAGTCTCCTTATGTCCTTTGCATGCTGTGCAGTACAAGACATAGTCTGTTTCAGTGCAGAGCTTTTGGTAGATCATTTCAACACCATAAAAACATATAATAAGAAAAATTAAAAACACCAGTGTTTGTTTTTAAAAACATTAAAGTCTGAGAACAATTTTTGAGATGACGTGAAAGTCACCAAAACTGCAGGCCAGACTATTTTACAAAATACTGTAAAGTTGAAAGGAAACAGGCAAAAAAGAGCTAGACGACAGGAAGAACAAATTATTTCACTTGCTTGAAAATAAATGTTAGAATCATAATCCACAGTTAATCCTCACTATTAGCATAATTCAAATTAAAATGCCTAGTGTGATGGTAAATTAGGGATCCATCGTATATACAGAATTATAGTCAAAGATAGGCTATTACCCGCACACAACATGTTTCGGTTTACTATAATTATCAACACTTGGTGATCAGTGATAAGAGACAGATTTTAAGAAGTGCTTAGCACTGAACAGCTCCTGTTTAGGCACCTAAAGGAGTAGCCAGATTTTCAAACCATCTCAGCCTCCATCAGGTCACATTAAGAACTATGGGAGATAGTGGCAACTGAGCCCTATTGAAAATCTGGCCACCTTTTAGGTGCCTAAACCGGTGCATCCATATATCACCAGCTCTTCTGAAAATCTGGCCCTAAATGTATTGACTAGCATTCACAAGTATCTAAATACCAAGCAGAAGTTCCATTTATTTGACGCAGTTCATGCATTAAAAAAAAATCTGTTCCCATTATTCTTTTACTAATCCAGCCCTGAATTTCAGAAAGCTTCTATTACCAGTAGCTTTCACTGTGATCTATCCAAAAGCTAGTTACTTGGTGGAGGGAGGCATACAATTACTAATTTAAAAAGAAAAACCTTGTTCCATTACAGAGAAAGAAAAATCTTATTTAAAAATAAACCTGTCAATATAGGATTTAAAAAACCAGGATATATGAGGGGATCTATGTTGGTCTTTCAGCTTGCATATCTGTATTTGTCTGTCACTTTGTCATGGACTTCAGGATGGGTCCACAAGCATCACTTGTCCTCAGCTGTATAAAACGTGTGACTGCACACTAATGCTAGGAGGAGTCAAAAGGGCACGTGTGTAGGAAAAACATCCTTAGGCCAAGAAGTGCAGAATTCTAAGTGTGCCTAATGTGCTTCCTAAAACTATTGGTAAAATTCTGCCAATGCTGGAACATTTTCAATTTAAAAATATGTCTGGGAAATGAAAGTGCTCAGCAGAACTCACTGTTTCTGTTGGACATGCTATGTCCACTGCTACTGCTGTATCCCCATGCCTGAACACAGTGCTCAAAGTGTGCCAGGCTGCAACAGGTTGTAGACCCGGAACATAAAATGTGTACAACTCGAGCCAAGTTGCTGAGGGTGCATTTTCTCACCTCCTGCACAATAGCAGCCTCCAATCTACTTAAGGAAGCAGGCAGAGCTCTACCCTCAACCCCTCAGTAGCCATGGCTGTTCTCGTGGGAGGGGACCTGGGAGCAATAAGGACCCAGCAGATTAGTGCAGCTCCAATCCCCCCTCCCTACCCTCTTCTGTGAGCAACAGATCAGCTCCTCTGCTTCTCGCTCTCCTTCCCCCTCCAGCAATACTCAGCCTGGGAAGTGGGGAGGAGGGATGAAGAATTCCTGGAGCTGCCTCCCCAGTCTGTAAAGCAGAAGGGGACACTGCTGTAGGCTCCCCACGCAGGCCTAGGAGTGGAAGGTAAAGAACCCCAGAAGGAACAGAGGTGAGACTGTGGGGAGGGAGCAGAATTTATGGATGGAAGGCAGAACAGAGAAGGGGGCAGAATTGATGGGGGCTGGGTGGATACGAAATTTCGTTTTCACTTTCATAGACAATGATAAACCTGCCCCCAACCACACACACACACTTTCGTCTGACCACATTCAGCACTGCCTCAGCAAACAATGGGGGGGCACAGCATTTCCTCTGCACCTAGGATGACAAACTCCAGTTTTTGCCCCTAGCAATAAAAATATTGATGCAAATTATAAATGCTGATGATATGGGAATGTAAATGTTGTGTTTACCTGGTAGCTGAATTTTGCATGCTGATCTGCACTCTAATATAACAGAGCATTAGGACCTACTGTATTTGGTCCCAATCCAAAGTCCATGAGAACCAATGGCATTTGACTTTTGTGTGGACTTCAAAGGACTTCGGATCAGGCCATTTGTTAATAACTGTCCTAAAAGCGTGAGCCTCTGCAGCCTAGGGAGAGAAGGTGCACTGACCAAGCAGGGGGGTCGGCGGTTTTGGGGTAAAGTTCATTCTAGTGGAGGATTTACTTTTCATTTCCTTGTCAATTTTTTTTGTGTGTAAAGTTTTCTCACCAGCTCGTTTGCTGTGTAATATCCTCTTTTGAAAAGAGATATTTATGAATTCCTTTGCTCTGATCCTGTGACACTCCTACTGATTTTAACTGCAACAGCCTTTTATTGCATGTACTCACCAACGGGGGACCTCATTCTAGCCCCACCGCATAGAACTCTTGTTGAAATCAAGAGTGGAGTGGTTTCAGGATGGGGACCCCGGCTTAAGTGGGCTAACTAAAACATGACAATCGAACACACGTTGAGGGAGAGAGAGATGGACAGAAAATAAAAATAAGATGCTTTTGATGATGGTCCTATTACTGAAGCCCTTAGTAAGAACTGAGTAAAAACGACTCATGCTGGGCATTGGCCCAGAGAAAGGACTGAGTTAAAACAGATTAATGGCAGGAAGATTCAGCCCTGTTGCTGTAAATGCACTTGCTAATGGCTCATTCACGGAGTGTTTCCTTGAATTGTTTGCATGTTACAGAGTCTCATACTAACCCACTATAATATACACAAGGCCTGAACCAATGCCCATTGAAATCAATGTGAGTCTTTCTGCTGACTTCAATAAAAATTGGATCAGGTTTATAAGGAGACAATGGCGTTGTTGTTATTATAATATTGTGCCTAAGGTAGGTGTCAATTTCTGGAGCAGAGCATTAAACCTAAAGTAGTTTAAAAAATATTAGCAACAAGTGTCCACGAAGCATTGCTAATGATGGCACTTTGATGAAAAACTCAGGCAAGGTCTACACGCAAAACTTAGGCTGATGTAGGTATGGCACTCAGGAATATAAAAACCCACCCTCGAGTGCTATTGCTATGCTGACCTAACCCCCAGTGTAGATGCAGCTAGGCCAATGAAAAATGCTTCCATCAACCTTGTGGTAGAGTTCCTACAGCGACAGAAAAAACCCTTTGATCGCTGTACTCTGTGTCTACACTATGAAGTTAGTTAGCAGTGTAGCTACGGTGTAGCTATGCTGCTATGGAGTCCATAGTGTAGACATGGCCTCAGAATCTCTCAGGCGCTTTGGTTAATGCCTTTTCCTAAGTAATACTAAAATGGTAATTCTGAACTGGAAATTCCAAATATATTGAAGACAATAATGATGTTCTGGTAAAGAGCAGAACAAATATTCCTTCTTTTTATTATATGGAGCATATTGGTACAAAAATTAGCCTTGAATTGGAAAATCACTTATATTGATCCTGCAAATAAGAGCTGAAGACGATTGCCACAAAAAGCCCTATGCAATATATTTGGCCGGCAGGTAAATATTAGTCATGCTGCTTTCATAAAGATTAGCCATCTTGGATCTATCTGAGGGAGGGAGTAGGATCAATCAGAAAAGCCTTTTATACACTTCCAGATAATTCCTCCTGGAACATTCCTCTGCACATTCATCAGTGCTTTGGAAACTACAGCCGCTGCAGTAACATCCTGTGTGAACTCCTACACTGGAGAACTGTTACTGCAAGACACAGTGTGGCTAAGTGCCAGATTCCTCCTTCAGAACGTGTAAACGTTCCATGCTGGAAGGGAGTCGGACATGAACAGCGAGCCCTATAAAGGAGATGATTGAGAGAAAAGTCGTGTCGTCCCCCCTCCCCCCCCGCATTCTTCTTCAAATACATCTCTTTATTCTTTCATGGCATGGCTGGCAGTGCCAAACCTTCCTCTAACACACCAGGGTCAGACACAGACAGACTTCACCAGGTAGTGAATTTCCCAGTAGCCAATGGGAAAATGCTTCTGACCAGATTGTAAACCACAGCTTTGTAAAATAGATATGTCAAGTTTCCTATCGTATCTACCGGGGATGTAAAAGTGTAACCTTTGAAATGGTAGCCAGTTGTTTAAACGTTTTAAACAGCTGGTTACCGTTCAAACTGGTGGGAAGGTTTGGAGCCCAGCATATGTGTGGGAGGGTTAGATGAAGAAGAGTAGCTGCAGTTGGGCTGGCTCTTGGAGGGGGAAGGCATAGAGCCCACAGCCAGGGTTGCTGCAGCTGGGCTGGCGGGGAAGTGCGGAGCCCAGCGTGGGAGGGGGGAGTGAGCCGTAGCTGCGCTCAGCTCCCCAGGATGCGGGGGGAAGCGCGGAGCCCAGCGACAGGGGCACCCCAGCTGCAGTTTGCCACCCCATCCACCGGGCTCCGCACCTCCCCACCAGCAAGAACTGCCCATCTGCAGCTACCCACCCCAGCATTTAACCGCTTCAACATTCTATTTTTAGAACATTTACATGGATTTTTTAAACTAATTTTTACATCCCTGGCATCTATGCAGTCATTTAGCTTAGGTTTTCCCCTTGTTTGCTTGTACAAAATGAACATGCCCATGAAGAAATATTTTAAAGCAGCAGAGCTGAATATCTTCACTTGATTATAAAACAGCAATGGTATTTTGGTAATTTAAAGGGCCTTTTCAGGCTTCTTGATTTAAGTAATAAAGAAAACACACAGGCCAAATTACTTCATTTATACACAATATTAATCTACACATAATGTAGATCCATAGGTCAAATCCTAAGGGCCTTTTTATTCAGCTCTTACCTTTGTCAGACAAACTCCCAGTAACTTTGACTAAAAATCTCAGGACATCTGTCTAATTTCTTTATTTTAATATTTTTCATCTCTCTTTTCCAACCTTTCGTTTGAAGATATTGAAACATTTTCAGACTTTAATTGTTCCTCAGAACACAGGGCAAGTAAGGGAAATTTCAGAATCAGTTCAGCTACCTGGAAAATGCAACCTCTTGGATGAACCGTGGCAGCTTTTTTAAGAGCACACCACAACATCATGCAACAGTTTAGGTAAGAGAATAGCAATAAATATTATATCCAGTTAAAATAGCAAGGCAAATCTGGATGGTCAATTACTGGATTTGGCGTGGGCCAGAAACCTGGAATTAACATCACTACTGCTACAAAAAATGCTCTGGGATCTGTATTTATTAGAACAAGTCAGGTCACCTCTGATTCATGCCTCATGCAAAAGGCAGCACTTTCAGCATCACAGTGCCCCTAACAACATACTGAGGCCTTGATTTAGTGCTGACTCGGGGGACCAGGTGATCATCTACAGAATCACCAACTCTTTTTTTGTAGCAGTAAGGAGTTCCTAGGATGTCTTTGATCCAAGTACTGACCTGATGTAAACTTGGCTTGTGAGATCTGATAAGATCATAGCACAAGCTGGTATGGCTGCAGGCACTCCTCTTTCACTCTGATTTAGAAGTCCCTGAGTAAGCATAATTTGACAAATGTAACAAAGAAACTCACAAGACAGATGGAGATTCAGAACAGAGGGACATAACAGTAGACAAGAGGCAGATCAGACAGAGAATCACACAAGTTCTTGTATAAACTGAAAGTCAACACAATTATTTGCATTATGGGAAATTTGGAGTTGGTCAGAAAATGGAAAACATTTCTGCAGAAAGAAAAATTTGTTATATTTTTCTGTTTTTCACTAAAAGTTCAGAAGTTTTCAAGAAACTCTAGAAAAGATCATTTTAAAAATGAAATGTTTGAAGTTCAAGTGAGGGCCATTCTTTAACAATGGCAGAATTTTCTTCTTGGAACTGTGGTAGCAGTGTACTCTAGTGGACAGAGAGCACATGGGACACAGGAGATCTGGGCTCTGTTCACATCTCTAGGTGCTACTGTCATACAAATACCATAGTATTCCATGACCCTAAGTGCTTCAGGAATTGGTGAAACAGGATCATCAAGCAACAGGGGGATGGAATCCACATGAAATAAGAGTCCACTTCCTTTGATGGGCTTGCGTTCCTAACTAACACTGTGACTGGTTCCATAGACCATTGCTAGCATGAGCAAATGTATTCATGGCAAAATCTGAACAGCCTAATTCAGTCAGCACTTTTTTTGTCATCTAAGGACACAAGGTGGTTTCTGGGTCTAAATGGTTCTTTGTTTCCTAGATTAACAAATTCCTGGTGCGAAATCTGATATACTTGGATTTACACACTGAGCAACATTCTGGAAAACACGTTTAAGCAAGGCTGCTGCCGTGGAATACTATGGGGAATACTACGAACTCTGGCCTTTGCCTGTCCTGTCCTGTCCACCAGCGCTCAGCAAGGCGTTTTCTTTCCTTAACGGACCATCCTGATTGGGGAAATAAAGTGGGTGAAGTAATAGCTTTTATTGGACTGAAATGGCTACAACCTACACTGCATACATCCTGATTGGGGCGTTAGTTGCTTTATGCACTTTGCAGCCACTCAGGGGGCTCCACTTGCTCACTGCCTGCTGATCAGCCAATCAGCAGGAGCAATGCCAGCTCCCACTTGATTAGCGGAGAGATGGGAGAGGAGCTGCGGAGCATGCCCAGAGCAAGGAACGCTGTAAGGGTTCCAGCCATGACACACCCGGGACTCATGTACGCTGCGTGCTGCTCATTCTACTCAAGCCTGCTACCAATGGTACAAACATGTAATTAGGTATCCAAGGCCAGTACAGGAAAACAGTTAAGCATGTGCTTAACTCCTGTCTATTCAGGACAACACTTACACACATGCTCGTGTGCTCTCCCAAACAGGGATCCAATTCTAAACAAGGGTTTAAAGGCTGTCATTAATGGACACAATTATTAGGGTTTTTTTTAAAAATAAATTGTCTTAAATAAAGCTGACTTACTGTGCAAAACCCGTAACTTGACTGTAGCTATCGCTGTACGTTGTGATTTTTTTTGGAATATTTACAACATTTAATAAAATAAAAATCAACAAACTAACCCCTAATCTAGGGACTATTTGACAGATAGAATTAGCACTAGGGCAACAAATCTTGGAGCAAAGCCAATGGGGAAAGACGATCTTTTGGCTAAAGCACAGGCCTACAAGTCAGAAGATCTGCATTCTATTCTGAGTGCCAGGAAAGACTTCCAGTGTGAATATAAGTTGTTAAGGTTTGCATTTTTAAAAATGGCATTGATTTTCATGCCCAATTTAAAACACCAATGGCTTGATTTCAGAGGTGCTGAGCACCCACCAATATCTGTAATACTGAGAGTTATGGGGACCCCAAACCTCTAAAAATGAAACTGTAGGGGCCTGATCCTGTGCCCACTGAAGTCAATGGAAAACCTCCTACTAACTTCAGTGGTGCAGGGTTAGACCATTGTTGTTTCAAGTTGAATACCCAAAAGTTCAGATACCCAAAATTAGTGGCTACATCTTAAAATTTTTGCCGTAAGTGCCTCAGTTTCTTCACCTTAAGGAAAATAGTTTCCTTAGCTCAACAGGGTTTTGTAAGGCTTAATTTGTTAATTTTTAAAAGCACCTTACGAGATATCCATGCAAGGATCTAGGCTCTTGGTCCTATTGAACCCAGTAACTCTTTATTACTTGACCCTATGAAACTCCTACCTTTGTATATGAAATACAGCTTGACTTGATAAAGAGTGTGTTACATTTCTTTTTCCTTTTTCATTAACTAGTTCATTATCATTGAAGGAAATGGATTTGCTGACTTGCTAGAAAGCCCTTCATCTCAGATGATTCTAAATTGTTCAATAGTATTACTTGCTGGTTATTCTTGATATTCAATCTTTAAGATGAGAAATAAAATTTCCAAGTTTCATAAATATTTTAATGTGAAACTATCAACAGAAATATCGGTACTGAAAACACACAAAAAGTTCTGTATAATAAATATTGTGTAACATATGCTATGCAAATTATTCCTTACTGATGTATGAAAAATGCAGCTGGACATTTACGTCTCAGTGTTTGTTGGCAAAAAGACCAGCTTTAATTGTGAAAGATAAGGATTCAACAACAGGCTTAAATCACCGTGCTCAAACGCTATGGAAATTTCAAGGCATGTTCGTCCTTTCCCATTACCAATTAACCATAAGGTGCAAGAAGGAAAAACTTGCCATGGGCTCACATCATGTATTTACGGCTTTCAGCACTGGGTATAAACTGATGCTCATTGGATAAACCCTGCCGGTGCTGTGAGCTTTCAACCCCTCCTTATTAATTTCACACTGAGGAGCCACACTTCCTGGCAGCCAGCAGCAGACAGATTAGAAGGGGTGCTGCCAAGTGTTAAAAATGCTAAGCAACAACGTCTGAATGGGATCATGGTAAGGCCTTGCAGATATCCTCATTTCTGAGCAAACAAATGCCAAAACCTGAAAGTACTTAATGTATTAAAATCTGGTCTTTCAGTATAAACTAGTCTTATTGTTTTCTTTTTTGCTTACACAAAATATATTCAGTGACAGTCTGCATCCAGCAAGCATCAATCTCGTTAAAAGGGCTATTGCAATTCAAAGATAAAAAGAAAAAGGTTATTAGGACCTTAAAGGGAACTCTTTCATTTAAAACAATGAAAAGTCATCTAAAATTTAAAATCCAATATCAAACAACGTTCAGGGTGGAAATATTCTTTCCTTTGTATTAAACATAAACTTTACCAGGATTTGATTGTCAGCTAGCTATAAACTTTAAAAAGAAATGTTTTTAAACTGAGCAATTAAGAGCCAGAGGCACAAGAGAAGTAATCATGTAAACATTTCAAAGAGGTATGTGTTTATTATTAGTAACACAAAATATTTATATTTAGCACAAACAACAGTTTTCTTGTTCTAGGTGCTTTACAGACATTATTGCATTAATCCTCCCAGCGCCCAGTGACACTATCCATATTACGCATGGGGAAAATGGACAGGTCAAGTGACTTATGCAAGACCACAGAGTGAGTCCTGATTACACAAACTCTGAAAGAAAAACAGTATAGACAGTGGCTCTGCAAACCGTCTATATTCAGCAAAGCACTTAAGCACCTGCTTTACTTTAAGAATGTGTTCAAGCCTCATTGATTTCACTTCAAGCTCCTGTTCAAATATTTTGCTGAATTGTTTGTCCCAACAAACAGGACACGTTAATAAAATGACGGGCCCAGTGCAGAAAAAGGGCAAACAAAGCCCATGTAAAGTGTTGTACTTATTCGGGTGGATCTGGGGGATAGGGTCGTAGGCCCCAAAATAAATGGGTTAGGGCAAGTGGGCAGCTATTGCTCAGTATAGAGTGGTGACGGGTTAAGCATCAGACACAGTCTGCTATATTGAATGTGAACCACATGAAGTACTGCTGTGCAGGGACCAAATGGACACAGCCTCTTTTGCCAAATTTCCCCCCTGTACTCTGCTGTGGGGACTCAGGTGGGAGTTTTCTTCCTCAGTGTGCAGAAGGGAGCGGGGAGAGTCCAACTGTGTGGGTTTACTACACAAAAAGACCTTGTGTAGCCTATGCTACAAGCACAGCAGAAACAATGCATTTCTGCGGCTTTCAATCCCGATGCAGCCATGTAAAAATGAGGGGACTAGATATACTGCACATGAGATTGGATACCGGAGCCTTTATTTACACCTTCAAAACACTTGCTTTGGGCACAAACAGCTTAGCACATTTTTAGTTTCTAGCTCAAAGTATGCAATTTTTCCTCATTTCACAATCAAGCCTTGCTCCACCTCATACCCACCCCATCGCCCCTCTCACATTTTGAGGAAGTTCCCAAACACTCCTGGGCAGAGATTCTAAACTCAACAGCTTTAAAACAATGATTTTCCTCATGATTTACTCTAGTACAAGTGAAATAAGAACCAGTTCATGTATATAGAAGAAGAGGTGAAGTGGCCAAAACCAGCTGTATTTTATCCCTAATGTCTAAGAACAAAATCCAGGCCGAGTTAACTGAGTGGGCCTGACCTAAAACCCGTTGAACTAATGGAAAGATTGTCCCAGACTTCAGTGAGCACTGGATCTGGTCCAATGTGATTAGCAAGAACAAGAACAGAATCTGAAGTATTCTTTTACCATCCTTCCATCTCCATACATCCGAGCACATGAAGATAAGTGCCATGAAGGATGAACGGTAGGGGAAAGGCAGTCACAATGTACATGTCATTACTAATTTTCTGGTCCAAGTAAAAAGCACATTTTTGTTCTTTGAGAAATAGAAAGTGGAATACTGGCTATCAGAGAAAGCAAGAAGTATTTGATGGGTTTTTTTTAATCAAATATTCATCTTAGGAGACATCTGCATGTAACCTTCAGATGCCATTTTATTATTGGTTTTTTAAAAATTTAATTTGAAGTAAATTATCATATAAAATGGTGTACATTTTCCCCCCAAATATATTCTAGGCTTCCAGATGAATAAATTGGCAGGCAATAGATTTGTCCATTTTAAATAACAATTAGAACTGATCATCCTTCCCTATTTTCTCCTCTGTGATTTCCAGCAGTGGGTTGGAAGCTAAGGTCATACATGGGGCTTGTTGGCTTCACAGGAGCCTGATGCCAAGCTGTGTCAGATACTCATCTAGTGTTAGCATCTGTTTGCTTGGCAAGCTCCAAAGGCAGTTGAGCTGACAGCTCTGAATTTGCCTCTGGGTCTGTCACAAGATTATATGGCTGTTGGACTTTGGGGAGTGCCTGATGCTGCTTTGATGAGCATCGTGCACATCACAAGACATTACATCCTTCCTTAACATCTTTTGAAATCAATAGCTGTGACCTTTCCGAATTAGCCAGGTACCGTGTGGTTAGCTTTTTTGAGAAAATTAAAAACAAAAACAAAAAATAAAAAACCCAAGGTAACGAATTCCCATTGCTTCAATCAAACTGCCTTCATGTTCACCCAGTTTACATAATATGACCTGAGAACCTTGTAACAGGGCATGAATATCAGCGGAATACCAAGAGGCCAGGAAGTCTGTTTCAACAAATAGGCTGATATGAGAACGAACAGTGCTTGGGTTTTTCAAAGTGTCATTACCTCCTTTATATTACAAATATATTATGTATATGTATATATTATGTATAAATATGTATATGTATATATTACAAATATATTATGTATATGTATATATTATGTATAAATATGTATATGTATATATTACAAATATATTATGCATATTATGGTAGCTGCTTCCATTGTCCTAGGAAGACAGAAGCTCTTGCATTTTAATTGCCCTGTGAGGTAATCCTGCCCTAAGAATCAATGAGAAATCCTTGTCAGATGTAAGCAGAGAGAGAAGTAAATCAACATATTGGGGCAAATTGTGAATAGACTGCAGTGAGACTCACATCAGGTGTGGGCCTGTGCAAGGTAGAAAAACACATGTTCTCTTTTTCTGTCAGCCCAAATCCCACTTCAGGCTCTCACCGCATCTCCCATCTGCTTTTACTTTCCTCTGTGTAGTTGTTGTAGCCATGTAGGTCCCAGGATTTAAGAGAAACAAGCTGGGTGAGGTAATATCTTTTCCTGGACAAACTTCTGTTGCTGACATAGACAAGCTGTCTATGTTTTAAAAAAACCTTCTTAACATTGTCCAACCTTAATGGACAAACTTCTCTTGCTGACAGAGACAAGCTGTCTGTATTTTAAAGTAATCTTATTGAGGGCGCAGGAACAAACCATCCTGACATGCAGAAATAATAGCAAATATGGCAGGCGACCAGTGTGGCTTAACACGAAGTCTTCGACGAGCTTAAACACAAAACGTAAGTTCATAGCCTTATTTAGTCTGTAGAAGAGTAGAGTGAGGAGGGATTTGATAGCAGCCTTTAATTACCTGAAAGGGAGTTCTAGGGAGGATGGAACTAAGCTGTTCTCAGTGGTAGTAGATGACAGAACTAGGAGCAACGGTCTCAAGTTGCAGTGGGGGAGGTCTAGGTTGGATATTAGGAAAAGCGTTTTCACTAAGAGGGTGGTAAAGTACTAGAATAGTTACCTAGGGAGGTTTTTCTCCATCCTTAGAGGTTTTTAAGGTGCAGCTTGACAAAGCCCTGGCTGGGATAGTTTAATTGGGTTTGGTCCTGCTTTGAGCAGGAGGTTGGACTAGATGACCTCTTGAGGTCCCTTCTAACTGTCATCTTCTATGATTCTAAGCTTTCAAGCTTACACAGAGCTCTTCTTCAGGTCACTTTCTTCTGGTATTTGCACTGGAAACCATGCAGGGCCATCAGCCTGCCCACTTCCAAACCTCTCCACAACGGCAACTCCCTCAATCCCTGGAGAGCTCTACAAGATAGGAATATTCTGCCATGCACTCTGCTGATCTGCCCATGCTGTGTGGAAGAGGTAAGATTTTGTGGGTACAGTTGGGGTCTGAGAAAAGACCTTAGACTTTGACCTATAACAGTACATGGTTCATATAGTGAAGATGAAGCAGGTAATACAACTGTGGTCCTCTATTTAATTTGCATAGAAATCTGAGCTGATTCCAATGGACAGCACAGTTTCACCTGCTTACCGTTTGAAACTCATCATACTGCTGATTCCAGGTGCATCGCATTTCCAGCTGGGGACTTCTCCGTCATAAAAATCCAACCCCAAGGAGCTCCTGAAAAGGTCATTTTTTTTCAGAGAGCAGATGAATGAGAATCATTACAGTAGAAGTGGATCACGTGAAAAGGAAATGTGTTATACTGTGTTTACACGAAGGTCCCTTTGAAGTACGCCACAATACCTGGTGAATTGGAACCTGACAATTACAGAGATTCAGCACCAAAACACATGGGTTTTTTTTAAACTGGCAATATTCAGTAAAGGAAAACAAGACATTGCAAACCACATTGAAAATCTCACATTTTTCCATATGTCTCTTGAATAACTAATATGATCTAGAAGCCAGCTGGTAAAATAATAAAAGAAAAGGGGCCAGTAAAATGATGCTGAACATAAGAGGAACTGCTTTGTACTAATTAGAAACAATGTGCCGTTTCATGACACTTTATAGACTTCAATTATCATACTCCGCAGGAAGGAACTCTCAAACATCTGTATGATGATTATTATCCACTGGGATGCCATTTACAGTGCAAAGTATTAAAAACAGGGCCAAAAATCAATTATAATCTCTGTAAATGAGCATATTGTTCATCTAAGTGATTTGGTGGAAATTTCCTTAAAAAAAGAGAGACAAATTGATTTAACAATGAAAAATAGGCAAAAAAAATACATCTGATTTGTAAAAAAAATAGCTTAAATATCATTTTAATGACAATTTATTTATAAAATGCATGTACAAAACAGCAGTATTAGAATTCACACTAAACAAAACAGATCCACTGAAGCCATGAATCAGAGTCAAGTTGAAGCTTTATTTCTTTTAGGCCAGAGGAGAGTCTTGAAAACATTTCCCATTATTCACATGAATAAAGTTACATATGTCCTTGAGTGTTTGTAGAGTCAGGGCCTTATTTATTACATTTTATTATTTTCATACTGAAATAAACAAACAAATGTATTAACATTAATATACATATCTGAGCGTGATGGAAGATGTACAGATCATTCAGGAGCTAAATGCAACATATCAATTTGCAAACATTTAACAAATCTGTCATCGAGAATTATATGGATGAGTGTACATTATTCCCTGAAATTAAAGGAAAACATACATTACAATAATATATTAGTACAATATAATAAACATCACTATGACAAAAACAGGACTGTACAAGTCGGTTTTTCCCCCCTCAGTCATTGATCTTAGTAGAAAATTGTAGTGTTCAATCTTCACAATGCAGGACATATATAATTGAACACGAGTGACAGTGTCTTCTGGGGACTGTGGTAAAGCTGAGGTTCAATCCAGAACAGAGAGAGATAATACTGCAATGCACTCAGAAGCAACTAGAAGATGTGACAGGCATTACATCAGCACACTTACGTGAGAGTGCAATTGGCATTTTTATTGCAATTGGCAATATTATTTTGCAGTTGGTGGGTAGATACCAAGAGTATCTTTTCATATATATGATGAGGTGAGGGCAACCATTTATTTCAGTTGCAGACCTTGTTTTACTTGATCTTTGTCACTTTAAGCATAAATTAATGTGCTACATGCATGTGACCACATCTCAAGACCGCTCAGAAACTGAAACTGGTGCAGCTCACAGGAACTTTCTTGTTGAGTGGAGTTTCATGCCAAGAGCACATGACACCAATGTTCCAGGAACTGCAAGAAACTCTCTGTGACTGCCCAAGGAGAGAGGACTCCAGGGTGACCATTAAAGCCCTAAGTGGCTTGGGAATCAGGCTGAGAGGTCAACTCCCTTCTGCACCATACTCAGTTGCAGTCAGAGGGGTTCTCCAGCTGGAATTTTCCTGTTATAAAAGAGAAGGAGCTACTGGTCCCTCTGAATTTCCCACACCTTATAGAATGTGCTACCCCCTAGGTCCACTAGAGCCTGGACTTGTTATCCTTTCAGCCATACGTCAAAACCCAACTTTCCCCTGAGGGCAGTTAGGGAAAGAACTGTTAGGGGGATGTGCTGGCCAGGTCATTCTGAGATGTTTAGAAATTCGGGGTCTTTCTACTGTTTGTTTAGCTGAACATTTCTTCATATTATTGTATGGAAGCAGAGCAGTTTATTGTTTGCTGCTGTAAATTGTTGACTAAGTTACAGGAGGGTTACCAGAGCACAGGATAGGAGCTCACTGGTCATTTATCAATAAAAATAAATAAAATACAGAGGATAGTTTCACACCTGTAGCCTTCTGCTTTGCAACAGGACATCAAAGCCTGACCATAAGGCTGGTATCACTAAGGGTTTGGACCAGGGAACAGCACAATATGCTTAATGTGTCATGTGCCCCGTGGCAAAAAGAGAGAGAGACACACAAGATTTTATTCAAAGAATCAAGAACAGCCTTTGCAGCTGCCTGATGCAGGAAGTCTGGTGTGGTGCTGCCCTGGGACAGTAGTCCCAGAAGCTATTTTCAGTTGCAACAACGCTGATTTAAGTAGAACCAGCAGTTGGCTATGCTGCCCATTACTCAGGAGAACAAAAGCTTGAATGCCTCTAAAAGGCTACCAGGGGACCACTACTGCTATCTATAGATCTGCTAACTGAAAAGAAAAAGGACAATTTTTCTGCCTGACATCACTGTAAAACTCTTGCTCTCATTTATATTAGTGAGAGATCAGCAGAGAATATTATAAATAATTTTGTGCTGGCTTAAGATTCATTCCTGCTCTCGTTGAACTAAATAGAGCAAGACTCCCACTGATTTCAATGGGAATGTGATCAGGCCCTTAGGTATTAACCATTAGCAATTGTTAACACAGCATTATGAGCATAAACTGTATAGACTAGTTGATCTAAATACTTAATCTTCATTCATCAAAACACTATGCTCCAAATGAATATAGACAGAGAACTGATCCCAGTCCAAAGGTCATGCTGAACTTACAAATTAGAGTGTCTGTTGACACACATTACCATCATCATCAGCATAACACTGATATTGCCTCCTATCAGTCTGATGGCCATTATCGTAAAGGGAAAACCACAAGCAACTCGACGGTAACCTCCAGGGAAATCTAGTACATTTTAGAGACTGGATGCCTCAGACAGAAAACCCTGCCCACTAAGTGTAATATGAAATAGATCATAAAAATGATTTCTCACATCAGGCTACATGTTTATTTATTGACAGTCTAGCCTTTAATAAAAAGAAAAATGGTAAAATCATCCTGTGATTCTAGATACATTGCAGCTATAGTGGAAAGCTCTCAAAATACTTTATGTACTGTACAGGGCAAACACCAGTGACATAGATTCTGAATTTAACTATATGAATGGTATTCCATACACACTTAATTGCATAGTAGTAACACGACCACTTTCATTACTTTTTATAGCTTCAGATACCCATTAGCACAATCCCCAAGGTTCCTTGTGAATAATTAGATTAGGAAAGGGGGAAGCGCTGATGAAACACAGTAGGATGGGATGCTTATGAAACAGCACATCTTGAATCCAGATGCTGACATGACAACATCATGAAAAGCTAATTTACACATCCAAATTAATACCATCATGATGATAATATAAAAGGAAGATATGCAAATAAAATGAGCTGTGGAAAATATGAACAAAAAAGAATTGAGCTACGTAGGCTACATAAATACACTTTTTGGACATTTTAACCTACTTGGGTAGGTGTAAATAGACTAAATGCCATATTCACAGGGATAGTTTTTCCTATCCAGACTTATAAAAATTTATTCTATTATGTAGTAACATAACGACAATACAACCATATACAAATTAAATACAACCATATCCACAAGACACATGCATCACTCATATAAATAGGTGAAGAATGTTATTACATTTTCCTAATAATGTTTTCATTTGACTCACAGAATGTTTCTGTATTGTTTGGCATGTCTCAGACAAGTGTTATCAATAAATTAATACTGGTATTCTTTATTTAGAAGTGTCTAAACACTATGTATGTGTACACAGATGAAGGACCAGATTTTTAAAGATATTTCAATGGGAGTTAGGCACTTAGGTACTTTTGAAAAAACATATCTGCATCTTTAGGTGCCTAAATTCATTTTAACAGGAAATACTGATATCTTTGTATGATAGGAGATTACTTCTCTCTTTCTCTTGCATGGCTATCTTGGATGTAAGGTTAACAACTTGAGCCTGCATCAAAATGTAAACAGAATGGGGCAGTTTCTGTCCTCTAATGCTCACACATGGATCTCAGATAATTCCCTTTTCATTCCGTGTTTTTGACATCACCTTGTGTACAGTCCACTTCCCATGTGGTTTATTTTGTGCATTTGACAGCAGTTTCTGCATAATCAATTCCACTGTTTCACTATGGTCACTTTCCCCTGTTCTTTATCTGGATTCTTTCACATAGCAACAGGAGGAGAAAAAAACATTGTGAGAATGCAGACAAATGCAGCTGTAAATCCACCAGTGTTGGCAGGAGGACTCAGGGGCAAGCGTAGTAATGAATTATTTTTAACAGTTTTCTAATTGACAACTGTTCAGCTTGACAAAATCTGTTTAATAATGAGATTGTACTGACACCTGGTTGAGGACCTTATATTGAAAATGCTACTCACACCAGTAATCTTCACTCATTGATATCCAGTGTGATTAGCTGTATGAGTTCGGGTTATTTACACACATAAGCTTCCGGAGGATTAGGCTCTAATTCTGTGGAAACTGCCTAGGATAAATAAATAAGAGTATATCTACCCTAGAAACACTAGGAACTACAGGAACACTACTAGGAACACTACACAGAACATGGAGGACTGCTGGTTCTGGGCTTGGGAAACAAGCCCTGAGTGCTGGGAATGTGTGCTGGGAAAAGTGAGTGTTGATCTCTGTGGGGAAGATGGCAATTCCAGACTGCTACTGGTTGGTCGCAAATCACTTTGGAGTTGGAAAGTCCACCGTGGGGGTTGCACTGAGGCAAGTATGCAGGGCCATTAATCGCACTCTGCTATGAAGGACTGTGACTCTTAGTAATGAGCAGGAAATGACTGATGCTTGCAAGCAATGGGATTCCCTCACTGCAGCGGGGCAACAGCTGGAATGCCTATCCCAGTTTTGGTCTCTGACCATCTTTCATCAGAATACATCAACTGAAAAGGCTACTCCGCCATGGTTTTGCAGGTGCTGGTGGATCACCAGGGCCGTATCATCACTGACAACAATACAGGGTGGTCTAGGAAGGTGCATGATGCATGCGTCTTTCAGAACACTGGACTGTATAGAAAGCTATATGCTGGGATTCTCTTTCGAGACCAGAAGATTCCAAGTGGGAGTGTGGAAATGCCCACGGTGATCCTGGGAGACCCTGTCTATCCCTTGCTCCTATGGCTCATGAAGTCTGACACCAGGAACCTAGTCAGCAGCAAGGAGCACTTCAAACAGGCTCAGAAGGGCTGAATGACCACTGAACGTGTCTTTAGCCAATTAAAAGGTTGCTGGTGCTGCCTTTTTGGCCAGTTAGACTTCAGTGAGGAAAATATTCCAGTGGTCATTGAGATCTTCTGTACTCTGCAAATATTTGCAAAGCGAAGAGGGGAAAAGTTTCTCCAGGGATGGACCACCAGCTGCTGATTTTGAGCAGCCAGATAACAGGGCAATTAGAGGGCCACAGTAGGTGGCTATTGAAATCAGGGTGGTTTTGGAGGAGTATTTTGACATTAATATGTCTTTAGGTCAGGCATTGCACCAAGTAGTGTTTACTTGCCACTGTGAATGACCCCTGTAGTGCTTGCTTCCTGAGCGTTAATTGTACTGAGCAAATATTCCTGCCTGTGGCCATTGTGTTTGAATGTTAGCAGTGATCAATGTGTGTATGACACAAATAAAAACTCAAGTTTAACAACAGGACGAAACAGGGGACATGGCCATGAGGAACAGTCTCTTGGTTAGGACTTTCACAGCTTTGTGTAACTCCAGCTCTCATTATGAAACCAGGCCCTAGGCGTGGAGTGCACAGGGAGATCAGGAACATGTAATGAATTTGGTGGAGGAGTTTGGGGAGTGCATGGAACAGAGTTCTGTATTGGCTGCAGGGGGAGTTGTGCACACATATGTTCAGATTGCAGCACGAGGGACTTCAGCATCTCTATCTGACCCTCCAGAAGCTTTATCATCTTTCATTAATCGTCTCCCACCACGCTCGTTTCACTATGTGCTGCATCTGTTGACTGCAGCACTTTGCGAAACATATCCTTACTTCTCCTGGTTTGCTATCTTATCCGATGGAGGTTCTCTGCTAGTGTGGAGGAATGTGTCCTCAAGGGCACATCTGCAGAAGACAAAAAAACAATGAACGTAGACAGTATTGTGAGGGCGCTCACAGCCAAGAACCCCAAAAGTTACACACACTTCTTTCTTACTGTCCCTTGGCTACCACACAGCTTGGCGTGAGTCCCAAATATGGGTGAGTTCACCAGAGGGTAGAAAGGGAGAATTGACAAGAAGGGTCATAGGGGCTGTGTGGTTTGTGAAGGGCGTAACTACAACTGTCTAGGAAAACTATTCTGAATATTGGTACTCTTTTCCACAGGCTACGCTAATCAAACCTGATATCTCACTGCTAAGGGTAACCCAGGATGCAAAGGTTCATCTCCTGTATGCATGTGGCTTCAGACTAGCTCCGTATACTGCTGGTCTGTGTGCCACTCTGGTCCCTGCAGAAAGAACTGATGGGTAGCGCAGCAAAGTTTCCTACAGCGGGGAGAGAAACAAGGCAGCTCTACCAAGGAACCTTCGGCAGGGGGTTGCAGAATACCTACAGGAAAGTTTCATAGAGATCTTTATGGAGGATTTCCGGGACATCCCATTGTACATTAAAAAACTCTTCAGCCAGGTCCCCACTGTGCAGAAGCAGAGGCTCTGTTAATTTCTGTCTCTTATCAACATAACAAAGTACATGAGAGCTCAACCTCCTCCCACCGTGCAGTATCAAACCAAAATGAGCACTTACCAGAGCTCCCCTCTCCTGTCTCCTGTGCTCCAGAGCCAGAGTGCTGGGACTTGCTAGACCCCTCCGGAGTTGAGAAGAGGTCTTGACTCACCGCACTACGGGATGACCCTGTTGTCTGCTCCACATCATCCTCCAGTGCCACTTCCTCATCCACCATTTTGTCCTCGGGACTGAATTCACTGGCCGCTTCCTCCAGTTCCCCCCGAAGTATCCACAGGGCTCTTGGTGGTAGAGGTGTAGTCGCAACCATGGATGGTGTGCAGCTTCTTGTAGAAGTAGCATGTCCTTGACGCAGCACTAGGGCAACAGTTGGCCTCCCTTGACTTCTGGGATGCCTGCCTCAACTCCTTGATCTTAGCACAGCACAGCTGCATGTCCCTTTCATGCCCCTTCTCCTGCATGCCATTAGCAATCAAGTTCCTACGGCTGGAGTGAAGCTGTGATTGCACAGCCTCCTCTTCCTATAGACTCAACAGATCCAATGGCTCCAGTGTACTCCACGCAGGAACGCGTCTGCTATGGAAAGCCAGCATAGTCAGCTGCAAAGATGCTATGTGAACTGTGCATGCCGAGCAAACCGGAAGAGGAACTTCAAAAAATTCTGGGCCTTTAAACAGGGCAGGGGTGCATACCTGTGTACCTTCAGGGCAGCTAAGTTCAAACTGCTGATCACAGCAGTCATGATGGGCATTGTGGGACACCTCCTGGAGGCCAGTTAGGGCAACATCACCAAATGCAGTGTCTTCACTGATGCTGCGTAGGTGTAACTACATCACAAAAAGCCCTATGCCTCTCGCTGAGATGGTTTTATTATGTTGGCATAGTTACAGTGGTGGGAGGAACATTTCAGTGCGTATATCTCCACTGTTTTGTCGACAAAAGCTGACTTGTTAACAAAACTGCATAGCGTAGACAAGGCCTTACTAGAGCGACAGAACGGGTTCTTCCATCTCTGACATAAATCCAACTCACTGAGAGACAGTAGCTTCCCTCAACCTAGCAGGATCTACACCAGGGTTTAGGCTGACTTAATTACATCATACAGGGCATGAAATGTTCCTAACTCTGTAGTGTAGATCAGCCCTGAGCAACGTCATTTAGATTTCAAAGCATGTTACAAACTCCCTTTTATAGGAGTATCAGGTTTTTAATGACTGATTTTACCCAGTGTATTTACTTATAAAACACTCTTTTCAGTAGAGTCACAGCTATCACGAAAAGGAAGTAATGTAGTGAATAATACTTCTCTACCAATTAGTATTGCTGTTAACTGAAGTAAATCTTCATATTGTCTATGTACAGTTGCATTAACAAAAGGATAAACAATATAATAAATAAACATGCAGTGTTCCTCAACTTGAATGCTGTATTCATGTCTGATTACCCTATCATTAAAACAGTATTTCCAACCTCATGCATTCAAAAATCATGAGACTGGCTTAAAAAACAAACAAACAAAACAAAACAAAACCAACAGACCCCTTTAAAAAAAAACCCCCAATAAATGTTAGATTATTTTTATTTGTCTTTGATTTCTGCATCTTTAGGGTGCTCTTGCTTCACATTTTCAGGCTTTCCTCCACTACCATGAGAACTTGGGCTTTTTAAAATAAAAGCTGAGATTTTTATGCAATCTCCTAAATCCAGCAGCTGTGGCTTTAAGAAAATCACCAATACCATCAGACTTGCAATAAAATTGCAAGAGTTGGGAACACTGCTTAAAAGGATGCATCAGAAATAGAAAAGGTCCAGAGCACAACAAAAGTGATTAAATTAGATAGGAGACCAATGAGAAGTGGCGTGACAAAAGTATATAAAATAACAAATTGCATGGAGAAAGTCATTTGGGTATCTTGGTTTGCCTTTTTTTCATGCTATAGGAGCAAGTGGAAGCTAAAGAAGTAAAAAGGCACCACACTTAAAAAACTGATGCTAATGCATAATTTACCTGTGAAGACTCAGTGTCACAGATTACTGAGGCAAGGAGGTTAGTAGGATTCAAACAAGCTTTAGACATTTATACACCTAAAATAAGAATATCTGCAATTATACTAGTTAGTACAAAAGGAATATAAAAGGTAACAACTCCCACATCCCCAGCTTCAGGATATCACCAATCTCAAGATATAAACACAACACAAAATCTTTTTAAAAGAGAAATATAATTATATATATTTAGAAATATATATATATATATATATAAATTATATATAGAAATATATATATATATATTTATATATAAAAATAATTATATATGGATGGATTAAAGACACAAATTCACGATGGAAGAATAGTATTCATTTTGGGTCAAAGTGAAGGTTGTTGTGATGAAATAAGCATTATTTTTATATATAATATTGTGTTTGCTACATGGACAGTGTAAAATGTATTATGTCCTTGACTATTCATTTCCTCACTTACAGAGTGCTTGAGTTTTGTAGTTGATGTAATAAATAAGAACAATATTACTCCACAACTTTGCTTTTGATACAACTTTTCTTATTTTTGGAATATATTAAAAATACTGATGCTAACAAGATGAGCAAACATCATTGCCACTTGTATGTTCCCTCCCAACTTTGTCTTTTGGGACTGTATGCTCTTGAGAGCATTGATTATGTTTTCCAGGGCTTGTACAGAAGCTCACATATTTTGGGTGCTATTATACCATAAATGTAACCCCATGCTTGCTGAAGTGGCACTCTGTCCTCCTCTAGTGATGGCTAGGCCTCCTAGAGATTGATGAGCCTGTTGCAGCTTTGGCCAGGAGAGGTGTGTCTTTTAGCTCATTCAGTAGAAGCTCATGCAGTGAACTCCAGAGGTCACAGGTTTGATCGCTGTTGCTGACGGCCATTTGTGGCTTGGCCTCACTGGTTATTGAAGTGAGAGACTTTTAGAATCAAGGAGCACTGTCTACATATTTGCCTCTGGGTGCTAAGACTATGGAGTGCTCCTTTTTGACCTGAGAATTAATGAATAAAAGAATTATTTTGAAGAATTTTTTAAAAGGGTTAAAATTCTAATCTTTTCACACACACCCTTACCCCCCGCCCCCAGCCTTCTGACAGACTTTGCTTTCTGAGAGCTTGATCTGGCACCTTTAAAATCAATGGGAGTTTTTCCTTGGGCTTCAAGGGAAGCAAAATCAGGACCATAGTCTATATATAACACACAGGAACAAAACCAAAAATCAAATAACTAGCAAGATGTGTACACAACGTGGGGGGTGGAGGAGAGAACATATGTAAAAACAGAAGTAAAAGCTTTTATGTGTATGTGAAAGCATTTTCATAAGCTTTTGCCTTTGTAACCCTCATCCTTCCAATACTCATCTGCCTTTTGTTTGTCATCGCTTGCTGTGCCCTATATAACTTACAAGATTCTTGTGGCAGGATCATTTTAATTGTAAAGCATCATGCACACCTATTGCACTGTAGCAAATACATAATAATACAATAATAAAAAACCTTCATTGTTCAGAAGTCTCTGGCACAGCACATTGATTTTAATAGTGCTATACTTTATATACTGATGTGGCCTGTTTTCTTCTTTTATGTTATTAGCCATTTAATTTGTTTGAATTACCACAAACCTAGGAAAGTTTGTAGATGCAATGTAAAGTGTACTGATGATTATTAGATACCAACAGTTACTAGATATATCATGTTTTAAATACCACGACGGATATTACATATCAAAAGCCTAAAAGACATGGATTGTTAATTTCAGCCTTCATCTGGAAACAGAACGCAGCAATTCCTAGTGTGAGAAAATATAACTGACAGTTTCGTGTGCCCTCTACTGTTTTCACATTTATTTTTGCATAATGTCAGAAAACATAATGGAGAACAGAGGCCGGGTCCAAAGCCCATTCAATTCAATGGGAGTCTTTCCACTGACTTTAATGGGTTTTGGATTAGGCCCTAGAAGAGGCCTACGCCTCAGTGAAGCTGTTTGCTGGTCTCAGGCTTGGCCGCAGTGGACAGATGTCCACATGGCAAAATACACCACCCCTACTGGCACTCATGCTGAAATCCAGGGTATCTGTGGGCATGGATGTGAAGTTCTTCTGTCACCCTCAGAAGCTGTTCAGTTCAGGTTAGAGTTTAGGCTATTGACAGGACAGTGAGGATGGCAAAGAAAAGTTGGCCTCTGATGCACTGTGCCCCTCTCATGCTCTGTTCCACCAATTCAATCCCTCTCTTATGAGCACTACATTCAGACAGGAATTTTGTATATAAAGAGCAATATACAGATTAGAAAAGCTTGTGATGAAGCTAATTCATTTAGTCCTTCCTACCACTTTCAGCCCTTCTCCACCATCCAAACTAAAACTATGCACTATTGGTTGTTTTATTCTTTATGGCCCTGATCCTCCAAATACTTACACACGTTTAATTTTTCTGACTTGAATATTACCACTGACGTCAACAGGATTATTCACATGAGTAAAGCCAAGCCTACATGTAAATCTTTGCAGGACTGAGTCCTTATTTCAGAATTCGTTATCTTGTAGTCTAATGATCATAGCTGAGCAGCAACATACCTTCCCAATGCAGCAACCTCAGCCGCGCAGTGGGTAAGTAAAACTAGATGCAAGCAGGTCTGGCCCAATGGTAGCACACTTTACTCTACCTTCCCAGCCCATTTATAATCCTCTGTAGCAGAGGTGTAGATAAACTGAGACTCTTGGGAATCTAAGGGTCAAATTTATTCTCAGGCAGGCTCCACTGCCTAGAGTCGAGAGCTGCCTAGACACTACGCTCGTTAGAGAGAGATGGTTATTCACCCCCCTCAGGATATAGACCCCTTGCTATGCAACCTTAAACAGTGAGAGCATCCTGTGCAGAAAAAAAAACCTAGAGAACATCCAAAGAAAAACAAAAAACCATGAATTTTTAGCAGTCGGAGGGAGGGGAAATTGAAGTGTCCAGCCGACAGCTGTTTAAAACACTGAAACCCAAAAGAAAAGGCTTTTCAGAAAAGTCACCCACTGCATATGGAATTTTAGAAAAATGTGTTAGTTGGACTGATTACGAGCTTAATTACATCTGGGACAGTACGTCTCAAAAGTCAAAGGGAAAATGAATTGCTGACTGTCAATATGCTTAGATGCCCACCAGTGAGCAGTCCCTCCTCTATTCCTGTCTTTTAGTGAAGACAACATATATGTCAAGCACAGTGGAAGAAACACAAAACTAATGAAACTGTATGTAAGCAGTAATTACATTGTCTCAGTGAATGGCACTCAGGGTATTGTGAACAGATTGTACATGTTAATTCACACAGGGCTTAATGAAGCATTCCCTGTTCTACAAACTTCACCACTTGATTTAATTAACCCTCATACCTATGTGTGCAGTAGCCACCAATCATAATTGTTGGAAGATTCCTAAATACATGAACGTGCATTGGAATTACTTTAGTAAAATAACATGTTGGGTTTTTGCTTGTGTTCACTTGTCTTCTCAACCACAAACAGTGGGGCAAATTCTGCTGTTCTGACACAATGAAAACTCATGTGGTAAATTTGGTCCATTATCAGATCATCCAAACTTGGGACACGATCCTTTATAAATCTCCCACTGATTTCAACAGGGGCAGGATCAAGACTTTGACAATGATAAAACTTTAACAGACAGCAACAGAAGCAGGAGGAGGTTCTAGGATAGACTGATTTAGTACTTTGGGGGACTTGGCTATTGATTTTATATGGAAGATACTCAGGTAATATGATACTGAGCAGCCGTATAAGGCAGATAGAGACTGAGACAGAGGCAGATATAGACAGACAGATATGTTACATGGGTTTGTAGAATTAGCTTTCTAAAAATCAAAAGGAACAGAAATAGTAAAATTAAGTCTGTTTTCATCTGTTGTAAGAATATAAAGGACACCCAGGACACAAGTTTCAGTGGAGTTTGTACTTATAGCAGTGTATCAGAGAAGAATTTCATACTTATCCTCTGCTTTAAAACATTAAGACTAGAGAATACTTCTTCATTAACACTGTCAGGGATGTCAGGACTTCACCTGTACACTTGTGCCAACTGTCTATAAAATGCCGTCATTCTGACTGGCTAGCATTTTTCATTCATTCTAGGCTAGACTATGCCTTGGACAACACGCCTGCATAAGGCAGTGAGAAACCCATACATACTCACCCTACCTTACGGCTCTGCTCAGGCTCTCTGGAATTGGTTCTGGGCACACAGGAATAGGCAAGTAGGCACTGTGTCCCCTAGGGTGACCACATGTCCTGATGTTATAGGAACAGTCATGAGATTCGGGACTTTGTCTTATATAGGAATCTATTACCCCCCACCCTGGTCCTGATTTTTCACACTTTCTATCTGATCTCCCTAATTTATCCCTTCCCTGGGTCAGCTGGGAAATAAATGAATGGGGAGAAGCAAGCAACACACAAAACCTTGGTTCTGCCTTCCCTACCCTGCCGCTAAATGTGTTCTGTGCTGCCATGTACAGGGCAGAGAGGAAAGGTGTCCTCATTTGTCAGCAGCAAATTACTAGCTCTCTGGAACTAGAGAAAGCAGGAAGAGAACTGTATCTCAGGCTCCCTTGCTTTATTTTAGTTGCTGTCTTACTTTAAATAGGAAATTAATCATTGAGGAAAGCACTCACTGGAGTTAGGGAAGACAAGTTGTGACTGAGAAATCAAAGCAAGCTCTTAGACACAGTATAACACAGCAAGAGAATGCTACACAGATAATTTGTGAATTAAGAAAACATTTTAATACTATTTCTCAGAAAAGACGAATCTACAAAGGTTAGCATGACATCGGAGGAAAGCCAGTGGACTGGATAAAAAAGTTGGCTAAGGGATCAAAGGGAAAGTTGTCCTGTAAAAAGGAAATGATGACTTCAGAAGCAAAGAATTTGCTCTTTGAAATAAAATCAAACTATGTTTTGCAGTCCACCTCTAATGATGCTTGTTATAAATAAAAGAAACATCTCACTGCACAGTATATGAAGCAGCATGGATTGATGCCTTCTATAGAGTATCATTTCTGGTTACATTCTGTATTACAGGAGAAATACAGGGGGTAAAGCCCTGTGTGAAAGAGACTGTAACAGAGAAGCTGAGTGAATTGATTAGTCAGCCAACCTTGACAGCATAAACAGAAGGGTCCAACTCTTCAGCTGGCATAAAATCAGTGTAGTTCTTTTGACTTCAGTAAAGCCATGTTGATCTACAACAACTGAGACTAAACTGAGGATAAAAGTCCCTGTCATATATAAATATTAACAACAACTGTGTTGATAATGCACACACAAGGTCATACAAACAAGTTGACTATATTTAACATTACAATTTTAAAATGCCTATAAACAAACATAGTCGGCTTGATTTTACCACTTTTTGATTTCATTGTGAAAAGCTACGATGCTCACGTAAACTCACGTAGCATTTTGTTTCATGCAATTTTCTTCACGTAAGTGCAACAAATAGCATTCCGTGTTAGTACATTGGCCAGATATTGCACACCTCTCTCTATTGTCACTTTGGCCAGACCCAAGAATCTGAACTGAAACCTGCAAGGTCAGCTTTATTTATTATTATTTATTTATTTGTATTACAGTAGCACCTGAGATCAGAGCCCCATTGTGCTAGGCACTGTTCAAACACTTTGCTTTACAGGGAACAGCTGTGACAGGCACTCACAAGCCCCCAACCTGCAGGAAGCTTCATCTGCCTGCTCAGAGTGACTTAGGCTTGGATGCACAAAGAGTCTGAGATTCATAGTTTAAGGCCAGAAAATGTTGCAAAAAAGCTAGCCACAAAGCCTGAGTAAGGTACCTGGTCTCCCTATACAGAGAATGGGGAGAGAGAGGTGACTTAGAACATGAACCACAAAAGCCAGCATACTACATGGGAGACCTCTGGTCCAAACCCCATGTTCCAATGACTATGTAACTATTTATACAAAGTGGAACAGCTTCCATAGGAGAAACTGAGGGAGCCCCACATTAGAATATCCCATAGGTCAGTGGTTAGAGCTCTCTTCTGAGAGATGGGAGATCCCTCTTCAAATCCATTCCCCCCCCCCAGGCAGAGGGGGGAACTGAACTTTGGTCTCCGGCATCCCAGCTGAGTGCTCTAACCACTGGGCTAAAAGATATAAGGTGGGCACTACAGATTGGGTCTCACAGACTAGATAGGTGTTCACCTGTCTATCTTCCCCTGGGTTGTGGATCACACTAGGGGTTAGGTGTGCAGACTGCCTAAAGTGAGACAGCAGTGCCCAAGCACAGAGGCAGAAACAAAGGTGTCTATGGAACTTTTGCTGAAAAACACATTAGGTGCCAACAGGTTTAGGAGGCAGCTGCGCAGGTGTTCTGGGATCCCAGTGGAGCCTAAAACTGGGAGTTAGGAGCCTAAGTACGTTTGTGGATCTGGGCCTTAATCGCCTGTGGCTTTGCACCACCTTGATCCTGGTGCAGAACTGTGAGCAGCTGGTCTCTGTGGGCTGCTCTAACTCATTAGCAGTCACAAACCGCAGGATTGGCATGGTATAGGGGTACCCCAGCCATGCTCCCTCTGTGTCACAGTACCAACAGTCAGGAGGATGTGAGGCATACAAGCCCTTACAGTGGCTGTGTGTCACTGCGGCATCAAGCTGCCGATGGTGTGGCTCTCTGTGTGACAGTTAAGAAGGGTCTGTGGCCAAATTATACCAACAGTGCAGCCACACCACAATGTTTGTATGTAATCAAAGGGGTTTAGGCACTGATTCAGAAAATCTGGGCCTTAGTCTCTAGATTATGGGGATAGAAACAGACGTTTATATAAGTACAAGGACAGGCCTGACTGGATTTATACACAATTTTGCTATCTAGTGCAAATTGTAACAGAACTATTGTGGCAATGTTTTGCTCTAGACATCATACATGAATATCCTACATCACCGTAATCCCTACAAACATAGGTGATGTTTTTTGCACAGATCTACAAGGCTCCAAATACACCCAGACCTATATAGAAACTACAAGGATGGGGGTAGAAAAAAAGTGGCGATGATCAAAGTGTTCTGCTCAACCTATTATTTTCAGCCTTGCTACTCAAACTTGAAGCCCACTTGTATTAACACCACCATGGTCCATACCTTGTGGGTCTGGTTTCTGGGGATCACACCACTGGGAGTCTCAGGTCTGAAACTTTGAAGTAGTAGGAAGGAACCTGATCCTGTACCACTAAAGTCTGGGGGAGTTTTCCCATTAGGAATTAAGCCCATAGTGCCTCTAACGTCCTGAATACCTCATGGTATAACCTCATGGTAACCAGTCACAGTACTTGTAAGGAGCGGAAATACCTGATGTAGTCCTCTGAACAGGATGATAGGTCCATCTGCGTTTAGAGCACAGTGGCTTGTTAGCAGTTAGCATAGAAGTCTCTCTCTTTCCTTGCAAAACAAAATCCCAAATGAATAACTGTACCATTGAGACCACCAAATTTTATCTGGTTTGGAGTCAAAACCTCTTAAACCACAAAGCAGTAAACTAACTTGCATATGTTTGGAACATGGCCCTGGTTTGCCCAACTCAGGTTTTGGCTGGTTCCAGGCTTCGTTACAGCTCTAAAAAACCAATGTTCTCTTCCCTTCTTTATAAAAGTCTCTTTTACTGTCTTTGGATAATACTCCATGAACGGGCCTGGATTTCCCTTTAGAGCAACCAGTGTATGAAAGTTACAGAAGATACAAACAGCAGATTTCTTTTCAGGGGGGAAGTCCATACCTACAAAAGGTTATCATTCTACTGATTTTAGACATAGGTGTAGGTCTGCAGGATTACAATACATTGCAGAAAAGGATGGAATCAAGAGACTTGGGGAAGCTATCTATAATGCAAATGCCCCTAGGAGACTTAGCTAATAACTAATTCGCTTCATATAGCACATGTGAAAGCAGTATGGAGAACTCCCCAGCTTCTTATCAGTACTGAATAATTGGAGGATTCAAAAATTGAACCAGCAGTCAAAAAAGGCAAGTAAGATTGCAGCAGAAAAGAGAACTAGACAATGGCAGTTAGTTTTCTTTTGTTCTGCAAAAGTAACACAAACAAGGCAACAGGGCAGACACGTTGTTCAGTATGGTTATAGCCTTCTTATTTCACCACACTGCCCAGCTTTTCCTTCTCTTTGTGTTCTTCCCCATGCTGATGCCAGCTTGACTGCAACCAGAAAGCCCTTAGCACTCGGGGTTCACCTGATACTAGTGTCAAAGCTATACCATAAATAAACCAGTAGGGGATGCTGCAAAAAGACTCAGCGGGTATTCTGTAGGAGCCACTATTGTCTAGGCCCTGTACTCTATTTTGAAATCAGCTTTCTTGTAAAGTGAAAGTAAACAAAAGTGCAGAATATGCTTTGGCTTCAAAGAGTGAATGAAGAGAGACCTATGATTAAACCTGGAATTCTGTTACTTTATAATTAAAAGGCAAGTTTTGTTAATGACTTTTATACTCTAATTGTAATTAATTGCTACACAAAACAATGTGAATTGAGTTAACTCTTCCAATTTGTACTTCTGTGCCCCCAGGGCTCTTTTTTTTTTTTTTAACTAAGTAACGTGACAACATCATAATTTATTTTTAGTATAGCAGATGCAGCATTAAAAATTACTTAAAATATAAGCTGAACATAAAAACATAACTGGATATCGTGGGCTTACACGGTAATTTATTTAAGTTGAAGGTTTCTTGGCATTTTCACTGAGCAAACAGGAAAAAATAAATACATACACATGCTAAATATAATTGCCTATTTATTAAGCAATCTGGTATCAAAAGCAGTTACTTTATAGCTGTGAATGCTTGGTTTCAATTTTATCAGTCAAAGTATAATAGGTAAAACCTGGATAAACATATTCTAAATCCCTAATTAAATTTGCCAAAGAGAATGCAGATTTCCTCCAACATGCCTTAAGGGTATTCCTTCTTTTTCTTTCACATAATAATCTATGTGATATATTGGACAGTACTGATTGGGTAATATACCAGAAGAAATGCTATTCTCCAGATGTAAACCAAAAATGACTGGACTGCAAAGGGACTGGCATTTTGGTTTTACTTGTGTGGTTTCTTCATTTAATTATCTTTGTTGTATCTCATTCCTTTTGTTTTGACTCTTTACATCAATTCATTATATTAATCATAAAAGAAATTAATCCTGGTAGCCCAGCAATGAGGTAACACCACTTTATTAGTCAGATAATTAAGGCGAGCTATTTAAATTGTACTGGCAAAAACAGATTACAACTATCAGTAATTTAAAAATGTAATTATATACTTTTTAACAATAATTATTTAAACTAATATAATAATACCCAGCTCATCTTTTCAGGTGCTAGCCTGAGTTAGAATAGGTCTAGGATGTGTGTGGAGGGTACACCCACACTTTTCAGAGCAACTCTGTATGCAATTTGCAAATATATATTCAGTTTAGTTGAACTTTCATTTGCAAATATACACTTGAAAGCATGTCTCCTTCACCAACAGAAGTTAGTCCAGTAAAAGACATTACCTCACCCATTTTGTCTCTCTAAAATCCCAACATCATAACAATGCAAACAATGTATGTTTTTGGATGAAGAAATGGCAATTTTGCAATAAGCAAAATCATTTAGGACACTGTCACAAAATATTAGGGTTTAAGATTCCATGAGACAGTGCAGAGGTAAGGTCAGTCAAGGGCCTAAAAGGCTGAAAGCATCTCCAATGCAAGAGCAAGGAAGAAGGTAAGTGTTCCTTCTGTTAGGACCTCTTGAAAGCCAGTTCAGGAAGGAGTTAGTGAACAGCTTAATTTGCCAATGAGTGGATGAAGACTTACTTAAGTCACTGTTTTCTTATTGAAGATGGTCACCTACCATCCCTTTTATCTGCCAAGTAATAATATAAGATCACTCGGTGTGAGCATCTCAGCTCATCAGAAATTGGTAGTACAATATTAAACAGTGCAAATCTTCAAACAACCAGGTTACAATTCTGAGTGTATAAACAGCTTCTGAAATATATCACGTTAGCCACTAAATACGTTTTATATCATTTGCTGACACCACACAATTTGTCAACAAGATAGCAGTGGCAAACTTGCTGATGGGATTGCAGTGAGGTCAACAGAATTAACAGAAAGGCCAACCATATGCAATAATATATTGTGCACACCTCACTTTCAGAATGGGGAAGAATCGTCCTCTTGCTAGCCCATTGCACATCAAAACCCTTCACTGACTCTCTCATTTCACCATGAAAAGTTCAAGCTTCTTGCCCTCACTTTCAACGCACTTCACAGAGAGCTGTGCTGTTCTCTGTGTGTATCCACTTTGGTCTCTTATCATGCTGCCTCCCTAATTTTCCATTCCACCACCCATGTCAATCTCTCATGTCTGTTTGCCAGCTTCTCACACAGATCTCGCGTTGCCTTCTTCAGCACAGCCCTTTAATGCCTTCAGCACATAAGGACTGGATCTGAATGGCTCAAGGACACTACTGAAAGTGCCTCTGAACAAGAGCAAGAGAAGGAGGTCCTGAAAGGACGAATTTTAAGAGCCAGTTCCAGATGCAGCTTGTTGTGCTGGATGTTGTATAAACACATTCAAATATCCAGTGCCTGCCTCAATGATGTTACAATCTAAGGCGACATTAAGTTGTGCATTAAAATACTTACAATTTAATATTACATTTTCAATTATTAAAAAGTAACTGCCAGCTGTCCCCCTTTGGTTCTCAATCTCACTTATTAACTGGCTGATTTCTCATAGGCATTTCAGCTGAGATGGACTTGAGGAATGATTTGAGGGACGGGCGGGTTCTCTATACCGTTGAATGTGAGCTAAGGGGACCTACCTCTACACATTGCACTGGATGTGTGTGTGTGTGTGTTCAAGTTTTCTTGAGAAATGGGGAAATGGCCATTTTTAGAAATCTGTAACACAGCTAGCTATGAATGAGTTTCCTAGGACAAATACATTGCCCTAGCACAAGGGCTTTCTCCCTGCCAAATTTCAAAGGCCCGCTGCAAATAATGGAGGTGTTAGTTAGAGCTTTCTTTAAAGGAAAGGGGGAAAACATCTTGCAATCTTTTCTTAAGTATTAGGCAACCTAAGTACAGAGGTCACTTCCACCTCTACCTATAACAATGATTATTATATACCGTACTTCTCCCTTTATATCACAAAAGCAATCTGATGAACAGGAACGACATACTGGATCCATACTAAGTCAGTGACCCTGGAATCAGGTCCAATTATAAAATTTTCACAATGTAACCTTCACTCCAAGAAATACATTTGCAAATTAATTAACTTAGGATTTTTCTATCTGGGAGCGCTAAACTTTCTGATAAAAGAGTCCATTGCTTAGAAACGCACAGACCACGATCAGCAGCTTGAATCATGTCACATTTAGCATCATAATTAAGGAACTGAGGGTGTGATCGTCTTCGTGTTCCACTAATAACACACAGAAAATTGCCAATTATCCAAATGTCAGAGCTGTGACCTGTTCCTACCTACTGAAAGGGAATAGCTGTTCTTCCATTAATTGTTGTGTTGCATTAATTAGACAAGAAAATTATAGGACCCTTCCATTAACCTCTCAACAAAATATGTATATTTTTAAAGAATCACATCAGAAGGATAACCACACACAGCCCAAAAAATACAATCCTGAAGACCCAGGAAACTCATTCTTAGTGTAACCCTGCTTGCTGGGAGTGGCACTGTGTCCTACTCTTGTGGTGGCAAGGCCAGCTAGAGACTGATGACGCACAGGAGAGTTGAGTTTTGAAGCTCATGCTGTCACATTGGCTGGATTGGTGGGGGTGGAGGGGCATTCCTTATATTGTTTGACATCGGTATGCCAAAATCATAGTGATTCATGTGAGACTTGCCATGCCAGGTACTGTTAGAAAGGTTATAATGTGCTGAGTAAGATGATAATGTTTATGTTATTGTGTTATATCTGCAATGGAAGTTATAGATATCTTTGATATACCTGTATTTCAAACTATGCTGTATAAGACACACCCCAGACAGAGAGGCAGCAGAACAACAGACCGCTTAATGGCCCATCAAAGCCTCTACAGAAGCAAAAGGCCCAGGAAGGAACTAAAGGCATACCTGAAGAGTTACCAGGATTGGCCCATGTGATTCTGGACTCCATTTTAGTTCCTGGAAGGGCCCCCAGACTGCATGGCCAGAGGCAGAGGGTATATAAAATCAAACCACAGAAGCCCTTTGGTCTTTGTTTCTATCCAGCTGCAGACACACACCTACCCACCTCTGGAACAATTCATTTTGCAACTGAACCGAAGGACTTAGACCCATCCAGGTACTGGACATACACCAGAGGGACTATACAAGCCTGCAACGCTGCAATTCTTCTAGAAACCTGATGCATATGGACTTTCAAATCATTTGTATGTATCTGATTGCTTTAATCCTTTAACATTTCTCTTACTGTTTGTTTTTCTTTTTATAATAAATCTCTAGTTTTAGTTACTAAAGGATGGGCTGGCAGCATGGTATTTTGGGTAAGATCCAAACTTAAAGTGATCTGGTACTGTGGCTGATCTTTTGGGATCAGAGGTTTAGTAAAGAGCATAGAGTTTAATCAGTTGGTCTCTTTACTGGACCTAGGGGCAGTTTGGGAGCCAGAGACTGAAACGCAGTAAAGGGGGCTGTGTGTATTTTTATAACGGCTTCTTGATAACCAGTGTGGGGGAATCAGAAGCGCTGGTTGTGGCTGGTTGGGAAGTCTGACTGCAGTGTCACCCACCAGTGCTGGGAGAATCTGCTCTGCTTTTACAGCTTGCCCTGACTCTAGCATTATCAGTTGGCTACTCTGGGCATGGATGGGTCACACGTGTATTTAGCTCTAGAGGTCCGAGGTGTGATCTCCACTGCCGTCATCCCTGTTTGCGTCAGTGTTACAAGTCATGGCCCGTTACCACTCTGAGCAAGCCTGGATTACATTGGAATCAAATACGCCTTTGCTGATCAATGCATCTAAAGGAATGATACTCAACTCAAGCCATAAATAGCTAAGACAATGAAAACTGACTCGTCTGCTTTATTTTCATGTACTATCACAGTGCTGCAATCTATTGCAATGGAATTTTTAAACCTAAACTCAGTTAGAGGGAAATGTTTCAGCCACTGAGAACCACCACCCTCACTCCCAAAGACATCCTGCAACATCTCTCATACAGTTCAAGAATTTTTGACACATACTGCCTACTAGCATTAGCTCAATCTTCTCTAGATTCACTTTCAGTCAATTGACCCTCTGCCAAGCATCAGTCTGAGCTAGATTCTGGTAAGTCACCGTGATCTGAACAAATGGAGATGCAGAGTCGGGGGTGATTTGCACAGAGGAGGACTAGTAGTCTAAACCCACTCACTATCTCCCCAGCAAGTCATATAAAAGTTGGGCAGGAAGCATGACAGAAAATAACCTTGTCTCCCCCATTGCAACTTGAGACTGTTGCTCCTTGTTTTATCGTCTGCCACCATTGAGAACAGCCTAGCTCCATCCTCCCTGGAACCCCCTTTCAGGTAGTTAAAAGCTGCTATCAAATCCCCCCCCCCCATTCTTCTCTTCTGCAGACTAAACAGGCCTAGTTCCCTCAGCCTCTCCTCATAAATCTTGTGCTCCAGCCCCCTATCATTTTTGTTGCTGGACTCTCTCCATCTTGTCCACATCCTTTATGTAGTGGGGGGCCCAAAACTGGACACAATACTCCAAACGTGGCCACACCAATGCCAAATAGAGGGGAATAACAACTTCCCGTGATCTGCTGGCAATGCTCTTACTAATGCAGCCCAATATGCCATTAGCCTTCTTGGCAACCAGGGCACACTGCTGACTCATATCCAGCTTCTTATCCACTATAACCCCCAGATCCTTTTCTGTAGAACTGCTGCCTAATTCGTCGGTCCCCAGTCTGCAGCTGTGCATGGGATTCTTCTGTCCTAAGTGCAGGACTTTGCACTTGTCCTTGTTGAACCTCATCAGATTTCTTTTGGCCCAATCCTCCAATTTGTCTAGGTCCTTCTGTATCCTATCCCTCCCTTCCAGGGTATCTACCACTCCCCCTCGCTTAGTGTCATCTGCAAACTTGCTGAGGGTGCAATCTACCCCATCCTCCAGATCATTAATGAAGATGTTGAACAAAACAGGCCCCAGGACCGACCCCTGGGGCACTCCGCTTGTGACCAGCTGCCAGCTAGACATGGAGCCATTGATCACTAGTCGTTGAGCCCTATGCTCTAGCGAGTTCTCTATCCATTTTATAGTCCATTCATCCAACCCATACTTTTTTAAACTTGCTGATAAAAATACTGTGGGAGACCATATCAAAAGCTTTGCTAAAGTCAAGGTATATCACGTCCACTGCTTTCCCCACATCCACAGAGCAAGTCACTTCTTCATGGAAAGCAAACAGGTTGGTCAGGCATGACTTTTCCCTTCCGTTGACTGCTCCTGATCACCTTCCTCTCTTCCAAGTGCCTTAAAATGGATTCCTTGAGGACCTGCTCCATGATTTTTCTAGGGACTGAGGTGAGGCTGACCGGTCAGTAGTTCCCTGGATCCTCTTTCTTCCCTTTCTTGAAGATGGGCACTATATTTACTTTTTTCCAGTCAACAGGGACCTCCCCCAATTGCCATGAGCTTTCAAAGATAATAGCCAAATGCTCACATCAGCTAACTCCCTCAGCACCCTCGGGTACATTGCATCTGGCCCCATGGACTTGCGTATGTCCAATCTTTCTAAATAATCTTGGACCTGTTCCTTCAGCATTGCGGGATGTTCACCTCCTCCCCATTCTGTCCCTCTTACAGTCTCTCTTTCCTTTTGTAATAGCATAAGGAATGCAAAGATAAAAAGCATGAGATAGTTTTCATTTATGCTTCTAAAAGAAAAAGTAAAGTAAACTACTGTACTGAGAAAAACTGTCTCAGGGAAACATTCAGAAATGCAAATAAGTGTAATTAATTAATCAAATGTATTTTAGTTCAGATGTCATTTGCGTATAGGAGGAATAGCAACCCAGAATATTTTACTCTCACTGCAACAGCTCATATAGAGGCTGAACAGGAAGCATGACAGAAAATAACCTTCTGGAAATATTTTTCTCCATTTTAATTTGCAGCTTTCACTTTTTTTAACTTTTTTTTTTAAAAGTATTGGTAGCTAAATTGGAAAGCAAATAAATGTACTGAATATGAAAAATATCCCTGTACATACCAGGATGGTTTCAATGCTTATTTACAAATGCTTATGTCTAAATTTGCAATGCTTTGAAAATCAGCAAGATAAAGTACTGCATCAAAGTGCTTCTTTTTATGAAGGCATTTATCATTTTGTAGGAAAAGTGTGACTCTAGTCCTGATACATAACAGCAGCAATCCATTCAAGTTAGTCAGGTGTGTGCTTGCATGTAGTTTACTGATGAGCGGGGGATGGTTTCTTTGTACTTACATTTGCAATATTAGAAGTAGCACCTTGGTTAACCATGAGACTGGATCCAGTGAAAGATATTCTTTCATAGGCAGTGAGACAGGTCCTCAGCTCGTGTAAATTTTTCTAGCTCCATTGACTTTAATGGAGCTAGGACACTTTCCACTAGCTGAGAATTTGCCCCAATATATTTAGTAAAAATAAATTAAATGCATAAGCCCCATACTGTAAGTGGTATATGTAAAAGGTCATTTATGGACCTTCAAGTGGCTGAAATATTGGGATATAGAATATTCTACATATAACCAAACTGAAGAATTTTTCAACCTTATTCAATACTATATAGCTTTCTGTAGAAGATGCAACTCAATTGAAATAGAATCTCTTTCCCTTGTGCTTACATTATAGGAGTGTGACCAGAAAACAAGGCTGATTATTAATGAAGGGCAGCAAAAAGCTGTTGACATATTAAATGAATAATCTTTATTGAAATGAATATCTGGGAGAATTTCCAGCAGAAGAGTTAAAATGCAAGGGCAACTGCAGAAGACAATCCCAGTAGCTGAATGGGTTTTATCAAAGCATGGCCTGATTTCAAAGGGAGTTGTGGGTGCTCGACCCCTTGAAATTATGCCCTCAGTGGTTATGGGACTTGAGTAGGGAATATAAACAATCATTACTAGATTGTTTCACTCACTGTATTGTCTCGAAAGCAGACACTGATATGTAATAGGTAATTTTTTTAAATAAAGCCAGTCAACACCCAAACAACTTAGCCCTTGGTTGTCTCTGGGTATAAATGATTCTGGACTGATAATCCAAGCACGTGTTCTTAGAGAGGAACTTTAATTTGTTTGGAGCTGAATTAAGTCCCACAGCAGTTATCAACAGCTTTATATAAGAGTAGTCTGACGGGGCATTAAGGCAAAGCTTTATAGTGCTACTATTTCTGTAATACTTCTCACTGCAATATCCATTTCAACTCTTATCCTAAGTTTTGTTGCAGCTTTTGTTCATCCTTGGTCAAACCACTAATAGATGAGGTAAAAATATCTAGAGTTTGCATCCACTCCTTTTTTCCCCCAACAGACCCACTTCAGAAACCCAATCCTTTCTTGCCTGCTTGGATCTGAAACAGTATCTGAACCCTGTATTTTTTTTTTATTGTCAGCAGACTTGCATATGGGAAATATGTAAGAAGTAACTTACAACTGAGCCACATTTAGTACAGTTCCTTTTGTTTCAGCTAGATGGAGACTGTCTTTTATTTCAATACAGCAGCTGCTTAAGGAACATGAAATTTGCAGCTTCAGTATTCGCTGCAGCAATATGCAGGATGTATAAACAGCAACTATACAGTGTACTCTGCTATAACAGGCTAAATGAGCTCTGGTGACTCAGCTGAAAGAAATACTATTTCCCCACAAGTGGATACTGTGCACGCTGCAGCAGAGACTGACGGTTAGTTATATAGCACAGACCATTAATGGATGATAGTGAGGAATGTTGGCAGGCAATCAGTATTTTCTCCACCTGCTTCTGGTACAAGTATTTGGTCTCTAAAGACTCCAGTGCTCCCTTGTGTAGCAAACACACACAGCAGGGGACAATCTATGTAAAAAAGGTCTCAGCGTTTTCTTTTCTTGAGGATGCACACCATCACCCTACCGTACAAATAGGTTGTGCCAGTAGAGGTACGTAGGAGGCTGGACAGATAGTCTATCAAACACACAGGCAAGCGATTTGTAAGTAAAATGGCTTAAAGTCCATAGTTCCAAGCCCAGTTGCACCTTCCAAGCTGCTTCACTGCTGTGCTGTCATTGGTGCCCGAGGAGTGAAAGCAGCTTCTCCACTGAAGAACACAGGAGGGAAGTTAGAACTGCACAGAGCAAAAACAATGTGAATAATGGGCACAGCTTTGGGAAGGGAACAGCACATATGGCAGCCGGTTCCTGATGTCTTCCTCCACCCAACAGACCACAACCTCCTTCTCTATGTGAAGCAGCTCTGGCAGGTTAATTACACAAAGTGGCCGAAGGTAGGAGATGACGTTATGTAGTCGCTCTCCCTTCCTCAGACTCTTTTCCACCTCTTTTGTGCCAGATAATCACCTATTCTTCATCTTATAAGGGAGGAAACACATAGTTCAAAGTGTGGAAATATATTTTGTATTTCACAATGAAGGTTTAATCTCCAACCACAGCTCTCATGCAGTTATAGGAAGTCCTGAAGTCAATGGAACCAAGGTAGTCCAATGCACATGGGTGGAAGAATGCAAAAAGACTGCACAAGAGGCACTCCCTGTGCACCACAAAACTGTACTCTATGGTGGCTCCATATGACCAATGTACAGGGGATTCATAACCATGTGAATTCATTGGCCATGCTCCTTCTCAAAGGATGGGTAAAAGCTGTAGAGGAGATGACCAGCTCTGAGGCTGCAGCAATGGCAAAGCTTGCATTAAGCCCCAAATATTGAGCCCTCTCTATGCAAATCCTCCGTCATGAAGTTTGGCACATGGTTTGGGATTTGTCTCAAAAGAAAAGGTTTTTGATAAGTCATATTTCTGTGATAATACAAAGTATATTTGTGGATGATATCCTTTTCCACAGTGTTTGGCTATATACATCTATCTACCTACCTATAATCAGTCTAGAATATAATGTGCAATCACTGGGTGAAATTCTAGCCCCACCAAAGTCAATGGCAAAACTCCAGGATTTCACCATTGTTTTTTCAAGGAGTGTACAATACAAAACAAATTTTGCAAGGGTGGAGGTCCACACTCATGCAGAATGCATAGCAATTCAAAGACAGCAAGCACTATAAAACACAATACAATTTCAATGGTTGGTAAGAAAAGTTTGCCTTAATAGAATATTAACGACATAGAACAGACTGAAATTCTTTAAGTTCATAATTACCATCAGGAAAGGTTCCACAAAGTTTTCAATCTATTAAATATTTACAAATCAATAGTACTTTCCACCACTATGCCTGCATAAATTTAAGAGCAACTCATAGATACAATATGCCCAGTAAGAACTATTCAGTTATTTCTCTCTTCTACTCATCTCTGCAAATTCAGCTCCAGAAGAAAGAGATGGTGGACTAAAAGCATCTCATAAGTCCGTCTTGTTACACAAGTAAGTCTTTTACTTGCTACACTGCAGTATTTGCCATTACCACACACTGTGTAAATTAGCGTGCCTCTTGGAGCATAAGTTAGACTACTGGTTCATGAAAATAAAAGGAACAACGAATAAAAACTTTGCATCCAAATATCAAAATAAGCTACTGGTAAACTACTTCAATCACAGATGCATAAAATACTGTAAGAATATTGGTGCTGTATGGTCTGGTTTTGTTTGTTTGTTTTGAGGGATTTTGTTTTAATGGCTCAGTTGTGTGCTTAGATCTCCAGTGATGATTCAAGGTGTGAATGAATGTATTAGACTTGCACCCTCCACAATCAACTGTTGGTCCACTCGAAATTTTCTCATCTCCAATAAAACATGCATCACCAAATACACATCTTCTATGGCTATAGCAGTGGGTAGACCTGGTTTTGCCAAAATTAGCCAGTCAAATGCCTGTGTTCTATCTGAAACGCATGAACTTGGAGCCACTATAAACTGCAGCTGACCAGACACAGAACAATTTAAGCAAATGAGCCTGTGTAGCTATATAGTCAATTGGGAGCTGTCCAGGTACAATTTATTTTTCAGCTTATCTACGCCCTAGAGCGGATAATTAAGATTTGCAGTTTACTAATGCTGTAGGGGGGATCAGTTCATAAATATATAAAACACACACTCTCTCTCCCTGCCTCCCTCCTTCTAATCTGCAGGAACTGGACTTTTTTCTTTTCATTTTTGTTGGTATTATTGTGGGAAGGCCAATAAGCAGGTTTTACATTTTCTTTGAAATGAGCTGAGGTTTGTGATCCTCCCAGAGTCCTGGACGAGGCACTGAAAGAGCTCTGTCTACTGCACACACGTGTTAGTTTCTTGAAGTTGACAGTTCCATTGTTTTAGTGCAATGTGGCCATCAAAGGGGGCCATGGTCACACAGTGTAAGGCGGTTCCTTAGGTAACAGGGCCCACTCCCACAGAGAGCTTTGCAGATGAGGATCTAGACTGTCAATTGGACCCTAGTATTTCATGGGGAACCAGTTAATAGAGCACAGTACCCACTGGGGTGAGTGTCCTGGGCAGCCTTTGTGGCTGAGCAAAGGTTTTACTGTGTACTGAACCAGTTGTACCCTTTTTCAAGTCAGCAGTTTCATAACCAGACATAGAGAATTACAGTTATCAAGCCTGGATGTCATGAACGAACTGATCATTGTGACTAAGTCTGGATCTGACAGAAGATCATCTGGCGCACGATCATCTTGGCAGGTGCATATGGAAAAGGTTGCTTTTTGTGACCGTCACTGTTTGGGCATCCAGAAGCAGTGAGGAATTCACATACACAATGAAGCTGTGGCCTTTCGTGATCTGAAGGAAGACTCTGTCAGTGCAGAGTGATATTACAGAGAATGCAGTTTCTTCACAGTGCTTCCCACTCCCCACCAGCATCACCTCGGTCTTATCAGGACTCCGCATCTGTTATGTCACTTGTCATTCAGGTACTGATCTCGGACAAACCCTTAGATAAGCTGGGAGATGGTGCTGTTTAAGCGTGATGGCAGATGGTGTAAACCTGGGTGCCATTTGCATATTGCTAGCACTGTCATCCACGATGTGTCACAAACTCACTCCCCTCATTGCTTCACATAGATGAAGAACAGAATTGAGGAAAGGGTGGTCCCCACGGGACTCAACAGATGGAAGCTCTGGAAGTGGAGATGCAAGTGCCCATCCAACTCTCTTGGCATAGCCCAAGAGCAGTAGGTGAAAGTGTCTCAGTGTGATCCTGTTAACTCCATCGCTCCTGTGAGCTGGGACAAGAGAATTCCATGGCCAATCATATCAAACGCTATGGAGAGCTCACCAATGCCAGTGTGGATGTTCCCTGTCAGTAAACGTCTGTTTAGCTGCCTGTTTCCACGTGCAAATGCAGTTTTTTGCCCATGATAATGGATATGCATGTTTTTAGGCCTTTTGACATCATTGCCCTTAATATTGGTTATTGTCTACAGCTTACTACATTTCTGAAATTCCACAAACTAAAAGAGCTTATCTGCTATACAGGCATGACTCTAAAAACATTTTACATTACTGGAGCAGTCTTGCAGCATTTTCTGATTTGCCAGATAATAAAAGGTATAATAAAGAAGCAGAAAAACAGCATAGTCTGGGAGTCTTCCATTAGCAAGCATTATAGTGGCAATAATATACTGCCATTTAGTAGTTTAATGAAAGAAGAGAGACTGGTATTCACTGTATTGTGATGAAAGGCTGAAACTAAAGTATCATTCTGTACATTGCTGTAATATATACATTTTAGGCCACATTTTACCTTGACTTTATTGAAGTCACTGGGAAGGTATAAGTGAAGACAGAATTTACCCCACTGACTAAATTATTTTTTTAATCCTTTACTGTTGATAGGCACACCCCAGCTTATTTAAATTCAATATGTAACAGAATATACTGCAGTGATACAGTATTATATATATATCCTCTTATAACCAATATATTTCTGTTCTCATAGTCTCTGTAGGTTTTAAAACCAACAATAGCTGCTGCTTTGATTACAGCTCTAGGGCCTGTGACTGATTTGTTACTCTGCGCTGAATCATCACAAAAGAGAGCTGATTGGTTAAAAAAATGCTGACTACCATAGCAACTAACTTGTGACCTAGCTAATTGCAGTAGGTATTTCTTTGCTTGAATCAGAGCCACAAGTGAAGATAACAGGCCAAATCTGGGCCTGGTGTAACACCACTGATGCCAGTGGAGTTACAGAGAATAGGCCATATTAATCCCTGGTGTAAGAAATTTTATTTCTACCTTTTTTTCTTGATAGGTTTGGTGCTGGGATGCAGAACCACATCCTCAAATATTTATTAAAATTACAGTATATCAGTAAACTACAGTATACAGACAGCAAGGAAATGTTTATTCCCTGGTATTGATTCTGCATTTTATATTCAGCTTCAGATTCTTTGCAAAAATAAATTGGACTGTGTATTAGAAAAGATGTAACAATTATAGAAATGTAGGGTTGGAAGGAACCTCAAGAAGTCATCAAGTATACTTAGACAACCTCTGATCAGGGCCAACTCTTAATCTAGGGCACCCCAGGCGAGCAGTGTCTTCGACACACCCCCTCTCCATTTGTTAAACTTTTGGATTCATTTTTTTTATTGCATTTGTAGCCCATTTCACAACTTCAATGCACGATTTGCATGTATGATTTTTCCTGGTCATATAAGATGATAAATTTGTATGCGAGGATATGTAAATCTGAATTTATTCATCACATATATAAGCAAAGAAAAAAAATGGTTTCCTCTAAGTTTATAGAACCTTTTAATTTTTAAGAGTAACTGAAACGTACTAACATCAAGAAATTGAACTGTGCACCAACACTGGGTGGACCACTATTAAATACAGTTACAGTAGGTGACAGCCTTAGAAGGTTAACCCTAGTGCTTTGGTTCAAATGGGCGCTATTATCGCCTTTGCCCTTGCCCTCATGAACTGAAGCACATCGTCAGAGAGATCCAAAGACTGGCCAATGACATTTTCAAGTGATCAAATAGCAAGCTATGTGCAGTGTCTCGTTGGCTATCATCGATCCAAGATGTTTTAAGGAGTCTGAGCTTCGAAAAGCTGTGCTCACCACTTGCGACGGTGACCAACAGCGTGAGCAGAATCCTTAAAGCTATCCACACATTAGGGAAAGCGTCCTTCAGCTCAGCATCATGAATGAACTGGAGAACTTGGGAGTGGAGAGTGCTTCCCATGTGGTAAAATATGACAGTTGTTGTCCAGTTCAAAACACAGAAGTCTTCATAATTGACATCCGAACATCCCCCATGTTTCAGCATCCAGTGAAGGTCTGTACAATTATTCAAGAGTGCTTTCCTGTCCACTGGCAGCTTACTAAGGTCATACAAAAAATCCCAGGTCTTTTCATGATGCTTCATTGGTCTGAAACTTTCTTCAAAGGACGCTTGAGCAGTGTCAATGAGCAACCAAAAAAACTCCTCCTTGAATTTTTCTTCCGAGCTTCCCATCACCTCACCTCTGCCCCCGTGACCAAACTGTCTCTTCTTCCGATGAAACCAGTGTTTCTCTAACATGTTCTTTAAAGCTTCCAATGACAGGGATTCCAGTCTTTGGAAGCCTATCCTTATAATTAGAAAGTTCTAATCTGTCCTAAATCTCCCTTGCCACAGATTAAGCTGATTATTTCTTGTCCTACCTTTAGTGGACATGGAGAAAAATTGATCACTGTCCTCTTTATAACAGCCCTTAATATATAGGACGATTTATCAGATTGCCTCTGTCTTCTTTTCTCAACATGCCCAGTTTTTTTTCACCTTTCCTCATAGGTCAGGTTTTCTAAACCTTTTATTGTTTGTGTTGCTCTCATCTGAACTATCTTCAGTTTGTCCAAATCTTTCTTAAAATGTGGTGCCCAGAACTGAATTCCAGCAGAGGCCTCACCAGTGCCAAGAAGAGTGGGACAGTTATCTCCCATGTCTTACATAGGACACTCCTGTTTATATGTCCCAGAATGACATTAGCCTTCTTTGCAACTGCATCACATTGTTGACTCATATTCAATTTGTGACCCTCTATAACACCCAGATCCTTTTCAACAATACTACTGCCTAGCAAGATATTTCCCATTTTGTAGCTGTGCATTTGATTTCCTTCATAAGTGTAGCACTTTGCAGCTTAGTGTCATCCACAAATTTTATAAACATACTCTCCATTTCATTATCCAAGTCATTAATGAAAATATTGACAAGCACCATACTCAGGACAGTCCCTTGCGGCTTGGGACCCCATTTGATATGCCCTCCCAGTTTGACAGCGAATGGGACTGACTGAATAAGTGACTGATAATCCAGCCAGTCATCAGCATATAACAAAAAGGATTAAAATCCACACACTATTATAAAAATGTTTGATTATTTCCTGTTATGAGAAGGACAAGAGGGCTGAGTCATCAGCAACGGGGACAATCACTTACTGAAACCAAAAGTTGAGAGTTAAATTGTGCCAACCTGGCACAGCCCACAGCGAATGCAGGGTAGAGCCACACTTCCCTAGAAGGACATGAGGAGTCACTGTGCCTCGGGATGATTATGCCTTCTAGGGCCCCTAGGGATCACGGCAGCTGATTCTTCATATAGGAGGGTAACGCCATGTGTTACCATCGGCTGAAGGCCAGCTCAAATGTCCTGTTCAGAGGAGGAATATAGTCCTGTCGCCTCCACACTCTTTTTTGGGTGGCATATAGCTTGGCAGCACTAGTGGGCTGCACAAAGGAAGGTAAAGGGGATGTAATTGTGGTTGGCTCCTACATGGGGGGGAGGAGAAGAAGAGGAATTAGGGAACCCTGCCCCACATCCATCCATTTAAGGGCCAATGAAAAATCTGCCACCAAATGTGGAAATGATGCATCAGGTTACAAATAATGATCACAAAGCATCTAGTGCAGCACTCTGAATTGCATTAACATTAAAATCAAACGCCAAAAATTTTTAAACTTGATAACATAAAGTTAAGCACCTTGGTCTGTAGCTAGGCGGTCAAATATCTGGCTTCACTTGCAGAGAAGCTGAGAATCCACAGCTTCCATCGAAGGCCAGGAGAGATCAAAGATTCGGAGTACCTTTGAAAATCAGACCATTTATTTCTGATTTATAATCAGCCTAAACATGGATTCACGTGCTTTACTTTAGGCTCCCACGTTTGAAAATTTTCACCTGAATTCCCACACTTGCTCACGGTGGATGAAATTATTGCACTATAGTATCACTTTTTTCATACTTTGGATCTGAGATGGAGAGGCTACAGAGCCCCTGAAATTTCAACTGATATCAGCAGGCGTTCAAAACCTTTGAGGATCCGGCCCTTTATGCATTAAAATAAATCCATCCTTAAATAATATGCTTGCAACGAAGAAAAAACCTCTTGTATCTTGAATCAGTGAAATCAAAATGCAGTTTCATTATCTGGAGCTGTTAATTTCCTTTGACTCATTCTAATGATGTAGCTGGAAAGTGGCAGATATCTATTTTGTCACAAACCGCTGAAATGTCACCTGTCAATGTCATTGTGATATGGAACCTGTTCTTCTACCGATAAACATATGTAACTCTCAAAAGTATCAAATGGGAGCCATGAACTCATCTCATAGAAAATATACACATACTTAGCTCAAAAAAAAAACCAAAAACCCCAAAACCCATACATTAGTAGTTCCCAACCTTTTAGGCACAAGGGCCACAGATATAATTTTTACAACCCTGAAGGGCCACCAGTCTCAGCCAACAGCCTTCATCTTCCCCCATCACAGCCAGACAGAAGGAGCTCAGCAAGGAGACAGCCTCCTCGCTTATTTCCCATCCCACTGGCTGCAGCAGGGAAACCACACGAGTCCTGTAGCCCCGTGTGCTCCACCTGGGTCCCTAGGGAATGGCTCCCTTTTGCAGCCAAGGGGACAGGAGATCAGTGCTTCCCTTCCTCTTGCTTCAACGGGGACCCCAGCACCTAGGGACCCAGGCAGAGTTCTTTGCCATGCTTCCTGCTACAGCCAGGGGGGAGGGGAGCACTGATCTCCTGTCCACTTGGCTGCAGCAAGGAGGCTGCACTGGTCTTGTAGCCCTGTGGCAACACTCTCTGTCTGGGTCCTTCGGCACTGGCTCGCTTCTGCAGCCAGTGGGAGGAAAGCAGCGGACCACTTTGAAAGACCCCGCAGGCCACAGATTGGGAACCACTGCCACACATCATCTTATGGAAAATTAGGGTTAACACCTTTTTTAAGCCATATTTTTATGTAGTACAGAACTGCAGTGTGTTTGGTAACATTATTTAGAATCCTCTCTTTAGCTATTTGACTTAAAAACTGTGGACAACCTATAATCTAGATATATAAATACCAATGAGAAAATGAAGGCAAAGCATTCAAGTGACTTACCCAAAGCCACATGCAAGGTCTGTGGAAGAGCAAAGAATAGATCCCAGCTCTCTTGTGTTTTAATCACAAGACCATTCTTCCTCTCCAAATCTCGGAGAGTACTTGGCAAGCCTTGGAGCCACAGCACGATGGCTTTTATTGTCATTTATATTACCGTAATGCCTAGGAGTCCCAGACATGTACCCGAACCCCATGGCGATAGGCACTATACAAAAACAGAACCAAAAGACAGTCCCTAACCCAAGAAGATTTTGCCCATAGAAGAACAACTTTCAAAATGGAAGTTGTTTTGCCTCCCCTACCTCCACCTGCCAATCTTGCCTATGCTTTTCTTCCAGTACAACAGACTGTGGCAAATTATTTTGAAACTGAAGCTTGGTCTACACTGAAGAGTTAGGTCAATCCAGCTATGTCACCTAGGGCTTTGAAAAATCCAAACCCAAATGACATAGTTAAGCCGACCCAACCCCAGGTGTAGACAGCACTAGGTCAATGGAAGAATTCTTTCATTGACCTACCTACTGCCTCTCAGGAAAGTGGATTACCTGCACCAAAGGAAGAATCCCTCCCATCAGCATAGGTAGTGTCTACACTGAAGCACAGCAGCAGCACAGCTGGACCACTGTAGTATTTCAAGTGTAGACAAGCCTTGAATCCTGTTGAAGTTTCTTTTTAGCCCAAGGAATCATTACATACCTCAAAAGATTGGCATTTTGTTGTAAACACCAATCAAAGAAAAAGCCCCATATGTGCTGGTCCAGTCTGCTCTCACCAGACTAACCCCATTAAATATGTGGTTTGCAGGGTTGTTCTAACCATGTTGATCCCATGATATGGGAGAAACAAGGTGGATAAGGTAATATCTTATTGGACCAACTTCTGGTGGTGGACGAGACAAGCTTTAGAGCTACACAGAGCTCTTCTTCAGGTCTGGAAAAAGTAATTAGAGTGTACCAGATAAATACAACATGGGACAAAGTGTTAAGTAACAGATGTAAACATATTTCAGTAGACCAGTTAAAGTGAAGTGAGCAATTACTACCTCTGCAGTCATAGGACAAAGGTCATAGGACAAAGGAGGTCTAGTAGTTACATTTTGCTGTATTGAGCCATAAATCCAGTGTCTCGGTGAGCCCATGATTTTTGGTGTCTAGCAGAGTTATGAACTGAAGTTCACAGGCTTGTCTTTTGAATGTGATTTTCAGGTTTCCTTTGAGAACAAGGACAGAGATCTGATAGGGAGTGATCGCTCTGTGAAAGTGCTCACCCAAGAGTAAGAGGATGTTTTTGTCTTTATTTTTCTGTGTGAGTTCATCTGAGAGCGTAGTGATTGTCTGCTTTCACCCGTATGGTTGTATCTAGGTAACTGAGCCAGACCCAGTGCATCAAATGTCCCACCAACACCTATGTGAGTAAAACCACACAATCACTATGCTCTCAAATGAACTCACACAGAAAAAACTGCTTGGATGTCCTCCATGCCAACAGAAGACAGTGCACTACAGAGCACATCTGGCTGTACCCCTTCCCTCCAACCAAAACCCACAGAACCCAATACCAGCATTGATCCTGTAGGGAGGGAGGGAGCTCCATATTATTCTGCAAAATAGAGAACAATTGCAAGGAGACAGTACGCACTCTTCCTTCAGGGGAATTAAATGCTCTTCACTCACCTAAGTGGAAGGGACGATTTGGGCCTATCTTTTGCATGGATAAATATATGTATTATTTTTGTTATATAATTACAGAAGTGTCTTACACAAGTAAACAACATTTACTGTCCATGTGTTAGTAACTGAAAACTACCAAGCAATTTTCAATAATGGTGTGACCATTAGTAGTTATCTTACTTGGCTCTAATAATTAAAAATTACTCAGTATTTTTGAATGTTCATTTCTATGTATAATAAGCATAACTGAGGAACACCTGCAAGCTCCTTGCTTGCCAGGAGGAGGAAACCAGCTCATCAGTGCTGTTTAACCAATGGAAGGCCTTCTACTGCCTATCATGTGCAGAACTGCTGGTGCATGTGGTCACGGTGTATCGCAAACTGCTGTTTGGATCACTGAAGGGATCAAGTAAACAAAGATGCAGAATGCCCTGACAGGCTTCCAGTGTGGTTCAGTAACTACAACATGATTGTGTTGCTGGCACACACTTGGAGCACAGCTCTTTCCCATAATACTTTGATATCCATGTTTCTGAAGGTTCTGGGATTTAGTAGTTCCTGATGCTCATGTAGTACACAGTGAAACAGGAAGTTCTATGTACAGTTCTGTGCTGGATAATGATGTTTGCACAAGTTACTGTGAGCACAGATTGGGCTATACCAAAGAGTTGGGAGTGAGGCAGCACTATGCGCTGGTTTTGCCATTCTGTAACACCTCTCGAAGGTTGCCAGAGCACTTCAAATAATTAGGCCTTGTTATACCCAATGAAATAGGCATTGTCATCCTGTATGAGAAAAGAACCCTGTTTTCCAGATGGGCAAACTTCAGCATGGAGAAGTTAGGTGACTTGTTCCAGGACCCTCACATAATAAGTGGCTGTGCTGGGATACAAACTACACAAAAAGGTTCCACAAGTATGAGAAGAAGCTGCTTCATACAGGTTTCTACACTCAGCTAAAAAAACAGGTGACAGAAGATGGCAAGCAGTAAGGAGTGGAGCTCCTGAGAAGTGAGCAAGGAGAAAAGCAAAAAAGTCTCAAATACCAAATATCTATAAATAAAGGTAGATATGTCATCTATAAAGAAATCTCAGGCTCTCGGTAACAATTCACAATTACAATAAAACACATGCAGACTCTGGATAGATCACTTCTTCTAGGAAGCAACTGCTTTCAAAAAATACCTTTATTCATTGCATATATTATAAAGCGACAATACACTTGATTAACTGAAGACATCCTTAACACTTGTTTGTCTTCTGTGGCTTCTGCAGTCCAGTCACCAGGAGGACTCCCCCTGTAATCTATCAGCCAGCGGGGGAAAAACAAAACAAGTGATGTCACCCTTACCTCCAACCCCATCTTCAGAATCAACCTCGTAAATGCTCTCCCCTTCCATGTTCGCTGCAGGGCCAGGTGGTATGCAAGATTTTCTAGTGGTGATCTGTTCAGGCTCCAGAAGGAAGCTGAATCCATACACTCTGCAGCCAGCAAGTAGTATCTTTCAAACAAAAATGTGAAAATAAAGCCATTGGATTACTGCTGCTAAACATTTTAGAGATAGCTTTTTTCCATCCCTCCAAAATTATGAGGCCTTCTGTTTCAACCAGTTCTGATGGCAGAAATCCTCATCTTGAGCCACAGAATATCCCTGGACAGCTCTAAGAGATTGAGGTTTAGGCACAGAAAACATTCCAGTTTATCCAGTGGACATTCCATTTAAGATAGATGAAAAAATTGGAGTGCTCAGAGAAAGGACAAACAAAACCCCATGTAGCTAAAGGTGAAGGGAAACAGACAGCAGGAAAGCCTCACTCCTTTTCCCAAATTGCTCCTAAGCACCTACCTCTTTCCATTACCCTCCTCCATTCTATGTTTGCGTCTCATAATCATTGTCATTTCCACATCTTTTTTTAAACAAAAATCTCAGATGGATGGAAAAATATACTAATGAATCAGGACATGTCCATCTCTCAGGGCCTCTGAGTAGAAGAAACCCAGTAGAGCAGGGAGAAGTTACTAAAGTAATTTAAGAAGCAAGGGAGAACAGCTCCCAGCCTTCTCTCACCGTTCTCCGATGCTCATGATTTATATAACAAAACCACTCTTCTTCTCGGGGTATGACTTTTGCAAGCCCATTAGACTTAGAGAAGAAAATGGAAAACAAAACAAAAAAGCATTAAGATGATGTTGGCAGACCTGTGTCTTAGATGTGTAATTTGGGACAGGACAAGAACACAGCACAAGATCCAAGAACAATGACCTGGCCTACAGAACATAGGTCAGGAACCCAAGTAAATTGGAGCAGGTTACAGAGCAATGTATTGGCAATCTTCAGCCTTTGTCAGTTTCACAAGAGTGAGTCACTAATTTCTATTTATAAATCTATGGCATCAAACTGAAGGTCCATCTCTTTTGCTTTCCCACATCATTAGGACTCCAGCCAAACTACTTATCCCACAGCCATTTACAGAGAGGACTATGAAGGGGACATAAAATTTTCACAGTGTCAAGTAAGTTGGGCCCATATATGTTTTTTCATTTTCAGTTTCCCTTCGTCAAACTATTAACAAATTAGTGTTTAAACATATACTAGAAAACAGTTCAAGTGGCATGTCATTTTGTTGGTAAAAGAAGTGCATACCTAAATGTTTTACACCAGATGATCGCTACATCTTCAATTGCTTCAAGCTTCCCACTCAGCTTCTGCGTGTTTTTGTCCACTTCCCTCTGGTTGAGCCAGCTCTTTCAATATGGGCATATGCCATGTGTGAGCCATGTTATACTGCATACACTGCAAAACACTCGGCAAACTTCTCATGGAGTGAAAGTTGTAGTGCACCCTTCTTGTAATGTTCAGGCATCTCAACCTCATTTTAATGTTCCAAAAAAGGTATTTCAAAACCAGGTTCAAGTTTGTCAGAATGGTAATACCTACAATTAGCTGTGTTTGAGGATTGAAAAAGCGTCGCCATGGTATTTTTCGGTGATGAGGTATCCATTATAAAAACTCTTAATTTGGTAAAGAATCCATAAATAAGTTCCATTTAATAAAAAAAATATTTGAACATACTTACCAAACAAACACCTGGAGTTCAGTAGCCAAAATATCAACATCTGGATGAGTGTTCACATCTGAAATATGTAGGTGCCGTTTGTAGATCTAGGATATTTTGCAAGAATGTTAAAAATTATGGTCCCTGTTTTTAAACTACAGCGCCATCAACTATGCATCCCATGGCTTGAAAAATTGTTTTATTCTTTCCAGGGTTTAGTAGTGTTTCTATACAACTAAATGAACTTTTGGCTAAATGTTTTTAGCAACATGAGCAAACATGAGCAAAATTCTCATAATTTGAGAAAGTTAACTATATTTTTCAACCAAAAGTACATGTAACTTCTCATTGGGGAAATGTTTCCTGGTTCCATTTAGATCATCTCATTGTAAACACTAGCTGCACAAGTTAGTCCTGTAAAGTGACATTATTGTGAAATTTGTACAAAGTGGCTGGTGACCAGATGTTATAACACAGTGTCTAGAAATTAAAGACGGTACCTTTACCTGTACTAAAATTCTAACGCATCTGGAGAATATCTCCCTGCGCCTAATATAGACACATGCTTCTATGCCTAGTGCTGACATGTCAAAAAGACAATGACTTGAGCATGGCTTGCTGTCCCAGAGACTAGATTATAGAGGCCTGAGATAGAACAATTCTCACTTTTGATCTAAAATGATCTTTTCTATTCCACAAATTTACCAAAGAATGTAAGTTGTATACTGCCAGACAAGAGAATATTCTCTTCAACCTGTCTTAGAGCTATTAATATCTAATTCGCTTTGTTCTATTGTGATATCAGTCAAAGAAAAGATGTTCAATATATATGATACATGTGTTATGCAGCTTAACATATTTGCTTATCTGTGGCTAAATATAATTATGTGCCTTTGTCAAAACCTCCTTAATGTAGTTCACTTTACAATGTGGTACTAAAATAAATCAAGTTTGTATCCCTTTATGAAAACATGTACGTGCAGAGTAGTAAATCTCAGAGATTCCAAAGTACTAAACGTCTGACTGTTGATTATTAAAATTAGGTATTGGTATCATATTACAGTTCAGGTATTTCCCAAACAGCGAATTATTGGTGTACTGAGAAATTAATTCCCAGAGAATTCATCTTCCTCTAGTTACAGAATCATCACTAGGCCTATTATGGGAAATGAATAAAACTACTTTTTTAATGATTTATTATTTTACTTTTGTTCCTTTTCTAACATACTAATGGCTTTTCTTTATTTCATGCTGGCTGATTCTCTCCACATTGCATCTGCACAATGGTTGCTATTAACAGTACTTCACCCATAGCTGAACCATTTTTTATTTGGGGGGAAAAATAACCTTTTCAGTTCCCTGGCTATGAGAATTTTTTAATTAAAAATTGAAACCAAACTGCTATAGCACTACTGAAAATCTACAGCTGCTCACATTTAATTGCAGCAGCAGGGGTAAAAGAGGTGGAATTTTTAGGCAGGACTGCTTCACACTTGGCTGTCTTGGTGATTAGCTTTGCTTTCTATTTGACACATGAATTTGGAATATTATAACTTAGCCTTCTAGCCAAGAAGAAAAACAGAGGAGCAGGGAAGTATGAGTCATGAATGAGTTAGTAAAGAACAGAAGTGGTGAACTGATGGTTTCCACACTTTCCAAATTTGCAAGAGTCAAAATACCTACAGTACAAGTTATTCCCTTTAGCTGCGTTGTCTCATTTTTAACCAATATATGTTCCTTTTTCAACCTACCCCTCCTCAACAACACACAATAGGCACATTTCAACATCAAGTTTCAGGAGGCAGAGGAACAGTGTATATCCTGCGACTTGGGCACTGCTTGTGTCTTTCGAAGCTCTACTGTTACCCTCGAGGGTGAATACATTAAGAAAAATGTATATTTGATTATGATCTGAAAGTGAAAACAAACAAACGTTTGAATCAGTGCTGTCACTATGGGGAGGAGGCAGGAGACCAAGGTAGGACTGGAGAGTCACAGGCTGAGGGAGCCCCTGAAAAAGCACGGTAGGCGCTCACCAGGCTCTACCTAAACTTCAGGCAGCCCACACAGCTACCCAGGAGAGAGAGGAAAAAGGGAAAAGCTGAGAACGAACAACCAGTTATAAATGTTCTGATTCTCTGACCCAGCCCAGATTAGAACAGGCTTGTTGTTGCTCTAACCTTGTGCCAACTAGCCATCTGACCCAGGATGTATGTTGTGTGTCAGTTAAGGATAGCCAGAGTATAACATGCTCCCACAACTCCCTTCCCAGCCCCCAAACATATTCCCAGTGCCAGGAGCTGCAGAGAGGGAGATGTAGAAGGTGTATGCTAATTTTACACTCTTTGGAGACTCCCACAAATGGAGGGAATCCCCAGCCAGGAGAGGCGACGTGGGGGGGGCATGTGGGGTCAGGTGGCCCCCAGGATTTCTGCCCTCCATTTAGCACAGAGGTTTTCAAATTGGGGGGCATGCACCCCAGGCCCTCCCCTACTTTGAAAAGTGTCATTGGAAGCTGGAGGGAGCCACCTGGCTCACTTTGAGCTCTTGGTCTCTGCGCTGTGGGACCCAGGGTGCTGGGCAGTTGGCTGAAAGACTGCCCAGCAGGCTGCCTGTCAGGCCTCTCTGCTCTGCTCCTCAAGCAGGGCCACCTCTGCACAACCAGATGCTCCCCAGGCAAGTCGGGTGGCACAGCTCCAAACTGCACCCCAGACATGCTCTTGCCTCTCCCCAGAAGAATTCTGGCATTGGCTGGCAACACTCCCTGGAGCCGGCCCTGGACTATGGCGCCTGGCTGAGGTGTTCCTTTGTCACTGCCCTGGCACTTCTGGATCTGCTGATGCTCCTCAGCCCAGAGGTGACACGTGTAGCAGTCACGCAGCTGCCCAGAACCTTTAAATTCTACCCCCCTCCACCATCAAGAGTTATGCGTTGTCTCTTCCAGTCAGCCACGTGCAAGTCATCTCTGCTCCCTTTGTGCTGTCAGAGCACCAGAAAATAAAGTTCCAAAAGTACTGATTGAGGCCCCTCGACCTTTTTGAAATAATACATTTGTCCCTCTGGCTGGAAAAGTTGGACACAGAGGAACTCAAACTGTAATGCTCGGTAAAGTACTAATACTGCCTTAGAGCTAACATTTTGAAATACCAACAAACAAACATTTTAAAACAGCAAAATGCTTACTGACATGATTTAGAAATGTGCAAAAATCAGGGCATGGAAAGAACACTTCCCAAGCATTACCTAATTAAACCTACTCTGGACATCAGAAAGAATTCCACTGATTTCAGTGGGTTTTGCATCAAGCCCTGAGTTGACATCGAGACAGTAAGTGTGATATGAAGAGAAGCACAAATGTGGATTTTACCACAGCGAGCAAACAAAACATATACTTCTTCTGCAGCAACAAGTATCCCAAAAAGCAATATAAAACACAATTATACTGACTGATGGATTTTATTTTCAAATACAAATACTCTACCAAAATACCAGTCCCTGTGGAGGCAGAACTTCCATTGAAGCGTATTGCCAACTCCTTTCTATGGACACTGCAAGGCCTGCTCTTTTACCCTGTATGAACGGAGACTGACACATTTTACCTACTCCATGTTTTTTTGTTTCCTTGGAATGCACTGTACACAGTGTGGATAAGTATCTGGTGAATAAAGGGGAATCCGTTTCCTTCTCCCTTTCCATTTGTCTTTTGTGTGAAGTGTTTATTTTGGCAGGAATGGATGGCATGGCTATTTGGTATGAATGGACAATGGCTCCTTTTGGGGACAGCTTATGTGACAGGTGAATTGGGTGGCTGAGGGAACCAATGAAGATACCTGCTTTTAGGGCAATCCTCTTGGGTACAGAAACATTTTATTCTATTCATGTTCTTACACCAACTTCATCAACAAACCAGAAAGTTCCTGTTTTTTAAGTTTCTTAAATCAATTCACTTTGACTTGAGGAAAATTCATGTGGGTGAATCTGAAATGAATATTTTTGCATTCCTCCTGAATTAATACTTAGTTGAGTAATGCTAGGTCTGTTAATAAAGCCTATGCCCTTTAGCAGAATATCATTCAGATCCCATATCTATCACCATGTATCGGTCTTGCCCTCAGATAGATATCATTTGCATACAAGGAAGCCTGCCCTGCCTATAGATGTTTATACCACTCCATTTGCCCACTTGTTGCGGGAATTTGTTCAAAGGAACGGAATCGGTCTCGAGACAGTTGACAGAACTTTGACTGTGTCCTTCCATAGAAAGCCTCCATGTGCTGAACCTGGTTGGAAATCTTTGGCTCAATTGCGTGAGTTGTCCTGACCATGTTCCAGAAAATTCTGAGATTACCTCATAGCACGTGTCCTCCTGAGCCCAAGGCTTGATAATTGTAATTCCCTTTTAGCAGGGCTTTCAGTGAGGTTGCTCCATTGCTCACAGCAACATGACTATTCAGTAGGTTGAACCTATTTAACTATTACAATACATTTTTTTCAGACAGCACTATGAGTGGGTGCCAAAATAATGGGGGAATTCTCTCTATATATAGACATTCATTTATTTATTTATTCATTCATTCTTTAAATTGACAATAAGCTCAAAACTTCACAATACACAAAAAATGCATAAAGATCTTGTAAACTAATCTACCTAGCTTGGGGATTGATCAGTAGCGGTAGAACTGTGGCAGCGTGTGCCTCAGGACAGCCTGTACAATCCCATGCAGAACCCTGGGTAATTTCCTGAGCACTGCTGAGGTTTCACTGCTCTGGCATCTGAGCTAGATTTATGTCTACAAAAGCTGCAATCACACACCTTGTAACTGCAGTGTAGGCATATTTTAAGATGAAGCGACAAGGTTATATACAAACTTTAAATGGTTTGCTCATGGTTCCCATTAAAATTAGTGCATGTGCTCACATTAGGACAAATTTTGGCCCAGAAAGGGGAGGAACTAGCTCACAAATGAGTCGTACAGATTCCCTTCTCCAAAAGATTATTTAAAATCTTTGAAATAAGGAATTCTAACTTAAATCTATTTCTCTTTTCATACAGTAGACCTGTCCCTGAACAATCTTGCTATATGGCAAACTAATGGTTTCTTCCCCAGCATCAGACATAAAATATCTCTTTCTGCTTGTTTTTCCTTCAGAACATATTACAGCCACTACAAAGAAACTCACTGAGTGCATTAAATGTCTGAATTCCCCTGGTGTTCGCCATTCAATCTCACTGCACTGTAACAACAACCACAACAACAAAAGAGTACCGCACAGTATGGACACTACTTTCTCTTTGGAATGTAGTGCTAATGCGCAACTGGGGGCGTTCACTGCATAGTGGGGGTTTTTCCTGTTTGTTTTTTTGAAGCAGTTCTTTTTGGTAGGGGGAGGAGAGGAATTGAGACAGAATAGCCTCATTTGGATATGTTAAGACACCAGAATGTCCCACTGTCCCTTTCCTCAAGCCTGTATGGCCTCAACAAGAGCACGGAGGGGAGACAGCAGGAGCGGCATTGAGTGATTGTATAGATGTAGTTCTCCTGCCTATTTCCCATGATATTATACACACTACCATTAGTCAAGTTGCCTCTTCATAATAAAATACTTTACAAAGGTGTGGTATGAACCCTAGGTTGACACTCAGGAATCCTAAACTGGCATGATTCACACACTCTTACCTTGGACTAATCATTTACTCTGTGCCTCAGTTTCCCTATGTGTGAAAATGCAGTTGCTAAATGCTAGCATTCACATGGGTGTTATAGGGATAGTTAATATTTGTAAAGCACTTTGAATGTTATATATTAATTAGGAATATAAATTGTGCATTACACAAAGACTTTTGCTATTAATTTATGGTATCAAAAATGGACTGCAAAAGGCCATATCAAAATATTTATTCAAAGACATCATCATCATCACGGAAAAAAGGGTCGGTGGATGGTTAGTTTGGATGTCCTTTATACAACACACTATGCAGTTAGTTCATGTCACATGGAACATCCCCAGGAAAAGTTATACATCCATACTTAAAATGTATACATATTAATTAACATACAGAATAATTCCATAATACAAAATTATGCTATTGTTATCATTAATAACAAAGCCTTCTCTTGAGCAAACCTTTTGCCCTGGTGGCTATTCATTTCATTAGCAGGAATACTGAATTTAGGCTCAAAACATATCTTAGGTCTGACTACATTATTGTGCTCCAAGTTACAGTAAGGTAACATAGCAACAGGATATCTATTTCTAGGTGACGGGGGTTGTATTCCATTTTGAAATCTACATCCCTGTTAGCCACATTTAAAGGAAGAAATTAACAATTAATCTGGGAGCACACAGCAAAAGCAATAAAGAAAGCATACAAAAATTGCTCAAAAGATAATTTACCAAAAACTGAATAAAATTTGATGGCCAAATAAAGATACCTTAAGAAATAAATAAGAATACAGATGAAATAAAAAAAAACCCTCAGATCAATAACAATAAGGTTACAGTTAGAAGCCTGCAGAGCATGAACACTTGGCTTTTCATGGGCAGTCTTAGCAGACGGGCTAAATTAAACATATAATGTACACACAGAATATTTTCTCATTTTCTTTCACATTAGTACTCTGATAATGATGGAAAGCTGAATTTATGTCCAGCTGCATCTTTTACAACCAACCAAGTGAAATTTAGTTTGTATGCTAGAGCAACTGTGGAAATCAATTCTTAATCTATGACCTTGCTTACCACAGCTTGAAGTCTTGCAATAAATAAATGCCTTGAGCCACAAATAAGAAACATTTGGCGAATCAAAGAGACAAATAACACAAATCTATATGTGTATATATAGCATTAGAAAGGTCATGTAAAATACAATATTGGCTCCTTTCTTGCTCTAACATAATAATGTTGAAAGGCAGGACACAGTAATTGGCCGCATTAATACCCTGGTGGTGAAAAGTCATGAGTACCTATTTTCTTTTCAAATGACAATATTTCATCTTTTAAGAAGCTTTCCTTGTAGCCTGTATGGCATTTTAGTACAGGCAAGTGCTCTGAAATACAGAAACTCCAAAGGAGGTCTATTTTCCTTTGTGCTAACAAATGCATAAGCCCTTTTCTAATTCACATTAGAGTTTCATCATGAGATTGCTGACTGCTTTATGTGTGACTGAAGAGGGCAAAAATCCCCACTTGTGTGTTAATCTACCCTTAGTTGCAACCTATTTGTACATGCACACCAATCCGTCTTTCCTCCCTGGTCTAATCTGTACCTCTCAATTTCTCTCCTTCTGTTATTATTTCTCTAATTGCATCATTAAAACAAAAAATGTGGGATTAAAAACAACCCTTACTCATGTGAATAGTCCTTGGCTTCAGTAGCACTACTCACTTCAATAAAGGCTGAAAGACAGAGGCTGCATAGTTATATTTGATTATTTATTATACGCTTTCATTTTTTAAAAACAAGTATAAAACATTTAAATCCCACACATCCTTTATATGGTGTATCTGATAGCCCATACACAATGACAGTAGGATACCCTAAGAGATATTTACTCTTCAGATTCCATTCTAGCAACTACTTATTTTTAAATTAGCAAGTTTGAAATGGTGATAATTTCAGCCAATTTCCCTTTTACTACCTATCTCCTGTTGGTTACATTGGGACTCAGGAGTAACATTGGCTCACACTTATTTTTAGGTGAACATGCTACTGTCAGTGTGCACAGCAGGTATCCAAAAATGCAGATGACGATGTTTCCCTTCGGTTTTTAACCTCATGTCACATGAGGTAATTTAATATGAAATGAAGGAATCTGGAGGTCCAATTAGACTTCAAATCAGATTTTTATGCAGATGTTCAAATCAGAATAAAATAGGCTGTGGTTTAATCCTGCTCTACTGGAATTTGATGGGAGTTTTGACCATTTTAGGAGTGCAGGATCAGGCCCTTAATGATAACATGTTTATACCACACGACATAGCAAGCTTAGAGACAATCCTACTCCCACTCGAGTCATTAGAAATTTTGCCATTGACTTCAAAAGAACAGGATCAGCAGCAATTATAACCAGTGTAGCGGCAACAGAAGGCAGCCTTTAGTTTCTCAAGGGAATAGCATGCATTACTAAAAGGTGTACGAACACACTTTGGAAAAAAAACAACTTGTATCAGAGCTCATATACTATTAACGTCCCATTTATACTGGGTAGAGATATTGTATAACAATATACACATACAAAGAACTCAACCTTCCAATATGAAACGGAATTTGGTATAATCTCAGAGCACATCACAAAATAAAGAACTGAATGCTCAGAGCAAAGTCACTACATAGATAATTCGAAAAGACAATATGCACTTGCACATATCATGGTAGTGGACACACCCAGCTTTTGACATTAGATGTTAATAACAAAATAATAATGATGATGATGATGAGTGAGAAAAGATTGGCCCTCACCAGCAAACCATTTCCGTTTACAAAAGGTATCAAGATCTTTAGCCTCCACTTGTGCTACCATCATCTGGTTAGCCACCATGGGGGGAGGTGAGATCCTGTGTAATGTACTCTCTTAAATCATTCTTAACTTTTTCCTTACTAGGAGCCCTCCTCCTCATCAAGCCAGGACTGTCCTCTCATTTAGCAGTAAGGGAAGGACAGGCTGGGCATGACTCCCAGATTGAGAGCCCATAAATTAAGGGAAGAGGGCACCTCAGAGTGTACTGGCTCTGACCCCAAATCAGTGATGTGCTGAAGAACTGCCTTTAGAAAATGCTGCACAACCTTCCTCTTCGACAAAGCCTGCCTTATCACTAGAATTACAGTTACAATCACTGATGTCCACTTCTAGCCCTAACCCCCACCAACCAATAGAGAGAGGAAATAATCAAATTAAATTACAGAACACCTCTACTGCCAGCAAAACTTTGCCTGTGAAAAGAATAACGACGCCTTGCTCTTTTCACCAGTTGATCTCAAATCACTTTCTAGTCTCATTTTACAGGCACGAAGGTGAAGTGCCTTGCCCAAAATCACCCAGCAGACCAGTGGCATAGCTAGGAACAGAACGCACATCTCCTGAGTCTCACTCCTGTGCTTTATCCAGTAGCCACACTACTCTGGAGAACCAGAGCCACAAAGTCCACTAGGGGACTCCGCAAATAATTTTACATGAAAAGTGCTCAACCGCTACAGCGATGGGTGACAGTACACAACAGAGCAGAGACACAACTTATTTGGCCTCTGAAGTCATTGGGAAAATCCCCCCACCAAACTGAAGGGTGAGTTGGAACAATTTCCTGTCTGTAGCAAAGCTCATCCCTTCTCTGGATATTGTTCTGCAATCCCCAGTGAAGGAAGCTTTTCACTCAGGCTGTGTACGTTATACAGCTTACATCAGTGTAAGTGATGTCACTCAGAGGTGTGAATAAGCCACCCCTGAGCGATGTAAATTACACCAACCTAAGCACTGGTGTGGACAGTGCTATGTTGGTGGGAGAGCTTCTCCCACCGACAAAGCTAATGCAGCTCCAGGGGGCTGGAGTAATTAGGTCGACAGAAGAGCTCTCTCCCATGGACTTTTAGAGCATATGCACTAGCAGCGCTGCAGCTGTGTGGCTGTAAACTCGATAGTATAGCCTTAGGCTTGCATACATGCTGCTGGAGAGCAAAATTTTTGCCTTTGGGATGTACCAGACTGAGTCAAATGTCAAGTAGTTTAAAACAAAATCGCCAGTGGAGAAAACCCTAGGCCGAGGCCTACTACACTACCACTGATTTCAATTTACCCAAATAATCTGAACAAGAAATTTCATGTTCAGAGTTACTCTGCGCTATAGTATCAATCAATGCAGGATATTTTTCAGGTACAAATTACAAATATTTCCAGAAAGTGCATTTAATGTTAGTGGGTTTGCCCAGTCGTGCTGCCACCTCCCCAGGTTAGAAGGAAATGTTTGCGTTTAAATGGGAGAATAAATCAAGATGCCCTAATCATTCTGCACTCTTCCACATGGGCACATGCTATTCCTGCCCCCAGTACACAAGTTTATTGCAGGCTAAGGGGGCAATTTTTGTAGAAATGGTGCAAAGGGGTCTTAGCATGGGCTGGGGCCTCACCCAATATGTCATTTCAAAATCTGAACTCTAGAAATAAAGGAGATACAGTTAAAACCTAGCAATGAAAATTCACAGAATGTATTAAATCCCTAAGGAAACGAGGTATTTAACACTTCCTCAAGCAATGGGTGCCAAACACCATCTGACCCAATCTTCACCAGCAGCCCAATCAACACCAGTGGAGATGGAGATGGGGGAATCAGATTTCAGTATAAGAAATTGTCAATAGTAGATTTTTTCATAGTTTAAATACAGCCTGGGAGTTTAACCTGGCAATGAGTCCAGCTTCTCTGTGTGTGGGAACCAAGAACCCAGAGAAGTTTTTGAAAACGTGACTCTCTGAGGTAAGAATTGCACTTATAAAGCACCTGTCATCTGATGATCTCAAAGAGCTTTGCAAACATATGTTAATTAGGCTTCTTCACAAGGTGAGTAAATATTAGTGTTCTCATTACAAAAATGGGAAAGAGAGGCACAGCGAGTAACTAAGGTCCAGTGAGTCAGTTATAGAGCCACAAATATACACGACTCCTGACTCCCAGTTCTGTGTGCTAACCACTAGACAACACCCCTTGCCTATGTCTACTATGCCACATTGATTTTATCTACTAGCCCTCCTGTTATTTTTTGACAAATGAAATCTCCTTTGTACAGTCTCTGAAATAAGCCTTCCAATAAACATAACTGTGACATCCATACCTCAAAGTAGCACCTTGGAATCCCCATCTTCACCAGTGTGATTTGATTATGATATGTTTTGTACAATGCATGTCTTGTGAGGTATCATTTGAAAAAGTATCATTAATCTGTTGAACATTAATATCCTATTGGATATTATATATGTACATGCTATCATTGTATATGAAGTTATGATGTATCGCGATATATGTTAATGAAAGATGTTGGGAGGTTGGGAGATGCCCGCAACCAACTTTCACTGGTAACAAAGGACCAGCCAGACACATGCTGATAGCCCAGTAAAAGGGAATCCACTCTCCCAAAGGCCATATCAGAGACTTCTCAGAGAGAGCATGTGGACAATGGAGACTGCCTGACCAATGGGGGCTGCCTGACTTCTACATCCCAGCAAGGATCTTTCTAGCAGCTAGGAGAAAGTATAAAAAGAGGCAGACACATCATCACTTGGCCTCTCTCACCTCTCCCCCATCTCAACACCTGGAAGACAAAGCCTTTGAAATAAGGAAGGGTGGTCCCAGGTTGGAAGGTACCTGTAACCTACCTGTACCATCTGTCAGGAAGAGACATTGTTTGAGTCAACTCTTGCTTATACTAAAAGTTTAAGATTTAGAATGGATGTTTACCTTTTATTTTCTTAAGGTAACGATCTCTGACCTTCATATCTACCACTTATAATCACTTAAAATCTATATTTTTGTAGTTAATATCAGGCAAGGCCCAGACCCCAAAAGATTATCTATAGATACCTTTGTATATTAATACCTTTGTGCTTTATAAGTGATTATATTAACTGGCCTATATTTACCCCTTTGTCCCTATTAGAATACCATTGTAATCACAAGTTAAAAGTGCTGCTAGAATCCCTTAACTTCCCCTTATATTAATACTTATTCAGCGGTTTCCCCATCTCCTCCCCGTGACATTCATTCAGCACTTTCACAACTGCCCTTCTGACCCCAGGTCAGAGACTTCTTGGAAGTCTGTGTTGGCCCAAGGTTCAGACAATGTCTGGAAACCCCCTCACCAACTTCCCCTTAGTAACAACAATTCAGCAACTTTATAAATTACCAATAGACTAATGAAAAACAAGTTAAGGCCCACTCCCACAAGGAGGTGCGAATGCTGTTAAGTAATAATGAGCCAATCATGCTATGTAATGTGTAATAATGCTATGTATGAATATTCATGTAAACCTAAAATGTATTTAAGGCAACGCCCCAGTATAATCGGGGCTCAGCCTTTGGAAATGATTCCGCTGAGCCGGTTGGTGCCAATCAATAAACTGCTGTTTCCTCATTTCGGTGTCCGTCTTGCAAGTGTTCCTGAGATCTTGCAACAAATAAGCCTGTTTCACATTTTACATAAAATTGTGTGTTTTGGTTGAAGTGCTTGGGAAATTTCAACTCAAGTTAACAAGGCTGTGGCACATCCACTACTCTTTTGTCGAAGTGGCCAACTAGGTAATGAGATTACACTGGCCAGGCTTCTGACCAGTACAAGATAGTACAGTTGTGGGGCGCAAGGCTGGAGAGCTGAGGGAAATTGGCTGGAGCCTCTCTATTGATGGTTCATAAGCAACTGGGTAATCACTGATGTAACTCAGGCCTGGTCTACACTTACCTTCCGGATTCGGCGGCAGTCAACGGGAGATACGCAAGTGACGTAAAACACTTGTGTATCTCCCGTTGACTTTGCTGCGTCTGTTCCGCACGCCGTCCACACTGTGCTGCGCCACTTATGGGGTGGTTTTCCTCCATCAATTTCTGGATCGACTGAGGGGGTCTACACAGACCGCTCATTCGATCCACAGACATTGATCTGATGGCAACTGTCAGTATAGACCCAGCCTTAGTTGGGTGTGTCCTGGCCTGTGGATGTCTATGTAAGTGCAGTGCCTGTCAGACATTTGTAGCTTGACATCAGCACCACAGTGTCAGAGGCAGGTTGGTGCATTTGAAGGACTCAGTGGCCCCACAATCCAGGCTGCACCTGGGGGACGCCATCACAACACACCACTTGCTTTTAAATCAGTTGAAACTACGGTCCTGATTGTGGGATCAGGCCCTGTGTTATATATTTGAATCTCAAATTGTAAAGAAACAAATTTTTCATTAAGAAGCATGTCATGTTTCCATAGCAAAATATAGCTAGTTATAGCCAATAACAATTAAAAAATACTTTAAGATGCAATATTTGTGGCATAAAGCAGTACCTCCATTGATAGTCTTATGCTTTTAGGGCTAACTGATCTCATCTAAGAAAAAAATTGATTTATTATAAATACAGAGACCAGCCCTCCTATAGAAATGATTTGTGACGCGTATTGATTTATGACACTATTTGAAATGTTGTTTTTTTAAAAAAAACACATTTATTAAATGAAAAATGGACTGAAAAGTAAGTAAATCATAATTCAAAATACCATTTTATTTGCATTACAGGCAATTTTCTTCCATTTATGTTTTAAATATATCCCCATGAACAAAGACGGAAATATTCTGAATACCTGCAAGTTGATTTATTTGTATCCATTACACACAGCACTTAAACAAGTCAATCAAACTAAAGAGAAAAGTAAGGACTTTGGAAAGACTGAATAAGAAGAGACTACGTGGTAAAGACAATGAGAACAAGTGTCCTTTTTGTTTACTAGACATCTTGGCTACGTCTGCACTTCAATAAAAGACCTGTGGCATGGCCACGGCTGGCCCAGCTCAGCTGATTTTGGCTCACAGGCAAATTGCAGTCTAAAAATTGCAGTCTAGACATTTGAGCCCAAGCTCTGAAACCCAGTGAGGGCAGTGGGTCTCAGAACCTGGGCTTGAGCCCAGCTCTAATGGCTACACTGCAACTTTTAGCCATGTAGCCTGAGCCCCGCAAGTCCAAGTTAATTGACCCAGGCTCAGACTTGGGCCACAGGGGTTTCATTTTGGGGGTTTTTTTTGCATGATAGATTGTACCCCTCAAAGAACCTGTAGCTGAGACAAACTGAAGACAGTTCTCACCTGGTTAGGTAGATGCAGTGCTCAGATACAGTCAACTTAAAAGTACTTCAGGTAAGATACATTTTAGATCCTTTTGCTTCAAGTTGGCGTGTTGGATCCTGCTTCAAGTCTTGGATGTAGTAACATCCAGAACACACAGACAACAAATTTAGCCACTGGCTAGAAGACTCAGCTATTGGTTTAAGTCTGGCCAGCGGTTAGCAAGAATAGTGACATAAGTATAAAAAGCCTTTTAATAAAATAAAATAAAAATACTGGCTCATAGTAACAGAATGTTTTGACAGCACAGACTCGTCAGAGTCCACTTGATTTAACATGCCCATCAAGACCCACCGCGAGAGCTGCATTCATCAGGGGCACTGCAACTATCCAGGGTGATAATAAAAAAGGTGGTTAGGCAGCCGGGGTCCTGGAATCACTGTGTATCAAGCTTATCAGTACTGTCACCATTAGCTTGTGCTCCACCTATCTGTTGTCCCTTATCTTATATTCAGACTGTAAGCTTTTCGGGACAGGGACCATCTCTGTTATGTGTTCACTTGGGGGCCCAAGCACAATGAGGTCCTGTTTGTGGACTCTTGGTGCCACTGCAATATTGCTAATAATAGTGTATAACTAAATTACTTGTTCAGCCAGCCAACAAACCGGATGAAATCCTGGTACCATAAAAGTCAATGGGAGCTCTGCTGTTGACTTTAACAGGGCCCAGATTTCACTCAATATATCTTCCATTCATTGTCTGCTTTCAGAGTATACCTATCCCTCATAAGGGAAGCTTCTCTTTTACACTCATAACTAATATCACTAATTCACCTATTTTCTCTGCTTGGACTGATGTTTCTCTCTGTCAAGTGTCTCTCCCCTGAAACAAAGAGTCTCCTGCTTGCAAGATGCTGATTAAACAATTTTTTAAAAGACCTTTGGTCCATATGACCATCTAGGCAATGGTTTTCAACCTTTTTTCCGTTTTTGGACACCTAAAAATTTCAAATGGAGGTGTGGGCCCCTTTGGAAATCTTAGGCATAGTCTGCGGGCCACCAGGGTTCTGTGGATCACAGTTTAAAAACCACAGAGCTGGGGGATTGATCCTCATTGTGTCCCTTTTACTATTTACCTACAACCACACTCGTGAGCCTGGGTATGCACAACTCCAAACAAACACACACACACTACTGTACAATTAGTATAGTAAAAAGGAACCAGCCAGTACTGGACCATCTCTGGTATAAAGCAGACTCTCGAAAGATTTTGTCGCCTCCAGCTTCTGAGCCTCAAAGAGAACAAGAGTAGCTGCAAGGTTGCATGGAGTCTTTTAAAAAGAGGGGCAGTTCAACTCAGTCCTAAAGCTTTGCAGAAAATTGAAACTGCATTCATATTCCTAAAGACTATTACAAAGCTAGGATGATTATTTTTTACTTTTCATTTTTATCTTACTTTGCTAGTATCTTATTTAAAAATCCCATTGCTTTTCAATGCGCATTCTCCAGCCACATGAAATCAACCATCTGGAGTTGTGCAACTCCTTAAGACAGGGTAATAGAGGTCAGATAAAGAGATAAGTAGTGGGTGAAGGATTGGAAACAAAATGAGAAGCAAGCAAGCTCACATGGACTCTGGCCTACAGGTAAGTAGGAGGGAGACAGTTAAAATAATACTCCAATATGTTGGGTCAAGAAAAATTCAGGGCTGACTGACTGATAGAAATATTGGTTACATTTAGCTTAAATGTGCAATTTATTATAGTACTGCCTACGAAGACAGTTGCACTATAGTTAAGGGTTTTATGAACATTTTTGCACCCAAAACTATTTTAATGGAGTTTATGTCGCAAACAGGAAAGTTGGCTTTGAACAGAAACTTGACATTAAAGCTATGGTTTAAAAAAGCATACCTTTGTGGTTTCAGAAAATCTTCAGTTTTGAAGCTAGCTTTTCCAGGCATTTACTTTATATTTTGAAGTGTTTGGGAACATTCTTTTTTTTTTTTATAATTGACAGTGCGCAGAGCTGGCTAAATACCCCTTTTGTTTTTCTACAGCTAACCCCATCATGATTATTCAGAGAAGAATGTGGACTAGTAATTTTTAAAATGATAGGCCAGGTTCTCCAGTATTCAGCTTTTCCTGTGTTCAACAAAGAGGGAGGGCTGCCACTGACTCACTTATAGCCCCAGCTTGACCTTGCTCTGACTTGTATCAGCTGGCAACAGACCCTCAGGGACTTTGGCCACTCTCCTCCTCCCTACCACTCACCAGACCCTATGTGCCCCATTCACTGGAGGCTGCAGGGAGGAAGGTATAGGAGCTGTCCATGCCAATTCTGTACCAGTTGGAGGATACTCCATACAGGGGGTATCGCAGCAGGACAGTTACAACCAGTCCTCCACGACGCCCTACCCCCGCACCCTCCAAACCAGGCAGTGCTGAGGAAACAGAATAGACCAGAAAAGCTAAACCCAAATATTTGACTATGCATTCTGGATTATTTGTTTATTATCACACTGATGTGGTTAACATTACCAAGTATGGCATTGATGATCGAGGGATAGTGGCTCATAATGCAACAGACTGAAACGATAAATAAGAGAAGGGACCACTGCAACTGTAAAGTGTCAATGACCCATAATAGATGCAACCACACTAGTCCTATTTCTTTAAAATGATTATGAAGAGTCTATTTGATTATATCCTATTGTCCTGGTAACCCCTCTAAGCATCCTAGAAGAATGAAAGCTGAGGAAGCATGGCACAGCAGTTTAAGTTTCAGTAACAGAATGGGCTGCTTCCCACAACCCAATTTGAAAGGAGAAATCAAACAGAGAAAAATATTTAAAATAATATGAGTGGTCTCTCTTTAATTCACCAAAAGCAAGGAACTGCAGAGTAAAGGCTGCTCTCTTTCTAATTTACTCTGTGGTGTAAATCCATTTAGCTTTGTGGGTTCCGATATGTACTGGAGCTTTAAATTTTTAAAGAGCAAGCTTTATGCCCTTTTATGAGGCAGACCAAATGCAGCAAGGTACAGTAGGGAGATACGCCGTACTTTTTATGGAGACTTGGGGCTGTTTTCTTCTTCCTTGTTTTGTCATTCACACTGAAAGGCCCTTTGGTGCATGCAGACTGGTATTTTTACATGGAATAACTCCTTACTGTATGTATGCCCCTTTAACTGTACTGGTACTGCTAATGGACTTAGGTGATCTGCACTCAGTAACCCATAGAACTATATTGCTACAACCCTCCTAACCCTACTATTCATCACTCCCATTCTTTAGGTCACACCTACAATTTAGACTGCAAATTCTCTGCAGCATAGACCAAGGCTGAAACCCTAGACCCACTGAAGTCAACAGCAAAACTAGTCAAAGGGGCCAGGATTTCACACCATCTCTTTCTTTGCCTTCTGTCAAAACGTTAACATGCTTTCCAACATAAAATGAACAACAGTGACCCTTATTATTACATGCCTGCTTTGGATTTCAGGTTTACTAACTTGGAACTGGTGGCTGGTAATGGGTATCATATGACCAGTATCCCCGATGAGAAATAGTATAGACACCTCCATGTCTTGAGTAGAGCTAGAGACACCATTTGTCTTGCATTACCTAAATACAACATAGACCAGAGTTCTAATCGAAATGGTAAAGCCCCAGCCACAATAGGAAGATAACCCTGTTAGCTGGCACTGTTTATGTAATTTTCAGGAAGGAGGAGTCTTCAATGGCATGGATTTTGTTGATGCTAATGAGACCCTCAACATCATTCCATTCTGTGCTTAAATCACATAAAGTAGCAGCTCAGCTGTTTCTCTTGCAAAGTATTTTAAAATTAACTTGGATAAACTCAATTCACGTATATATAAAACTGATCCCATGAGTGGAGAAGCGATACATTTTAGTTAATATTACAGCATTAACATTTCATTCATTTACTATTTTTTCTCATAAAATAGATCAATGACTTAGGAGGAGTAAGAATAGATTTCCACACCTCTGTCTAGTCAACTAGCACATTTTAAATACACTGACCCTACATAATCCAGCTGGCACTTAGCACAAGAAAAATATTATAAATATTGTAGAAGAGAAATATCATTGGGAGGGAATTGCTGCAAATAATGATCTGTTATCAGTGTGAAATCAAGAACACTGTGGATTGAAAAAGATTGCTACCACAGGCAAGGCACAATTCAATTTGTGTTCACACTTGTCTTTCTCAGTGCCCCTCATAAGTGTTAGGCTCAAAGTCAGCATGAGGTCTGCTTTGAACTTGTCAGGTTCCCCTACATTACAGCACATAAGGAAATGCATACATCCGCCAATGACAGCAACTAACAAATTACTGTAATTTATGCTTATTGTTTGTGTAGCAAGAAACCCAGAAGGCCAGATTCTGCAGACTTCCTCTTGTTCATATGCCTAAAGGGTGGAGGGAGGACATTGAAGGGCATCCTCACACACGTATACTCTTGGGCACCGTTGCAAGGGCAGCACAATTCCCACATTATTACTATTCACAGGAGCCCTTAGTACAAGGACCTGGTTCCCAAAAAGGGGACAATGTGAAGGTAACTGCACAGGCGGGTGGTTCAGAAAGCTCTGTTGGGGAGTGCATAGTGCACTTCCAAAAAAACAGCAGCAGCTGCTCCTCAGCACCCGTGAAGCATTCTGCCTCCCTCTGTTCTTTCCAGGGACAATGCTTTTGGGAAGTGCCACTGATGTGACTAGGGATACAAGCTAGCACCTTAATTTTTAGATTCCTCCTCCAATACAAGCCAGGGGTTCTCTGGGACTAGCTACATGCTCACAAGAGCATGCCTCTGGGCAGTCATGAACCATTGAGTAGGGTCTCTGTAGCAGGCAGCCATTCTGAGCTAGCTCCTCCCAGCTGATCCTTTAAATTATTCCCACCTAATTCTGCCCAGACTGGAAACAGCCTTTCAAAAAATCTGAACAAAACCTTCACACGCAAACGTCCCTTCTCCCCAGTTTTCCAGCTCCTGGGAAAGTCAATACTCTTCCACATTTTTGGAGGCCATCACACTGTTCCATCTCATTCTCCCTGGCCTGGGAGTGGGAGAAGTTAGCAGGCATCCCCTTTCCTTCCAGCATCTCTCTGTTATCATGAAAGAGACAGAGTTCCTTCCCAGAGCTACTCCTGATTGGCTGAGTAAAAGGGAGCTCTGCCCCACCAGGCTGCTGTGGGTGGTAACATATACAGTAACCTGGGGCTTTCCAGTCACCAACTATTACCCAGGACGAGCATCTACCTCTGTCACTCCTTTGACCTCTGTCTGCCCCAGACTTCACAGAACAGGGCAGCCTGGCCCCGGGGACTTCCTCCTTTGGGCTTAAAGGGCTGGTTTACCCTCTAACAGTCTCCTACTTTCGGTAAGAAAAATAAATTGGATCCCTCTTCATCTGCCAACCAAGGGCCAAATTCCACCTTCAAACACATTAATACAAATGCCACTAAATCAATGAGGATTTCATGCAAATATCCAAAGACAGGCTCGGGTGGATAACTTGAGCAGTGAATTCAATCACAGCTTGTCCTGTCCATATAAATCCAAGCCATCCTCATAAATCTGGTCTAATTTTTTCCTTTAAGCCTAAATCAGTTCAATTTCATAGGAACTTAATCTCTTTTTTTCTACTAAAGATAAGCTTTCATTGACTCCTTAATCTTTTGATTAAAATGTGTACTCTTTTACAAAAACAAATGGTCTAAAGCACATTTTCCTAAATTTCATAAGAAAACACAAACCTTGGTTTATCTTTCTTCCTTGAAAGTACATATTGCACTTGACTATGCTAAAGCCAGTCTATAAAGTGTCAGAACTAGAACAGTGCAAGTGTTAACTTTTTGAATGCCCTATGCTAGCAATTAATGTGTTATGAGGATGCCTTTTAAGGCACCTGAAGTAGAATGAGATTAAACATCGTTATCCATGGATCACCATGTTTCTGAAAAGTCTCATATCTATATTTATATGGATAGTTTTGTGGTTAAATGGACATTCAACTGTAGTAACTCATTCCCACCCAAGATCTGCACATCATCAAGAATCCTATAAAAACACTAATATAAAACTGCTGGTAAAGAAGTGATATTAAAAATCATTACACATTTCTAATGATAAACCTAATCTTGCAGCCATGATTCGGGGACAAGTCTGAATTTAGTCATTTGGACTAGTCACGTCAGTAAGGGCCAAAAGGATCATTCTGCCACACTTACTAACATAGACTAGTACCTTGATTTGCAAACACTCTTAAGAAATCAATTGAACTATTTGTGGGGTAATGTACTATTTAATGTGAGTGATGGTGGCAGAATATGATGAAGTAGAATTCAAAGACAGCATATACAGAAATAGAAAAATGGAAACGGTATAAATATAATACAAGCTGACTGAAGTACATCACCATTCTATTGTACTATTGTTAATCTAACTATATTTTGGTATTTAAATTGAAAAATAAAATATATTGCAAGACTGCTTTATTTGGGATAAGCTATGCAATTACTTCTAAAGGTTCGTGTAAACTAGAGATGGGTTTAAAGCTAAAGTCTGGCTTCAAACCCTTGCCCCCCAAATCTGGGGAAATTCAGCTCTGGAACTGAATGCTGCAGTTCAGGCCTACCTTTAAACAAAAACAGTGACAGACTTCTGATCTGTGATGCATTCACAGGAGCTGAAAATTAGTTTGAGTGCTTTGGCAGTCTTGTGGAAACTTAATTTAAGGTGACTTATTAGTTATGAAAGGGGAATGCTTCTAATAATACAATTCCTAATGTCACATATACCCTACCATCAATGACAGACTCCCAAACAGATATTTACTTTAAATTTTGTTTTAAAAATGTACATGTTCAAACCTCCTCCCATAACTAGTGATCAGGAGTTCCACACATGGTAATAATTTATCTTTTAAAATTAAATATCAATGAAAAAATCTTGAATTATTATTAACCAGAGGTCCAATCCTCCATCCCTTTTGCACCCAAATTCCACTAAAGTCAGTAATTGTTCTGGGTGTACAAAAAAGTCAGAATTGGGCCTTTTAGGGATATCATTGATTTTTTTGTATAGTCTATATATACATTTTAAGACAGATCTTTAAAAAAAAATCTGCAATAAATCACTCCAGATAGTTTTTTTTCTGGTATTTGTGTGAGAGTGTAAATATATGATTTTTCTTATTTCTTCAAGTTTAATGGAGATCCAAAATAATGCGTTTACAAAGGAAAAGAACGGGATTAGATAGTGTTTTGTTTGCTTAGCATTCATACATGGCTATAAACAGTCCCATAGACAGAGAGAGTCAGGCAGATACAGAACTAATACAGAGTAATAGTAATAGGATAAAATATAATAGTGAAAAGTGCAAGGTCATGCACTTAGGGATTAATAATAAGAATTTTAGATATACGTTGGGGACGCATCAGTTGGAAACGTCGGGGGAGGAGAAGGACCTTGGGGTATTGGTTGATAGCAGGATGACTATGAGCCGCCAATGTGATATGGCTGTTAAAAAAGCAAATGCGGTTTTAGGATGCATTAGGCGAGGTATTTCCAGCAAGGAGAAGGAGGTGTTAGTGCCGTTATATACGGCGCTGGTGAGACCCCACCTGGAATATTGTGTGCAGTTCTGGTGTCCCATGTTTAAGAAGGATGAATTCAAACTGGAACAGGTTCAGAGACGGGCTACTAGGATGATTCGAGGAATGGAAAATCTGCCTTATGAAAGGAGACTCAAAGAGCTTGGCTTGTTTAGCCTGGCCAAAAGAAGGCTCCGGGGGGATATGCTTGCTCTATATAAATATATAAGGGGGATTAACGTTAGGGAGGGAGAGGAATTATTTAAGTTTAGTACTAATATAGGCACGAGGACGAATGGGTACAAACTGGATATTAGGAAATTTAGACTTGAAATTAGACGAAGGTTTCTAACCATTAGGGGAGTGAAGTTCTGGAACAGCCTTCCGAGGGAAGTAGTGGGGGCAAATGACTTATCTGGCTTTAAGACTAAGCTTGATAAGTATATGGAGGGGATGTTATGATGGGATAGTTTAATTTGAGCAATTGATTTGGATTATCGGCAGATAAGTCTGCTTAATGGTCTGTGGGAATGTTGGATGGGATGGGAACTGAGTTACTGCAGAGAATTCCTTTTTGGATGCTGGCTGGTGAGTCTTGCCCACATGCTTGGGGTTTAGCTGATCGCCATATTTGGGGTCGGGAAGGAATTTTCCTCCGGGGCGGATTGGCAGAGGCCCCGGAGGTTTTTCGCCTTCCTCCGCAGCGTGGGGCATGGGTCGCTTGCTGATCGATTCCTTGCAGCTTGAGGTCTTCAAATCTCACTTTTGAGGATTTCAATAACTCAGTCATGGGTTCGGGGTTGTTATATATGTGTATGGGTAGGGTTTTGTGGCCTGCCTTGTGCAGGAGGTCAGACTAGATGATCATATTGGTCCCTTCTGACCTATGAGTCTATGAGAACTATCTTCTGTCCCCCACATTATGAAGAAAACAAAACTCAGGTTACTGCAATGCAATATCCTGAACAAGGTATTGAAAGCTATAAAAAAAATCTATTTTCAGTGATGTTAGTGACCTTGTAAGAGTTCTAAATTTTGAAGTGCATGCCTTCACCTAAAACATTCAGTTTTCTGGGAAAAGTCGCATTCACCTTGCTTGTTTAAAGTACCAGTGTTTTAGGTTAGCAAATCCAAGAAGATAAACACGTTACAGCTGTTCATCTGCCACAGAAGTGAGCTGCCACTGTCTTTATACTGCCATCTTATCAATGCCATCATCCATTTCTTTCAAGTGCTCTATCTTATGGCTTTTGCATTAGACGACAATTGCCTGCTACAATTCAAATGTTTAACTGCTAGCACTGACTATCATTTCATAGCAGTCTACAATGCTGCAGGTTACCACTTTCACTGACCTCGTTTTCCTAATAAATGTTATTAACTTACTGTAGACACGAAAAAGGAATGTGTCAAGATATAGTTTTATATTAAAACAAATACAAATACTCCTTTTAGAAGATGGAAGCAGATTAAGTTCTTTAACTAAATTGTGCGATTCCTTTGCCCGGCTTGTTACTGCACGGTTCTCTATGAGAGCTGTGCAGCTTGCACTAACTGACTTTCCTTATTAAGTTTAGGAAGGAAGTGCATTAAGCTACCTGCCTGCATGCGGATGTGTGTGTATATAGCATTTACACGGCCTCTGCAAACAAAGACACTAATAAAAAGGTAGGACAAAATTTGGGCCTGTCATTTAACTACACAGGAAATGTGATGGCAGACTACTAAAATATTGCAGATCAGTATGAATCCAGCCCACATAGGGAGTAACAGAAAGTTATTACCCACTGAAGACTTACCTAAGACAAACAGTGATCTCAGTCCCCTTTGTACTGGGCAAGTATCCACCTAATAGAAACCACCACTTAGCAGCCTTGGTCAACCATCAGAAAGGCCAATGACTGAAGTGACACAAAGACTAAGCTACCCACTCACCTCCAGAAGAGATCTCTTCAGAACAGGGTTCAGACACATTGGCAGGACAGTGTGGGGAAGATTGCATTGTTGCCACCCATGCTATACCTGTCCTGTGGAAAAATAGAGGACTTCAATTTCCAGGGCTGTGAGCCAGCACCTTTTACATTACAAGTGTATGGGGGGGAAATAGTCTCAATGCCCACTTAACAGTCGATGGGTGCTATAAAGAGCCTCCCTTCCTATTAATGAATGTGGCCAATTTCTCATCTTCAATGGAGTTTTATTTGCTTATCCCAGCAATGAGTTTGGTTCTTGTTTTGGAAATTTCTGCTGCTCTCGCTGCATCCACCTAATAATTATAGCAAACCTAGCAACAACAAAAGAGCAATCTAACTAGATTATGCAGTATGAAGGAAAGAAGGAAATTAAATTATGTGGAAAATTCTCTCTCAACCCCAAAGTGGACAAGCACTCACCATAGTCCAATATTTTAGTCTTGCAAAAATTTGTAGATGTTCAGAACGTATAATACTGTCTTCAATCTGGACATTCACGCACTCTGCTGTTTATTTCAAAGCAATTTTCTCTGTCCCTCTCTCCTCTCCCCCCCCCATTTTAAGATGGAAAGTGCCTTAGCTTGACCTCCCGATTGCTCTGAAGAGAGCATTAGCACAGAGATTGCTCTAATACAAGGGTAGCACTCTTTCATCTTGTCCCACCCTGACTATTCGATAGCTGCATTTTGTTTTATTACTGCAGTGGTGCAAATGCATTCATCCTCACGAAGTAATTATACAGTCAGAAAGCCAAGTTAAAAAAAAAAATCTTCCATTACTTCTTGCCATTTGCAGGGGGAAGACAGTTTTTCCACCGAGCAGTTTTTAGTTTGACAGTCATACAAACGATTTGTATATATCAAAGTATAGTCCATTAAGGAGAGAAAGAGAGAAAAACTATTTGAAATACATGAATAAATTATTCTTTTGAGCATGGTGATGAATCATGTTTTACTGGACCAAAAACAATTTTCCTAAGCCTTACTAACGTGTGTGTTTGCTTCCAAGAGCAATCTCTTTGTAACAGTCAGAGTCAGTGACAACACTTTTTCTTTTTTTGGTCAGGGGAACACATTGGTGTTAGGTGTAGATACACAAGATTGGCAGGTTACAGATCAACTGTTTCGTTTTATTAGAGTTTGCCCATAAAGTGAATGTATATATGTGATCCAGAGCTGGCTAAAAGCAAATAGCTGTACAATGTATGTGACAAACAATAAGGCAAACAATAGAAAAAGGGACTTATTTTAAAATAAACACTTAAAATCTTATGTCTTAACATAGGCTTTCCACATCTCAGTTTTCCCGGACTCCTACACAATGAGCACTGCAGAGCAACAGCATAAGTAGTCCTTCTGAAGACATGCGACTGTGAGCTATAATCTCAAAAACTAAGACGAGTCAGGCAGGAGTCAGTAATGGAATGAGAGCTCTCCGATACAAACTCAAATTCTTGAGTAGGGACAATACAGCTACAGTTCTGGTAAATGCTAAAGGTGGGTAATTATACTGCCTGCCTAAGATTCCACCTGCAGTTTCAACTTAGTAAGCGTCCCTCAAATCCCATTCTAAACTGTTGTGCACGGTTACTGTATGCTGTTGAAGAGTTTCTTATTTCACCCCAGAAGTGGTTCCACTCCTCAGTTTAATGAAGTAATTCCTGAATGTAAAGTCTGATTCTACAGACCTTAATCGCGTAAAACTCCCATTGGCTCCACTCCCATTTTGCCTCTCAATGAGGCATGAAAGATTGGCTGAATATTTTAAAAGACTTTGGTAAAGGTACGTGGTATCCTTCTGAATGAAGGGTGCCATTTACAAGTAAGATTTTTAACCATCAAAAGCAGTTACTAGGGTGGGACAATATGCCATGACGATGAACGCGGTGATAGAACCTAGGGAAAAGAGAGCTATACAATACTCCAATGTTAACTGTAGCATCAGCTACAAAGGAAAAAAAACAAAATGTAGTTTGGTGTAATTTATATAAAAACTTGTCACCTTAGGAAATACCACAGCAACACCATCACATGCACATATATGGTTAAGAGCTGCATTTTGCAGTGAATACATGTATACATGAGAATGCACATTAGGGCAAAAAAGGAAAGCTTTTCCTGTGCCTGCTGACTAGGAATTTTTTCATGGTGAGTTTTATTAGCTTATCAGATCTCAAGAGCAGATGATTCCCTCCCCTGAAAAAAAATCAGAAGAAAGGTTGTCCTTGGGGAGTTTTCTACGCACCTTTCTTTGGAAGGGGAGTATAGATTCATGGAGTCTGGGGAGGAGAAAGCATGCAAATACAATAGGTAACTAGGAGCCAACAGAACAGCAGAGGCCAAGCACAAAATCCAGGAATCCTCTCTGTTGGCTATAGAGTGCCCTTTTTCCCCCGCAGCAGTTTGGCTCCGAAAGAAAGCATGCTGCCATGGCTGGCACGTGTGGAGGATGAAATAGTGTTATTTCTAGCACTAACTGCAACATTACGTTTATACAATCACAAGGTGAGCAATCCATGGAAAGAGACTGTTCCTCTATTCTTCCAACATCACTGTTGAGCGTGTGCAGCTGGGCTTCCACGGGGTTGTAAGGATGGGAAAGTATGCACCAGAGCTACTATTCCCCCATTTCTGTATCCTCTTCCCCGAGATGTGCACTTTTATTCTCGTCTCCCCCACACACAGCATTGAGCATCACACCTTGGTAAGCTAAATAAATAATTTCTGGTGAAGAATAGATAAATAATGAGTTTTTAAGTAAGCTTTTGGAAATAAACTTTTACTATCTCTCAGAAAAAAAACGATGTATGGTACTTCTACCAAGTGTGCCAGTCCAGTGATTAAGAGAAGGCCTGATAGATTATAGTACCCATTCCACAAGAAAGCAGAGACTTTTAGACATTACAGGGAGCCATGTTCACTCTTCATAATTATTGGTTTGTTTAATTTAAACCAAGATTGTTACATTTCTATTTACACATTCATCTTTCCTCTTAGTCCTTCTCTGTATTATTAGATCGTCAAAATGGGACATTTCCTCTGATTGCTGATTCTTATTTTAATTAATGTTAAGACCCTTAAGGTTGTAGGTTTCTGTTACAACCAGAGGTCATCTTCAGAAAAATATAGAAGGACCCTATGATTTTACTTGAAAGTTCAGTTTTACTCCAAAAAGCAAAAGTGGTTTTTAAAAAAAAATCTAATTATATGAGAAAAAGAGAGGGCGGGGGTTGCTTATTATGGTTCCACAATTCCATATGAAAGGCACAAGTAAAAATGTAAACTGCCAGCCCTAAACACTTGACCCAGAATCTGAAAAGAGAGATGGGTTTCTTTCCAGCTCATGTATCTTCACAACTTAGTTAACGTATCTGTTGATGCAGTATGAGACAGAATAGAATACAGCTCACTTCCCCCTCTAGAGAAGCTGTTTCAAATTCTGTAAGGCTAAAAAAAGTAAAGCAATTTAGGGGCAGAGACCTTATGTTCCTATATGTTTGTACAGTCCCCAGCAGTCCTGAATGGCACCAATACAAATAATGAAGTCAGCAAATATGGCTCCAACTATGATGAAGAGAAAAATCTAACAACAACAAGGAGGCATATTTCATAGGAAAAGCACTTTAAAGTGTGTAAGAATACCTTGAAACTTTTATTATAATCCAGACTCACCCAATACTTAAAACGCTCATAGTCTCATTTTATAAAGGTACAAGTGGCTAAAAAGAAAGGTCATCATTACTTTGACTTCCTGCTATGTTGGAAAATATTTCAGGATCATGTTTCAAATGTGGGCACCTTCAGAAGCTGTCTAAATCTTGTCGCCTGGAGATTCTGTTAAATGTGTCATGTTTCAAAAGTGGATTTCCAGAATACAGACACATGATAAAATCCAAGAGCATTGAGTATTTCAATACATAGTGGATTTAGATGAATTAATAGAATTAGTGATTTAAAACATAAAATTAATTTCAAGCAAATATATTTACAGTTTGGGAATGGGAAATTAGGTTCCTACTTTGGAAAACAATCTCTCTAAATGCTACATTTGAACCAGGCCTCTTGGCACTACATCATAAATGATAACTAATTAATGCCTCTGCAGAGCACTCACTCTATTATACAGTTTGTTGGTCAAATACAGTTTTAAGGGCTTAGCTTATGAACATATGATCAACCATCTTTTGTACAGGTTTCCATGGGAATCCATTTGGAATAACTGCTTTAAAAAGAAAAAGCAAGCACTTTGCTTAGTTCATTACACCCATTGTTCCAAGAATCCCAACCCTATTAGCACGAGGAATGTACAATGAAAAACAGGGACACGAGGGAATAGCATAAAAACTGGTTTGGACATAAACAAGAAAAATGCACATTTGAGGGGAAAAAAAGACAACGTTTAGAAAGTGTCTTTCTCCCCACCCAAAAAACCCAATGCATAAATTAAAAATACCTGAGGGAAGATGTAACTTTTACTCTGTTCATTCACATTGATTTTACAAGATTTTGCTGTTTGAGAAATGAAAATGTACAAGTGCAATCTACCACTGAGATGTAAAGCGACTTAGGCAGATGAAGGTTTGCAAATGGATTTTGTGAACTCTCAGAATGGAAGATTTTGTCTAAATTAATGGGCATCTTACCCATAATTTATTTATTTATTAAAGGTCCTTATTTCTCACAATCTGAACTATTCTCTTCAATTATTTCAACTGAAAAATAGTGACACTAGAGCTGAGAACTCTTTTATGTCCTTTAAACAAGAACAAAGTTACACTAGGCTCGGTAAATCAAATATATTAAGCAAAATCTGATATTCGGTCATCCAACCACACCAAATATCAACTGGCCGATATACCGAAAAATGGATTTGGGTCACCAATCCTCCACTGACAACAGCAGCTCTGAGCTGAGTCCTTGACTTCTGTGCAGTTAGCTCTACTGGATCTGAGGTTAAACCCACCAGAGCTAGCGAAGTCCTTTACACTGACTGTAAGATATGGCTAGTCACCTTTCAACCTCCTCACCAACATGAACATTTTCTTTATTCTTGGCCATGTGCAAGATGGAGGAAAGGAGAAACTCCGACCCTCACCCCTTAGCTTCCATAGAGAGGAAGCAGAGAGACTACCCCCAGCTGCTTTTACTTTCACTTCTGGAGAAAGGGGTCTTAAGGGTATGGGAGAAGCTCACACTCCTATGTGGGCAAATGAAGTCACTGAGACCAGCACCCCCCCTCTTAAAGACACAGAAGAAGGGAAGAAATGAGGTTACACAATGGAACTGCCAAGAGAAGAACTGAAAGAAATCCAAAAACCAACCAGGAGGTACACTATTTAATAGAGAGGAAAGATGGTTAGGGTGCTAGTCTAGTACTTGTGAGAACTAGACCTTGGTTCAATGAGAAAATACAGATAATTATGGGGTGTTGCACACTAATTGTCATCTTTGAAGTCTTTATGGGCTGGCCTGGTTTCTTCACATTGCAGTAATCCTTAGAGGCTTCAGCCAAATTATGCTACAAACATATCTATAAACTTACAATTTAGGTATAAAATAAAAGAATAGGCAGATGCAATGAACGGTTGTTTGGAGTGGGGGAGGGTACGCAAGGTTCATAAGACGACTCCGATCAGCACTAATCACAGCACACCAGTGGCCTAACCCACTGTTACTGCTCTTCCTCTGTTCTTTCATGTCTGTAGATATGGATGCAGTAACACAATCCTAATAATTGTCCCCAAACCCTGAGTTTAGGACGCTCTGGAGCAGACAAATAACTGCACCACAAAGACAGAGCATGAGCCAAACACATGCTTTGTCCCAAAACTAGATGTTTTGGCGTGGTGACAGATGAGACATCAATTTTTAAAATTTAAAATTTTTAAAATATTAAAAAAAAAAAAAGGGATGTTGATTTGTTTTCATGGCAAACACATAAGGGGGCACCAGAGAGGGGCAAAAGTTGGGAATTCTGATTAACAGGTTTGGATGAATGACAGCATGATGCGTATAGAACCTTTCTCACAGCAACTGAAAATCCAATCAAAAAGGCCCATGAGAGATTACAAATCCCATTGTTCTAGCAACACATACAGATACTCTAGGTATTTCCACCTGGATGCTTTTTAATTCTGAAGACAGGATTTGACCTTGAGAGGACAAGAAGGGTGGGATATAGAAAACAAACTCAAAAGAACCACTTCCAAATGTTGGGTTGGGGGGGCGGAGAGGTTTGTTTTTAATTCCTGAAAAGATCTGTGGTAGTGGAAACTTGGAGATTGACCCCTCAACCCCCAAAAGGGCAAATCGATAAATAGAAAAAGTGAAAGCTTCACAACAGTAATTTGGAACACTCTCAGCTGTGGTTTCTGTTCTAGTCATCTTCAGAGGCATCGAGTACTGAGAATTTCACACTTTGAAGGGGACCGTATAATTGTTTAATAAATTAGTTAACTGTCCCTTTATAAGAAGAATGCCCCAAAAAGCTAAAAGGGCCTTCAACCTGCACAGGATCCTTCCACTCCAGGTTTTCACTATGTCACATGATGTTTTAATCTGTTTTATGTGCTTATGATTTTTCATTGTATTGTATTTTCAACTGTTGTACAGGATCCCAAGCATCCCCACAGGTCCTGGGAGGATGGGTGGTTTGCTGCCAATACTATTATTATTAATGGTTTTAAACTTTTGTTATATTAGGTTACTCTTACATGGAGGAGAAAGATGCAGAGGAATCTCTTTCACCAGCTGCAATTAGCTCACAGAACAAGAGAAGTTCTTTCCCATTTCTGAGGATGACATTTTTTAAAAAGATGAAAAATAAAGTCCTCCCATTCCTGGAATTTCAACCCAAAATGAAAGTCTTCTTTCCAAGGCATAAACATCATGACACACTATTCTCAGGATGAATTTGGATTTTTCCTCCCATTTCACCAACAGCCACTGCTTTTCTCTTTTATGTGTCAGTTCATTTAATTGGGGTTGGGCCTGCTTTGAGCAGGGAGTTAGAACAGATGACCTCCTGCGGACCCTTCCATCCCTAATCTTCTGTGATTCTATGTCAGCTGGACCTTCTTGTGGACAAAAAGATGGTCCTGTGCTTAAAATGCTAGCCTGGAACTTGAGACAACTGGGTTCAATTCTTAGACTTTCTTATGAGATCTTGGGCAAATCATTTAATCTTTCTACAACTTAGTTCCCCAACTGGAAAATGAGGATAAGACTACTTAGCAACATCACTGAGAAGTAAAGAAGACAAATATACTAAATATTGTGAAGTGGTCAGACACTATCTTAACAGGCGCCATAGAAGTATCTTATGTAGACAGAAGGAATCTTAGATTGGCAATGAATAATATCCACTTAACACCTCTTGAACAGTTCCCTACAAACCTGACAATGAAAGCAAGATTATGGGCTTTCCTCCTACCTGGGTCATCCCTACCATGAATGGCTAGGGAAACTCATGTTGAATAGCACCTTACTGCACTTACTCCAGTGATGTCAATGGGACCTCTTACTGAATAAGGAGTTATCCAACATGCGTTAAGGGTATGAGAATATGGCTAAAAAGAGATTACATTCATCCCATCTGAGGAGCCACTAAGCTTCCAGAGGGTAAAATTCACACTTGGTATAAGCAGATGCTAACTCCATTAATGCCATTGGAATTGGAACTACTTGCAGCAGGCCTGATTTAGACAGAAGTTTTAAGGGCTGAATTCACTGATGAAGAAATTAATTTGACTTTTAAAAAAAAAAACATCAAATGGAGAGAGCTGTTCCATGTGGACATTGAGCTGTCACTAGTCTTCTTAGCCTCTGCCATCCCCACTGGATTGTTAATTAATCTTGTCACAGTAACAAATGCCTACCAAATGTACGGAGAGACAAGGTGAGTGACCTTTTACCTGACTATCTTCTGTTGATGAGAGAACTTCTCCTCCTGTGAGGCTAAAAAGCTTCTCTCTCTCACCAACAGAATTTGGTCTAGTAAAAGATATTACCGCACCCATCTTGTCTCTCTAATATCCTGGGACCCACATGGCTACAACTACAATGCATACCAAATGTACAGACAACCATACAGACATCCCCAAAAGTTCTCCCAACCTTAGTCTGAATTCTGAGGCAAAAAACTTATATTGGTTAGGCAATTAGTGCCAAAGCTCTGAATGCCAAATAGAAAATCTCCTCACAAGTGATACAAAGTAGAATTGAGGCTTTGTCTACACTGACAGCAGCAAAGTAACCGTTGTCAGATCGACTTATCTGGATCGACTGAGTGGTCAATGAAGACCCACTCAGTTGATCCAGAAGTCGATGCTATTAATCCACCCACAAGTGGCATAGCGCTGCGTCGATGGGAACACGGTTCCCATCGGCGCAGTGCTGTGAAGACGGCGCACAGAAGGGAAGCACAGCAGTCGATGGGAGTTCGTGCGTTTTCTGCGTAGTTTGCATAACTCCCGTCAACTGCCACTGAATCGCTGGGGTAAGTCTAGACCAAGCCTGAGTCTAGTTTCATCGGCCAAGTACTAATCAAACAAAGAATTTCAAAAGTCACCAACATTAAAAAAAATCTTAACCATGGAAATGCTGAATGGATCAGAATCCAATGTGAAGCAATGGCTCGTTGTTAATACAGGAGCTTGGTAGTGTTCATTGAATATAGCATCCTAGGTTGCTCTGGCCTCGCCATTTTGGGTCTGTGTGGCCCTGTAGCACAGAATAGCAGGTGGCCTCTCCATGTTTGGAAAATGAAGCAGTTTTGTATTCTTGCTTGCCTTTTGGCTCTGTTGCCAGGCAGATTTTGGGGTTTGCACACGGTACTCTAATGTTTTGCACCCCGCCCTTGAGTTTGCACACGGCACTACTGCCTGTTGCACTCAGCACCTTGTGTTTTCCACACGGTACTTATAGGTGCTTCCCACCTTTTGGTATTCTGTCTCTGGGCAGATTTGGGCAACTTTTAGTTTCCCGCCCTTTTATTTTTGAACTGACCAATCAAAAAAAAAGCATTCGCCTCTATTAATAGGCAGCTCTGCTGTCTGTGAGGCGGAGAGGACCCGAAGCATCTAACACTACGTAACCGAGCCTGATCCACTCGAAGCCTCCCCAGCTCCCGAGTCTGCATTGGAGTTTACAACGTGTGCTAGCTGAGATGTATTTGACAACGATGTGTGAGTATCAATAGGGTGTATGATTGTGTATGTGAGAGTGAAGCAGGTGTCTTCTGCTTGGTGATAGAAATCCCCTCCTGGGGGTGTGATTCAAGTCCTCTTGACAGTGCAGTTCCTAGCCAGGCGACCGCGTCTAGGTCACTTAGAGAGGCAGTGTTTTGTGTTACCTGATTGTCTAACCAGACGGACCCCTTACCGTCTGGTCTGTGCCCCGTCCCTTTGTGTCTGTCTTGGTTTGTCTTGTCACTGGCCAATAGCTAACTACCTTTGTAAATAGTTAAATTGTTGAAGTGCTGTAAAAATACTTACCTGTATGGAAAATAGTACAGAGAACACCTCAGGAAATCCTTGGGAAGAGATTGAGAACTATTTCGACCTGGAACAATCCCAGGGGCAGTTGATTTTTGCTTTGGGTGTTGTAATAATGTTGATACTGATAATCTGCTGGAATCCTAAATTGTAAAGTGATTGTTGTCACTATTTTTGCTTGGTTACCACAGTTTGTTGTAAGCCTAATTTTTGTAATAGGCAGAGACGTTCTATTTTTCCCCATTTTCCCCTAAAATTGTAGCTTTCCCTCAATAAAAGTAATTGTTTTACCTATCTCATTCTCATTGTCCTCTGTCACCTGTCATCTGGGACTCTCAAGCTCACCTGCATCCCCGAACCTGGGTTCTTCTTGAACCAACAGGTAGGACCTTCAGTTTAAAATCCTAGATTTTATCAGGCAATTACATTCAGTTTAAATACTGTTCAGTCTTTTGACCTTGTTGTGGTATTTAGTCTGGACGCAGTGAAATAATTAAATACGAGGGCAAGAATATTTAGAGATATTTTCCACTAAATTTGAACATTAAGTTCACACAAAAGCTAGATACTGTGGGATTAACAAAGGAAGAAGGCAGAAGAGTTTCCAAGGAGCTATGAGAATCTATCCAACTAGTAACAGCAACCCATTGGTGGCATAAGCATTATCTATCCTTATCTACACCAGGCTTTTTTGCCCCAAATTTTCCACCATCGCTACCACCACTTCAGTAACACAGAAAGTAGCAATAAAGGGAGGAGCAGACAACATGGGGCTTAAACATCAGTACCCACTTCAAACTTTGTCTACACTAGCAGTCTTACTGTTACTACCACTAGCGGAACAGAATCAGTGGGAACGTTGGGACAAAAAAGCATAGTGTAGGCAGATCCTGTGCTCCTTTGCATGGTCTAGAAACAGTGAGTGCATGGGACTGGAAGCTAAGAACTTCTAAGCTGTAGCTGATCTCTACCAGTGAATGTGTGACCTGAGGCAAGTCACTTAGACCAAAATTTTCAAAATTACTAAAGGATTTTGAGAGCTTCTGTTTCTGGAAACCCAATCTGAGTCAGCATGTGCCTAAGATTCAGAGGTACTGGACACCCACAACTTAATTTGAAAGCAATAGGAACTACAAGAGCTCAGCATTTCTAAAACTGAGTAGTTATGACAAAAGGCCCTGAAAAGAATATTAAGACAATGAGATCCATATTTTAGAATGAAGTACATGATCTGCTCATATGTCCATAAATTAGGGATGGGCCCTACCCATGAAGTTCCAAATCAGATAGGTTTTTCCCCAAAGCTCTGATGTGTTTGGATTCAGTGTTTTGGTTTGCCTGTCTCTACTGCAGAAATGTGCACATGGAAATTGTAAGATGACATACTGACTTAGAAACAGGGACACTGTAAAATTAATTATGATGGCATGATAAATTGAAATGGGATATTATATATGAGTGTTTCTAAATAGATTTCTTAAAACCATTAAAGAAACAAAGAAAAAGGTACATTAATATTCTAACTGTTATAGCAAAAACGAGAGCCTTGTAGCACTTTAAGACTAACACATTTCTGCAGGCATAAACTTTCGTGGGCTGCATCTGACGAAGTGGGTTGCAGCCCATGAAAGCTTATGCCTGCAGAAATGTGTTGGTCTTTAAAATGCTACAGGACTCTCGTGGTTTTTGCTGTATACAGACTAACATGGCAACCGCTCTGGAATGAATTGTTATAGCAACTAGCAAAAATTAAATCTTTTGGTCAAAGGCACAACTGATTTTTTTATGGGGGAAAATGTAGGGTTTGCGGATATATTCCTGTTTATGAAAATGAAACAATTTATTTCAAGAAATTAAGAAAATTTAACAATTTTTGTTTCAAGAAATCACATATTTCCAGTCTTATATTTTTCTGCTCTGAAGCTGCTGCATATAGCTATTTTTCCTGGGCATGAGGAGAAGCCAAGCAGATCCTTTCATAGGTATCCCTTATGTTTTTCTTTGATGAGTTCACAAGGTCTATTACATAAAGCTGTGTATATCCTACTAGCTAATACAAAACTCTAAATTTTCTAGATATAGTGGTACTAGGGCAGATTTGAAGACACTTCTACTCTCATTAACCTCATGATTTTTGCTCATGTAGAGATTTATGCTGAGAAACTATTTTCTAAGCAGTTATTCTATCTGCTCTCCCACTGACTGTGGTAAAATGATCCAAAAGCTCTTGAAGCTTCAATGTGTACATGTAACGCGTTACTGAAGACAAAAATAACTGGCTTTAAAATGTCAAACACAATGATAAAAAAATATATACTAATAGATATCTGGGTTTCCAAAATAAGAACAAAGATGTGTGTGTGTATATGTACACATACTGTATGCTTATTCGGATACAGGGCCGGACTCAAACCCCACAAAGCTATTAACTTCAGTGAACATACAACGGAGGCTACATACAGCGTGTAATATCCTGTATGGTTTTTGAAGAAGGAATAACTAATAGACAATGCTTGAGAAAAATATATTAATGTCATATAAAGCCATTACATAAAAAACAGCTCCACTTTTATTTCTGTAGTCTTATTTGTATGAGGAAACACAAATTACTTTAAAAGAAATTTTAAAATATCATGTTCATTATTTCCTTTCCTGGTTCTACTAGTTTATTTTAATGATTCTGTGACCAAAAAGAATGTTAAATTCAATGACAGGTTATATTTGAGAGGCTCCCTTAACTCCTCAGGAAAGAATAAACGCTATTCCAGGGCTCCCTGGGCACTAACAAGTTGACTTAATGGCCATATGTTTGTAGAATCACTCAAGTAAGGAGTCTAGTCAACCTTTACCACCTCGTCTCACCTGATAAGGAGTGAAATCCGGGCTCCATTTTTCAATGGGGGGAATTTTGCCTTTCACTTCAGCGGGGTCAGCATTATACACGCAGAGTTTACCTCGTAAATCAGAAATTCCTTTTTAAGAGAAGGATGTAGAATGAGGGACCCACTGAGCTGCAAATGACTCTCTTCCATCTAAAGCACAAATGCAGACTCATCAGCTTCTCCAGTTCCAACACAGTTTTGCCTGTCATCTTCATCATATATTGAGTGTAGGAGAGTGGCCTTGGGTGACAGCCCGGGCTCATGCTCTTTCAGGATTTAATGGATGCAAACACACAGTCAGAGAGCAGAAGGAACAGCATGTGTGAACCAGGTGGGCAAGTGACTTGGGGTTTTTTGTTTTGTTTTAAATGTGGGGATTAAATTACAGCTGCTTTCTAGAGTTCTGCAAGCTGCAAACTTTGCTGTTTGCTCTTTTGCTGTAAAATAGTCATCATACCTGCTCAGAGTAATAACAGGGATATGTACACATAGGAAATAAATATAGTCCAGAACAGGATATCCCAAATCTGTGCCTGTTGCTGTGTGCCCGTGCTGTGTGTTGCTGATGTCCAGATGTTCCTGATGACCCAGAAGCCATGACAATTAGTGTCAAATAGTGGACGACTATTTCCAGCATGAGAAATTTGAATCAGTAAAGTTTTGAGGTGCTTACTTTAAAATGAGATTGCTAGCGGAAATTAAAGCTGGTATGGAAATTTCATAGGAGGAATTAGAAGATGACCTGGAAACTGGCCAAAGAGAGATTAAAGCAGCTTTAGCAGCAAGAAGCAAGGAGCCAGCCACACGTGGAAGAGGACTTCAAGGGAAAGATTCATGCTAGGTTTAGGCACAAGGCCAAATGAACCAGGGCTAAGTCGAATATGTTCTTGTGAGACTTCAGCCATGAATGACAGGAATCTCAAATGGTCAGCCACTCTTACATGATGTTCACCACCCTTGCCAGGTCTGAAATAAAACATTTTGTATCCAGCTCAACCTAGAACTATAGGAGTGGATTTGGATCCAAGAAATTGAATGTAAGCCTTTCCTCAAACTCAGGTGATTATTGGATTTGAAGTTCTGATTAGGAGACATCTTTAGCTGAATGTGAACATTAAATGTGGAGTCAGTGGAATTATATAGACATACTGGTACAAAGAAGCCAGTCCAACAAAGAGGTGCGTGGTTTGTCAGTTACAGACACCAGGGGCTATTCCAGCCAAAATTAATCTGGAGTTGAACCTTCACCCAAGCCCCTGGGACTCACCCATAAATCTAGTTCAAGAAAAACGGGTGGGACTGTCAAAAGCACTCTGCATTGGTCCAATGCTGCTCCAGTTGAAGTCAATGAGGAGTCTCAGCCCCTGGATGGACTCCATAATAAGCGGAGTCACTTAAAAATGTAAAGGACTTATCATTTGCCATTAACAGAGGATTCATTAGGTACTGTAGCTGGTTCTTCACAATGGATCTTAATAGTGGATGCCATTGGCCAGTGAGAAGAAGTGGATCCACAAGACAAAAGACAATGACAGCAGAAGGACCGAGAGCTTTGGTAATTAACAGATGCTAAAATAGCTGCATGAGAATCTTTTTTGAAAGACAGTAAAATGTCATTAGCTTTTCATCACTGTCATGGTAAGAGCGTGTGAGCAGATTTAATATTTGGATTAGTATGTTATTATGGGAGTTATGTAAGGCTGATTTTAAAATCATACCTTGCATCCACAAACAGCTCACAAAAAAGGCACTACAAGGCATGCTCCTGACAGCTTCTTTGCTACCCCTGGATGACATTGTGGTCCGTGCTAAATCTTCTGAAGAGGAACTATTGTTCTGCGATAAGCTCAAGAATACTAAAGTGAAACTGAACACAAAGAAATGTGAGCTATTTCAAAAGCAGATAGCTACATGTCATACATGTCCAGCGCAGAAGAAATTTTCACTGACACTACACAACTGAAACAGTAGAAGTCCAGCTAACATGGCTGCTCTAGTGTTGGTTTACCCTTCTTTGAAAAAAAAAAATTCCTTTCTACACACAGAAGCACCGGCTCACAGATTATCAGTGATTTTGTTCAAAGTGCAAGAAATCAAAATAGAAAGAGAGGCAGAAATAGAGCTGGCACATTACAGCAGAAGTCTAAATTCTGCTGAGAGATTTTATTTAACCAGGAAGGCACTTTGGGCAATAATAAAATCCATTAACAATCTCTCTATTATTCGTATGGAAGGATAACTATGCACACACAGACCACTGGATTTTTCCATAAAAGTGCCACTGACCTATAGGAACGCATATTGGCAAATGAGGATTTTGCATGATCAACTGTCTGCCTTTTCTTTAACAAGCTATGATTTTCATCTGAACGGTATAACCGCCCTACAACAAAGACCCAGCCTCTACAAGTGCCTGAATCTTACAACTCAGTTGGTTTAATAGATTCAAATGTTCTCCTGTGGTGTGATATGGAAGGAAGCAAACAGGCAGGAATAGTGGGATGATGGGAAAGGTGGGTAAATGCTGGCATTTCCCCCATCATCACTACATTGTGACAGCAACTCAGGAATTCAGCTCCACGTGGAAGAGGAAAGGAGTTGATGGAACAACCATTGAATGAACCGTTCCCCTTTCAGGGCAGCATAGCTTGCAAAGCAAGACCCACAGTAAGTTCCAGTTGGCCTGAGAAGTGATAAATCCCCTTCCTGCCCTATGTAGAATTAGCCGCAGTACCAGGCTGGAGACGTCCACCAAAGTGAAATGCTACAAGAGAGACAAGGGACATGGGTGGGACCACAGAGGCAAATGGAATCTCCAAAGTAAGGCAAAGATCTGCTCGATCTACTGTGCTTTTCACTTTGAATATTAGCCGACCTTCCCCACTCTTTTACAGCCCTGCGAGTCTCTCCTCTCTGAAGCAGAAGACCTAACAAAGGAGAGCAGCAAACCTAACAAATCCTCTGAAATAAGTGAATATCTTTTTCTCCTCCCAGGGCTTTTTATGCAGAAGAGGAGAACATGCTCACAATACATAGTTTGTGACAACACAGAACTTCAATGAGAGTCACACTCATGTAACTTAAAGGAAAACTGGGCTCAAAGCAATTAATTATGTAATGCAGATAATTACTTTGAGTAAAATACAAACAGAGGAAACAGATGAAACACTAAAAACAAAGATTCTTTTTTTCATGCAGTCAGTAAATACAGGCCACCCTTTCCTGTGATCAGGACTGACCGAATGTGGAAGACAAATGGTCTCAGGAATTGTTGGATTACTGGTTGTAAAGAAATATTAGGATGACAGATATACTGCTTATGTTTGGGTTTCTCTGTCTTTGATTACCTAGTGAAGTACAGAGTAGCAATCCTTTACTTAGTAACACACACACATGCACGCACGCACGCACGCACGCACGCACGCACGCACGCACGCAGAGTTTGTTTTTAAACTGAAATAGCAACAGAAATATAGCAAAAATATGCTATGCTTTACAGAATGTATGTTCAAAGTTGTCAGTGATGGATCTTTAATGGTCTAAAACCTGAGTAAGTAAGTCAAAATATGTAATATCCTCTATTATCCTCTGTTAGTTATGTGAAAATTCACATTAGATACAACTGCACTATCTCCAACTGATCTGAAATTGACCCAGCAATGGCTCCTCATACAGAATTTCATCAGAATTACCCTAGACAACTTGATACTGGAGTTACACCTCTCCCACTAGAGGCTAGTTCACAGGAAATGAATTTGCTACAAGTAGAGGAGTTACTCCTTTAGCTCAAAGGAACAAGGCTCCTGCATTTTAGCACTGGGGTTTATGCCTTCAGTGGTGACTGTTGATGGCAGCTGTTTGTGAGAAAGACCAGACACTGCTGGTCCTCACTAAAAAGAGCATGCAGCTGAACGCAATTTGACACCCTTTCAAACATTTTCAGAGACATGAATTACAGTTAGCTACAAAGATGTTGGTTTGCAGGTTTCTGAAGGGTTTTGATACAAATCCAAACACAGAAAGCTTTGTAACTCTGAATGACGGTTGCTAGACTGCAGAGCAAATCAACACAAAAAAAAGCAAGGAAAGAAACAGATACGTCATTCAACTCTCCATCCACTCTGCACTCATCAGTTCCCTTGTTGCTTTGTATCTCAGTTTCCTGCATTCCATTACTGACAGCTCACGTATTTTCACCCTCATCCTCAGCAAGGAAGAATCTGTCTTGACCTCTGCCCCCGTTACTTGGTTATGTCTACATGCTTAATTATTAATTTAGAATTGGTGTGTTTTCATAGTTGCCCTGTACACTGCTTTGAACTGGAATGTAAATTCGTCAGGTGTCAGATTGCACAGAATGGTGTCAATTTGCAAATGGTGGCTGAGTGATGTTTTTCCGAATGCTTTGGAAAACATGTTAAAAGGATAATCTATGTTGTAAGTGACTGTTCTAAAATTGGTTGCAATTTTTATATAGAAATTACAGAACTGAAGTCTGAATATGGCTAACTTTGGCAAAACTCCTCAGGTTATATGTTTAAAACTTTTTAAAGTGCCCTTATACATGTTATCAGACTGTGTCCTTGCACGCATGAATGTGCACAGATCAGTATGTGTACTCTGCAGTTTGTGGCAAACTAGGTTTTTTTTTAGCTACAGAAATCCAAAGAAAAGTTTGGAAAAATATTTACGATATTTTAGAAAGGAACATTTAAAACTGTCACCCAGGAAACACTTATTTTACTAAAGAAAAAATCACATGCACTCAGTTGTCCTCTGAAGAGTTATTGTGCCATGCTGAAGCATAAATTCAATCATTAAAGTATGAAATTACGGAATTTTAGTTCTGATATAAGGGCAAATCTCAACGCAACCTGAACTATGGAGTCACTAATGGCATCTCTATAATGGCATGCACAATTAAAAAGGTCATAGATGAGTTTTTAAACTAAGGGTTGAGGGGAGGAGGACACAGTTCAGACAGAGATATCCCTCAGGGAATCATTTAATAAACGGATTCTCCACATTCTAGTAAAAAGAAGAGGATAGAAGTGGATAAAGTACAGGTAGGAACCAAAGAGAAACAGTCGAACAAAAACAAAAAACCCCAAAAAACACAAAAACAAAAACAAAAAGAGTCCCATTCAATAACATCATATGAAGGCAGATAACTAAATATTGACAAATTGTATAAGTGTTTTTACACAAATGCCAAAAGTCTAAATGCTAAAATGGGTGAACTTGATTGTCTGGTACTAAATGAGAATATAATAGGCATCACAGAAACATGGAGAAATAATGATAATCAATGGGATGCAGTAACACCAGGGTACAAAATATATAGGAATGACAGAAAAGGTTGGGGAGAGGGCTAATGCAGGAGTTGCACTATAAATGAAAGAAAGCATAGAGTGAAATACAGTAAAAATCTTAAGTGAATCAAAGTGCACCATAGAATCTCTATGGGTAGAAATTCCATGCTTGAATAATAACAGTATAGTAATAAGAACATACTATCAACCTGCTGATCAGAATGGTGATAGGGATTGTGAAATGCTCAGGGAGATTAAGAGAGGCTATAAAACCAAAAAACCCAATAATAATGGGGGATTTCAACTGTTCCCATATTGACTGGGTACAGGTGACCTCAGGATGCGATGCAGAGATAACATTTCTAGACACCATTAATGACTGCTTCTTGGAGCAGCTACTCCTGGAACCCACAAGGGGAGAGGCAATTCTTGATTTAGTCCTAAGTGGTGCACAGAATCTGGTTCAAGAGGTGACTGTAGCTGAACCACTCAATAATAGCAATCATGATGTCATTAAATTTAACATAGTTGAAGTGGGGAAAAGAAATCCACCACTGTAGCATTAATACAAAAATGAGGAAGCTGGTCAAACAGAGATTAAAAGGAACCATCACAAGAGTGAAATGCCTGTGAGCTGCCTGGAAGCTTTTAAAAGACACCATAATAGAGGCCCAAACTAAATGTATACTGCAAATAAAAAGAAATTAAAAAAAAAATAGTCAGAGGACCAAAAAAATGCCAGCAAGGCTAAACAGAGTAAGAGAGAGTGGGAGTAGGAAGAATTATTTTAAAAATGGAAGTCAAGTACTTCTGAACGAAATAGAAAGGCACATAAACTCTAGCCAATCAAGTATAAAAATATAATTGAGGAGGCCAAAAAGAATTTGAAGAACAATTAGCAAAAAGACACAAAAATTAACAGCACAGTTAAATTTAAATACTTCAGAAGTAAGAACACTGTCAAACAAACAATCAGTGGGGCCATGGGGCGATCAAGGTGCTAAAGGAGCATTCAAGGGAGACATGGCCATTGTGTAAAAAATAAATTAATTCTTTTTATCGTTCTTCAGTGCAGAGGATGTGAGGGAGATTCCCGAACCAGAGCCATTCTTTCTAGGTGACAAATCTGAGGAACTGTCCCAGATTGAGGTAGCAATATAGGAGGTTTTAGAACAAACTGATAAATTAAACAGTAATAAGTCACCGATATTTACCAAAGAGTTCTCAAGGAATTCAAATATGAAATTGCAAAACTCTGGTATGTCATCTATCACTTAAATCACCCTCTGTACCAGATGACTGGCAGATAGCTAACACAATGCCAGTTTTTTAAAAAAAGGCTCCAGAGGCAATCCTAGCAATAACAGGCTAGTCAGCCTAACTTCAGTACTAGGCAAACTGGTTGAAACTATAGTACAGAACAGATTCATCTGTTCCATAGATAAACACGATACACTGGTGAAGAGTCGACACAGTTTTTGTAAAGGGAAATCATGCCACACCAATCTATTAGAAATCTTTCTTTGGGTGTCAACAAACGTGGAAAAAGGTGATCCAGTGCACTTGGGCTTTCAGAAACCCTCACCAAAGACTCTTAAGCATGAAAGGTGTGGAGAAAGTGAGTAAGGAAATGTTGTTAACCTCTTTACATAACTGCTGAACCAGGGGTCACCCAATGAAGTTAATAGGTAGCACGTTTAAAGCAAACATAAGGAAGTTCTTCACACAATGCAGTCATCCTGTGGAACTCACTGGCAGAGGACATTGTGAAGGGCAAAAATATAACTGGATTCAAAAAAGAATTAGATAATTTCATGGAAGATAAGGTCAATCAATGGTTATTATCCAAGATGGGACATAACCCCATGATCTGAATGTCCCTAAGCCTCTGACTGAAAGAAGCTAGGACTGGACGATCATTTAATAATCGCCCTGTTCTGTTCATTCCCTCTGAAATATCTGGCAGCAGCCACTGTCAGAAGACAGGCTGCTGGGTTAACTGGACCATTAGTCTGACTCAGAATGCCCATTCTTATGTTCTTAAAGTCAGTTTGCTGTTTGTCTTTTGGAGCTGAATTGCTAATTCCCCCAATTTGCACAAATTTCTCAGTTTTCATTGGGCAAAAATTTGTTTTCTGCATATACAAATTTATATTCCATAATAAGAAATAAATCCCTGAGCAAACAATTTTTCATGGTAGTTACTATCTTTGTTAGTGTTTATGAATGAAGCAGAGGAATTAAAGTCTTTTGAAATTATTTCTGATTTTAACAATTATAACCATTAACTACACACACCCAGAATAACCACCACAAATATATGCCAAGTAGATTTCTTGCACACTCTCATAAGTGAACAAACCCTGAAAAAGGTGTAGATGCAGAATTTTAGTATCACTGGGTTAGCAAGTGGCTTTTGATAACACCAGATGAAATATTAACAGTTCATATGATGTGCTCAACACTTTGCACAGTCAGACCATGACTGGCAATTGCGACTGACCAAAGGAGACAACAATTTTGCACCTCTGGGTGAGCATGTACACCCAAAAGAGAATAGGTGGGGGTACTGCCACCTTTGCTAGACTAGCACAGCTTTAAACTCCAGCCAAAGCTGACGATGTTGTAGAAGCCACCCTCTGAATGTGCTGAACAAGCATTTCCTCTCAGCTGGACCCCATCTACTACATTGTGAGTAGCACTGCTGTCTCCAAGCTCCTGGAAGAGCAGGGCTGGTGGCAGGGTGGGGATGCTGCTTTCTCAATGGGATGATTTACTTGTTGTTGGGAGCAGTACTCTGGATTCAATCAGCAGAGTCAAAAGAACCCCATATTTAATGCAAGGACAAAATAAATTGGGTCATAATTTGAAATGGGAGTAGAATATTAAAAGTACTGATACAACGAACTCTTACTTTATTAACAGAATGTTGTGTTGCTTTCTGAGGCCTTAGTAAGTTTAAAGACTAAGTCGCTGAGACCCATCCCATGCAGTTGGCACATCTATGGGATTAGCAAATGTAAAGTAGCTATGAAATACCTGCATTCAGTGGATTTGTCAATGTCATTAATAATATAATTTGTACTTATCTACCACTTTTCACCCAGAGATCTCGAAGCACTTCACAAACTTAATTTCACAAAAGCCTTGTGTAGTAGGTAGCTATTAGACACAATTTACTGATGGGTAAAGAGACATAGAGGCCCGGATTCGGTGGCAGTCGACGGGAGAGACGCAAATGACATAAATCACTTGCATCTCTCCCTTCAACTTCGCTTCATCTGCTCTGCGCGCCGTCCACACTGCGCTGTGCTGAAGGGAACGGCGTTCTCTTCGATGCAGCGCTACGCCACTTACCGGGATGGTTTTCCTATGTCGAATGCTGGATCGACTGAGCAGGTCTACACAGACCGCTCAGTCGATCCAGAGCAATCGATCGGACAGCGGTGAATTTGCCCCCGTCAGTGTAGACCCAGCCATAGATTGTAAATCCAGGACACCCAGGTTTTTAATGTGTGAAGTTGGATAGTTAAATCCACATTTACACAAGCTAACTTAGTGACCTGTTTTTCAAAGAGTCTAGGGCTCTCTCCCTTTCCTCTATCTCCAACAAAGGGGAGGATTAGAGTTGTGTGGCAATCATGAAAGCTTTATCATTTGTTCACTCATAGTAAAGACACATTCAGAAAAGGGAACTAAAAGAGACATTAATCTCCTCCGCAGGAGGAAACCAGCCTCAGGAACTGTCTGGGGGAAGGAATGTGTGTTTCAGTTTAGTCTCCCACTCTAGCATAAAGGATCTGGTGTCCCCAACTACAATGGATAGGTAGAGGCCCTGTTATAGCAACAGATGTGGGATAAGAGAGATCTGGTTCATTCCTCAGGCTTCTTCCCCCCTTTTAGGTGGATGCTCTACTCCATTTTCACAACAGCACCTCTTCCTTCCACAGGAAGCATAATCTTTTTTTCAGTGGTTTCCATGTTCACAAGGCCCAAGGCCCTACCTTATGCCTGCATAACAGACCACAGCTGTCAGCTGCTCTCTCCAGGTCCAGCAACAAAGGCAGTCCCTACAAGCTGGGCTTTCCTCCTGAGCCCAACAAAGGTACTCAATCCCTTCCTGGCTCAGCCCAAATTAGAGTATATATACCCAGTCACACGCTCCCAGAGGTACTGAGAGTCATACAAGCCTTTATGTCACTATGCAACTCTGAACAGAGGCTGGAAGCAGACTTTTGGCTTAACATGCTGTTTCTACATAGTTGCTTTTCCAGTCATAACCACACTTCATTGATGGCCATTTACAGAATGTCAAATTTGTGGCTCATGTTTTAACTTAGTCCTTCTCAAGGCAATATGGACTTTTTTGCCTGACGCTTGTTGCCTATGGTCTGCAGCGTCAGCAGTACACAATATTCTTAATCCTGGAAATCATGCACTCGTCAGTGATTAAACAGAAATTGTAAATGCCTAAACCTAGTCTAGAAGACCCAGGTTTCATGCTTGTATTTTTGAAATATGCAACTTTTGGTGAATAAGGTTATATTTCTTGCTTTGTTTTTATGGTTTGATCCTGACCAAAATACACAGATCTCAGCAACATTGAATATCTTTTACTGTCAGCTGCTGAAATTCATATAACCAGCTCTTCGCTTCTGCGTAGGATGTGCTCCGGTCATTTTTGCAAAGATACACATGATCATGTTTGGACATATATTTCAAAGAAAGATCAAATTCTTCATACATTAATTGTTGTTTCCAGGCACTTTAGAAACGTAAGGGGATGTGTAATTGCTTGACCTAAATGCTCTCCTCCCAGAACAAAACCCACAGAAAAAGGCCACCAGTATTCAGCACATGAAGCTAAGTTCACCCTGCACAATACCTTTTGGGCATGTGTAATTGGTCCATGCAGAGGAAAGAGGGCACAGCCTAAAAATTATGCAGAGTCTGAAATCCATAGGGAAATCTGGGTCCAATCTCTGTAGTTCCCAGGGCATCTGTACGGAGGTGGAGAAAAAAGTCAGCCCCTCCAGGCTGGTTCAAGGGCTTCCATATCTCTGACAGCTTGACTCCCAGGACATCTTGCTGTCACAGTCTCTTTCCCACTTCCCTGAGGGAACATCAGCTGTCACATGAATTTCCATCCTACAATATAATCCATCAGTATTGAGGGAAGCGTGCTACATTAAGTAGATGCTCCACAGGTCCATCTCTACCCCAGCCTCTCAACTCATGGAGCCCTCGCTGCAGTGCATCAACATGTATGGGCTTCCATAGGCTCCCAAAGAAGAAAGTGGTACATAGTAGAGATGCTGTTCGCCATCTTTTGCTACATACTCTCCTGGTCTACTCTCATTTGCTCTACATCACACGCTGGAGGACAGTATGTGGCAAGCATCTGAGCAATTTGTTTTTCTGCTATGTCACAATACACCACAATGTTATAGTCATAAATTCTCTTAAAACTCAGGAAAGGTTTAGTAGAGAGCTTTGAAAAATGCCAACTTTTACAATAAACCAAACAAAAATACTGCAACTAAAGAGGCCAGCTCATTGTCAGAGTTATTTCTTTATTTACTTGAAATATAGTATGCATTTAAATCCCTGGATTAATGATTAACAATGGGGGATTTTTTAGGCAGAGAGAAAAGGAAATCAATAATTTTTTAAAATCTGAAACCTGACAAACTTCATTTTGAACTTGTACCCACCGCTGCACTCAGAATGAACTGTGGCTGTCAATAATGCAATCAGTATAACTGTAGGATACTGTTAGTCTTGGGATTTGTGTAAATAGTGTCAGAATGCACAATCAAACAACTTTTAACAGCTATGTCACATGAGCAGCGAAAGCTACAGTACCCTGAAGGAATTGAGACATCAGTTAAGTTCTATTCAGATTTGAGCTGAATTATAACGAGAGGATATTAAAACAAACTGAAGTTTCAGGGCTCTGCTTTCTTTAGTATCCATGTTGATAATTAAAAGCCATGCAAATGTAGTACTATATTAGAGAGAGATGTTTCTGTCTTACTGTTGCTAATAAATCTGTGGGTAAGAAAGAAAAGGCAGTTCAGATCCAAAACCTCTATTGTATAAATAATTTACAAAAACCACTGAACTGCACGACGTGTTGTGCTGAAGGATTTCATTAAGGAATCCAGTCCCTTGATGTACATTTTTATTAACTGAATTTGCTGTAGTTAAAGTAGCCAAAAATGGCATCTTATTTTGTGCATCTAAGATCCAGAAAATAACCTGAGCAATAGTTTATCAGCAGAAACAACCCTGCCAAGCAAAAGTCTCTCACTATTTTAACATATATCATAAAGTGGCTTGCCTACTCTTCACTACTGTACAAGAATTACACAGCTCTAATTTGGGATAAACAGTACAGAGAAAATGTCCACTAGTGTAAAGATATTAAGTCACAGCGTTTCCTAAGCATCCAAATCCCCACAAAGTACAGGATTCTCTGTCAAAGAAGACACTAAACGCAGCTGTAAGTTACACTGCACTTTAGCCAAAATATTTTCTTATTTAAAAAAATAAGGTTCTGCAACAAACACTGCTGTAATTTTCAGATTTCAGTTGAATCACCTCCTGTACCACCAATTCTCTACTCAAAAACCACTCTGATATCGATCAGTAAATAGTTCAACTTAGAAAAAATTCGCTATTCAGATCTTTATAAAGTGGATGAATTAAGCAGAGGCAGAGAACTCAAGGATCCAGAAACCACTAATGACGCAGTAATGCAATGTAAGCAATAATGATGGATTATCTTTTTATGACTGCTGTAAAGATTCCCGATTCTTTTTCTACTATAAAATATTCAGTGTTATTTTATCTTGTTTCACATCTTAAGTTCATGTAAGCACCACATCTATTATATTCTAAATTCACCATTTAAGTATGTAATATATTACTGAAAAATATAAAGGCTTAAGGTCCGTGTGGAAAATAAAATATGAGACACATGCTGAATAAACTGCTCCTGCAGTACACAGTGCCAGCTGCTCTACTTGCACTATGTTCTTTAGTTTTACATTATTCAGTGCTTTTGAACTGTCAGTTTCAATTAGAAGGAAATCTACAAAGCTTGCATAGATCAATATTTTATATATGCGTTTTATACATTTGATGTTGACTTCTTGAACTTTAGATTTCATAACAAATATGGTTTTATGTATTATTTTAATTACTGAAACAAACAAAGGGTCTTTTTGTCACTGAGGCACCTGTTGGCAGTTCTAACAACTGGAAATTTATATTTGTGCACCTGACTTCTTGCATTTTGGTAAGTTTCAGGATTGTGGAACTGGTGTAACTTAGTCATTCTAGCGTGTCATGTTATTACACTAGATAGTTCCTTTCCTTTGTTTAGTCATCTTGTTCACACTTAAGAGTCTCTACACAGTATATTAACTAGGTATTTTTCCTTATGAGAAGTATTTGGGTCAGAGACTAACAAGTTCATATTTAGGTACACAACAGAACCACATTTATCACTTCATAAAAAAATGGGTACAATTGGTCTGACATCGAATATATATCTCTGTATCAAATTTAAATATAATAGGCCCAATTCTCCAGTGCTCGAGAACGTATAATGAATGTAAAAAAGTTGTGTAGCATTCCAATTTAGTAGTACAATTTAAATCCCCTTTTCACAGGTGTATATGAAAGCACAAGACAGAAAGCACTGAAGAATCACATTCCCTCCCCCCTCCATCACCTCAGTATTTATATGTAGAGACACTACTGTCTCCAGCCACCATCTCCAAAGATATGTGAGTAAATCCAAGCCCTCAAACATTGCACAACACAGTGCATTTTGAAATGCTCTCGTTATCGATGCTAGCTGTTAAACTAAGCTCTTCGTAAAACAGCCATCTTTCAAGTAACCAACGGCAAATTCATGCTGAGATCTCTTGCTGATTCTGGTCTAGAGGAAGGGCAAAGGAACAAGAGTCAGAAAGTCCCAATTTCCAATCCAGAGTCAGAAAAATCTAGCCCCGACACTGTCTCCAATTAACACTGTAGGTTTGGGCAGGCCACTGAATGTTGATAACACTTGTCAGTGCCTCACGGATGTGGTATGAAAATTATGTTAACAGAGCTCTCTGAATATGTAAACTCTACTGTATAAGCAACAAGTATTATACACAGCACTTCACTTTGGGCAAGGTCCTGCATTCAGTGCCCACATTCACCAAACCCCCTATGAATAAGAGTTACAGGACTGAGCCTACCAGCTGGATGGACTATAAACTTCGCCTACCAAAAATGTTTCAGGGCCATCCAAAATAGTCACTTGACCAGGATTTTGGATGAAAGACTGATTGGATCCACTGCACAGAGTGCCATCCAAGAACATAACTGGGAGTTCTGGGATAAGGTAAGGTTGAACAGGATTCACCCCTATTCATTTCTGAAATGAGAGAAAACAGAATAGAAGTGAGGAACGAGAATTAGTAAGAATATCTGGAGTTAAAATACAAATCTAATTTTTTTTAAAAGTAAGGTTTATTAACTCTCAATCATCAGGGCGTAAAACAATCCTTAATCATTGGTGAGTACAAGGAAACTTTCCCTGGAAACAGGTTATCCTATCCCTTGTACTTTCCTTTGATGCAACTGATACTATTAGCCACTCTCAAATGCAGGATAATGGACTAGATGGGCCACAGGTTCTGATTCCAGTACAGCAATTCCTACGCTCCTTTGGGTAGTAGGAGAGAGCATGGAGCGCTGGGCCTGAGGGCCAGGCCTGAGGTCTTACACTAGTCGGCAAAGTCAGGCCATGCTATGAGCCTGTCAAATCAGGCGCTTGCTTACAAATTCACTGTCCAGTACATGAACTTGGCAAAAGCATGTCTAGTGTTGCTGAAACACAGCACTCCTAAGTAGTTCTAGGTATAGGATATTCATGTATACACATTCCAGAAGGCTAATACAGCTACACCCCAAGACAGAGTTATAGCATGAACACAATCCTTGAAGATGGGGCAGGAACACACTGACAAGCATAGGAGGACAGAACGACAGATGAAGATGTTTTGTTTGAACCAGCAGGTGTAAGGTGTAGGGTTGGTAACTAACCACATCAGGAGTATCATACGTAACTTGTTTATAGCAACGTATAGAAGAAAGATCAGAGAAGGGGCACCTTTGTCCAGCCCAGGGGCCAGCAGAAAGTCCCGCTGCTGACTGAGTTGAGTCCATTGCCACAAGCATACATGTCTTAATGCACCTGTAGAATTTTTGGGGTGCAGTGATGTGCTTTGTCAGCAACAAACCTGGCTGAGTGCCATCGCCACTGAATTGAGCGTGTGGTCTTTCTGGGTAGTACTATCTTGGACTGCTGATCCAGCTGTCTACAGGGTGGTATAGCATATGGAGAGAGCACGTATGCAAGCCAACTGACAACACACATATATGAGCAGAAGATTCTCTAGCAGATCATCCCTTCCTCAAATAAGGAAGGTCTTTTATGTTAAGATACTTATTAATAACAAGCTTACATATAAATTCCTTCCTGGCAGATGAAGAGGGATATTTTCCTCCATAATGGATTAAACAGGAATAGATATGGATTACTTAAAGTAAGGGCTAGACAAGACAGACATCCTGTTTTTTGTATGTCATGCTCTGATTTTCCTCTAAAAATATTTGTGAAGCCAACATGTTTCCAACATGTACAATATTTTACATAAAATAGCATTTTCACTCAGTACAATAAATATTTGCTTTAAATGGTTATAAATACTATATTCTATACTTCATTACTAATAATTCACATATTTCAGATACTGCATTTAAAGAGGTTACTACATGGTTACTACTTTTTAATAAAAGCTAAACTACATGGAAAAATTACAGAGATTATCATTTGGCTATATAATTGGGTACATATTAAAGACCAGATTCTGCCCTCATTTATATCCATGTGGCTATGTTGACTTCAAATTGACCTGTAGAGCCATAATTAAGGCTTTGTCTGCACTATATAGATAAGTCAACCTATGTTAGGTCGACCTACAACCACCACATCAATTAGTGCAGTGGCTGATGTCCACACGGCCCTCCTTGGGTCAGTGGTACACATCTTCACCAGGAGCACTGCCACCAATCTAAGAAGAGCAATGCAGGGAGTTGAGATCCTGGTGTCTCAGCTCCCCTGGCACTCCCTGCTGGGAGCCCAGCTGCTCCACAGGCTCCCGGTGACCTGCCCCACTCCCCGTTCCCAGCTGAGGGAAGCCCCCCTCAGTTCCCCATGGGAAGCCGCCCAAGGCTTCTCCTCTCCCCACTCGCAAGACGCTTAGCTCTGCAAGGGAATGGGGGGGCAGCTGGTCTCTAGCTGCTTGGCTTTCTTGTCAATTTCACCGCTCTACTGGAGTCGTGAAATTGACACGAATGACAATCAACAGCCCATGTAAGGAACACAGCATCTACACTGACACTACATTGCTCTAACTACACTGAAATAAGCCCTACACCTCTCATTGAGGTGGTTTTATTATGTCAGCATAGCAGGGGAGTTACACTGATGGGAGGAGCATTTCAATTTGTACACTTCAACTGTTCTGTCGACAAACGCTGACTTTTGTTGACAAAACTCTGTAATGTAGACCAGCCCTAAGAAAAGAATGTGGCCCCATCTCTGCAAACAATGTAGTACAACCAACCTTTCCATGGAACAGGAATGATCTGCAAGAGGAATAGGAAAATGTGAAAGTGCCATTGTTGAATTAGGGGCACAAATAAACAAATGTGCAGACCATAACCTCCACTGTTAGTTCTGTTTACAAAAAGTGACTTTTCTGTGTTTGAGAGAGAAAGCTTGAAAATAGAAAGTTAGACAGAACCAGAAGGCCAAAGAAAAGAATCCTAAACTTATTATTTTTAAAAATATCATGGTTTTTAGGCCAAGCTCAGGATTTTTGGGGGTGACATGGATTTAAAACTCTTGGGGTTGGCAGTACCATCAACCTTCTGAAAAGTTTTCTGAGGAACAATTCTCCAGGTAAACTTGGGATCTTGGAGGTGTTGCCCCCGGACTGTCCCCGGGTCTTCCTCACAACAGTTTTTTAGGATTGTGGTGACTTTTTGTTACTTTTCTCTCTGTTTTTGCTAACTATTAATCTACTGAATATAGAACAGCCAGAAATATAGTGCATGTGCTCAGGAGAGCCATCTCATCTCTTGCCCCCAAAATATCCTTACTGCCAGGAAAACAAAATCAGGTTGTACAACAGAATTCACTAACCTAAATTTTAACCATTTGTTTAACCTTTGTCCTGATTCAGAAAGGTGCTCACTCATATGTCCTAACTTTAAGAATGTGAGTAGTCCCATTCACCTTACTGGTAACTATTGAGCAAGCTAACTTTAAGCAAATGAATAGTCCCAGGAAGGCCTTATTCTTTTCCTGTTCTTTCTCCTCTTCTCTGATATATTCTGGACAGACCCGGACCATATTCTCGTCTACTTCTCATTTCTGTGGGCCATTTCCTGATAGTTTATTACTACTTTTTATTATTTGTTTGACAGTTATACTTATAGTTCCCAGGCATGGCTGATGTCCCATTTTAAGAACCTTCTATACCCCAAAGAGCTTCCAATCTAATTTATGCTCCTTCCATTCTTTCCATCCTGGTGTCGCTCCATTTCTTTACTTGAAAAACAGCATCTTCTTCCTTCCCTGTTTTCGTCTGTGTCACAAGGGCCTTAATATTCTATTCTTCATCTCCTTGTTCATCCTATGTTAATCTGTCTCATTCTCCTTGCTTCCCTACTTTCTTTATCAATGTTCTATAGCTGTTGAGGTAGTACCTGATGTTTACAAGATAATGTTCCCAGAAGCTGGAAAACTGCTAATGTCATTCCTACGGGTCCCACAGCTACAGGAGTTAGGATATGGGAGCAGAAACAATGATGATAAAACGTAACCCAGCAGTGAAATTCATCTTTAGATTTTTTAAAAATATCTACACGCCTTTCACAATCAAACTTTTCAACATACAATTTATGTTTCAACTGACATTTGAGTTTTTGTTTTTCTTTTAAACCCACTTAAACACAAAACATTTTTATGCGCTAAGATGAGAAAATGGCTCAAATTAATACTGCTTGTACTTCCATTAACTTAAGTGAAAATCTGCATAAGCAACAGCAGGATCAAGTCCAAACAAGACAGTTATACTAAAGCCTACTTCCCAGAAGAACCTCAACAAGCCAAACCAGAAGTTCTTAAAATACAAAAATGACCTAAGTTCTAAAAAAGGAAGGTAGCCCAGATAACCCCTGTGTAATTAAATGATGTACAAACAATGCTGCTTGGAAGAGCTACATTGGCATTAAAGGTGGCAAAAGTACAGGCCATATCCTGTGTGATTTACTCATGCAGTTAATACCACTGAATTCAACTGGTCCACTAGCATAAGTAGAATGAACCAGATTTGGTGCAGTTTTCACATACGGTATGAATTTGGATGTCACTTGGTCATTTAGCTTTATATCAGTACTGTTATCCATGCACTGAAGTGGGGAGAAAAGTGAAATGATGCCATAGTTAATTTCTGGGGTCCTCTTAGTTGTTGCTGATTTATTTTCCCCAAGGAGAAAAGAGAGAAAAGTGTATAAAAAGGTCAGAAACATCTCCTTTCTGGAAATGGATTTAGTTCACTTGTGTGGGGTAGTAGGCATAAAAGTGAAGACTGAGGGAGTCTCTTACAGCAGTTTTAAATGTCTGAGTAGAGGAGAAAAAATACTAAATTACATGTGGACTCTGAAATATACTAAAACAATGGCTAATTTTTTTAACGTTCTAAATAAAAAGCAAGATATGTTCATTTTAAGTCAACTGGATCACAAAACCTCTGCTTTGATCTTTTGTGGCAGAGAGGGCTGTGTAACAGGAACTTTGTATTTACATCCTATAGTAAAGGAAACCCAAGAGTTCTTTTATGCCAAAACAAAAGTTGTTTGCCAAAATATGGTAAGTGCTAATTCTATTTCTTTGCCTGAATGTTCTGTGTTAATTAAATATGCATAGTACTGAAGTGTGATAGGATAATGTGCGATGATTACTGTTCCCCGGGGATTTCTACCACAGAGAAATGTTATTTTAGGAGGCTATTTCAATTGCCAAAATCTTTAAATAAAGAAACAAACACTTCTTCACACTCCCTTATATATTCTAGCAAAGTTACATTAGTGAGAGATTAGAATTACTGGTGGTTCTATTTATGGGACTTTAAAAGTGAAGGTATCCCCAAGAGCATGGTGGATTTCAGAGAAGAAAGGCTCATTCCTTACTTCCTGCCATTGATCAATGTGGTCTTTTAGATATGTGTGGTGATCTCTGAGGTGTGAAGTTTATGAGATAATGGAGGAAAGGAGAAGAGTTGTCTGTCATTTTTTCCCAATTCAACCGTTTTCCCTACAATGTGTTACACTAAATAGAGCTGGTAAAGCAACACTTCCCTACATAAGATTTCCGCTGCTCCACCACTCCTCATGTTCCACCAGCAAAATATGTCATCAGGATTAGTGGTCATAAAAAGACAATATAGCTAAAGCTGACATTCCTGTTCCAGGTTTGTTCAGATCGGATTCAGGCAGGTCAGTCCACATGCAACAATCATGGAAGAGCATTACTACCTTATCCTCTGAATATTAGCTGAAGCGAAAACGTGAGCCACTGCCAACACGTGAGTCAGCAGTGTACGCAGCAATGCTATCTAAATATAACAATTCAAAAAAAAAATCCACATATTGCAACATGCCAAGTATTTTACAAAATATGATTTACAAAGACAAAGGGATCATTTCCCTACAGTTACAAAAACTATCCAACATAACCCTGTTTTCTTGCAGTCTTCATCCCAGAGACTCACAAGTGCACCAAACATGCATTAAAACCTCAACATGTAAATTCACTGCAGCAGTCATGCAGCACATCTTTGTAACCATGCTATAAATTTGAGAAAGTTTCATCAATGTTATTTTACGTAATCACACCTCAAGAGTAAAAAAACGTAAACATAAAGCACCTTATAAACAACAAAGCACGATCCAAAAACCAAGGAAGAATGCAAGAAAACATTAACCAAAAAGCAAGAAATACCCTAGAGGCATGATTACACTAGCCAATGGTACTGCTTAGAGAAAACAAGCATAGCGTCTGTTATTTCTCTTTGAAATTCTGCTTTATATTCCTAGTGCAGATAAATAATCCTGCTGTGCTTTGCATCCTGAAAAAAAAAATGCAAATCACAAATAATCAAGCAAGTCTGAGCTGATCAAATTTCAGGATGCAAGTATGGCAATATTAGATGACTGAACACTGATCAAATGACGACAATCTGGAGATTCAGTCTCCAGTACTATTGATTGAACATAATGTTAAATACGCTCCTCTTACATAAGACTACACTTAAAATACTGCTGCTATTGCTGCAAAATGCTGTTAAAACTATACATACAAATACATACTTAGTAAGTATGCTACAAATAGGCATACATTTTGCTTTGCTCCATCAATCAATCTCATGATGGCCTATTTTTACATCCAACTTTCCAGCAATGAAACATGAAGCAGTACAGTTCCATGATCCAAGATATTTACCTGGCTGGAAGGTAAATTGGCTCTCAGTGTAGAATATCTGTCACCTGCAGGATAGGATCATCCTCTTTTATGTAACAAGTCACCAGACACTGAAAGACAAACTGCAGCTCTCTCTTTTCCTCTAATCCCTTGCATGTACATAGATGCTGGGAGGAAGTCACTAGTACGCCAATGATTATGTATCCATATTGCTGCTAGATTTAAACTATTCTCAAGGAAACGACCAACCCAGCAATTTCTGTGAAGTTCTGACTGAAATTGCCATAATTAGATGCACAATCTTCAACAAACCACCACCACAGAGTTAACATTACAGATTATTTTCTCTTCGTTTCGAGCTACCAAGTCTTATCTTTTTTTTTTAAGCAATCACTTGCCTCTAATATTTTGCAGTGCATCTGCTAGCTAGGCAATGCTAGGTGCTGCATACCTCACTAGCGCACACTGATCATAATGTAACACCCTCTCTAACCCAGGTAGCCCCGTATATTGCGGTAGCATGACGGAATACCCTTTGGGTTTAGTAAATCCAAAGTGATTCTGCATCATCTACTACACAAGAGAATTTTTTAACACACATAAACATGGCAGTGCATTCTTTGCTTAGAAAGCACGGGTAGCCAAGAGCAGCAGAACAGAATAATGACAACATTTATGTTACCTTCAGTCACATAGTTGTGGTCTCGAAGAAAGCTGTGGTTAATTTTTCGTGTGTCCGTGTCCTCGCCCATTTACAGCAGGATTACTCAGCATGCCTATCCGCAGTGGACTGATAGAATCAGCAGAGGTCGTCACAAGAGCACCATCCATGCTGCCACTGCCTAGCAGAGGCGGAGAACAGACTGGGCTACTGAGCACAACATAATGAGAGCTAGGGATGCAGCACAGATTTGGGGAGGGAGAGGGGTGAATAAGTAAGTAACAACAACACCGAAAAAAGAAACAGGGACAAAAGCTCCAATAAATTAAGAAGACAACAAAACAGGAGGGGACCTGTGTGGAGAAACTACAGGCACTTCCCCTGCAGTTAAGGTATTCCTTAAACAAGCTCCCACGCAGAGTGTGCTCCAAGTGCTTGCTGCTGTAGAATCTTGCCGGATGCTAAGAAAGTGGCATTCAGCGTACTGCAGCAAAAGCTGCCTGGCGAAGCTCTGTGATCGCTGTTGCTGCTACTGCTGTCATATGCCTATGCTGCATCAGAGCAGGCCCCTCCCAGTCAGCCTCTCACTACCCAACCACACAACATCTGCATGTAGTAAAGTGAAAAATGAGACTGCAGGTAATTATTTTAGCTCTTCTGTGTGAGATGGGCAATGAAAAATTTAAACGGGAGGGGGGGAGGGAACTTTAAGGCTGCTTAAATGGGTTTGCATTGACACATATTCCACACTAACATGAAGGCACAGTTTGGCACTGGTCAATGCCATCATAATGAGCAAAAGCAACAATCATTCAGTGTCAGTTACATAAACACCAGTGAAACTGCCACAAAGCTGCCAATGAAAAATGGATTGTTAAAGATGAGGAAACCTAAGGAAAATACAAGATGCAAAAAACCCAATTCAGAGTTTACTTGCCATCGTTCGAGACGAAAAGGCAAATTGTAATGCATGAAAGAATAAAAAGCAAGAAGGAACAGAAAACAATCTCAGGTTTCTTAGCAACTTGATAGCACAGGTAGGGGGAGGTGAATACAGGAAATCCTTGCAGATTACACATGTGGAGGAAGTTCCTTAACGCTGCTGTTTTCACTCACTGTATCCCCCCCCCCCCCCCCACACCCTGAGAAAGGAATGCTGAGAATGAGTTTCTTCATAAGAAAGAGAAGGGTCACTGAAACACTGATTCACAAGGTAAAGCCTTTTAAGCAAGTGCAGTTATGGAGGTTCACGTTACTGAACTCTTTTAACTGACTAGACCAGTCATGTTCCTCCAACTTTTGGGCAATCTTATCAGTTCACAGACCAAGACCTTAAAAGGGCACTACCTAGCTGTTTGTTTTAAAAGACTAGTATTTGAAGCAGTGCAGCACCTTTGTGCTTTGAAATACACAGATCTGGAAAAAAAAACAAATGACTGTGCACCATGGTCCACTACTAGTGTGGGAAGAGGAAGGAGGGAGTACCAGTCACAAAACCCTTAAGTGCAATTAAGGAAGGAGGACAGTCTTGCGGTTTCGCCACCGCACTTAAAACAAAAGAAATTTGAGTTCAGTTCCCAGAATTGCCAGACTTCTTGTTTGACCTTGGGCAAATCATGGTAAGGTCTCTCCGCATCTCAGCTCTCCTTTTGTAATTAATAGGTTGGTTGTTCAGGATAAATTCATTAATAGTCTGTGAGAGCCTCTGACACCACTGTGATGGGGCCATACAAGTAAGCAGAAAGATTAGTGTTATATAAGCCACTGTTTGGAATCAATAGGATAGACAATATTAATTATAGAGTTCTAAAGATTTCAGCACTGAGTAAATGAAATGGAGACAGATACTTCACCTTATCATTCATCAAACACATGTGCAGCAGAACCTCAGGTTGTAATCAGTATCTCAGGGCAAACACTGTACATTCAGATTTCGGTAGAGCCCTGCAAATCCGTGGATATCCACAGACCATTTCTTGCAGATTGCAGTGGGACTGTCACAGAGGTCAGGACCTCTGACTTCTGGGGCAGGGCTGGAGCAGATGCCAGCCAGGGATACAGCAAACAACAGGTCTCAAGCTGCTGCCAGTTCAACAGTTCATCAGTGGTTAGGCTGGTGGGTGGGAGGGGCAGCTGAGGGGGTTCATCAGCTGTAAGGCTGGGGCAGAAGTCAACAGTGGACTGTTGTGGGGAAGCTCATCAGCTGTTTGTGGTGGCAGGGGCTCAGCTGATGTGAGGATGCTGGTAAATCTAAAAGAGGGAGAGCGGATTGCAGGTTGGGTAAGTTTATTCCTTCGTGTGTGGATCCACATGTTTGTATCTGCGCAGGGCTCTAAATTTCAGGCAGAAGAATAGTGCTTCAACTCCATTCAGAGATACTTACTGCTCGTGTTTTAAAGTTACCACCAATGGCTGTATGGACTCGTCACCCTTAGACCACCTCTACATGCTTGGGTATGGTGTTACAGGGCTTCTTCTGGTCCAGTGCCCCACGCTGTCGTTCTGCTGCCACGAGAGTCTGTCACTATGCTTGGCCTAGCCATCCAACCAGATCATTGCTCAGTCCATTCCCCTTCTGGGGTTAACAGAAAAGTCCAGAAATAGGAAACTCAAAATCTAATGTCTTTCAAGTCCATCATCTGGCTTCTATCTGGCACTTGCTGTTCTTGACTTTTTACTCGACACCCACATTTCTTCTTTTGGCCTGGGGAAGAAGTAGGGGAATCCACACTTACCCTCTCCTCTGGTGCCAGCCCAGGGACCCTGTTTAGGCAGCTAAGGACCTTTCTTTCAGTTCCTCCACCATTTACCCTGGGCTGCTCCGACCTTTACCTCCCTCATCAGCATCTCCACAAGATCTACAGACTCTGGTGCCCGCACCTTGACTTTGCAGTCCCTCACAGCTTTTCCTGAGACCAACTACAGAAGTATTTTCTAAAAGCCAGTCTCAGCTCTTCCCTGTAAAAGCAGGATCATATGGTTAGCAGCTCTCTGCCTGTTACCTTAAGACAGTCAGTATCTCTCTCCTATAAACAGCAGGTTCCCCTCAGCCCTCTCTCTTTGGGACTCAGGTTGTCTCTCAGGCCTCTGGTCTTAGCTTAGTCAGTTGGGAGGCTTTTGACAGCTCCCTTCAGCTGAACACTCTAGCTAATTAGTTTTCAATCTGGAGGGCTGAGCAGGCCTGCCTTCCCCTGTCAGTGTCCTACTATGAGGTAGAAGGCAGCTTTTATGCTGCTCCTCTTCTCCCAATTCTTTCCCAGTTGGTTTGGTCAGAGGGGAGCCATACCTGGACTTCTCTACAGACATGAGGCCTTTAAGTGTACGGTCTCCAGACTCCTTCCCCAATCACAATTCATTCTTAGGATCCTTAGGTCACTATATGTATCTATTGGACTCTACCACACCCTTAAGAGGGCCAGGTGGAGAGGGTGGACTGACCGCTAGGGACTACTGCCCTCGATGGCAGACTATCCCATCACAAGACTATTTTTCCTTTATCATACATACTGATCCTCAAAGTGCAATCATTCCAGCAATACTAGTTCTGCAATTAAAACCTCAATTAAAACCATGATGTTAACTAAAAACACTGACTTCTGAAACGGCGCTTTGAGGCACAATCTAGCACCTGATGCAGGCAGCACTGCCATCTTGCAAAGAAAAGACAATTCTAATCTAGCCTCCATAGAGTCTAACAATTACCTTGAACTGCAAAAATGCACACAAATAAAATACAGACCTTTCAATTTGCCCAAGAAAAGGGTCATCTTTAGTTAAAGCTCTGGACTGGGACTCAAGAGATCTGAGAGGCTCCTACTATGTTCGTGTACCATGCCTAGCATGTCAGCAAGGAAGGATAGTCCAGAAATTAGAGTACTAGCTCAGGATTTGAGAAATAAGTTTGATTCCCTGCTCGGCTAGACTCCCTGTTTCACCCTGGGAAACTCACTTGGTCTCTCTGTGCTTCAGTTACCCATCTGTAAAATGGAAATAATAGTACTTTCCTACTACCCCACCCCCCATTTAAGAGAGATCAGATACTACAGTAATGGGAGCCATACAACTTTCTAAGATAGCACGTAGCCTCCCTGATCTCTAATGCAACCTCTCTTATTCTAGTACAAGTAATAACATGGAAATTCTAATCCTTCTAATACTGTCTCCTACTGTCACTAAAGTCAATTCACTTAATCTTTCTTCCTTTATGTCTTACCTTAAATTACAGTTCTGCTTTCTACCTAACTCCCACAGGTGTGGTGTTATAAAGAATAAGAAACTAAGACTCTTAAAAAATGACAAGCACAATTAGTATGAAGTATTTCATCTAATTTCAGTATATAGATCCAGTTGCAATTTTGAATTTTCTATATTTGTAGGAAGCTAGAATATCATAAATATTGATGGCAATATTAGCTACAGTTCATAGAGTACTGTCAGATCCTATAAATAGAACACAATGGAAATTATACCTAGCATTCCATTCAAATAAAAAAGTAGACTCTGTAACTAATGACATTTGTTTTACAGAAAATGTTCCTAATCAATCTGAGGGAACTGAAATATGTCCCCCACCTTAGTTTACTTTCACTGGTACCAGGATTTTACTTTTTGAGCTCATGTCCATCCCACTGCTTTTATGGCACAATAAGAAATGTTTAAATGGACATTCAAGGTTATACTTCAATTATTTAAACTCCCACAATTTTGTCTAACTTAAAACAAGACAACCTTTCCACTTCCATCTTTAGACACTTGGGTCTAAATTCTGGCGCTTGGAAGTCAATGAGATGTTAGTCACTGACTTTTAGGGGGCCAAAACTTTACCCCAGCCTAGATATAAAATTCATACACTTTCCTGTTTATCCAGTTATTCAGGAGCAAACAAACCATTGCTCAAAATAGACGCCTGTTGGTACCACAGAGGTGCCATGAGTGAACTCTTTTAAACAACACAGTTAAAGAGGAACATAAATAAAGGATTTATACCCACTATGCCCATGAACATACAGGAAACAAACACTGAAAATAAAAGTGAATTATAAAGAAAATGTGTTACTGAAAACTAGCTAAAATTATTTTTGAAATGTGAAAAATAGTCATAAAAACAAGATAAAAATTCTTATAAAAAAAGCTTACAGGCTATTCTCTTCACAACTCCCTGTGGTCTTCTGTAACTCATGTGGTCACAGGTGAGAGTTGACTACCACTGTCATTTGGCACCCAGAGATGGGTATTAAAATTTCCACATTAGTATATCATAGTGGGTTCCTGCCCTTATGCATCAAATGCATTTCAGTTAAATTAAAAGTCTTTCCCTTCTTCTGAGAATTTTGACTGTAAGCTACATTTAAAACGGCTCTAGTCCTGAGAACTTCTTTCTCTCCTCACCACTGGAATTTGAGTGGCGTGCAGGCAACGTCCTGAGGCATTGTATCTTGGTCAATTAAAGCTTAACTCATTTCTCACAGTTTTTAGTTACCAGATCCTTCTAACCTCACAAACTTGAGTACTCCCATTGACTTTGTGGGTCTGTACATGTGAGGAAACTGAGCAGGATTTAGCGATAAATTTGTAGTCCCTGTCAAATGTGTGATACAGAGAAGTTTGCTGCTAAACAGCTGAATAATTTAAAATGGGACAAAATCCCATTGATAATCTGTATCATTTGAACTGGTCATAAGATATGTGACAAACTGAAACAATTTCTGGTGGGCAGGCATAAATAAAACAAGATATGCATATTATTTGTATTACCGTAGCGCAGGGATCAGCAACCTGTGGCCTGCGTGCGAGATGATTTTGAGTGGCACACACCCTGCCATTGGCACCAGGGTTGTTTATAATTTTTGGTGGTCACAGGAGCAACTCCTGGCCAGGTGCTAGGGGCCCTCATCATGTGGGAGAGGGGCAGGGCCAGAAGGGATGAGCAGCTGCCATGCAGTGCTGCTGGGCACCGGGAGCAGCTCCTGACCAGGGCGCTGGGCCCATGTCCCGTGGGCAGGGGAAGGGGCAGGGCTAGGAGAGGGAAGTGGGCGCCACGCAGTGCTGCTTGAGGGCAGGAGCCAGGAAGATGGGTGGGAGTGGGGAGGGGCGGGGCCAAGAGGGGGGAGCGGCTCCTGGCCAGGGCACTGGGCCCATGTCATATGGGAGAGGGGTGGAGGGGGGAAAGGGCAGGGCCAAGAGGGGAGATCTTATAAATGTTAAAATGTATTACTGGAATGCAAAATCCTAAATTAGACTGAATGAATGAAGACTTGGCAAGCCACTTCTGAAAAGCTGCCGACCCCTGTCGTAGCACCTTTCATGAACTTTTTCAACAAGCCCTAGTCATGCCTTTCTGCAAGGCACTGTACAAACACAGCACGAAAAGATGGTTCCTGCCCCAAAAAGTTTACAATCTAAAAAAAAAAAAGAGACAATAAATACAGATAGAGAGTAAAAGGAAACAATGAGACAATATTGGTTAATATGATAGGCAGTCATCTTAGCATACCAGCAGCCTGTTGTGAAGTTTTTTGTGACATCAAGGCAAAGAAGAGTTTTAAGGAGGCTTTTGAAGGAGGACACTGAGGTAGCTTTATGGATGTTTACGAGGAGCTCCTCCCAAACGTGAGAAATGACATAGGAGAAAGCATGAAGGTGCTTGTTCAAAAATACAGCAAATCGGCGATGGAGGATGGTGTCGTACAATTAGTAACAGCAATGAACATCTTGATAGTGAATGACAGATGATAAGCCGTATGGGGATAGGCTATGAAGGGCCTTGAAAGCAAAGGTACCTAACTTATCTTGCATGCAGTAGATTCATTCACAGACTCTAAAGCAAGAAGAATCTATTTTAACTAGTCTGGCATCCTGAATAAACAGAGGCCAGAAAAATTCCCCAAAACAATTCTTGTTTGAACTAGAGCCAATCTTTTAGAAAGACACCCAGCCTTGATTTAGATATTGACAGTGATGGAGAATCCACTATAATCCTTGGTAAATTTTCCAGTGGTTAATTATCCTCACTGTTAAAAATATATACTTTTCTAGCTTCAACTTCCAACCACTGGATTTTGTTGGATGGAATGGGATCACTGGGGCAAGTAGAGGGGACAGAGAAGGAGAGATCTCTGCAACTGTGACAGAGGAGAAGAGAGGTATTGGAAGAGAAGGCAAGTGAGTGGAGGGGGAAGGTCATGTCATATTTTGTCCATTTTCTCTTGGAAGAAATCAGTGAAATCCTGTGCAGAGAAAGGCAGGAGATGGGGAGACTTTGAGGAGTCAGTCACACATGTTGAAAAGACAACTGGCATTAAGACTATAGGATTCAATTAAGTTGCAGAAGTACAACTGTTTAGCTAGGAAGGTGACAGAACTGAAGAAAGGGAGAATGAATGTGTAGTGGAGGAAGTCAGCCTGATCATGGGATTTTCACCAGAGATGCCCTGCCGTGTGAGAGCTGGAATGAAGGAAGCAAAGGTTGGGAGTAAGCTGAAAGGGACAGAGACAGATAAAAGACATGCCTGTACCCTTCTTGTAGATATTTTCTCCAAAATGGGCTATTGTTTACTAAGAGCCATATATTACTACAAAGCCACATACACAGAAGTCCCATTGAAGCGAACAGTTTTGTTAGAAACTGATGTCAGGATATGGCCCTGAAAGATTTAAACTCCGAACATTTGAAATAGTGCATCTTCTGTTCCCCAAGTCCCATTGCATTAAATGACTCCAAATTTCCCAATCTAATCATTGTTAGAGCAATTAAACTTTGATTTCAGGCAAAGGAAAGAGTATCTGGATCCTAAATATCCTCTTTGGGCTGACAATCTTTTTACATACAAATCATTTCTTCTTCTTGAACATATTAGTTCAATTTACAGGACATAGGAATAAATTTCCCTTCAAATTTTCAAAGTTCAATGGTATTTAGCCACACATCTGTTCATCAACATTAAGACGAACAAGTAGTGCAAAGCAACTTGTTCAATAAAAATATTTAGCTGGAAGCTCTTCAAATGATAACAAAAGTAGACTATTTCTAAAAATCTTAATTAATCAAATATTTATCCACTGATCTAGGATTTTATACTGTGCTCATCACAGTAGCCCTTTCCTAATATTCTAAACAATGGTAAAATGCATCAGGGTCAATGCACATTTTTTCTTCACACCTTGTAACAAAGTAGGACAAAATACACAATTAGAGCCACAGTTACAAAAACACAGTAAAAATATTTATACTTATCCAAGATTTAACTGGGATATTTAAAATCTAGATGATCTTTCCTTTTATCTACATGGAGCTTATATAGTAGGATGCAAATTGCTTACCAAAAATCTTCCCCAATTAGGCCAATACCTATTTATTCAAACTTTTTTTTATGTCCTGAATCACTTCAAATAAATGATGTTGTGCTATACAGTCATATATGGACCTATTTAGATCTTCTGCAGTTTAGTGACTGCATCTCTGATTTAAATGAGTAAAACAGCAAGAAATCATGCTGTGAGAAACAGATACTGCCCAGCTTTGCCTCCAGACACACTCAACTTTTTGTAGAAGGGACCTTTTCAGGGTTCCGGCTCTTTCTGTGGAAATCACTTTTCTCCTATATCTGAATTTATTTTAAAAGTAATTAAAACCATAGTGACAATAAATGCTTCTCTCTTGTATAATTTTTTCTGAAGTCCTCTGTACTTTGCATTAGATGCTCTGTATCTGGGAGAAGAATTGACCTAATAGTTTTGCTACTATGATGGGCATGTCACAAATGCCTAAAATAGAGTTTTTATAATAAACTAAGAATAACACAAACACCCATATAGTTGTAAATGGTTCTTTATTTTCTTGTGCCTTAGGTGTGCAAATATTGGTGGTAAAAACTATAGCCATACTTACAGTACTCAGTACTGCCATGCAATTTCTCCTTTTTTCTTTAATAGCTTAGCCTTAAAAGAAAAACAAGTAATGACTGCCAAAAATGTGTCCAAGTATAAATGACAGAAGGAGCATAAAAAGAGGTCAGCAATGAGAAAAAAGTCGACCATGATCCTGAAATGGAGAAAAGAATAATTTTTGTGTCAGTGTTATGTCTCCATGGCTGTTCTAATTAGCAACTGCAAGCTCTGAACTTTTTCATGCCTCATTATCCATCCCGCTTTGCATTTTTCATTCAATTGGATTATCGGGAATGTCTAAAATAAAATACATTGCTATATAGTCCAACAAGCTGGGGAAACTTACAAGTATACTTGGGAAGCCTCACAGAAGAATTGAAAATACTGTCTTCGTGCTATCAACATGGCTTCAATCTTAAAATAAATCCTGTCAACAAATTACTGATCATATTTATATTAATGACAAGTAGAAAATCATGATCATTTTTATACTTAGCCCAGATACTCCAGAGAAAGACATGGTAACAGAACTAATTCCTCTCAGCCTCAGAAAGAAATAATTAAACATTATCAAGTAATTTAGATAGTGGAAAAAAATTCCTCAGCATGTTTACTATATTTTTTTCACTGAACATTTCATAAAGATTCTTAGCACACTGTATTGTGTTGTACCTTCACCCTACCTCTGCTGTTCAAATTCCACTGCTAGTGCCAACCCGGCAATATAGCAGTAGTGGAACACAAAGGATCAGAGTTCAGACCCTAAACCCAATTTTTGCTCCCTGGACTAGCAGGAGTATGAAAAGAACATGCTCAGCATCAAAAGAGGGAACACCACGTATTTACAAGTAAGCCCAACTGGGCAATTCTAAGAACTGTTGGATCCTGCAAAAGCCAGACCCATATCCAGCTGGAGAGACGCAATGCAAAGCTTTTGAAGCTGATGAGAAAAAATAAAGGAGAAAAACTGATGGAGCCAGTAAAACAGCTAGTGCAAGGAGACCCTGATCTAAGTTGGGGCCTCTGCATTCTGCTGAAATACAAATAAATATCGTGGTAATAATAATAATAATTGCAACAATAGTCAAAGGTAGATATGAAAAATAAGGAGCCAGGTGTTGAGGCAAGGCCCTGGTGAGACAACTCTCCCCCCACTCTTTCTACTAGGCAAGAGGGAGAGTCCCTGGACCTTCTCCCAAGGTGCTGTCCCTGGAATTTGTTTAAAGTTCCATCTCCCATATCAGTCTCTAGCTAGCTGGTGCAATGCTACCCTGCATTCCTCTGGCCGCTGGAGGTCAGAAGGAATGTTCTCTTTCCCTCAGCCCACATATATGCTCCTGACTATTGGAAGGTAGGAACAACTTCTGTACCTTTCTCTAAGGTTGCCAAAAATTCCAACAGCTTATTGGGTTAATGACATGCTTGTGCAAAAATCACTTGCTGCTCTACAGGAACAGACAATTCACAGACAAAAATGTGTGTTATGGAGAGGATGTCAGCCTTAAATATGAGTTTCCTGAGTTTGGGAGACATGAGGGTGATGCCTTCTCAGGACACCCAGAATTGTGAGCTATTGTGTTACTGCTCTGTCTCAAGAAGAGTGAGCTTTGCTGCTGCTATGCTGTGTGTCAATTCCCTGACATACCAAACTGTTTGCCTTGCCAGCAAACTCTTCAGGACTCTGTCAGTCTAAACCTTGTTTTGCAGGTAACAAGCAGTGAACACCAATTCCTAGTTCCCCAGAGACGTCTCTCTGCAGTGTCGAGTCTCTCTCACACCCACAGACACCCACTGAAGTTACTAAGTTTGCTGCCTCCAAAGGGACAATGTACACAGTGTAGCTTGCTAGGTTAGCTGAGTACTCACCCTCCACTGTTAATGGTGAGATGCTTTTGTAATAAAACAAGAACGAATATATTAATAAAGAATAGGTATTTATGTGATACTAAGCAAGAATCGAGACAGGTGTTACAAACAAAACCAAGAACATGCTTTCTAGTGACAAACTTAATTTTATCAAGTTACAATCTTTGTCTAAGCAGGCTTCTGACTTACATCAAGTCTCCAGCAGCTCTTGCTTTTCAGGCCAAGACGATCCAGTTTTCATAAGCTCAAAGGGTGCTATCCCTTTATGTCCCCAGCTGACCAGGTCAGTGGTTCTCAACCCACGGCCCACTTGTGGCTCAATCAGCACACAGCTGCAGCTCATGTGACATCCTCAGGGCCATACAAATAGTATATATATTGTGTGGAAGCCACCCACATAACAGAGAGAGCTGCATATGTGGCCTACAATGGTAAATAGGTTGAGAACCATTGTGACAGATAATTCAAATATCTTTTTTGTTCCCCTTGTATTACTCAAAGTCCATGGCCTCTGCCTCAAGAGCCAAGAAGGCTTCCTAGGGACCAGAGTTCAGATTCTGCCACCCAGAATGATTGTTGAATGGTCTTCTCTCATTTAGCTTGATGGCTTTGTTTACCATATGTAAATTCTCTGCCTGTAACCAAGCTGGTCAGATAGGTAAATTCCTTTGTTTAGAACCAGCTGGTTTCATGCTCTGATTACCAAACACATTTTAAGAACGTATTTCCAGCTCACATCTATAACTTATTCATTATATATAACCCATACATACCTCACACGGTGATTTTCATGACCAATGTCTCACCAGTTTACATATGATACCTTACATGACACCTTTGGGATATATATTATGACAACAGTGTGTTGAGGCAATAATCGTGTCAGGCCTGATGTGAGTTACAGTATGGGGTGCCCTCTGCCAACTGGCATTGAGGGACTCCCAGAGTCACAATTAGCGGCTCCAAGAGTCAGAGAGCCCTTTTGCCCTCAGAATGTATCAGAAAATCAAAACCATTTCAAGGTTTTATAGGGACCAGTAGGAAACTAATTTCTGGTTTCATTCTAAGTTAGTCTACTTCATAGTGGATGGGTTCCCAGAATTACGATAAGCATAAACTGCAGCCCTCTACATCAATGGTTCAAGTTCAGCCCCAATCAGAAAGTCATAATTGAAGGATTGTCCAGTGCTTTATAACTGAGGGGTTAGTGATCTAAGTCCAGTCCCTAGTGGACGATTCACATGATTACAATGTAAGCAAGCCACAGAATGAACTTCTATCTTGAACAGTCCCTTGCAGGTTGACTTCCTTCGGCAAGAGTCAATATGGGAAGATTTAGGTTTTTTAAATCCCTCAAAGTTTCATCTTCCAAACTCTCTCATGGTCTGCCTTATGCTCTACTTCCTTCAGCCATAGCTCTATAAACCTTCTGTAAAAGTGTACCTTCTGCACATTGGACACTACCCCACCACTGTCATCAACTTGTTCTCAACTGGTGCAAGGCTGTAAATTGCCACAATCATCTAAGCATCTCCTCATTTGTGACAAAATCAAACTAACCATTGTTAAGAATATGCTATAACTTTTCACACCGAAAACTATTTTGTTTCCTTACCTCAACTGTTTTCAGCAGCCATGTTTCTGCTCCTTATAATAGGGTTGTCATCACTACTGCATGTGAACATACATAATTTAGGTTGTCACACAGACATCCTGCCACCCAAACAGAAGACTTTGAAGATGTTGAAATGCCACTGATGCAAGACTGATTTGACATGTGACTTCTTCAACCTCCTGTTCTCAGCCAGCTATGCAGATAGATAAAACTATCATGTCATTGCCATTTACATGCAGCATGGCATCCACGTTACAAAAATGTCCACCTCTACTGGCACCTTAATTTAACAGTCTCAGCAAACAGACCAAGGATCAAATGAGCAGGCGTGAGATTCCCTAGAATAAAGATTTAGAAATGGGTTCAGATTGTTTAGATTCTGTAATAATTTTGTTCAAATATTTTATTGTTGTATTAGTAGAGTTTGTATTTATTATTTTTGTTAATAACTATATAAATTATGGAACGAGAAAAATCGTACCTGTCCCTTTAAAAATAAGGTGGGGGCACTTGGAGTGGGCCTTGACAGCAGCCTAAGACCAGCATGTGCTGCTGTGTTAAGAGGAGAAACAAGGAGGATTCAGCCTGCAAGAAGCTCCCAATAAAGCTTAAGATTCAAAGAATAAATAAATTTCTCCTTCAAAAGCGAAGTCTTGTAATTGAAGGTGTAGTACACAGACTGAGGTCACGGTTGTGGCACACTGATGGGACAAAATGAATAAGCTTGATAAATCATTGGAGGACTTCAGTCTCCAGGGCAGTAAATCTAATGTGTGTCATGTGCCCCACTGTATATCCACTGAAAATGGAAGGAGTATGCCAACCCCAACATCCGGTTTGCTTTTGTGTATGCACCAGAAAACAACATTTTGGGCACAAACCTTAGTGTTCCTGAGGCACCATACAGCAAGTGGAAAGCTCTGCTGAAAGGGCAGCTAAGGATTCTTCGAGATCCACAGAAATCCCTGGGTTACACAAAGTTGTATAGTCCACTCTTCATCACTTGTGTCCCACCTCCCTGAAAAACGGGCACATCTGGGGCAAAGATGGCTTTCCAGAATCAGAGCAGAATGCATGGTACCTTGTTAAATTCATTTCAGAAACAATACTCCACTCAGATCGAATTTAGTATGATCTCCTTCACGGACAATCACTCACCACAGAAACTATTAATCAAGCGATTAGAGCTCAGATTTATTAGCCTTCTTGGCATATTGCAAAGTCCATGGCAAGATCCTCACCACTATCCTGGCCCCTTTATGTTATGTAAAAGGCCCGAGCGGCATAAGGGTGCTCTAAATGCCTTGATTCAAGCCCGGGGAGAGTTCCTACAGTGCAGGCACTGCAGTAGACAGCTGTAAGGCTGCCTTCCAACAACTTGCAAGTCTTGGCAAAGGCAGTGGGGGGCATGCCGGGTAGGGCTGCCTCATGCCGCACAGCTCCATCTCTTGGACATACTGCAACCCATAGGGCAGCCCTACGAGGCTGTCGTAACTTAGAGAGGATCCCAGGACTGTTTACATCACAGAAGCAGCCCACTCCAGGACCCAGTCCATCCCAGGATCAGGAGAGCACAAGAGGCTGTGTCACAAGCGCACCACCCTCCACCGGACTGGCACCTCTTCCTGCTCATGCTGGGGATTAGCTCGAGGCCGATGCCCACATCCACGGTCTGCACACCAGCATTGTCTCTGCTCCTGCCTACGACTCCAGTCTCAGCTCCCAGAACTGCAGTATCCTGGTCTCAACTCAGCCTTCTGGCTGGGTCATCACCTTCTGGGAGGGAAATCTCTGTCCAACAGTCCAGCCACTTCCCCAGTGGCGAGCGGGAGGAACCCAGGTCTGCCCACTGCTCTGGGCCCAACCCAGGGACCCTGTGAATAGCAGCCTTCTTCTGCTCCTCTGTAACGTTGGTCAAGGCTGCTCTATTTCACTGGGCCACTTCCCCATGGTCCCAGCACCTTCTTCATCCTTACCTCCGGGCACTCAGCTGCTCAGTCCAGGAGCCAGCCACTGCTCTGTCCAAGGTGTTCACGGTTCTCTCAGCTCTCCAGGGTTGTCGTTCTTATTCCTGGGCCCCAACAGCAACTGGACTACTCTGCCCTGCAGCTCCCCTTTATACAGACCTGCTGGGCCCTGACTGGCTATTCCTCACAGCCCCTGTTCTATTGGCTGCTTCCTGTGCCATCTCCCCAGGGGTCTGTTAAGCCCTTGCATACCAGTGTGGGATGGACATCCCATCACAGGCTTAAGGCATTTTAAGCCCACCCTCCCCACCCCCCAATCTGCGAATTCTGTGAAGGGTCTCTGCTACATAGAACTTCATTCCATATTTCTTGCAGGGGTGAACTGATAAAATCCATTTTGTCCTATTTTATCTATTGTTATTGAAACGGTTACTTCTATTGTTATTGAAACAGTTACTTCTTCTTTTATGGGTAGCTCTACAAGTATATTAGCATATGGTTAACCATCAATACTGTTCCGGGCGCCTGCTTTCCCACACCCTCTCCCCCTCCCTTTCTTCTCTTTGCTCCTCCTACTGGTGCCAGCTTGGAGCCTGAGGGAGGAAGCAGAAGTAGCAACTGTGAAGGGGAGAGAGAGGCAAGAAAAAGAATGGGGGGCTGAGAAGGTGGACTGAATGGAAGTGAGAGGCTGAAAGAGGAGGGAGGCAGAATCAGGGAAACTGTCCCAAATCCTCAAAAACACTCCAGGCTTTTTACCAGACCACCTATCATAACTCCCTCAGGCTAAACAAGGCTCTCCCCTCCTACACCCATACTCCCAAACAAGCAATTCCTCTTCTAGACTCCAAGCTATTTCCCTCGCACCACCTATCCCATGGCAGACTCTGCCTCCCCTCAATACCTTGTTCCCTACTGGCTTCCCCAATGCCCTGCCCCTTCGTTCTCCTCCTCCTCCTCCCCCCACACTCACACTCACGCTCACACTCCGTTTCTGGAGTATGGGGAATATGTTCCTGTCCCTTCCCACCACACGTATCTCTGCTAGTGCTGCAACTGCTCTGTAGGCTTCTGAGGGAAAAATCAGTGACTATTTCTCACCATCAAGAAATCTCACACATGAAGCATGGCTGCCAAATTTTGTGCAGCTCCATGTTAGTTAAAAGACAAAAATGTCAAAGGGTTATACAGAGCCATTATTACGTATTGATACTACCTCATTGTCAGAACACAGCAGCTGAGATGGCGGGGATAGATTACTCCAGTTGCTCTAGCAAGAGGTACTAAGAGTACTTTGGGCCAACGTATCATGTATGAGATGTATCATGTATGAGATGCCTCCTCTTTGAAGTGACAACTGAGATGAAATCCCCTGTGAGTTCTCCTTAGAAAGTCAGCGCCTCACCACCACGTTCTACTGCAGCTGGCCTCCACAGTATCGCGAAGGCTGAAGTTTAAGCCTTTGAATGAAACCCTAATATAGTAAGATGTGAGCACTTTCTTTAAATGTAACATCATTATTATAGTGCTGTAACCATTTACACAGCATCAAAGCTTCAAACTGATTACTCTGCTTAGTAGTAATAGGTCAGCAGAGGTGGATTTACAGCCCTGCTGAGGAGGTTGTAGGTCATCAAAACAAGAAATTCTATAGCAATTTAGGAAGAATGGCAGGGTGGAGTGTGCTGTGGAAAGCTGTTGGCAGGAAGTATAAGGGCCAACAGAGCATTAGCCATTGAATGGCCTACAGCACTTGCCTGTCAGCTGTGGTACCTCTGGCATACTACCAGGGACGGTTTCCAGACAAAGACTGGTGTACCAATCACCCAAAAACCCTACGAGAGGGCAAGTACAAAAGCAACTGTCTAACAAGAGACCTGCCCCAAGTAGCTTGCTATTAAATGTAGGCAGATAGGAGGCAAACAATTAATGATCAGGTGTGAAGTTGGGAGATGATGTGGCTGGAGAGAAAACTGGCTTTAGAAAGCGAGGTGAAAGAACACAATTTTAATAAAGGATTCAAAGTTTGTTTGATTTATGAAAACAGGGAGCCTTTTTCCTGTATACAAACTGAATCCTCAGAAGAGAAGACTGAGTGAAGCACAGGCCAGCGGGCACAAGGCGGCAATGAGAACAGAGACGTATGCAACAGTAGAGCTGTGATGCACTTTGGAGCTCTATATATAAAGATAGGGAAAGAGAGAGAGAAAGCCAGTGAAGAGAAGTCAGGTTCCTATACGGAAAAGCACAAGCGTAAGTGCTTTCCTGAATAGGGATGGAATTCGACTCAAGCATGTGTTTAAGTACTATTCTGAATCAGGGCCTCAGAAAGCGCGTATGTGGGAGTGGCATGGTTGGAGAAGTGGGGTAGGAAAATTATTTTAGCTATAGCATTTTAAAAGGACTAGGCTGGTGAGAAGTGGGGACTCTAGGCACGAAAAGAAAGGAGCAGATTTTGAAAATATAGCAGCAGAAGTAACATTCTTTCTGCAAGAATGATCATGTCAGAGCAAACAAGGGGAAAAAGAGGAAACCCTTTCAAATAATGCAACATAATCATAGTAAAATATCCGAACTGTTGGAGAGTTATTTAGATATTGACAAGATAAACTGTAATAGCAATGCTTTTTCTTTCAATTTAGCAATTTTATTTTGAAAAATTTAAATTAGCAGACTAGCTCAGTGTTCACATTAAAAAGCAACCTCTGATACATGTTTTACTAATTTAGCAAATGTTTCAGGGAAATTTCTAGCAAGCACCAAGTCTATTTAGCAAAATCAATAAACAGGATAACACATTGGTCTCTTTACATTCTGCTCACAGCCACGCAAAGAAAACAACTTTAAAGGGAACTAAGCTCAGATGACTACACTTAGCTTAGGACCGCAGGGAAACAATTTATCCTCATGGGGACTTTGACAGGACATCTATCCCGATTTCTTCTCTTAGTCAATATCTTTAATTCAGATAGGTATACTGTAAGTTATTTGTTCTCAGGTATTAATTTACACCACTAAGAGCAGCTAAATACTTCTCCCTTCTATATCAAGCTAAAGAAAACAAAAACACATTTATGATTTACTTAGATTTGTATATAAAAATAAAAAGGTGCCGATGCCAGGCTACAGATATCCTGCTATAAATGTGCAAAACAGAAATAAAATTAAACAGTCAGCAGAACACAAAACTCCCCTCCCTCGTACACAGATCAGTTCCATGAAACCCCACCCTACACTGCAGCTCTCGCCTGACAGGCAACAGAGCCAAACTACTATGGGCCAGAAAGGGAAGCCTATTCCAGAGCTAAGGGACCAGTCCCTCTTTTATACTGAGGGAGAACCAAATAAATCAAGCACTTCCACGGATCACAAGTGACATGAAGAAGGTGGCAGTCTCTCAAGTAAAAACACCCGAAGCCATAGGGACAAAACCGGGGGTTTAATCAGTGATTTTATCTCCCAAACCATCTTGATCATTAAAATTATTAGTATTAAATATTTATATTACAGTAGTGTCTAAAGGTTTCAACTAGTTTGGGTCCCTTTGAGTTAGGTACTGCACAAACATATAAGAAATGACAGCCCCTACCCCAAACAATTTATAATTGAAAAGATAATATTCACCTGGTAAAATGCAAGTTAAAATTGAATACAAGCAGATAAAAAGCAATTAAAGCCTGGCAGAAAATAAATCACAACATAAACATTCAGTGGGTGAAAAATACAGTGCTTGGGAAGCAGAAATGTTGAAGGATACTAGCATTGAGAGAGGGCAGTAAACTATAAGAGAGTGTGCAAGATAATAGGTCAGAAAAAAATGTCAGGATTCACATAGGGAAGTGTCCAATTATGTAGCAGTAAAATGGAAACCATCTAAATACTGTGTTTATTTCTGGTCACAGTACCAAAAAGAGCACTTAGACTTCAAAAATGCTACAAAAAATTATTAGGAGTCGAAAGGAATGATTTATAAGATAAGAGCAAAAGACCAAAATATATATGGCTTGGACAAACAATGACTCATATTAACTTTCTATAAGTATTTCAGAGGAACATAGCAATAAACATGCAAGGATGATTAATTGTTTAGAGTGGTTCAAAAAGGAATAACTAGGAATTAGTAGGAAGAAATTAAACAATATAAAATATTAGGTTGCATATTATGAAATTTAATAATAGAGATTGGTATAATATTCAAAAGTATTAAGTAACTGAGCCTTTCAAAAGTTGCTTAGCACATCTGAAAATGTTAGCCGAAGTACTGCAATGTGGAATAGTCTCCAAGAAGGAAATGGAATAAACCCCTTTGGCTTAAGTCATTTAAAATTTCAGTATGTAGAATACTGTCTAAACAATCCTTTAATAGCAGATATATTATCTTTCTATGATTTCTCCAGGTGCTAATTAACAAACGTTCCTTAACTCTTCCCTGGAATTTATAATAAAACAAGAAATTTAACATTCATTTGGGCCGGCATAATTAATGAAAACAGGCTTTTCAAGTCTAATAAAAGCCTAGCCAGTGTATTAAACCAGTCATTTAATTCAATTCATTACCGTTTTCAAAGGAAGCAATCGTAACTAACAATATATTGGTAAATAAAATAGCAATTGCAGCAGACAATTTAACTTGAAAAACAAGTTCAAGTTCTTTGTGGACATTGTAGCTAAAATCTGAGTATTCATTCAGTTCACTCATTCACAATCAAGCTTGCTGAAATGAATAGCTATATAGGTGCCATTCACAAGCTGATATTTGAGAACACTGTCAATTGAACTGATAATATAGGGGATTTGGAGAGAGGTTGTTCCCACTCTGTCTTCCTTGATTTACCAAAAAAAATCACTTAAAGTGATTTACTGATCACAGTATTAGATACTGTGGTTTTATCTTTAAAAGCTACACAGTCTTTTTTTTACATCACTAAGCTACAGTGAACCTAGTTACTTAGCAACAGTTATAAATCAACAGAATACACTGGAATTTTAGAGCTAATGGAATCTGCTTTTTAATGCAAACATAGTAACTTCATGTACCAGCCACATTAATTCTGTAATTTTATCTGAAACATCTAATCTATTAAAATTTGATTTTACTGATGATAATAAACATAATTTTAAGAAAGAATTACTCTTGCCTGTAAGAGAACAGTTTCATGCAATGATAAATTCTTTGGATTTGATCCACTGTTTTCTGCACCCCCTGTACCAAATCAACTTAGATATTTTATTAATATCTCAGTCTCTTTTTTCTATTTACTGTAACTCCTCTTTACGCTGAGTAACAGCCACAAGCTAGCTTCAAATGTGAAAATGGTCTGTTTCATGACAAACCTGTGAAAATCAATGCCATTTTTGCATTAAAGTTAACAGATCTCCACTCAAATGGTCTCTCTTTTTTTAAAGCAAAAATCTCAACAGTTTCACAATTTTGACGTTAAAAATTCTGTTTGGACAAAAATTGTTTTTCACACTGAAACATGCAGAAAATAGTTTGTTGTTCCCATATTTTCCAGTGAAACTGGGCACATCAAAGATTTTCCATAAAAACAAAATTTATCAGCCAAGAAATAATCCAGAATTCCAGAATGCAACTGTGCCACATACATATAATTTTGCCATAAAATGTCATTGTCACACACCATTAGTTGTCACAGAATCACAGAATATAGGGCGGGAAGTGACCTCAAGAGATTGAGGCAGAATTAAGCATACCTAGACCATCACTGACAGATGTCAAGTTAAGATGAACAGTAGGGTGAGAACAAGCTCTCAAACCACTAGGAAACCCAGGTTTACTATCATCAGATGAGCTGCTTTTGGTTCCCCCACTTTGACCTCTTTAGCCGTGATCCATCACAGCACTGATTTCAGTGGAGCTATTCACATGCTTAAAGTGAAAGACATGGTTGAGTGCTTTGCTCAGTTGGGGCCCATGTCAGTCATCTTACACAGGGTATAGGAATAAAGATGCAATGGCAGCTAAGTAAGTGTCCAATCACTAAGCAGCATTTGGACAGCTTCTCTATCCTATGTGACTACAATAATTGGGAAGGGCAGGACCATGAGAAGGATCCTATTTCTGTAGCAGGAAAGACGAGGAGAGATTGTGAAGGAGTCCAATCATTGTTCCAGGCATTAGGAATGGAGATGAGAATACAACCAGAAAACATAGATGAGGCAACAATGAAAGGGGGGAAATTAGGAGCCCAGAAGAGGAGTGAGGGGGGAAAGATGATATATTAGAAATAGCAGGGAAGAAAGCAAGCAAGCAAGACTGATTGGACACAAGACAGAGGGAAGCACGGAAGAAAGTGGGGGATTACTAGTTATTATTAGTACTTCCGTGAGCACAGAACTTGGATAACAGGACATGAATTCCAAAATCCCAGCCTTCTAAATAAATAAGTCATTTCAACCCTGCAAATAATTGTCTGCTGTCACTGATTATAAATATTATCAATACTAACGAAAAAAACACAAAGAATAACCGCCAGTACGAAATGTATAAACAATCAGGAAATTAAAAACTGCCTCAAAGGTATACAGTTTAAGAAAAAGACATCTGAGAAAGTCCTAACCCTCATATGGAAATAAAGTGCTTCTAGTGGTTTTCCACAGGGCTACAGCCTTTCAGCAGACCTAAATTGTTACTAGAGCTGGCAGCTTTTAAGCAAATTCCTGGGCATTAACTGTGATCACATTTTTCACAAGATCCCTATGAAATATACATACATTTGAGAGTCTACAATCTGTAAACTCAGATTACACCAGCAAATCACTCCAGCTTCACTTATTATGGTCTGTGACATCATCACAACCGTGTGACAGAATTTGAATGTGAAAGCCCAAATCTGTGAGGCGGTGAGAGCCCTCAAGTTGCACTATCACAGAGTGACAGGCACACAGCACCTGACAAGATCAGGGGCATCAGAACAAACCTGGCCTTAGAACTCCAATGGGCGTGGTACATACCTGGGAAAATTTGACCCTTAGTATGTGTGACATGCCCAGGATACAATCTAGCTTGCTTAATGCTGCCTCACTCCAGACCTCTTATCTGGGGTGCCTTTTACACTGCTTTTCTGCTATTCCCTCCAGTCTAGACGGCTCACTAGCAGCCTCCAGCTGCTCCAGTAAGTCACTCCCAGCTATGTCTTTGTGTGCGTGCTGCAGCCTACCAGCTTCACATTGGCTCTTGCTGGCCTGAATTAAACTGCAGTGTGATCCCAAAACACTCTCAGTGCCAGATTTTCCCCAAAAAACGTATGTCCGATGTTGCCCAGCCCTCTCCTGGAGAATACAAATTTGTATAGGTCAGTTATTTCAGCAGTGGAAATAACATGCACAGATCTTGTTACCTCAAATGAAGTTTCCCCAAATACTTGAGCACTGGTTTCAATAAAACAACAAAACGAGTTTATCAACTACAAAGAGGGAGATTTTAAGTGAAAAAAGTGATGAGTCTCAACTGTCAGAAATGGTTACCTGAAAAATAAGGATGAAAATGCAACTGATCCATAACTTAATAAACCATGTTCAATTGAGAGCAAGGCTTTCTCACCACATTTCAGCATTCTTACTGAGGCCAGTTTATACTACAAACTTACATCAGCATAACTACATCACAGCAGGGGGCATGTGAAAAATCTAGGGCTTCTTCCATCGACACAGCTACTGCCTCTTGTGGAAGTGGATTAACTATGCTGATGGGAGAAGCTCTCCTATCGGTGTAGTAGTATCTTCATTGAAGTGCTACAGCAGTGCAGCTGCATTGTTTTATTTTATTTTATTTTAAAGTGTAGACCTGCCCTGACTGAAATTCTCCCTTCCCCAGCCCATTCTGCTTTCTTTGTCCTTCAAAAGCCATGAATCCGTGAATGCCATGGGCAGAGAGGAAGGGAGGGATTCTTTTGGGGTGTCTGCTCCTCCTTTTTAAAGTCCTATCCCCCCTTTGGGAAACATTTCCAGCTGGGATACAGAAAATCTATAGGGAAGAATGCTGTTCTACCACCTGTTTGAGCTTCCTTTGTTCCCTTTCCCATCTGAGGACTCGGTTTACTGCTTAAATGTAAATGAAGCAGAGCACACGTTCTTTTGTTTGAGAAAGACCTGTTTGCCAACTTCTGTTTGGGCAGGACTGTGGCTTGGAACATTTGTTAATAACATCATAGAGTGGAATCCTATACCTTTACATACAATGTTGCCACACATAGTTTATCACGACAACACTGACCAGCAAACTATGAGTTTTCAAATGACAATTCACAAGGCGTACTTTGTAGAAAGATGCATGGAAGTATATGATTTCTTTTATTATGAATGTTTTACCATTTTTTTATTTAATATTACCACAATGCCCTTTACAAATAAGGAAAACGTGAAGATATCAATGAAGAACTCCCCTTAAATCAATGCCTCTTGTTTTTAATTCACTCAACTATGCTTTAGCATTCTGTGTTTTATGGTCAGTACATGATGTCACAGTATGTCCTAGAAATACTGCATTCTCTAAGCAACAGAGCAAATCGGGGGTGGATTCACAGCAAGTTAAGGCTAGACTTTGACCCTTAACTTTGAATTTGCGATGTTATCAGAACTGTTTATATTCACTATATATATATTGAATCTACAGTATGTGAAATCTAGGCTGTGCAAACACTTGTGGTAACCTAGGGTTATAGGTTAAAAACACTGACACCATGACAAATTGCTGTAATTTGAAGAATAATCTGGAATCCTGCTGGGACACAAGTGAGTCTGTGAGCCTATTTGTTAATGATAAAAGCTGACATGGTAAAAATAAATTAAAGACAGCAAACACACTAACACAAGTACCACAAACACAGGACTTTGAAAATACAGTTAAGAGATTTGGTAAAATCACATAGTCTAGTAACTGAATGTTCTATTTCTGATACTGAAAACTCCCTCATTTGCTGAAACGTAACAAAATGCTTTTGTCCCTTTTTGTTTTTCTAATTTTAATGGTTTTTCAGTTTTAAAACAATTTTAAAATGTGTTACTGGTGTTTGCAGAGTATAATTCCATACATTAGACTCTTCTATTTTCTGACCAGTTTAAATTCATGTGCCAGTAGATAAAAAAACTATTTTTAATGTATTATACCCAAGATGCCTTTGTTGTGGTTTCCACATATCTCAAACCAGCTGGCAACAAAATATAAACCGGCTGGTTATACGAATAGATGAACTGCTAAGTACTTATTCTGTATTGAAATAAAAGAGAATTTACGTATTAAATAGCTTGTCTAGCCAGTAGTTTAAAATTATGCCTAAATAAAATAAGCTTGATAAACAATACTTTACGCAGTAACACAGTATGCAGCAATTCAAGTCCAGCTGCTTACAAATATTACTGCTCTTAGCGTCTTTTGCGTTTACAATGTTAAAAAAAATACGGACATTTTAGCTGTGCTACACCACTGCTTGTGTAATCAAATTTCCTCCACAGTGATGTCTTGGTTTTGTGTATCTATATGCATCATTAAAACATATCTTAATATGTTAATCAAAAACTCATACCATGGTCAATCATTTACAAACTTAATACTTCATATTACTCTCAGCTTTCCAGGGCAAAGAGAACATCTTGTCATAACATACAATTTCAAAAAAAAAAAGCTGCATGGTGCTAAAACTCACATAAATCTCAACTCTAAACAATCCATTAGGACTCAAATACCGCCCTCTAATTTGATGACATATTCAATTTGTTTGTCCCATGAAAGTAATGAATAGTGGAAAACTGTGTAGAACTAAAGAGTTAGGTAACTCCAAAACTTGTAAGAACATTTGGATTTGCTCTACAAATATTGGAAGGTTTATACTAACCCTTTTGGCTTTCAAACTTGGATGCTGTAATAAGTTATAAAACATTCATACCATTAACATTGGCCTGCATCCAAACCTTTCCCTGTTTAATCCCTAAAATAAACACTTAAAATTGAAGATTGTGATGTTGGAAAATGTTACTTCTTTATTCATAATTAACAACGAAATGCTACTGATGTCTTCCTTATCACAGCATATAACGTAACCTAAGGAACCTGCCTTTGAACAGCCTTTGCTATTATCTTCCAGCTGTTTTCATCAATGGAAACTGTGCATGGGTATCTAGAGCTGAAAACAGACCTTGTTATCTTTGTACAGAGGATTATAAAGGCAGCAGTACATATATCATCTATGTGCACATTTCTGTATATGTACTTACCTGCTATGAAATAATTTTATATTGTGACTTTTAGAGAAGATTTTAATAGTTTTTTTAATGGAAAATATTTTTGATTTATTTATTTTTCAAAAATGAATTATTGGGGGAGGAGGGACCACAAAAATCTCCTTTGTACTAAGATAACGATTATAATAAAATGTCATGCTTCCAGGCTTCAGCTGATTGCCTGCCGGGGTCAGGAAGGAATTCTCCCCCTTCCCCCATGCACAATTGATTAGTTGTATTCTTTTGTGTGGGGTGACGGGGTTGGAGGAGAGGTACACCTTCCTCTGAAGCATCAAAAATTGGCTATAGCTAGAGACAGAACACTGGACAGGGTGGACAAGTACTCTGAGGTGGTACAGAGTATCCTCTTTCTAGATGCCTGGCTGGTTTGTCTTGTTCACATGCTTAGGGTCCTGCTGATCACTAGATTTGGGACCAGGAAGAGATTCTCCCTCTTGTCACTTTGGCAGGCACCTTGGGGGAGTGGAGGTTCCTTCCTTTACAGCACATGATGTTGTTTACCTACTCAGATCCCCAGGGTCTCTTTCATCTAATCAACTCCCTGCCACTGAGAGGGCCTTGGGCATCGGTGGCATCTTGATCTACCCTGTTTCTCTGCATGTGACAAGCAGCTTAGTCTCAGGAGAACTGCAATGCTTTAGTATAAGTCTTTGGGCTTAATACAGAGGTAGCTGGTTGAAATGTAATGGCCTATGATAGAGAGGAGGTCGAGCTAGATGAAGCACTTAAAAGACAAGTGCTAATTTTGTCAAAAAGCCCTGGAAAGCTGAGCAGCAAAAGTCAGCCTGAAAATGAATTGAGGTAAAACCAGAATTCTTCTGGCGGGTGATTTTGAACATGCTGTGGGCTCTAACACCTTAGCGAGCAATCAACAGGAAGAGATGGTTGGTGATTTCACCTATCTCGTCTCTCTTGTTGAATCCATGGGTGGCACTAAAGACAGAACTTTAAGCCCACACTGCAAAAGTGTTGCCAGTGATGAAGCATCACATCAAATAGGTCTTTCCGAAACCAAACACCCAGATGAGTAGAGGGATGAAGCTGGGGTTATTCCCTTTATAGAAAAAAGGGCAGTACAAGACGAAAACTTGTATGGCGGACTTATACTGAGTGATGGTTTAGATGTCCCACTAGTGATCTTTACAGTAGAATAGAAACAAAACTAACCAGAATTATGGCCTCCTCTGATTTCAATACAGAGATAACTTTACCAAATACCAAAGGAAAAAGACAGACAACAATGAATATTAGAGCTCAAAGTTATTTTTCTTTCTTATCATTCAAAGGTGCAGCAGTGACTGCCTATTGATTTCAGGGTGACGCTTAAAGAATTCACAATCTATAGGTCAGATTCTCTGCCCAGTACTTTGAATAGTACCTTATTCTGCATATAATCCCATTGATTTCAGTGATTCATTATCAAGGATGCAGAATCTACCCCTAAATAAAGACGCAATATAAATGAAGATAAAGGAGCCGGGTAGACACTTGTTTCTTCTGTGACTGAATGAACACTGAATCAATACTATTAACAATTGATTTATATAGCGCCTTTTGTAAGCAGCACATCTGTTCTAAAAACTACAAATCATATCCTTGTAGGAAATATTGCTTTCATCACAAAAATGCAGCCAACTCTGGGTAAGAAACGGCAACCATTTTAACAACACAGCACCAGCAAAACTAAACATTTTAGGGAATGGCATTTTGAAGTGACAAGATTTTTAGGTAAATGGAATTAAATTAGCTATGCACTGCAAAGTGGTCTAGGTAGTGGTGTAAGTCCCAGGGTTTGTGAAATTATTTGGGATATTTATTGATCACATGGTCAGAATCTTGGTTTTATATCTCATTAAAATATATCTTTAATTACACAAAAGAGCCAATAAAATTAAATAAGAAAAAAATGTAGAAATTATGAGGCTGGGTCAAGAAAAGGACTCTGCTAACTGGGTTTTATTTAATACTTGCATCTGACAAAATGGGTTTCTGCCCATGAAAGCTTATGCCCAAATAAATTTGTTAGTCTTTAAGGTGCCACAGGACTCTCACTGTTTTGCTTAATACTAAAACAAACCAACTAACCAACCACACTCACAACTTGGTCTATGCAATATGTGAGATTCCCATCTTTATATCATTCAGTGGGGAGCTGATCTATAGTTTAATGAGTATTGAACTTTTAATAAACTTTAATCAGGCTATCAGGAAACTATATATTTTGAGGATGCATCAGGCTTCATATCGAAAATACTGTATAGTATCTAATACAGTGTAAAGGGGTCAATGCTCCAGTTCTCTTGTTTATAATGAAAGAAATAATCAGCTACATACTAAAATTAATATATTCAGTAGATAAAGAAAATAGATGAGTTATTACTGTAGTTAAGAGTCAATATATAGGACACAATAATTGGAAAAAGAAATGGAAATGTCATTCAGAAATCAATAATATCTGTAAAAGAATCAGTTGAACAATTGGCAAAGTGAATACATGTTGAGAAAATAAATATACTGGGAGGGAAAAGGGTTTTCAGTCAATCTGATCAGATATACAAAATATACAAACTGACTAATCCACCATCACTTAAATGTTATTAAAGCAGCAGTATATACTTAGGTGGATGGCATCACCCTCAAATAATCTCCTGTTGGCCTTAACCACATGGTTTTTTAAAGCAGTGAACCAGTAATTTATGCTCACAAAGATGCAGTTAAAAAAGGTAAAGAAACTCTATGACTGACTTAAACCCATAAGCCAAAGAAGATCATATTTAAGCCTACAACTACACGCTCAGCTAACGCCATTTCCCCTCTACTATTATAACATGTGTAGTATGGTGTGAAGGAGCATATGCTATTTGGGCACCTTACATACGCATGCTGCTCAACTAAAGACAGAACTGTAAACTTCCTTTATTTATAAATATTACACTTACCCTTCCTCAAGTCCAAATTTAAATAAATGTAACAGAACTGTGCCAATTGCTCATCATACACATCTGCTTGTATGTTATATTCCCTCCACTATCCTTCATCTGTTTCTGTCTGTTAGGACTTGTCTTCGCTACAATAGGGAGCTCGAGTTAAGTACACTCAAGTTACTGCACTTGAGCTAGCCTAGCTTGAGTGAGTGCAGCCATGCTTCAGAACAACACCGAAGATATGCAGTGATTACATGAGCAGCACAGAGTGACTAGAGTGGCAAAGTGATTGGATTAGCTGCTGATGAACTGTTGCAACTCTACTGCATTAATAGCAGCACTTGAGCTTCAACTCAACACCCAAGCTTAAAGCACCACTTAACATGAACTAGATATTTCTGTGTGTGGACAGAGGGGAGTTAGAGGTAATATTCACATTAGAATTTGAGCTGATTGTGCCTTGAATACACACCTTAACTAAATGGTTACACTGTACACCACTGGTGGCAGCAAATAGGGTATGGTAGCTACCCGCTGCACGGAAAAGCGGACTGCGTCCACACAGTGGCATAGCTACATCAGTGAAAGGCTGTGGCAGGAGGGAGTCTGTAGTGAAACACTCCCAGCCTTTCCCTGCAGCAGGGAAAGGGTCTGAAGTTGGGAGCGCCCATAGCCCTTCCTTGCTATCTCCTGCTGACAGTCTTTCCCAGGAAAGGCTCTAGCAGCTCCCTGTGGTGGGGAAAGGCTCTGCAGCAGGACACTACACAGCCAGAAATAGTAGGGGAGGCACTGCTTGGGCATTGACAGAGAAAGCCAGATAGGGATATGTATCCCAGAGTTTAGGCATGCCTTTACTCGCCTAAGCACTGCATCATCATCTATGTTGCTATTTACACCTGTGCTAGGGGGCCCATGTAATATTTGTGTTCTACGTGCCACCATGAGCAGTATGCAGTGTAGACGTACCTTTAGATTGTAAGCCCTAAGGGTAGAGATGGTCTATTTCAACGTTTGTACGCTCTTGCAACATCTGTGCACCACCTGACCTCTCATATGACATACCTGTATTATGACTAACAGTACAAAGTACTGTTTCAGTTATGTATACATTGAAAAGTTACTCTCCATCTGCAGCAAAAATTCTTTTTGTTTTTGCATATAGTGCCCATGGACTAGAACTGTACAACATTCTGGTTTTGTTTTGTTTTAAATATAGCAGCTTTTTAAATGAAGGAAAACAAAGATCAACATTTTCAAACAGAGGTGCTATTGTGAGCTGGAATGCTCTAGTCTATACGACCATTTTTATTTTAGTGCTTGACTGTACACACCTATATTTGAAACTTACATGTCAGATGTTAGTCCAGAGCAACTATTTGTAGTCCTATTACCTTAAGAACAGAGCTTTATGAACTGCCTATGATCTACGATTCTGATCCTGCAAAGATTTACACACACGCTTACATTTAGGCTTGTGAATAGTTGTATTGACTCCAATAGGACACAAGAAACAAAGCTATCCAGGGGGTTGGCCCAAGTCTGTGGAATAAACCCTCCCAGGAACTAAGGACCACCACAAAATTCACCACCTTTTGTTCTAAGTGCAAGGCTCACTTCTTCGACCTTGCCTTTTCTAATATAGACTTTTTTTTTTTAATCCCAAACAAAACTCAGCACAGCATACGCTTATCCCCCTGGAGAGAGGATGAGAGAACAAATACATGACAAACAATTGTGACATCACTTAATGCACTAATGGAAGTGCTCAGATACTACAGTGATGAGTGTGGAATAAGAACCTGTGTAAAACAGAACAGGGGATACATTTTTGTAAGTTAGTACTGGTGTACAGCTAAATTTAAAATTCCAGGGTCAGGATCACTTGATCTTACAGTCTTCTGGTGTAGCTCACAATTTCCTCCTCAAAATGTCCACCAACCTCTATGAATGAAGTAGACTAATTAGAAAGAAAGCCATTATAACAGCCCTGTTACGTACACCAAAATAAAGTAGAAACAGCTGAAGATGCAAATGATTAAGTTCTAATGTTAAACATTCTTATTTCTATTTTATATGTCTTCTAAAACTCTTGTGCTTTTCAACTAGCAGATGCAAATTTAAAATACATTTAGTAGTACATATCAGAATAGAACATTTGGACTCCTTGCCAACAGAGTCTGTCAAGCAAGGAGTTAATACCATACTCTTAATGACTACTTTTCTGGATGCCTGGATAGCAGGGGCATAAAACTAGCAAATAATTACAAGGAATGGTTCAACAGGAGCTAAGAAAGGAAAAAGCTATACCTAGGAAGTAGGTCCCCATTTCTCTAGTGACAGGAAAAGATGCAAGCACACATAAGAGGGAGGACTGAGCCAACTTCAGTTGAAGTTAATGAAAAATATCCTATTTAATGCGAGTAAGATGAGGACGTAGACCTGTAAAACAGACAAATGTCCTGCTCTCCCCACTCAGGACTCTAGCTGCAGAAGGCTTGTCTCCTCTCAATACTCATGGTTCTAGCTTCCAAAAGTTTACTTCCTGCACAAAAACCCAACTAGGGTTTTTTGTCCTACAAAATATATGGATTCCCCAGCACGTGAACTCATCCCAACCCCAGTTTACTTTCTGTTAGTTACTTCTCTTGCCTAACCAGCTCAATGTCGTATTACAAATGTTTGCTTCAGGGTACATCTTCACTGACGGTGGCAAAGTCGCCACTGTCAGATCAACTGATCTGGATTGATTGAGTGGTCAGTGAAGACCCGCTTAATCGATCCACAAGTCGACACTGTTAATCCACCCCCCTCACGTGGCGTAGGGCTGCGTCAATGAGAACGCAGTTCCCATCAGCACAGTGCAGTGAAGACGGTGCGCAGAAAGGAAGCACAGTAGTCAACGGGAGTTAGGCAAGCTACTCTGTGTAGCTTGCGTAACTCCTGCCGACGGCTCCCGAATCGCTGGGTAAGTGTAGACCAAGCCTCAGAGTGATTGATTATATTTTGTAAACCCACACAAATGTTTTAAATAAATGTAATTTACATTATCAGTAGGGATCTTGGGGCAACACTTACAATAGAAACAGATGACCGACAGTAGAAAGACACATATCAAAGACTTCTCGTGTCTGGAAACTAGCAAAAGGAAAAACAGATATCACACGGAGTACAAAATTTATTTTGCATAAAGGCAAGGGGAATTTATGTTCCTGAAACAGATTTCACACTAGAAAGTATTCTCACCATCTTAATTGGGTTATGTTATTTCTATGTATCCAAATAATAGAGCAAAATTATTGGGCAATTCATCTTTTCAGGCATGTCAGCCCAGCCTCAATAAAAATCACTATTCTGATGCAACTGTAAAAAATGTGTGCATTTTGAGTGATTGCATTTTAACACATACAAATTAAAAATGACCAATGACAAACCTCTTCTTCCAATAGAAAAATGAATATTTATTATTTGTAAGACATTTCAAAGCAAATCCTAATTAGTTTCCAACAAACATCTAGCAAATTCAAAGCTTTGAAATGTAGGCTTGCATAATGATCATCTTCAATCTGTAAAACCAGAGACTTGAGTATCTGCTCATTGAAAATCTGTTGAGTTACAGTAAGAGTTTTATTTTGAAATAATGACAAAAAGAAAAAGAAAATACAAGTTAAGAATTAAAGCAAGTACAAATTAAACGTTTAAATATAGGGAATCGGAGATTGGATAGCTCAGGTAATTGGTAATAGGAAATAGACTAAATTGTACAGGTGAATGTCTCTGGCTACTTTCACATACTATTGATTTGGGAAGTTGACAGCTGTTTGATAACCTAAATTAAATGAATTTGTAGTCTCAATAGAATTGTTTGTTAAACCCACATCCACATCACACAAACATCACAACAGCTGGCACCCCTGTTAGTAGTAACAGCAGAAAGGCCAAAGACTGAATGAACATGAAGACTCTTACTTCAGTTAGAGTTGAGACACCATTTGATAAAAGGCTGCATGAGCAAACTCACATTGTTGCTGCCCTTACTTTATCTTTTTAGCAATGAATAGTAGCCTCCAGGGCAGTCAATCCAACAAACCTCTCAAACAAATTCAAACAGCCACACACACCTCTGTTAAAACGTCAAAGGTGATGTATGGAGATTAATTTAATCCCATAGAAATTGTTTTTAATTCACTTTAAGTAAAGATTACTAGATGGCCTACCCCTCTACCAATGGTGGAAAGCAAGGAAATAAGCAGCTAACATTTTATATTTCACTAATCAATTTCCCCTTCTCAACCCCAACCCCTTCCATCATCCACAGACCACATGCCACTGGCTCCTGACTAGAGCTGCTCAAAAAATCAAAATTTCTCTCCAATGGAAAATTCCAATAAACCAACATTTGGTTTTATGCCGAAACAGGGCAAAAAGTTGAAATATCAAAATTTTTCACAGAATAGAATATTCAAACCAATTTAGATTAGAAAATGCTGATAACTTTTGTTTTGACATTTTTAATCAAAATTAAGCTTTTTGTTGTTGAATTAAATCAAAATGTTCGGTTTCATCTTGGTTCAACATTAATCTGTGTCCCGTGAGCTGCTACAGTGCATCATGGAATCCTAATTTGGGTGCCTCATGGGAGGCAGACCATTTGTCCAGTTTTAAACTAGCAAGTCCTGTTTTTCTAAGGTTCATCCCTGTCCAGTACTGATATAAAATCAGATGTGGTTTCTCCATGATGATAAACGATGCCATTCTGCAGAATGTGCTGTCCTGGCCCCAATGGTGTGACCTCACACCGAGGTATCTCCAGCGGAGGCAGGGGGTGCGTGATGCGCCAATACGTTCAACAGAAGAAGAAATTGTGGTGCATCACAGGAGATGTAGTCCAGACAGGGAGCTGAAGCACAGAGGACAACATGGGCATGAGACACCGGAACTACCGTTCCCATGAGGCACTCTAACAACTCAAGCAGACTCAGATTAATATCAAATTGACCCAAAAGAAAAATATTTAGATAAGATTCCACATACCACAATGTTTTAATTCAAGTCATCCTGATCCAAATTTAAATCTAGTGCCTGTGCATTACTGCAGTTTGGCTGCAACTGCTGCCAAAGGAAACCTAGAACAAGGGAACTTGGTTCTCATTTTAGCGTTTAATCACACTGACACTGAGGCATTTGAATTTCTAGGCTGTGTACTCAAAATTCTTAATCCGGGTTCTCTGGCTCTTCCAATTCTCCAGTTTCCCTGAAATCAAGCACTGTTTGTTAACAGCATAACTTACTAGGCTAATGCTTCCTGTAAAAGCAGCAAAAATGGCTTCTCTCCAAAACAAAGAAAGAAGATTATAAATAAGGCCCTACTTCACCTGCAGGATGATTGTCAAAAAATTGTAGCGGAGTTGCAGACAACCTGTGGAAAATTACGGAAAAGTAATAATGAACCTTATTATTTGAGGTAATAAAGTTTATTATTACTTTTACATGCTTTTCCGCTGTTGGCTGCCTGGGGGTTAAAGTGGGGGCCCAGAGCTCACAGTAACCACCTGGGGCTGGCAGCAGGAAGCAATACTGCAAATTAAGTAGGGTTTCAATTATAATGTCATAATCCTGGGTCTTGTAAAATAGCTGTCCAGGATCTCTGTTCTTCATCTGCTCTGCGGTTATCAAGCTGTGATGTGCTACCTCCTAAACGAATCTCAAGCTGTGAGGTAGATGCACTACCAAATGAAAGCGGAAAGTAAAGCTACCTACTTGTGCAAAGCTTCCTCAGATTGGAGCTGGGCTGCTATTGATCTTGAAAAGTCTCTTCAAAACAGCAATACAGACATTTGCAGTACAAGAAAGCAAATTAGATATGCAATTTCAATTAACAACCACCACTGAAAATTTAGACTTTGATCCATGCACTTGCATGTCTTTAGCCTAGATTACAACTTCCATCAATGAAGAACTAAACAGCCCATACAGCACAAAGCAACACAGAAACTCAGTAAAAAAGACAAAATTCAACCAGTGAAGATTTCGTATCAGTCACTCCATTAAAACAAACAATCCCATCAAATTTTGAGTAATCTTATCCATGAAATAGATAATCAAACATTTCACCATGAGAAATGCTTCATTCCATTTTTCAAAAACAACGGTCACCCAGAGCAGCTCTGCTAATCAGGATTTCACAAATGCTGAAGGAGAACATGAAGTTTTGCTTCTGTAACACAAATGACACACACAGCCTTCGTAGAGCTCCTTCTGGTTGGAAACGTACTGGGCTGTTGTGTATGGGACCCACCTCATTAGGCCCTATATGCTCTGTAGAAGTAGGTCTACAGCGTATCTGGGAGCAAGCAAACCAGCCTGGGCAGATGGATACACACTAGCAGGGCTCAAGCTAGTGCACTAAAAATAGCAGTGTAGATGCTGTAGAGGGGGCTCTCAAGCCCAGGGAGTTGGTGTGCTTCATATCTGAAGCTGCAGCCCGAGCCACAAGGTCCACACTGCTATTTTTGGTGTGCAAGCTTGTGAGCCCTGCTAGCACAAGTCTATCCAGATGTGAAAAAAGATGGGAAGAATAATAAGACACCAATATGGCTCCATCACAAGCTCTTTAATGACCTGAAAATAAAAAAGAATTCTACCAAAAGTGGAAAGGAGGACTAATTGCTAAGGAGGAGTACAGAAGAACAGCACAAGTCTATTACGATAAAATCAGAAAGGCTAAGGCCCAAAATGAGTTACACCTAGCAAGAGACACAAAAGGCAACAAGAAGAGAGTCTCTAAATAAATTATGAGCAAGAAAAAGATGAAGGAAGGTGTAGGTCATCTACTTAGTGGGGAAGAAGATCTAATAAAGATGACATCTAGAAGGCTGAGGTGTTCAAGGCCTAATTGGCTTCAGTCTTCACTCAAAAGGTAAATTGTGACCAGATACTTAACTTAATTAATATTAACAACAAGAGGGAAGGAATTCAGGCAAAAATTTGTGGGGTGGGGGGAATCAAGTCAAAGAATATTTAGATAAGTTAGATGTATTTAAGTTATCAGGGCATGATGAAATTCATTCAAGAATACTTAAGGTACTAGCTGAAGCAATCTCGGAACCATTAGTAATATCTTCGACAACATATGGAAGATGGGTGAGGTCTATAGGCCTAGAGAAGTGCAAACATAGTACCAATCTTCAAAAAAGAGGAACAGAGGACCCAGAGAATTATAGGCCAATCAGCCTAACTTTGATACACGTAAAGATATTAGAACAAATTATTAAACAATTTATAAGCATCTGAAATATACAGGGCTATAAGGGATAGTCAGCCTGGATTTATAAAGAACAAATCATGTCAAACCAGCAATGTTTCTTTCTTTAACAGAATTACTGGCCTAGTGGATGGGTGAAAGCAGTGACATATGTATCTAGATTTCAGTAATGCTTTTGACAGTCTAGAATGATATTCTCATTGCTAACTAGGGAAATGTGCTCTAGATGAAATTACTATAAAGTGAATGCATAACTGGTTGAAAGACCATAAGAACAGTCATATTGGGTCATATCAATGGTTAATCTAGCCCAGTATCCTGTCTTCTGACAGTGGCCAATGCCAGGTGCTTCAGAGGGAATGAACAGAACAGGTAATCATCAAACAATCCTTCCCATCAGTGATTCCCAGCTTCTGGCAAACAAGAATCCCTACCTATCTTGGCTAGTAGCCATTGATGGACCTACCCTCCATGAGGGTATCTAGTTCTTTTTTGAACCCGTTAGTCTTGGCCTTTACAAAATCTTCTTGCAAGGAGTTCCACAGGATAATTGTGCATAGTGTGAAGAAATACATCTTTTCATTTGTTTTAAATGACTCCAAAATTTCTTTCTTGAGTGGTAACATCTAATGTAGAATTTACTCATCTTGTAAGATTAGTTAGGATTTTATTTTCCAATGTGTATTACTTTGCATTTATCAACATAGAATTTCATCTGCCTTTTTATTCCAAGACATCCAATTTTGTGAGATCTCTTTGTAACTCTTCGCAGTCTGCTTTCGACTTAACTCAAGTAATTTAGTATCATCTGCAAACCTTGCCACTCTTTGTTCATCCTCTTTTACAGATCATTTTGTGTAAGAGCCTTCGGTGTGGGACCTTGTCAAAGGCTTTCTGAAAGTCCAAGTACACTATATCCACTGGATCATCATTGTCCACACGCTTGATGATACCCTCAAAGAATTCTCATATCAGTGAGGCATGATTTCTTTTTACAAAAGCTATGTTGACTCTTCCCCAACATAACAACATGTGTTCATCTGTGTGTTTGATAATTCTCTTCTTTACCATGGTTTCAAACAAGTTATCTGGAACTGAAGTTAGGCTTAGTGGCCTGTAACTTGTGGAGGCTGCCTTTTTTTTTTTTTTTTAAATCGGTGTTACATTAGCTACCTTCCAGTCATCTGGTACAGAAGCTGATTTAAAATGATGAGTGAAATACCACAGTTAGTTCTGCAATTTCATATTGGAGTTCCTCCAGAGCACTTGGTTGAATACCATGTAGTCCTGGTGACTTATTACTGTTTAATTTATCAATTTGATCCAAAACTTTCTCTATTGACATCTCAATCTAGGACCGTTCCTCAGATTTGTCACCTAAAAAGAATGGCTCTGGTAGGGAATTTTCCTCACATCCTCTGCAGCAAATACTGATACAAATAATTCATTTGGCTTCTCTGCCACAGTCTTGTCTTCCTTGAGTGGTCCTTTAGTACTTCGATCATCCAGTGCCCCCACTGATTTTTTGGCAAGCTTCCCACTCCTGATGTTTTAAAAAAAATATTTGATGTTAATTTTAAAAGCAACTAGCCAAAGAGACAAAAACTGATTTGGCCTACCTAATTATACTTTTACATTTAATTTGCGCGAATTCATACTCCTTCCTTTTTTTTCTTGGTAGGATTTTATTTCTAATTTTTAAAAGACTAAACCACTTCTTTTACTCTGCAGTTTAGCTGTACTGGCATTTTTTTACTTCTCTTGCTGTTGCTTTTTTTATTTGGAGTGTATATTTCTGTACATATCCTGAACCCCATTATGGTGTTTTTAAAAAGTTTCCATGCAGCTTGCAGGCACGTCACCCTTTTGACTATTCCTTTTAATTTCGGTTTAACTAACTTCATCATTTTTGAGTAATTCCCCTTTTTTAAGTTAAATGCTGCTGTGGTGGATTTCTTTTCTCACTACAAGGACACTAAGTTTAATTACATTATGGTCACTATTATCGAGCAGTTCAGCTCTATTCACTTCTTGTACCAGATCCTTTGCTCCATTTAGGACTAAATCAAGACTTGCCTTTCCTCTTGTGGGTTCCAGGACTAGTTGCTCCAAGAAGCAAGTGTCTAGAAATTCTCTCTCTGCATTCTGTCCTGAGGCTATATATACCCAGTCAATATGGGGCTACCTGAAATCCCCCATTATCATCGGCTTTTCTGTTTTTACAGTCACTCTAGTCTCCCCTAATACATCAATCACCCACAACCACCATCACAGTCATTATTATTATTATTCAGGCGTGGCATTTCCATCCAGAGATTCCATGGTACAGTTTGATTCATTTAAGATTTTTACTATATTTGACTCTATGCTGTGTTTCATCTATAGTGCCCCTCCCTCACTCCCAGCATGACCTGCTCTATCATTCCTATAGATTTCGTGCCCTGATATTATCCCATTATTTATCAGCGTTCCACCAAGTTTCTGTGATGCCTATTCCATCAATCTCATTTAATACCAGGTACTCAAGTTCACCCATCTTAGCATTTAGACTTCTAGCATTTATATACGAGCACATATACAATTTGTCAATATTTAGTTGTCTGTCTTCATGTGATGTAACTGAATGGGACTCTCTTTTCATTTGATGGTTTCTCTTCAGTTCCTATCTGTAATTATTCAACTTCTGTCCTCTCCTCTTTAGTAGGATATAAAGTATCCCTTAGGAATGTCTCTTTCTGAACCACAAGCTCCTCCTCACCTATGTCTTCCCTCAGTCCTTGGTTTAAAAACTCCTTCACAACTTTTTCAATTTCACATGCCAGCAGTCTGGTTCCATTTGGTTTAGGTGGAGCCCATCCTTCCTGTATAGGCGCCTCCTTTCTCAAAAAGTTCCCTGGTTTCTAATCAACTTAAATCTCTACTTTCTACCCCCTCTCATCCACGCATTGAGACGCTGCAATTCTTCCTGCCTAACTAGCCCTCAGTGTAGAAATGGAAGTATTTAAGCGAATGCTACCATGGAGGTCCTGGACTTTAATCTCTTAGCTAGAAGACTAAATTTGGCCTCCAGGACCTCTCTCATATCCTTCCCTATGTCATTGGCACCTAACAGGTAGCATGACCACCAGCTCCTCCCCAAAACTATACATAAAACTATTCCATACTCTGCAGGCAATTCACCATGCAGTTCTTACGGATACAAGAAACCCAATGATCTATATTTCTTAAAAATAGAATAGCTAGATGAAGTTAGTTACAGCCTTTACAAAATTATAAAGTGTATTTGACACGTTATTTAATTTGCTCCAATTATAGTTGTGTATTGGTATGAGCCAGGGCATCCTGAAATGAAGCTCTGAGCTTGATAGTCTCTACGTATTACAATCAGAAATACCTTATTTGTCTCATCAAGCAAGGCAAGACTAGAGAAGTATGTTGACTGCAGCTTTTAACTGTTCATAAATGCTGGTAATTTTAACATGCAGAATTGCATAAAACCCTGTGGCGTTGCTGTAAAGAACAAGGAAGAAAGGATCCACTATGGCTAGAGCCAGAAATAGCACTTGCAAGTACAGTACTCTTCTTTTCGATATAAATCATTATACTGCTCTCATGACTGTATCATCTACCAGTATTGCATTAAGCGACATAACTAACATCCATCACGTGAGGTTTGTCCTCTAATCTTCTCTGCAGGAGAAATGTGTGTGCATTGTATCATTTTGTTTTGTTGGGGATTTTTTTTAAAAAAAACATATGTTACTATGTGCTTATATTGGACGAGGCAATGTCACAGAAGCATGTCTTGTGGAAGGTAGGAGGAACAAAGATTTGGAGAAGGGAAGATTTTTTTTTTTTTAAACAAAGACTTTGTAGTACAGAGACTGATGCTAAAGGACACATGGAAGGAGCACATAATATTTTTTTTATTACGCCAGAGTGGCAAGACTAACACTATTACTGAATTACTGTTAGTTTGAGAAGTGTGTTTAGTATTATTTCACTTGTTGTTTAGCATAATGTCTAGAAGTGAAAGGGGTATTGTACAAAATATTCCCTTATCTCAACATTGAACTAGGCTGAACCCCTGGAAGTAATCCTATATTTTACCCAAGAATAATCCTGCAATATTTGTTTCAAATTCTCTAATAGGAATAACAGACAATTCTAGCTTCTCATGTCTCCTTTGACTCATTTCTGCCACTGTCCCTTATTTTGTTCAGTTACATAACCCTCCTGACTGTACAACCCTGAAAACCTTTTTTAATGGGCACAGTATTTAAATTATAAAGTCATATTAATGAAATCAGCAGTTTGTCTTTAGAATATGGTATTAACTTCAAAACTCCTGTTGCTATTCTTATTACCAGCTCAGCTAAACCTACCAGGACAAAAAGGATATTTCCCAGTTAAATAAATTTCTAGCATAAATCACTAAATCTGGTTTATAAGATGGAGAACATGACCACAAAAAAACCAAACAAACCCATAATTAAAATACCTTTTTTTCTTCAAGGTAGAAAATACACCTGCTGTGGAGTAGTCTCCAGTTTTGTTTACACAATAGTTTACCACCACAATATTGCTTTTATCTATTTAATATATATGTTTTTCCATTCATACCTATAACCTGAGTGGGGTACAAATGATACAGGAATGACAGAGTAGGTTATGCTGGTAGAGGAATGGCACTGTATGTGAAAGAAAGCAGTCTCAAAAATAGTAAACATCTAAATGAATCTAACTGTACCATAGACTCTCTATGGAGAGAAATTCCATGTTTGAAAAATAAGAGTATAGCAATAGGAATATATTACCAACCACCTGACCAAGATGGTGGTCGTGACTGTGAAACACTCTGCAAGATTAGAGAAGCTACAAAAACAGAAAACCCAATAATAATGGTGGATTTCAACTATCCCCATATTGACTAGGTACATGTCATCTCCAAACGGGATTCAGAGATAAAATTTCTAGGCATCATTAATGAGTGCTTCTTGGAGCCGCTAGTCCAGGAACCTACAATGGGAGAGGCAATTCTTGATTGAAATGTGTCCTAAAGGGCACACAGCATCAGGTCCCAGTGGTGAATACAGCTGAAATGCTCAGTAACACAATGTAATTAACTTTAGCATCCGCATGGGGGAGAAATGTCAAAGAACTGTACCATAGTAGCATTGAACTTAAAAAAGGGGAACTACTCAAAAAATGCGGAAGCTAATTAAATGAAGTGAAATGTCTGCAAGCTGCATGGAAACATTTTAAAACCCCCATACCAGAGGTTCAGAAAAAAAGTATACCCCAAATAAAAAAAAAGGTCACCATTCCAAAACCTTACCAGGCCTCTGTGCCAAATTGAGGATATTTGGTGCTTCTTATGAACACCGAGAAGTCCATCGCATTTTTTTAAATCATTCTGAAAAGTGTGCCTGTTTAAATCCCTGCTTGTATTCAGGAGTTCCTTTGGTGTTAGTGTTGTAACATTGTTTTATTTTATAATTAAAGTGACCCAACTCCATT